>CM038147.1:290685890-291384013 GCA_021437245.1 Aegilops speltoides | reverse complement strand
GTGAACCACCACATAGAGAGTGAGATAGTTGATAGGTCTCGTGAGGCTATTTGCATTTCTAACAACTTGACCTCTACCTCTATTGTGTCTTCTCGTTTGGTGCTAGGTCCCATTGATGTTGACGCGCCGATCCTCGACGACTTTGTCCTCCCTTTGGACATGATGATGGCCATGGTGGATTATGATGCACCGCCCACATGGTTCCATCAAGAGGATGATGATGACCACCATTTGGTCTTTCCCACCTCACCTACACCACTTGAGTGGAATGATAAAGGTAACATAGGTGAAGGTGATGCTCTAGTCCCACTAGTGGACATTCTTGACATTGATTGCTTGCATGATGTTGATCCACCTATTGCCATGCTTCATGATAGTATGATTTCCCCATGCGATGATTTGCCCATTTATGATGAGTATGATGATTCTATTGTGGAGTCTATTAGTTGTGATGCCATGTTACATAGGATTTCTTGTGACAATTCTTTAGGTCACATCATGTTTTCTAATCCGCTTGACTTGTCATATGCTATGCATGAGATCAACCATATGTCTTATTTGCAATCTCTTCATAGTGACTATGCATATGCCATTAAAATAAACCCAATTTGCACATATGGCATAGATGACAAGCCCATGGTTATTGGCATTTGTTTCTCTTGTGATGATATTGATATGCTCCCTTTGCATCATTTATCTCATATGCCATGCCATGACCACCTAGCTTCGGATATGCATTGTTTTGGATGTTGTCCATTTTCTCCATATGATGTTTCCGATATTGCTCATGAGGACACCCCCATAGTTTCCTCATACTTGTGTGCACCATATGCTCCCATTCATTGCATGATCCCAATACTTGTGTGCACCATATGCTCCCCATGAATAAACATGCTTTTGATGTGCCATATACTTGTTTGCTCAATTTGTGTCCCCATCGTGTCATACATAATAACTATTCTTTCATGATGGATGACATGTTCCTATACCATGCATCAAATTTCTTTGAGCGATGCTTATCTTGTGCTAACTCACACGTGCACATACACATCATGATGGATGATGTGTACATTTACCACGCGCACAATTTCTTTGGTTTGTGTCTCTTTTGTGTAGGTACCCATGAATACTTGTCAACCTCGCAATCCCACGAGTTGTCAAAACGAGCTCTTGAGAGCAATGACGATTTGGGATCCCGTGGACTATCCTTACCACCGTTCCCTTCGCGCAAGAACTACGCGCAACTCCTCTACTTGGCTCTCACACGGCTATGGGCCATTTACCACTTCTCATATTATGCTCATTTTACCGTGTTCACTTTGCATGCTATGCTTGCCTCTATGCCTTTGCCATGCAATTGTGACCATTGTTTGCATCTACCCATGTTTCATCATTATGATATTCCTATGTGTATTTGCATGCTTGGTGGAGACCCTTGTTGCTTTTGCCATGTTTATCATGTGCCCCATTCTATTGATGCTTGTTGTGTTGGGAGAGTCACGATGACCCATTGCTATTTACATATGGCCTCTCGCCAATACATTCATGATATTGTACTCACATCTTGCTTTCATGCTTGTGCTATGACTTATGAATTATTCATGCCAACTATTTGCACCAATGACATGTTTGCCATGATTCCTCCTAGTATGTTGCATCTTCGCACTACTAGCTTGCTTGATTTGATAGCTATGAATGCTCGATATGTTGCATCACCCATTTTCCACTTCTTGCTTTCTTGGGTTGATGACATATATACCTTGTGTGTTGCATCCAATTCTTGGACTACTTGCTACTATCATATGGTTGGTTGCACCAATATCATTTCGTCACATATGCCATGTCCCTTTGCTTGTCACATGCTTGACTTGATTGCCTCACACATGATGAACAATTGCTCTTTCCATTGTGTTGAGTGCCACACTATATTCACTACACCCTATTCACATTATGCTTGGATTGTCTTGCACTTGACCCATGTGTTTAGACACTTCATTTTATTTGGTGTTGTGAATGACTCTTATGCCTACCATAGACCGTTCATTGAGCACTTTATGTATGCTTGCTATGACCTTGAGATAGATTCTTGTTCACTTATCACATATATTTGCATCTTGACCTCCCATTTGCATGCTTGTTCCCATGATATACTTGATTGTGCTCAATTTATATCCTCAAATGCCATGCCACACTTCTTTGTCAAACCATATGCTATGCTTGATGACAACACTTGTTGGGTGAATCACCTCTTGAATGCTTGGTTTTGCTATTACGACAACCACATTTGTGTTTCCAAGTGCTTGTTATCTTTGCTACTTTTGAAGGAATTACAAGACGGTGCGACATTGGAGAGTACCCATTTGGAACTACAAGATGACGAATGCTTGGTGATGGTCCACTTCTACACGACGACATCATCTCTTTCCCATGGTGATTTGGATTTCGATCCGAGGTCGGATCTTTCCCAAGGGGGAGGGGATGATGCGGAGCATCCTATGGACATCACCATGTCAAGAGTTCGTTTGGCAAATGACACGTGCCACATCTACTTCACATACTCAAAGGTGAATCTTCTCCTTTACACGTGCTCACTTGACACTCTCGAGGATGGTATACTACTTGACACTCCTTACGTGTGCATGCATAGGTATTGTCGGACCTTCACGGATGTCAAGGAGGAGTGCAAGCGCCAAGGAACGACTACCCCATCCGCGAGGGAAGCGTGGAAGAGAAGATGGAAGAAAGGAGAAGAAGACGGAGCGGCTGCAGGAGCCAGGCCGGACGTCCGGACCGCCGTCCGGATCATCCGGACTCGGCCGGATCATCCGGGTGCCCCCCCGGATCATCCGGACAAATCGTCCGACGACAACAGTGAAGGAAATATGCCCTAGAGGCAATAATAAAGTTATTATTTATTTCCTTATTTCATGATAAATGTTTATTATTCATGCTAGAATTGTATTAACCGGAAACATAATACATGTGTGAATATATAGACAAACAGAATGTCACTAGTATGCCTCTACTTGACTAGCTTGTTAATCAAAGATGGTTATGTTTCCTAACCATGAACAAGGAGTTGTTATTTGATTAACAAGGTCACATCATTAGTTGAATGATCGATTGACATGACCCATTCCGTTAGCTTAGCACACGATCGTTTAGTATGTTGCTCTGCTCTTATCCATGACATATACATGTTCTGTAACTATGAGATTATGCAACTCCGTTTGCGGAGGAACACTTTGGGTGCTACCAAGCGTCACAGCGTAATCTGGGTGATTATAAAGGAGTACTACAGGTGTCTCCAAAGGCAGATGTTGGGTTGGCGTATTCGAGATTAGGTTTTGTCACTCCGATAGTCGGAGAGGTATCTCTGGGCCCTCTCGGTAATGCACATCACTGAAGCCTTGCAAGCACTACAACTAATGAGTTAGTTGTGAGATGATGTATTACGGAACGAGTAAAGAGACTTGCGTAGCGAGATTGAACTAGGTATTGGATACCGACGATCGAATCTCGGGCAAGTAACATACCGATGACAAAGGAACAACGTATGTTGTTATGCGGTCCGACCGACAAAGATCTTCGTAGAATATGTAGGAACCAATATGGGCATCCAGGTCCGCTGTTGGTTATTGACCGTGAATAGTTCTAGGTCATGTCTACATTGTTCTCGAACCGTAGGGTCCATGCGCTTAAGGTTTCGATGGCGGTTATTATGAGTTTATGTGTTTTGATGTACCGAAGGAGTTGAGTCCGGATGTGATCACGGACATGACGAGGAGTCTCGGAATGGTCGAGACATAAAGATTGATATATTGGAAGCCTATGTTTGGAGTTGAATGGTTCGAGGCAAAACGAATTCTCGAGTACCAGGGAGGTTACGGAACCCCGGGAGGTGAATGGGCCTCGATGGGCCTTGGTGGAAAGGAGAAGGGCAGCCCAAAGTGGCGCGCCTCCCCCTTCCCTAGTCCTACTAGGACTAGGAGAAGGGCCGCCCCCCCTCTCTCTCTTCCCCTCCAGGAATCCTAGTCCAACTAGGATTGGGGGAATCCTACTCCCGAGAGGAGTAGGACTCCAGTAGCGCCCCTTTGGCCGCCGCCCCCTTCCCCTGGCTCCTTTATATACGGGGCGGGGGGCACCTTGGAACACACAAGTTGATCGTGAGATCGTTCCTTAGCCGTGTCGGTGCCCCCTCCACCATATTCCACCTCGGTTATACCGTCATGAAGCTTAAGCGAAGCCCTGCGCGGTGAAACATCAAGATCGTCACTGCGCCGTCGTCTTGTGGAACTCTCCTCGACACTCGGCTGGATCGAGTCGAGGGGCGTCATCGAGCTGTACGTGTGTCAAGAACTCGGGGCGTCGAATAACGGCGCGGGATCGGTCGGATCGCGAGGAGAGCGTCGACTACTTCCTCTACGTTGTGATCGCTTCGCCGGGTCTACAAGGGTATGTGGACAACACTCTCCCTCTCGTTGCTATACATCACCATGATCTTGCGTGTGCGTGGGAAAATTTTGAAATTACTCGTTCCCCAACAGTGGCATCCGAGCCTAGGTTTTTCTATGGTTTGATGTTTTGCACGAGTAGAACACAAGTGAGTTGTGGGCGATACAAGTCATACTACCTACCAGCATGTCATACTTTGGTTCAGCGGTATTGTGAGATGAAGCGGCCCAGACCGACATTACGCGTACGCTTACGCGAGACTGGTTTCACCGCCACGAGCACTCGTTGCTTAAAGGTGGTGGTGGGTGTCTGTCTCTCTCACTTTAGTTGAACCGAGTGTGGCTCGCCGGTCCTTGAGAAGGTTAAAGCGGAGTCTATTTGAAATATCGTTGTGGTTTTGATGCGTAGGTGAGACTAGTTCTTGCTTAAGCCCGTAGCAGCCACGTAAAATTTGCAACAACAAAGTAGAGGACGTCTAACTTGTTTTTGCAGGGCATGTTGTGATGTGATATGGTCAAAACGTGATGCTATATTTTATTGTATGAGATGATCATGTTTTGTAACCGAAGTTATCGGCAACTGGCAGGAGCCATATGGTTGTCGCTTTATTGTATGCAATGCAATCGCCCTGTAATGCTTTACTTTATCACTAAGCGGTAGCGATAGTCGTAGAAGCATAAGTTTGGCGAGACGACAACGATGCTACGATGGAGATCAAGGTGTCGCGCCCGGTGGCGATGGTGATCATGGTGGTGCTGCAGAGATGGAGATCATGAAGCACAAGATGATGATGACCATATCATATCACTTATATTGATTTGCATGTGATGTTTATCTTTTATGCATCTTATCTTGCTTTGATTGCGGTAGCATTATAAGATGATCTCTCACTAAATTATCAAGAAGTGTTCTCCCGAGTATGCACCGTTGCCAAAGTTCGTCGTGCCCGGACACCACGTGATGATCGGGTGTGATAAGCTCTCGTCCATCTACAGCGGGTGCAAGCCAGTTTTGCACACGCAGAATACTCAGTTATACTTGGCGAGCCTAGCATATGCAGATATGGCCTCGGAACACGGAGACCGAAAGGTCGGCGTGAATCATATAGTAGATATGATCAACATAAGATGTTCACCATTGAAAACTACTCCATTTCACGTGATGATCGGTTATGGTTTAGTTGATTTGGATCACGTGATCACTTAGATGACTAGAGATGTTTTTCTAAGTGGGAGTTCTTAAGTAATATGATTAATTGAACTTAAATTTATCATGAACTTAGTCTGGTAGTATTTTGCAAATTATGTTGTAAGATCAATAGCTTGCGTTGTTGTTTTCATATGTTTATTTTGATATGTTCCTAGAAAATTGTGTTGAAAAATGTTAGTAGCAATGATGCGGATTTGATCCGTGATCGAGGTTTATCCTCATTCTTGCCGGAAGAATTATGTCCTTAATGCACGCTAGGTAGCGGACCTATTGCGAGGAGCGGATGCGAGGCGTTATGAGCGTTTGGCTAGCTCGATATGATGACTACTTGATAGTTTTGTGCACCATGCTTTATGGCTTAGAATCGGGACTTCAAAGATGTTTTGAACATCATGGACCATATGAGATGTTCCAGGAATTGAAGTTAATATTTCAAGCAAATACCGAGTTGAGAGATATGAAAGTCTCCAACAAGTTCTATAGCTAAAAGATGGAGGAGAATCGCTCAACTAGTGAGCATGTACTCAGATTATGCGGGTACTTCAATCGCTTGAATCAAGTGGGAGTTAATCTTCCGGATAAGATAGTGATTGACAGAATTCTCTAGTCACTATCACCAAGTTAGTAGAACTTCGTGATGAACTATAGTATGCAAGGGATGGCGAAAATGATTCCCGAGCTCTTCGTGATGTTGAAATCGACGAAGGTAGAAATCAAGAAAGAACATCAAGTGTTGATGGTTGACAAGATCACTAGTTTCAAGAAAAGGGCAAAGGAAAGAAAGGGAACTTCAAGTAGATTGACAAGCAAGTTGTCACTCCCACGAAGAAACCCAAAGCTGAACCAAAGCACGAAAAGCGAGTGCTTACATCGCAAAGGAAATGGTCCTTTGGAAGCGAGAACTGCCCTAAATATTTGGTGGATAAGAAGGATGGCAAAGTGAAAAAAGGTATATTTGATATCTGGTGTTTTATGTGTGCTTTACTAGTGTTTATAGCAACCCCTCGGTATTTGGTACTGGTTCGGTTGCTAAGAGTAGTAACTTCAAGCGGGAGTTGAGAATAAACAAAAACTAGTTAAGAGTGAAGTGACGATGTGTGTTGAAAGTAGTTTCAAGATTGATATAATCATCATCGCACACTCCCTATACTTTCGGGATTAGTGTTGAACCTAAATAAATGTTATTTGGTGTTTGCGTTGAGCATGAATATGATTTGATCATGTTTATTGCAATACGGTTATTCATTTAAGTAAGAGAATAAACTGTTATTACATTTACATGAATAAAACCTTATATGGTTACACACCCAATGAAAATGGTTCATGGGATCTCGATCGTAGTGATACACATATTCATAATATTGAAACCAAAACATGCAAAGTTAATAATGATAGTGCAACTTATTTGTGGCTTGCCGTTTAGGTCATATCGGTGTAAAGCGCATGAAGAAACTCCATCTTGATGGACTTTTGGAGTCACTTGATTATGAATCACTTGGCACTTGCGAACCGTGCCTCATGGGCAAGATGACTAAAACTCCGTTCTCGGAACAATGGAACAAGCTCTTGACTTATTGGAAATAATACATACCGATGTATGCGATCCAATGAGTGTTGATGCTCGTGGCAAGTATCGTTATTTTCGACCTTCACAAGATGATTTGAGCAGATATGGGTATATCTACTTGATGAAACATAAGTCTGAAATAGTTGAAATGTTCAAAGAATTTCAGAGTGAAGTAGAAAATCATCGTGACAAGAAAATAAAGTTTCTGCGATCGATCGTGGAGATGAATATTTGAGTTCTGAGTTTGGTCTTCAATTAAAACAATGTGGAATAGTTTCACAAATTCATGCCACGGAACACCACATCATAATGGTGTGTCCGAGCGTCATAACCGTACTTTATTGGATATAGTACAATCTATGATGTTTCTTACCGATTTACCAATATCATTTTGGGATCATGCATTAGAGACAGCTGCATTCACGTTAAATAGGGCACCATCTAAATCCGTTGAGGCGACACTATATGAACTGTGGTTTAGCAAGAAACCAAAGTTGTCGTTTCTTAAAGTTTGGGGCTGCGATGCTTATGTGAAAAAGTTTCATCTGATAAGCTCGAACCCAAATCGGAGAATGCGTCTTCATAGAATACCCAAAGGAAACTGTTGGGTACACCTTCTATCACAGATCCGAAGGCAAAACATTCGTTGCTAATAAATGGATCCTTTCTAGAAGGAGTTTCTCTCGAAAGAAGTGAGTGGGAGGAAAGTAGAACTTGATGAGGTAATTGTACCTTCTCCCTTATTGGAAAGTAGTTCATCACGAAATCTGTTCTGTGACTACTACACCAATTAGTGAGGAAGCTAATGATGATGATCATGTAACTTCGGATCAAGTTACTACCGAATCTCGTAGGTAAACCAGAGTGAGATCCGCACCAAAGTGGTGCGGTAATCCTGTTACGGAAGTCATGTAACTAGACCATGATGAACCTACGAACTATGAGGAAGCGATGATGAGCCCAGATTCATGAAATGGCTTGAGGCCATGAAATCTGAGATGAGATCCATGTATGAGAACAAAGTGTGGACTTTGGTGGCGTTGCCGATGATCGGCAAGCCATAGAAAATAAATGGATCTTCAAGAGGAAGGCGGACGACGATAGTAGTGTTACTATCTACAAAGCTCGACTTGTGCAAAAAGGTTTTGACAAAGTTCAAGGTGTTGACTACAATGAGTTTTTCTCAAGCTGTAGCGATGCTTAAGTCTGTCCGAATCATGTTAGTAATTGCCACAATTTATGAAATTTGGCAAATGGATGTAAAAACTGCATTCTGAATGGGTTTTAGGAGGAAGAGTTGTATATGATGCAACGAGAAGGTTTTATCGATCCAAAGGAGCTAACAAAGTGTGCAAGCTCCAGCGATCCATCTATGGACTGGTGCAAGCATCTCGGAGTTGGAATATACGCTTTGATGAGTTGATCAAAGCATATAGTTTTATCTGAGACTTACGGTGAAGCTGTATTTACTAAAAAGTGAGTGGGAGCACTACAGCATTTCGATAAGTATATGTGAATGACATATTGTAGATCGGAAATAATGTAGAATTATTCGCAAAGCATAAAAGAAGTGTTTTGAAAGGAGTTTTTCAAAGAAAGACCTCGGTAAAGCTACTTACATATTGAGCATCAAGATCTATAGAGATAGATCAAGATGCTTGATAAGTTTTTCAATGAGTACATACCTTGACAAGATTTTGAAGTAGTTCAAAATGAAACAGATCAAAGAAAGAGTTCTTGCACGTGTTACAAGGTGTGAAATTGAGTAAGACTCAAAACCCGACCACAATGAGAAGATAGAAAGAGAATGAAAGTCATTCACTATGCCTTGGCCATAGTTTCTATAAAGTATGCCATGATATGTACCAGATCTATTGTATACCCTGCACTTTGAGTTTATGAGGAATACAATAGTGATCTAGGAGTAGATCCTTTGGACAGCGGTCAAAATTATCCTTAGTGGAATAAGGATATGTTTCTCGATTATGGAAGTGACAAAGGTTAGGTGCGTAAAGGGTTACGTCGATGCAAGTTTTGACACCGATCGGATGACTCTAAAGTCTCGATCTAGATACATATTGAAAATGGGAGCAATTAGCTAGAGTAGCTTCGTGCGAGCATTGTAGACATAGAAAAATTGCAAAATACATAACGGATCTGAATGTGAAAGACCCGTTGACTAAGACTCTCTCACAAGCAAAACATGATCACACCTTAGTACTCTTTGGGTGTTAATCACATAGCGATGTGAACTAGATTCTGAATCTAGTAAACCCTTTGGGTGTTGGTCACATGACGATGTGAACTATGGGTGTTAATCACATGATGATGTGAACTATCGATGTTAATCACATGGTGATGTGATCTAGATTATTGACTCTAGTGCAAGTGGGAGGCTGAAGGAAATATGCCCTAGAGGCAATAATAAAGTTATTATTTATTTCCTTATTTCATGATAAATGTTTATTATTCATGCTAGAATTGTATTAACCGGAAACATAATACATGTGTGAATATATAGACAAGCAGAATGTCACTAGTATGCCTCTACTTGACTAGCTTGTTAATCAAAGATGGTTATGTTTCCTAACCATGAACAAGGAGTTGTTATTTGATTAACAAGGTCACATCATTAGTTGAATGATCGATTGACATGACCCATTCCGTTAGCTTAGCACACGATCGTTTAGTATGTTGCTCTGCTCTTATCCATGACATATACATGTTCACTGTAACTATGAGATTATGCAACTCCGTTTGCGGAGGAACACTTTGGGTGCTACCAAAGCGTCTGGCGTAAGCGGGTGATTATAAAGGAGTACTACAGGTGTCTCCAAAGGCAGATGTTGGGTTGGCGTATTTCGAGATTAGGTTTTGTCACTCCGATAGTCGGAGAGGTATCTCTGGGCCCTCTCGGTAATGCACATCACTGAAGCCTTGCAAGCACTACAACTAATGAGTTAGTTGTGAGATGATGTATTACGGAGCGAGTAAAGAGACTTGCCGTGCGAGATTGAACTAGGTATTGGATACCGACGATCGAATCTCGGGCAAGTAACATACCGATGACAAAGGGAACAACGTATGTTGTTATGCGGTCGACCGACAAAGATCTTCGTAGAATATGTAGGAACCAATATGGGCATCCAGGTCCGCTGTTGGTTATTGACCGTGAATAGTTCTAGGTCATGTCTACATTGTTCTCGAACCGTAGGGTCCATGCACGCTTAAGGTTTCGATGGCGGTTATTATGAGTTTATGTGTTTTGATGTACCGAAGGAGTTGAGTCCGGATGTGATCACGGACATGACAAGGAGTCTCGGAATGGTCGAGACATAAAGATTGATATATTGGAAGCCTATGTTTGGAGTTGGAATGGTTCGGGCGGCGGAATTCTCGGAGTACCGGGAGGTTACCGGAACCCCCCGGGAGGTGAATGGGCCTCGATGGGCCTTGGTGGAAAGGAGAAGGGGCAGCCCAAAGTGGCCGCGCGCCTCCCCCCCTTCCCTAGTCCTACTAGGACTAGGAGAAGGGCCGCCCCCCTCTCTCTTTCCCCCTCAGGAATCCTAGTCCAACTAGGATTGGGGAATCCTACTCCAGAGGAGTAGGACTCCAGCGCGCGCCCTTTGGCCGCCGGCCCCTTCCCCTGGCTCCTTTATATACGGGGCAGGGGGCACCTTGGAACACACAAGTTGATCGTGAGATCGTTCCTTAGCCGTGTCGGTGCCCCCTCCACCATATTCCACCTCGGTTATACCGTCATGAAGCTTAAGCGAAGCCCTGCGCCGGTGAAACATCAAGATCGTCCCACGCCCGTCGTCTTGTGGAACTCTCCTCGACACTCGGCTGGATCGAGTCTGAGGGGCGTCATCGAGCTGTACGTGTGTCAAGAACTCGGGGCGTCGAGATGTGGCGCCGGGATCGGTCGGATCGCGAGGAGAACGTCGACTACTTCCTCTACGTTGTGATCGCTTCGCCGGGTCTACAAGGGTATGTGGACAACACTCTCCCCTCTCGTTGCTATACATCACCATGATCTTGCGTGTGCGTAGGAAAATTTTTGAAATTACTACGTTCCCCAACAAACAGAAGGGTCCTCCTGAAGCCGGATCATCCGGGTCACCTCCCGGATCATCCGGACGACGGCCGGATCATCCGGACCCCCATCCGGATCATCCGGGCCTCGCCGCTCAGCAAGCGATGTCAGGGCCCAAAGCCCATGTATCCCTTCCCCACTCACCCCTTCGTGGCTAAGACTATATATACTCCTCCCCCTCCTCCTAGTTAGGGTTAGCAAAGTGATAGCTCATTCTTAGGTGAGCTTTGCTCCTACCTATCTCTACTCTTGAGAGAGAGACCACTACTCCATTGGAGGCCAAGACCTCCATCTAGGAGAAGATCCCGCGGGATATCATCAAGCCCCCCTTGTGGGAAGATCCATCTAGGATATCATCAAGACCTCCTCTTGGAGATGAACCTTACCTTGTATCTTTCCCTTTGTTGTTCTTGTACCTTGTGATCTTGTGTGTTTGATTGTCTAGTGGATGTGTGATTTGGACTTGTTCTTGAGTGTTTCCCCTTGTGATTTCTCTCCGTTCTTCCCCGTGTTCATCGTGTTCTTCGAGGGATCCCACTCCAAACGTGAAAGATCGCCGCTATAGGGTTCCACCCTACATCATACCACCACCAATCTGTATCCATATACCATCACCGATCCATATCCGTATACTACCACCACTGCCATATACCACCACCGCTGCCATATACCACCACCACCACCGCTGCCATATACCACCACCATATATCCACCACCAATCTGAGCTCCTTGCATATTAGGTTTGTTTTCGAGATCCATCTAATTTGCTATTCGTGTTTCCTTGCCTGAGTAGGTTTCGGAAAAAAAAGTCTGGAGACCCCCGGATAGTTTTTAGGCCAAAATTTCGGCGACCGAAAATATTTTTTCCCTATCCTATTTTTAGGTCCCAGGGAGAGTTTTGAGACACTCGCCATCATAGTGATTTTTTGTCGCACTTTTTCGTCGGCGCTGCCCTGATTTCCGAAAAAAATTGTCAAAAAAATTTCGTGCCCATCCTGTCAGTTTGACCTGGGAAGAGTTTTGAGACACTCGCCATTATAGTGATTTTTCGCGTAAAAAAGAGGAGCGCAAACAAAACAGAGCGAAAAAAAGAGCGAATTTTTTTTTGAGTGTGCTTCTCCCTTGTTTACGTGCAGCCCCGTGATTTTGTTCGTGTTCTAGGCTCGCGTCTCTAGCACGGTCTAGCCTAGGACCAGCACAGTACCGTCGTTGAGCGTTTATTCAACTTTGCATCTCTGAATTGATTATTGCTGACCCTTTTTGCTACCATATTATAAGCCTTCCCAGCTCGACATACATCTACATCGTGTGTTTGAATCTCCCTGGTAATCGCTCTATCCAAGCTTTGAGAGTTTTGACTACAACGGTTGCCGATCACCGCCTACTGCTGGGTAAGAACTGGTAAGAATTTGAGTTTTGCTTGACGGATTTGTGACACCCCACCACAACCACATTCCAGTAGTCTATAGGATCATATTCTTGTGTGTTTCTATTGCTGCTAACTATGGCAGGAACACAAGTCGACGAGATTGACTGGGAGAACATGACGAACAAGGAGCTTCATGATAAGTTTCAGCAAATGATGGGTCAACAGGTGGAAGACGTGATGGCCAGCTTTGGAAAGGCAATGGAGAAGATGGATGACATTGAGAAGTCAATTGACACCAAGTTGGACGCCAAGTTTGATGAATTACTCAAACGTCTACCACAACCAGTTCTACGCCGCGATACAATAGGGCGAACACAGCGTGTTCCTATTGAGCCAGGACAAAATTCGGGTGCCGCTGCTACTGCAGTTGGTGCTTCTGTAGCTCCTGTTGTTACTGCAGAGGTGGAGGACTATTACGAGGATGAGGTTGATCAAAATCAGAACTACGTGCAGCCACCAGCACAACCACCAGTAGGTCGACTTCTGGTATATATTCGCAACGGTAGGCCTGCACCACCACCTGAGGTACGAGATAATGACCATATTCCGAAACTGAAATTCAATATTCCACCATTTGAGGGTAGATATGTTCCTGATATATATCTTACTTGGGATTTAGAAACTAAATAACATTTTACATGTTTACAATATCCCGAGGAGAGACGGGTTGCTGCTGCTATTTGTGCTTTCACTAGTTTTGCATGTGTATGGTGGTCTGAACACTGTAGATTATATCCTATTCCAACTACTTGGGCTTCTTTGAAAACTGCTATGCGTACTTGTTGGGTTCCACCATATTATCAACGTGATTTGCTTCAAAAATTGCAGCGTTTAAGACAAGGAAAAAATTCTGTAGAAGAATATTATCAGGAATTACAAACTGGCAAGATTAGATGTGGTATTGTTGAGGAGAATGAAGCTATGCTTGCACGTTTTATGGGTGGATTAAATAGAGAGATTCAGACCATTCTATAGTATAAGGAGTATACTAATATCACTCGTTTATTCCATCTTGCTTGTAAAGCTGAACGTGAAGTGCAGGATCGACAAGCATTGGTGCGAACTAACTTTTCTGCAGGTCGACTTTCATCATGGACACCGCATGCATCCTCTACTTCCACTGCACCAGCACCTCCATCATCTGCTACCTTCAGCCGTGATACAAGAAAGCAGGCACAACCACGACTATCTGCCAAGAGCGCACCTGTCGGGCCTGCACAGAGCTCTTCTTCGTCCATGGCATCAACAGGGCACACAAGTGATATTATTTGTCGTCGTTGTAAGGGAAGAGGACATTATGCACGAGAATGCAAATCTCAGCATGTGATGATTGCTACTGAGGATGGTGGGTATGAGTCTGCTAGTGATTACGATGAGGAGACTTTAGCCCTTATTACAAGTGAAGAACACGGTCGAGATGATTCTGATCATGAGACGCAATACATGGCTCCTGAAGATGCTGATAGGTATCAATGTTTAGTTGCTCAACGTGTTTTGAGTGTGCAGGTTACACAAGCTAAGCAAAATCAGAGGCATAAATTGTTCCATACAAAGGGAGTTGTGAAGGAATGTTCTGTGCGCGTCATCATAGATGGAGGGAGCTGCAACAACTTGGCTAGCATGGAGATGGTGGAGAAGCTATCTCTCACCACAAGACCACATCCACATCCTTACTACATACAATGGTTCAACAACAGCGGCAAGGTTAAGGTAACACGTACTGTTCGTCTGCATTTTAGTATCTCTACATATGCTGATTATGTTGATTGTGATATGGTACCTATGCAAGCATGTTCATTATTACTTCATCGACCATGGCAATTGGATAAAAATTCTGTACACCATGGTAGAAACAATCAGTATACTCTTGTTCATAAGGATAAAAATATTACTTTGTTACCTATGACTCCTGAGTCCATTTTGAAAGATGATATTAATAGAGCTAATAAAGCAAAACAGGAGAAAAATAAGAGTGAAAATCAGATTGTGGCAAAAGAATTTGAGCAACAAATAAAGCCTAATTGTAAACCATCTAGTGTTATTTCTGAAATTAAATTGAAAAGTGCATGTTTACTTGCCACTAAATCTGATATTGATGAGCTAGATTTTAGCAAATCTGTTTGCTATGCTTTTGTGTGCAAAGAGGCATTATTTTCATTCGAGGAGGTGCCTTCCTCTTTGCCTCCTGCTGTCACTAACATTTTGCAGGAGTTCGCTGACGTCTTCCCAAAAGACGTGCCACCGAGATTACCGCCTATTCGAGGGATTGAGCATCAGATTGACTTAATTCCCAGTGCTTCACTGCCAAACCGTGCGCCATACCATACCAATCCAGAGGAGACGAAGGAGATTATGCATCAAGTACAGGATCTGCTCGACAAAGGTTATATGAGTGATTAGTCATATAAAATTGGGAGACGAATGGAAAACAGCATTTAAAACTAAGTTTGGATTATATGAGTGGTTAGTCATGATTTTTGGGTTAACTAATGCACCTAGTACTTTCATGAGATTAATGAACGAAGTTTTACGTGCTTTCATTGGACGATTTGTGGTAGTTTACTTTGATGACATATTGATTTATAGCAGATCTTTGGAGGAACATTTGGAACATTTACGTGTTGTTTTTATTGCTCTACGTGATGCACGTTTGTTTGGTAACCTTGGGAAGTGCACCTTTTGCACCGACCGAGTGTCTTTTCTTGGCTATGTTGTTACTCCACAGGGAATTGAAGTTGATAAAGCCAAGATTGAAGCTATTGAGAGTTGGCCGCAACCCAAAACGGTCACACAAGTGAGGAGTTTTCTTGGCCTCGCTGGATTCTATAGGTGTTTTGTGAGAGCTTTCAGCACCATTGCTGCACCTCTCAGTGAGCTTACAAAGAAGGATGTGCCTTTTGTTTGGGGTACCCGCATAGGAAGAAGCCTTCACGGTGTTGAAAGATAAGTTGACACATGCTCATTTACTCCAACTTCCTGATTTTAATAAGACATTAGAGCTTGAATGTGATGCTAGCGGAATTGTATTAGGAGGTGTGTTATTACAAGATGGCAAACCTGTTGCATACTTTTCTGGAAAATTGAGTGGGCCTAGTCTGAATTATTCTACTTATGGTAAAGAATTATATGCTCTTGTTCGGACTTTAGAAACAAGGCAACATTATTTATGGCCCAAATAATTTGTTATACATTATGATCATGAATCTTTGAAACATATTAAAAGTCAAGCTAAACTGAATCGTATACATGCTAAATGGGTTGAATTCATTGAGATTTTCCCTTATGTCATTAAACACAAGAAGGGTAAAGAAAATGTTATTGCTGATGCATTGTCTCGTCGCTATAGTATGCTTTCACAACTTGACTTCAAAATATTTGGTTTGGAGACCATCAAAGATCAGTATGTGCATATTGCTAATTTTAAAGATGTATTGCAGAATTGTAAAGAAGGAACAACTTGGAACAAGTTCGTCGTTAATGATGGATTTGTGTAACATCCCAAAATTCTAAATTTTGGAATGTTATAATAAATAGATAGATAGATTTGTTTGTTTGATTGTTGTGTGATTGATTGAGTAAAATTCGAAATTTTTTGAAAGTTAAATGAGAGGGAATAAAAGGACTTTCCCAAACTTTCAATTTGCATTGGTGATCTCCATGAATTCAAATTCTTTTCACCACAAAACCCTGGAGAGATGACATGACTTCTTCCATTTATTTAAATGATAAGGGGTGTTGAAACTCTTTGAATTTCATTTGGAAAATATTTCCAACCCAGGAACTTTATGCAACTCAATGATTTTCACGAGCAAAGATAAAATGACTTCTTCAAAACATATGAAATATGAGTTGGGAGTTTCAATGAATTAAATTCAAAGTTCTTTTGAATTTATTTTCAATTTGGAGTTATTTGAGTTTTATTTCAAATTATTTTTCTCAAAAAAATAAAATATATAGAAAATAGGGTAACATGATTCCCTACATCAGGAAAATTGGAGAGAAATAAATTTGAAATCATTTCGGTATTTTTAAAATGATTTTTATTGGATTTTATTAGAACAGTAGCACTGTTTGAATGATTTGAATTTTTGTAGATTTTATTTAAATCTATAATAATGTTCATGTTGTAGAAAATCTTTTTCTGAAAATTTTGATATATTATATGCCTATATAATATTTTTTAGTTATTTTGTTTTTATTATTTTAGTTCTGTAAAATTTTGTTTAAAAAAAACTGCTTCCGCCGAACTGGGCCGGCCCAGCCGAAGCCAGGTCAAGGCCCAGCTCCGTGCCGCCTCGCCCGCCGTCCCCGACCGGGACTCTTCCCGGAGTCCAGCGCCGCCCCGCCACCCGCCGCCCCCTTCCCCACGCCACCGCGCCTCCCCTCCTCCTATAAAGCCACCGCCCGGACCCCCCCTCTCTCTCCCGCATCTCGCCGCTCGAAGCCGAGCCGCCGCCCTTGTCGTTGCCATCGCCGCCGCAGCTCGCCGCCGCCTGCCCCAAGACTTCCGCCGCCGCCACGCCGCCCGGTGCCACAATCGAACCCGCCGCCCAGCGCCGCCCCTCCCCGACCCGTTCACCGCCCTCCTCGACGACCGGAGCCGCTACCCCGGCCGGACCCGAGCCGCCGCTGTCTGCCCGACGATCTCGATTCAGTCTCGTTTTTTTTCTCGTTTCGGCTAATTAACGAACGCCCGTTCGTTTAGCTTTTATTGGTGAACAGATTCGCTAGATTAGTTGCTGTAGCGAGCGTTCGCTCGATAGAATTTCTCTTTTTCTTTTAATCTCGGCTAGGGACCTATTGTAGTATTTCTTTTACAGTTTAGCCCCTAGACTTCAAACAATCACATGTTTTTGCTCGTGTATCCAAATCAAACGAAACCAACGCCCACTACTTTGTTACGATCTCCTCTATCCAGTAATCCAACTCAAACATGTTTTTGAAAGTTTAAAATTTGAATTAGATCAGATTTGAATTTGAACTTTGTTTGATCGTAATTTGAGTTTTATAACTCCGTTTGAGTTGATTCTTTTTGCAACTCGAAGCTCTTGACCTAAACTTTCTGATAAGGCCAAATTCACATACATTTGGTACTGTTAGAAATTGTTTTCTGTTTTTTTTTTGACCAGGAACAGTAGGAAAGGCTCCTACTGTGTTACTATATTATATATAAAAAATATGTTGTACAAAGGGTATTTACATGATGGGGGGAGGGGGTGTAAGATACAAAGTTGCCAACTTTGTGGCAAGTAGAACTAAGAAAATAAAGTGAAACCACTAAAGGGAATGTACAAGGTTCAGCACAAGGAGCCTATGCTCCTCTTTGACTCTATGTTGAAGAAGACCAAAGTCCTTCTTGAATCTGTCCAGCCGGGAGGTTAGTGAAGGAGCTATTGCTCGAAAATGCTTGTTATTCCTCTCCTTCCAAATACTCCAAGCTGCCACAATGAATTTCTCCAGGAACAGTGGGGTGGGATGAGAGTTTCTGTGATCTTCTACAGCTTGTATTCGGCCCAGGAAAGGTTCCCAGTTAAGCCCAAGTTTGGCCCAACAGAGTTTACTGAAAGTGCATGTGAAGATCATGTGTTCCACCGTTTCCTCAATGTTCAAACCACACAGAAGGCAATTGTGGTCATCGCCTATGTTGTAGTGCCTCTGTTTCAACATGTTCCTCGTATTGAGTCTGTCATGGAAGAGCAGCCAAGCAAAGACTTTCAACTTCATCGTGCATTTTGAATCCCAAATCCATCCAAATATCTGCTGCACTTGGACATTTTTGAAGAAGAATTTATAATAGTCCGTTGATTTATAGATTGTTTTACCCCACGTGTAGTGCCAAATATCCGTGGATGATGAGGACGGTTGTAGATGAGCCGTGATTGTCTGCAAGTCTCTAACCTCGTCCAGTGCTTGAGAGGTTAAGGGCAGGTGGAACGTTTCAGGTAGGGAAGTTATTCCTAGGAACTGTTGGACCGAAACATCCTCATTAAGAGAGTGGGAGAAGGCCCTAGGGTGGGAGTCCTGAATGATTTGCCCTGACCACAGATCTTTCCAAAACAAAGCCGTGGTGCCACACACAATATTGATTTGAGAAATCCCACGAAACTTAGGTGTGAGCTTGAGTATGTCCTTCCACCAGAATGAGCTGACTGGATCCGAGGCATGGGGTACTTTTTGGGTGTAATAAGAGTCCCAAGTGAGCTGCACCCACGGTATATCCAACTTGTTATAGAACTTGTGTAGAAACTTCATGAGTAAAGCTTCATTTTGTACACGCAAATCAAGCACTCCTAGCCCTCCCTTCTTTTTAGGCTTACATACCATATCCCAAGCTGCAAGCGAGTTTGACTTATCACCTTGATCAGTCTTTTTAAGCCATAAGCATCGACGCCTAATTTTGTCCAAGAGTTCAATGAGTTTCGGAGGGAAATGTAGCGTGCACATGGCATAAATGAGCAGCGAGGTAACTGTGGAGTTGAGAAGAGTTAGCTTGCCAGCATGTGACATTAGGGACCATGTTGATGACAGGCTTCTTTCCACCATGCTGACAAGTGGCATAAAGTCCTGAAGTGAGGGTCGAGTCGTGCCCAGAGGTAGCCCTAAATAGGTGAATGGCATGGATCCGATTGTGCACTCAAAGATAGCAGCAAGTTGGGCAGTTAGGTCATCATCCAAGTTTATGGGAATAAGTGTGGACTTGTTGAAGTTGATTTTTAGGCCAATGGACTGCGCATATTTGGTAAGTATGTCTTTAATGATCATTGCTTGTTGAGGGCATGCAGGCATAAGCAGGATTGTATCGTCGGCATACTGGACAATCGGGTAGTCCATTTGACCCGTGGCTGGAAAAGGTAGCTGAATTCTGCCCTCTCTATAAGCTTCGTTAATGGCCGATTGCAGGAGGTCAGCGGCCAATACAAATATTAGCGGAGATAATGGGTCACCCTGCCGAACACCACGCTTGCAATGAATCTGTCTTCCGGGTACACCATTTAAGAGCACCGAGGATCGGCCGGAGGAAAAAAATGGTCTTTATCCACGAAAGCCACCTGTCATTAAAGCCCATATGCTTCATGATGTTGATCATGGGATCATGCTCAATTGTATCGAAGGCCTTAGCAAAATCCAGCTTTAGCAGAACAATCGGTCATTTGGAGGCCTGGCACTGGTGAATGTATTGAAAAGTCCACGCAAGACAATCCTGTATAGATCTCCCACGGATGAATCCATATTGGTTACGATGGATAATTTGCAAGATGACTTTTTGTAGACGGTTAGCCAACAGTTTGATAATGAGTTTAAGACAGCAGTTTAGTAGAGTGATTGGCCTGTAGTCGTTAACTATGGAGGGGGATCCATTCTTCGGGATAAGAGTAATCAATCCCTCATTAATGCTCTGGAGATTAAGTGTTCCTGCATGAAATTGATCACACAGCGTGTAGAAATCATTTTTAATGATTGGCCAACAAGCTTTGAGGAACAGAGCACTAAAACCATCTGGGCCAGGTGCCCGATCGCTTGGCATTTCTTTAACAACCAAGTCAATCTCTTCATGCGTGAAAGGAAGCGTGAGGTGATCTAAATTTGCATTGTGTCTGATTAAGGAAGGGAGATCAAAGTGCATCTGAGTAGTGCTAGAAGAGCCCAATCTGTCCGAGTATGCATGAAAGAGCATGGCCTCCTTTCCATTATGATCTTCCACGACTAAGCCCTCCGGAGTTTGCAGTGTAGCAATGTTGTTTTTACGATATCTATCAGTAGCCATGGCCTGAAAGAACTTGGTATTTTTGTCACCAAACTTAACCCACCTGACAGTACATCTTTCTTTCCAATATTGTTTCTGGTACCCGAGGAGCCGGAGGAGATGGTTTTTAATGATCTTGCGAAAATTGTTCTCAGGTATTGTGAGAGCCCTTAGATTTTCCAGTGCATCCAATTCTTCCAATGTTTTATAAGTGTTTTCAATAGCCACCGATAAACATGAGATACTTTTGCTCTAAGTTTTGAGCTCCTGTCGCAACCGTTTGAATTTCCGACAGAGCACAGTAGCAGCATTCTTCACTGCAATTGGTTTATCCCAAACACGTTTGACCACATCTATAAAGCCTGGATGCAAAAGCCAGTATGATTCAAACCTGAATAACTTTGCACGAGGGATTTTAGTCTCAATGGTGACCACGCAAGGTGTGTGATCAGACGTGGGCTTACATGGGGGTTTGACCATTGTGTTGGGATAAATACTTGTCCAGTATGAATTTGTTTTCTGTTGCAAGAGTCATTTTCTTGGTTTCGAAGTTTTTCGAATTGTTTTCTTCGTTCTTTCTGATCTTTTGAGTGATTGCTTATGTGTGGTTACTATTGCTTTCTTACGGTAGATTGACTGGAGTGTGACGAGTAGAGCTATCAAGAGTTTTGAGTGCGAGTCATTTTCATCAACATTGCAGGCAAGTTCACACTTTGATCATACTTCTTTATTACCCAGTTTTATTGCGTTAGTTCAATCCTCAAACATTGCATGCTTAGGATCTAATTAAATTGTGAGTTGGGAAGTAGTTAAGGTAGTACCTATTACCTGTTTTATTATCAAACCTTTGGGAGTTACTTCTACGTTTGCTTATTATGCCATGCTATGCTAGTAGACGTGGATTGGGTGAGTGTATCCATGACAGATGTGAGTTTGTTAATTAATGGTTTATTTAAGGTGGCAACTTAAACACACATCTGGGTGGATTGAGGGACCTGGTTCCTAGGACTTGCCTGTTTTTCTTCGGACCGCCACCCAGGCTCAAAGGGATCATTAGATAATTCATGCTAGAAACTTCCGTGTGCAGCCACATGCTACTATGGGCTCTAGCATAGTTGACTAAGTCGTGCGAACTCTTACAGGGTAGACTAGCTGATGTAGGGGATGTAGGTTGGTACGGTCTACCCTTTACGTAAGGTGCAAGCTCTTCTGAAAGACTATGTCTCGGTCATCCGCTTCTCAACCACCATGTAGTGCGAGAAATCAAACGGAGGAGATCGAGTCATGTGGGGAAAAGTGCGCACACCTCTGCAGAGTGTATAAACTAATCATGATTAGCCGTGTCCCCGGTTATGGACATCTTGAGTATCTAGTATTTGGATTTCATGTGAATCTCATCATGTTACTTTAATTAATATTGTTGGGTTGCTAATGAGTACTTTTAATTGGGATTGAGAATGCTGTCAACCATTCTTAATGTTTAACAACCACCATGATAGTTAAATAAATTTATTCCTTTGCAGTAGGGAAAAATTGGCTTTTCGAAAAAACATTATAACCATAGAGCCTCCACCAGCCAAATATGCATGTAGAGATAGCCATTATTCATAATTGCTCTATGGTGTGAATTTGCCAGTACATTCAATGTACTAACCCTTTGTGGCTGCAACGTCTCATGTTGCAGGATCTTACGACGAGTAAGTGATACGTTAGGGTTACGATTTCCTATACTCAACTTTGCCGTTGGTGTTGATGGGAATCCACAACCTTGTTACTTCTGCTATTTTGGATTGAGGTAATAGTATTTACGTTACTTTATACATGTGATTTACCTCTATTATAAATCCTCAAGTACTGTGTGTGTCAGCATACCGATCCAGGGATGACACTTAAGCACAGAGACTTGATCTATTCGGGTCGGGCGCTACAAGATGGTATCAGAGCACATGTTGACTTTAGGACGTGACCCTAGAAACTGGCAAGCCCATAGGAATGATTTTTCTCTACAACTTTCTTTTCAAAAGAATCTTTTACCTCTCTTATCTTCTGAGCTTATTCAAATATTCTCTTTTAGTGAGACCATACCCCTTTCCCCTTTTGACCCCTCAAAGATTCGACTGATGAGACCACTCCAAGAAGGACTAGATATCGGACAACTAAGACCACTTCGGAATGAAGAGGATTTTACCGAGCATTATAATGATGGAAACTACGACGGATAAAGACTTCGAAGACTAGGAGAATTTGAAGAATTTCTAGAATTGTTCTGACCAAGGAAGGCTACACTTATGGAACTTGACAGACTATGGAAGCTGTCAACACCCGAGATCAAGGTGTATCGGAGAAAGACCTGAACATGGAGCATTTGAACTCAAAGTTTTGTCAAGAAAACCCCAAGACAGGAAATATCAACTATGGAATGATAGCTCATGACAGAGGCATAGTCATATACATGGATATCCATGATGCTATCGTTCGCTCATGTTATTATCACCAGGCTGAGTTAAGCATGCAGATGCATGGAAGGATTGGATGGTAGAAGGCTGATGGAGCATCTGTCAGCAAAGGATGCAGTTTTAACCTTAGCTAGTGTATCACTAGGATCTGGAGTATTACATCAGGAAGTTTAAGATGGACCTTCGGGAAGCTGTATTTGATAAGGAAGCAGTTCGTGAACAACTCAGGACTTAGAAGCTGGAAGTAGCCAAGCTGGAGGATCAAAACCTCGAGATACCAGAGATTCGTCTGGAGCTGAAGGGTAGTAGGACATGGTTCATGTCAAGGAGGTTGAAACCCAGGAGTTTGGAATGCAACTCCAGAAATATTAAAGGATGTCACGAGAGACTACGCGGCAACAGAGATGATTTGGCAAAAGAACTTGAGAAGGACAAGCATGATATGAAGGAGCCATCGGAGACATGACCAAGACTTGAAGAGTTTGATGACGTTGAGATCTATAGACCATTAGAAGACCCAACCCCTATTATATACTAACGTTAGATGCGAGGATTGTGAGCTGTCATTTGTTTGATGTTTTTCCGACAGCCACAATGAAATCTGTCTTTTCAAAACTATTGTTTGCATTGCGTGCATCCCTCTCTCTCTCTTATCCCACCCCAAACCCCTGGACCCAATAGAGGATGAATGGAGATAAGCTCTTATTATCTGGACCGATGAGTCAATTGCGGACCGATGGATTCAGAACATGGAGGATCACATGAAGAATAACCCTATAGCCGGAAAGGTTATGGCCCAGCATGCTCTTCAATGCTTGGAAAGAGGTGCTGCAACTTGGTGGAGGATGTACCAAACCATCAATGGATGGCAAGGAGTAACCACTTGGAAGGAATTTAAGTTGACTTTGCTAAAGTCTTAGTTTGTGTCCCAGAAGTTAAAGCCTTATGGAAATGATATGAAGAAACCATGTGCATACAAGCTTTGTGGTGAAATAGGACACAACCATAAAGAAAACAAGGACGAATACCCTCATAAGCGGGGGATTACCAAAGGAGTTAGCCGAGGATCTCAGGGAACTTCGGTTGGAGATTGTTCCCAAAGGTTTTGTTGTAGCAATGGAAGTTCAGTCTACATTGTTGGGAAAGAATCGTGAAACTCAGAAGGATGACAAAGAGATTGCTGAGGAAAAAGAGAGGATGAGCAAAGGAAAGGCCAAAGGTTTGCGTAAGGATGAGCACGACACCTTATGGCTCGAGGACCATGTATATGTTCCCAATGATGCAAGGATCAGGAAGTAAATACTTCAAAAGGCTCATGACTCACCATACTCGATTCGCCCTGGAAACACCAAGATGTATTTGGATTTGAAGGAGTGTTTCTGGTGGATAGGTATGAAGAAGGATATTGCGGAGTATGTAGTCGTAGGTGATGTATGCCAGAGAGAGTAAAAGCAGAGCATCAGAAGCCAGCAGGATTACTACAGCCTATGCCGATACCCAAATGGAAGTGGGGATAAGCTTGGCATGGATTTCATTACCGTATTTCCCAGAACCCGAACGGGATATGACTCTATCTGGGTAGTAATTGATTCGCTTGACCAAAGTGGCTCACTTTATCCCAGTGAAAACCACCTATACAAGTGAGAAGTTGGCCAAGATATATTTGACCAGGATCGTATGTCTGCATGGAGTTTCGAGGACCATCGTATCAGATAGAGGAACACAGTTTGCCTCAAAGTTTTGGAATCAGTTGCGCCACACTTTGGGTACTAGGCTAGCTTTCAGTACAACCTTTCATCCGTAGACAGATGGATAGACCGAGAGAGTCAATTAGATTCTGGAGGACATGTTGAGAGCGTGTGCGCTAGATTATGGATCTAGTAGGGATGATAATCTACCTTACGCTGAGTTCTCATACAACAACAGTTACCAAGCTAGTTGAAGATGGCCCATTTTGAAGCTTTGTATGGGAGAAGGAGCCAGACATCGTTGATGTGGGATGAAGTTGGAGACCGTCAATAGTTTTGTACCAAATGTGATCAAGGATTCAGAAAAGAATGTTAAGTTGATTCGAGATAGACTAAAGGTAGCTCAGTCCTGGCAGAAGAGTTATGCAGACTCAAAAACGCAAGGAGGTAGTCTATGAAATTGGAGACAGAGCGAGTCTTCGTGTGTCCCCTCTACGAGGAGTTAAATGATTTGGAGTTAAGGGAAAGTTAGCCCCGAGATTTGTAGGACCATACCGAGTTTTGGAGTGTATGGGAGATGTGGCCAACAAATTGGAGTCACCCAAAGCACTGTCAGGAGTTCATGATGTGTTTCACGTTTCCTAGTTGAAGAAGTGCCATGCAGAGATGGCTAATATTCCCCTGTAAGGACGCTTGACCCTGGAATGATAATGATGTTCCATGAAGTGGAGTATGGACTTCATAAGTATAAGTTTTTATCTTGGTATGTGGGACATCCCACGAGGATGAAGAGATGTATTACTATTGGATATAAAGGAGGTATGATGTTGGAAATATGGATCAAAGGAAATTCCATGATGAGTCTGAGTAATCATGTCCTAGTTTGGTGCCAATAGAAGGAAGGAAGACAGTACAATTGGATGGATTTAAGAATACTAGGAAGTTGGAAGTTGGAATAACGATCAGTTGCCGAGAAGATGAGTTCAAGGTTTACAAGTAATGAGATGGGCCATAACCCACAGGCCCCAGGACCTGCCAAGAAGCAAGCACATTCTTGCTGAAGGAAAACCCCTGGAAGAGGATATGCCCTTATCGACCGACAATTTTATAGGAGCAACGCAAAACCTGAGAGATGTGAAGAAACGATAGATGTTTGTTTGGCTTGCACAATCAATGGATTTATCCGAACTTAGTTCATCGACAAGAGAAAGTCTGCAATGCTTGTGAGGATGACCGAGTGATAGAAAGCGAGATTCGCTAAACCATATACAAGATAATGATTTGGGTGCGGTATGGATTGATCACCATACCCACTTACTCTTATTATTCGCCTTGCTATACGGGATGGTAAATCTGAGTGACTTACCTATAGTAGAGAAACGACGATCAAAACCTTGTTTGAACATTAGAATGGTATAAGTATTTTTCCCTTGTACAAGGCAGCTGTTGCCAATCATAGGATATACGGTGAGGTTCAGCCCAGACCCATTTCCTGCAGGAGAAACCATAAATTGTTGACCACCAGGAGATATCGATAGTTGTTTAGTATTGGCGCCAGACCCGTCAGCTAAGGAAAACCCAGTCTCGGAATAACCTTACCAATATGAAAGGACAGAAGAATTGCGGTAAAGGTTATGCCACCACCAAAAGAGCCCAGAGATGGAATTTCCCGAGACCTGGGAAGACCGACACTGTCAACAATAAGGATGGAGTACATGAGTTTTGACGGAACCGTAACAATGCTTCTAAGGGTGGTAGCACCTGAGACCCCGGAGACGAACGTTGGATTTTGAAGACCCCCAAACCCTAACCTATTTCTTTCTAGCCTCTCCGAATCTCGAGGACGAGATTCATTTTAAGGGTGGTAGGTTTGTAACATCCCAAAATTCTAAATTTTGGAATGTTATAATAAATAGATAGATAGATTTGTTTGTTTGATTGTTGTGTGATTGATTGAGTGAAATTCGAAACTTTTTGAAAGTTAAATGAGAGGGAATAAAAGGACTTTCCCAAACTTTCATTTTGCATTCGTGATCTCCATGAATTCAAATTCTTCTCACCACAAAACCCTGGAGAGAAGATGACATGACTTCTTCCATTTATTTAAATGACAAGGGGTGTTGAAAATATTTGAATTTCATTTGGGAAATATTTCCAACCCAGGAACTTTATGCAACTCAATGATTTTTACGAGCGAAGATAAAATGACTTCTTCAAAACATATGAAATATGAGTTGGGAGTTTCAACGAATTAAATTCAAAGTTCTTTTGAATTTATTTTCAATTTGGAGTTATTTGAGTTTTATTTCAAATTATTTTTCTCCAAGAATAAAATATATGGAAAATAGGGTAACATGATTCCCTACATCAGAAAAATTGGAGAGAAATAAATTTGAAATCATTTCGGTATTTTTAAAATGATTTTTATTGTATTTTATTAGAACAGTAGCACTATTTGAATTATTTGAATTTTTGTAGATTTTATTTAAATCTATAATAATGTTCATGTTGTAGAAAATCTTTTTCTGAAAATTATGATATATTATATGCCTATATAATATATATTTTTTTATTTTGTTTTTATTATTTTAGTTCTTAAAATTTTGTTTAAAAAAAACTGCTTCTGCCGAACTGGGCCGGCCCAGCCGAAGCCAGGTCAAGCCCCAGCTCCGCGCCGCCTCGCCCATCGTCCCCCCAGGACTCTTCTGAGTCGGCCGCCCGCCCGCCGCCCCTTCCCGCCGCCGCGCCTCCTCCTCCTATAAAGCCGCCGCCCGGACGCCCCCCTCTCTCTCCTGCATCTCACAGCTCGAAGCCGAGCCGCCGCCGCGCCGTTTTCCGTCGCTGCCGCAGCTCCGCCACCTGCCCGCGCCTCCAACTCCGCCGCCGGTGCCTAATCGACCCCGCCGCCCAGCGCCGCCCCTCTCCGACCCCTTGGCCGCCCTCCTCGACGACCGGAGCCGCTGCCTCGGCCGGACCCGAGCCGCCGCCGTCTCCCCGACCTCGCCGGAGTTTGGGTAAACCCTAGCCCCGACCCCGCAGTCGGATCGAGATGCGACGATCTCGATTCAGTCTTGTTTTTTTTCTCGTTTCGGCTAATTAACGAATGCCCGTTCGTTTAGGTTTTATTTGTGAACAGATTCGCTAGATTAGTTGCTGTAGCGAGCGTTCGGTCGATAGAATTTCTCTTTTTCTTTTAATCTCGTCCAGGGACCTATTTGTAGTATTTGTTTTATAGTTTAGCTCTGGACTTCAAACAATCACATCTTTTTACTCGTGTATCCAAATCCAACGAAACCAACGCCCACTTCTTCGTTACGATCTCCTCTATCCAGTAATCCAACTCAAACATGTTTTTGAAAGTTTAAAATTTGAATTAGATGAGATTTGAATTTGAACTTTGTTTGATCGTAATTTGAGTTTTATAACTCCGTTTGAGTTGATTCTTTTTGCAACTCGAAGCTCTTGACCTAAAATTTCTGATAAGGCCAAATTCACATACTTTTGGTACTGTTAGAAATTGTTTTCTGTTGCAAGAGTCATTTGCTTGGTTTCGAAGTTTTTCGAATTGTTTTCTTCGTTCTTTCCGATCTTTTGAGTGATTGCTTATGTGTGGTTACTATTGCTTGCTTACGGTAGATTGACCGGAGTGTGACGAGTAGAGCTATCAAGAGTTTTGAGTGCGAGTCATCTTCATCAACATTGCAGGCAAGTTCACACTTTGATCATACTTCTTTATTACCTAGTTTTATTGCATTAGTTCAATCCTCAAACATTGCATGCTTAGGATCTAATTAAATTGTGGGTTGGGAAGTAGTTGAGGTTGTACCTATTACCTGTATTATTATCAATCCTTTGGGAGTTACTTCTACGTTTGCTTATTATGCCATGCTATGCTAGTAGACGTGGATTGGGTGAGTGTATCCATAATAGATGTGAGTTTGTTAATTAATGGTTTATTTAAGGTGGAAACTTAAACACACATTTGGGTGGATTGAGGCACCTGGTTCCCAGGACTTGCCCGTTTTTCTTCGGACCGCCACCCAGGCTCAAAGGGATCATAAGATAATTCATGCTAGAAACTTCCGTGTGCAGCCACATGCTACTATGGGCTCTAGCATAGTTGACTAAGTCGTGCGAACTCTTACAGGGTAGACTAGCTGATGTAGGGGATGTAGGTTGGTACGGTCTACCCTTTACGTAAGGTGCAAGCGCTTCTGAAAGACTATGTCTCGGTCATCAGTTTATCAAACACCATGTAGTGCGAGAAACCAAACGGAGGAGATCGAGTCATGTGGGGAAAAGTTTGCAAACCTCTGCAGAGTGTATAAACTAATCATGATTAGCCGTGTCCCCGGTTATGGACATCTTGAGTATCTAGTATTTTGATTTCATGTGAATCTCATCATGTTACTTTAATTAATATTGTTGGGTTGCTAATGAGTACTTTTAATTGGGATTGAGAATGTTGTCAACCATTCTCAATGTTTAACAACCACCATGATAGTTAAATAAATTTATTCCTTTGCAGTAGGGAAAAATTGGCTTTTCGCAAAAACATTATAACCATAGAGCCTCCACCAGCCAAATATGCATGTAGAGATAGCCATTATTCATCATTGCTCTATGGTGTGAATTTGCCAGTACATTCAATGTACTGACCCTTTGTGGCTGCAACGTCTCATGTTGCAGGATCTTATGACGAGTAAGTGATACGTTAGGGTTACGATTTCCTATACTCAACTTTGCCGTTGGTGTTGATGGGACTCCACAACCTTGTTACTTCTGCTATTTTGGATTGAGGTAATAGTATTTATGTTACTTTATACATGTGATTTACCTCTGTTATAAATCCTCGAGTACTGTGTGTGTCAGCATACCGATCCAGGGATGACACTTAAGCACAGTGACTTGATCCATTCGGGTCGGGTCGCTACAATTTGTGTTCCGTGCTAACAAGCTATGCATTCCAGCTAGCTCCGTTCATCTTTTGTTGTTGCAGGAGGCGCATGGAGGAGGACTAATGGGACACTTTGGCGTGAAGAAGACGGAGGACGTACTTGCTACACATTTCTTTTGGCCAAAGATGAGACGGGATGTTGAGCGCTTTGTTGCTCGCTGCACTACATGTCAAAAAGCTAAGTCACGACTCAATCCTCATGGTTTATATATGCCTTTGCCTGTACCTAGTGTTCCTTGGGAGGATATATCTATGGACTTTGTTTTAGGTTTACCTCGAACAAAGAAGGGAGGGATAGCATATTTGTTGTCGTGGATAGATTCTCGAAAATGGCACACTTTATACCATGTCATAAAAGCGATGATCTTTGTTAATGTTGCTGATTTGTTCTTAGTGAAATTCTTCGCTTGCATGGTGTGCCAAATACTATTGTTTCAGATCGTGATACTAAATTTCTTAACCACTTTTGGAGATGTTTATGGGCTAAGTTGGGGACTAAACTGCTTTTTAGTACTACTTGTCACCCCCAAACTGATGGACAAACTGAAGTAGTCAATAGAACATTGTCTACTATGCTTAGGGCTGTTTTTAAGAATAATACGAAAATGTGGGAAGAATGCTTGCCTCATATTGAATTTTCTTATAATCGTTCGTTGCATTCTACCACTAAGATGTTCCCTTTTGAAATTGTGTATGGTTTCCTACCTCGTGCACCTATTGATTTGTTGCCTCTTCCATCTTCGGAGAAGGTTAATTTTGATGTTAAACAACATGCTGAATTGATTTTAAAAATGCATGAGTTAACTAAGGAAAACATTGAGCATATGAATGCTAAATATAAACTTCCTGGAGATAAAGGTAGAAAACATGATGTGTTTGCAACTGGAGATCTTGTTTGATTACATTTGCGTAAGGGTAGATTTCCTGATTTGTGCAAATCAAAGCTAATGCCACGTGCTGATGGCCCTTTTAAGGTGTTACAGAAAATAAATGATAATGCATATAAACTTGAGCTGCCTGCAGATTTTGGGGTTAAACCCACTTTTAACATTGCCGATTTGAAGCCTTATCTGGGTGAGGAAGATGAGCTTCTGTCGAGGACGACTTCATTTCAAGAAGGGGAGGATGATGAGGACATCAATACCATTGTTACGCCCACAACCCCTGCTGCTATACATACTGGACCAATTACTAGAGCTCGCACACGCCAATTAAATTACCTGGTACTTTTGTTTCTTGGTAATGATTCTAATGTTCATGAGAATATGATGCTGCCTAAATTGGATACATTTGTTTTGCTTACAAATGAAGGGCCTATCTTGGAGAAGGATGAGCATTGGAGCAAGAACAAGCATGGAGATGATGGTATGCGCAAGGGGAACAAGAACAGAGTTACAAGTGATTATTTCAGGACGTTGAAGCCACCATAATGAGTGGATGAAGCCTTGGACGAAATATACAAGATGCTACTTCATAAGTTTCGTCCGAGGCTATTCTAGGTATTGCGTCACCTTATTATAGGGCCAGGCCAATGTATTTTCGAAATACTTGAGTATAGGCTGTTTTTAGAGTCTGTATGTGTGGGGAAACAAGAGATAGGGTTGGTTTTGGACCCCTTCCCAAAGGGCTACGAAATTCCCCCCTCTTCCTCCATATATACAGCCCTTAGGGCGTCGTTTAGACTTTGGGTTTTTGTTTAGCTTAAAAGTTCACCATAGCTGCAACTTCGCGTACTTTGTTTGTGTTCAACGACCAGACAAAGGCGTCACAGAACCCCACCTTGATCAATAAAGCATTCATTTTATATTCGCAATATCTAGATTGCAATCTCAGTTTCTTGCTTGTTCTTCGTTTGCTCGCAGGAAACAGACCCTTGTGGTCAGGTTGATCGTGCTCCGGCGTGGTCAATAACCTCTCGGAGTTGGTTTAGCGATTGCTAAGGCGCGACGTCCTCTCACGTTCGTAGTCGGATCGTCAAAGTTGATTTCCACCAAAGCGATATCCATCATCTCATCGAAAGACAGGACACCTTTGCCTCTATCAGTACTCAAATGAAAGCTAGTGAGGAGCCGCATCTAAATAGTTGCATAAGCTAGTTTCATATTTGGCACCTCAAAATAGGCTTCTAAATAGGTCTTTTTGCCCTCCGAAGTTCGCGAACACAACTTATTCCAGTTTTTCAAGCCAATTTTAGAATTTTTTGACTCCTCATATCAACTCAGAATTGAGTGATTCTTTTTGCATTGGAAAGCTTGAGTTAGTAGCATTCTTTGAAAAAATTTATCTGAAAATTGGCTCAAACTTTTCAAGAGGAAAGTTGGAGAGAGAGTTGTTGTATATCCTGCTTGGTAGTTGTTTTTCATCATTATCTTTACTGCCATTGTGATCTTCACTTATATCTTGCTGTCCAGAGCTACTTAGTATCCTTTATTGATGCTATTTGTGCTACGCCGTGACTTCATTAGTGTTCTAGGATCGCGTCTCTAGTCCGGTCTAGCCTAGGACCAGCACAGTACAATCGTTGAGCGTTTATTCAACATTGCATCTTTGAGTTGATTATTGCTAATTTTTTGCTACCATATATAGCCAACCCAGCTCCACATATTTCTACACCGTGTATACGTACGTTCCCCTGGCAATCGCTTTACACAATCTTCGGAGTTATTTGACACCGCTGGTTGCCTATCACCACCTGCTGCATGGTAAGAACTTGTAAGATATTGATATTTGCTATACTGTGAGCGTTTTATCACCACATCCTAGTAGTTCATAGGAACATTATTCTCGGATTTTGTTTCTTGTTTTCTACTAATCATGAGAAGATCTAGAGTCAATTCATGGGCTTTTTCGATCGTGGGAGACGTGCCACCAACTATGCGAATTCCACAATGATCACGAGAGGTGCATAAACATCCAAATGCACACGATCAAGTTAATGTTCCTATACCATCATTTAATGGCCATTTTAGACCTGCTTTATATATTTAATGGGAGTTCTACATAAATAATATATTTTCTTCCCATAATTTTGATGAATGTAAAAAAGTCAAGGTTGCGGTTGGTTCTTTCACTGGTTATGCTTTAGTTTGGTGGAGTGAATATTGTCGGTTACACCCTGATTATATACCTATTACTTGGGATGATTTGAAATTTGCCATGCGACATACATTCGTGCCCGCTTATTATACTCGTGACATGATTCAAAAGTTGCAACATTTAAAACAAGGTAGTGACACTCTAACGAAATATTATGATGATTTACAAACTACCTTGTTGCATTCCTCTTTGGAAGAAACTGAAGATGATTTTATGGATAGATTTTGGGGATGATTAAACCGTGACATTCAGGAGATACTAATCCATGAACAGTGTTATCCTATGGACCGTTTGTTTCGTCTTGCTTGCAAAGCTGAACAAGAGATAACAAGACGTGTTGCCCAGAAGACAAACAAGCAGAAGGTGCAAATCCCAAGAGTTGTGACGGTTGTTCCTTCCACCACTGTGCCTACTATGACAACAACATCCATTGTTGTGAGCACTACATCACTCCACCACGTGACCTGTCGCCACCTAGAGTGCCTACATCATTTGAGTTAACCAAAATAGGTAATGACAAAGGTATTAATCTTCCACCTCCACATGAGTATGATGAATGCCTTGTTAATTTAAATGCACCATGCCATGAGCTACCTACTACTTTGATTACACCAGCTATTTTAGAGGACTCTGTTGATGATTCGATTTTGCCAGGTGATCAAACAATTTTGAGTGAACCCGTTGAATTAACTATTGATGCGAAAGAACCATGTGACTCAGGGAATAACTCAAATTTGGATCAAATACGTTTGAAAATAATTGTGCCAATGTTTAATCATTTTGATATGACCTCTAATCTTGGTGATGGTTCATCAATGTTGGGATGGTTTAGTGATAAGCATTGTCAATCTTTTGATGTGAATAAGAGCTTCACTTATATGTGCAAACTGAGTTGCAATATTTTCATGCCTTTGACTTCTTGTGATAATATATTGGCTTTATATTTCATGACTTGTGAAGGGTGCTGTTGTATAACCATGTCACATGTGCCCCAACTGAGATCAGTAAAAATGGATGACATATACATATACAACGTGTACACCTTGTCTCTTTTGTTAGCCACATTTCAGACTAAGAAACGCCGAGGAGGGCTTTGTTTTCAAGAAGGGGAGGATGTTGAGGACATGGCTACAGCAGTTACACCCATATCACCTATTGTTTTACCTCTTGGAAATATTGCTAGAGCTCGCATATGCCAATTAAAGTATCAGGTACTTTTGTTTCTTGGTAATGTTTCTAGTGTTCATGAGAATATGATGATGTCTAACTTTGATACATTTGTGTTGCTTGCAATTGAAGGGCCTAGCACGGACAAGAAGGATGAACATTGGAGCATCGTCAAACACGGAGATGAAGGTGCGTGCCAAGAGTGAAGGAAATATGCCCTAGAGGCAATAATAAAGTTATTGTTTATTTTCTTATTTCATGATAAATGTTTATTATTCATGCTAGAATTGTATTAACCGGAAACATAATACATGTGTGAATACATAGACAAACATAGTGTCACTAGTATGCCTCTACTTGACTAGCTTGTTGATCAAAGATGGTTGTGTTTCCTAGCCATAGACAAGAGTTGTCATTTGATTAATGAGGTCACATCATTAGTAGAATGATGTGATTGACATGATCCATTCCGTTAGCTTAGCACTTGATCGTTTAGTATGTTGCTATTGCTTTCTTCATGACTTATACATGTTCCTATGACTATGAGATTATGCAACTCCCGTTTACTGGAGGAACACTTTGTGTGCTACCAAATGTCACAATGTAACTGGGTGATTATAAAGGAGCTCTACAGGTGTATCCAAAGGTACATGTTGAGTTGGCGTATTTCGAGATTAGGATTTGTCACTCCGATTGTCGGAGAGGTATCTCTGGGCACTCTCGGTAATGCACATCACTATAAGCTTTGCAAGCAAAGTGGCTAATGAGTTAGTTGCGGGATGATGCATTACGTAACGAGTAAAGAGACTTGCCGATAATGAGATTGAACTAGGTATTGAGATACGGACGATCGAATCTCGGGCAAGTAACATACCAATGACAAAAGGAACAACGTATGTTGTTATGCGGTTTGACCGATAAAAGATCTTCGTAGAATATGTAGGAGCCAATATGAGCATCCAGGTTCCGCTATTGGTTATTGACCGGAAACGTGTCTCGGTCATGTCTACATAGTTCTCGAACCCGTAGGGTCCGCACGCTTAAGGTTTCGATGACAGTTATATTATGAGTTTATGAGTTTTGATGTACCGAAAGAGTTTGGAGTCTCGGATGAGATCGGGGACATGACGAGGAGTCTCTAAATGGTTGAGACATAAAGATCGATATATTGGACGACTATATTCGGACTTCGGAAAGGATCCGAGTGATTCGGGTATTTTCGGGGGTACTGGGGAGTTACGGGAATACGAGGAAGAAGCAATGGGCGTCATGGGCCAAGTGGTGGAAGAGAGGAGGTAGGGCGCGCGGCCCCCCTAGCCCAAACCGAATCGTACTAGGGGGCCGGCCCCCCTTTCCTCCTTTTCCTCCCTCTCCTTCCTTCTCCTTCTCCTTCCCTTCCTTCCCTCTCCTAGTTGGACGAGGAAAGGAGGGAGTCCTACTCGGTGGGAGTAGGACTCCTCCCTGGCGCGCCCTCCCTTGGCCGGCCGCCCCCTCCCCCTTGCTCCTTTATATACGGGGCAGGGGGCACCCCATGACACAAGTTGATCTTCGTGATCGTTCCTTAGCCGTGTGCGGTGCCCCCTCCACCATATTCCACCTTGGTCATAATGTTGCGGTGCTTAGGCGAAGCCCTGCATCGGTAGAACATCATCACCGTTACCACGCCGTCGTGCTGACGGAACTCATCCCCGACACACTGCTGGATCAGAATCCGGGGATCGTCATCGAGCTGAACGTGTGCTGAACTCGGAGGTGCCGTACGTTCGGTGCTTGGATCGGTCGGATCGTGAAGACGTACGACTACATCAACCGCGTTGTCATAAAACGCTTCCGCTTACGGTCTACGAGGGTATGTGGACAACACTCTCCCCTCTTGTTGCTATGCATCACCATGATTTTTCGTGTGCGTAGGAATTTTCTTGAAATTACTACGTTCCCTCACAGTGGTATCAGAGCCTAGGTTTTATGCGTAGATGTTATATGCACGAGTAGAACACAAGTGAGTTGTGGGCGATACAAGTCATACTGCTTACCAGCATGTCATACTTTGGTTCGGCAGTATTGTTGGATGAAGCGGCCCGAACCGACATTACACATACGCTTACGCGAGACTGGTTTTACCGCTGTGCTTTGCACACAGGTGACTAGCGGGTGTCAGTTTCTCCCAACTTTAGTTGAACCAAGTGTGGCTATGCCCGGTCCTTGCGAAGGATGAAACAGCACCAACTTGACAAACTATCATTGTGGTTTTGATGCGTAGGTAAGAACGGTTCTTGCTAAGCCCGTAGCAGCCACGTAAAATTTGCAACAACAAAGTAGAGGACGTATAACTTGTTTTTGCAGGGCATGTTGTGATGTGATATGGTCAAGATGTGATGAGATATAAGTTGTTATATGAGATGATCATGTTTTGTTGAAGTTATCGGCAACTGGCAGAAGCCCTATGGTTGTCTCTTTGTTTCATAAAGATGCAAGTGCCAAATAATTGCTTTACTTTATCGCTATGCGATAGCAATAGTTGCAAGAGCAATAGTTGGCGAGACGACCATGTGACGACACATTGATATAGATCAAGATGATGAAGATCATGGTGTCGTGCCGGTGACGATAGAGATCATGACAGTACTTTGGAGATGGAGATCAAAGGCGCAAGATGATCATGGCCATATCATATCTCATATTTTGATTGCATATGATGTTTATTTGTTATACATCTTATTCTATTTTGTTTGTCGGTAACATTTTAAGATGATCTCTCACTAATTATCAAGAAGTGTTCTCCCTGAGTATGCATCGTTGCGAAAGTTCTTCGTGCTGAGATACCATGTGATGACCGGTGTGATAGGCTCTACGTTCAAATACAACGGGTGCAAAAAAGTTGCACACACGGAATACTCACGTTAAACTTGACGAGCCTAGCATATACAGATATGGCCTCGGAACACGGAGACCGAAAGGTCGAACGTGAATCATATAGAAGATATGATCAACATAGTGATGTTCACCATTGAAAACTACTCCATCTCACGTGATGATCGGACATGGTTTAGTTGATTTGGATCACGTGATCACTTAGATGACTAAAGAGATGTCTGTCTAAGTGGGAGTTCTTAAGTAATATGATTAATTGAACTTTAATTTATCATGAACTTAGTCCTAGTAGTATTTTGCAAATTATGTTATAGATCAATAGCTCGCGTTGTTGCTTTCATATGTTTATTTTGATATGTTCCTAGAGAAAACTGTGTTGAAAGATGTTAGTAGCAATGATGCGGATTGGATCCGTGATCTGAGGTTTATCCTCATTGCTGCACAGAACTATTATGTCCTTGATGCACCGCTGCATGACAAACCTATTGCAGGAGCAGATGCAGATGTTATGAACGTTTGGCTAGCTCAATATGATGACTACTTGATAGTTTAGTGCACCATGCTTAACAGCTTAGAATCGGGTCTTCAAAGATGTTTTGAACGTCATGGACCATATGAGATGTTCCAGGAATTGAAGTTAATATTTCAAGCAAATACCCGAGTTGAGAGATATGAAGTCTCCAACAAGTTCTATAGCTAACAGATGGAGGAGAATCGCTCAACTAGTGAGCCTGTGCTCAGATTGTCTAGGTACTTCAATCGCTTGAATCAAGTGGGAGTTAATCTTCCAGATAATATAGTGATTGACAGAATTCTCTAGTCACCATCACGAAGTTACTAGAACTCTTCGTGATGTTGAAATCGACGAAGTTAGAAATCAAGAAAGAGCATCAAGTGTTGATGATTGACAAGACCACTAGTTTCAAGAAAAGGGCAAAGGGAAAGAAAGGGAAACTTCAAGTAGAATGGCAAACAAGTTGTCACTCCTGTGAAGAAGACCAAAGCTGGACCAAAGCCTGAAACTGAGTGCTTACACTGCAAAGGAAATGGTCACTGGAAGCGGAAATGCCCTAAATATTTGGTGGATAAGAAGGATGGCAAAGTGAACAAGGGTATATTTGATATACAGGTGTTTGATGTGTGCCTTACTAGTGTTTATAGTATCCACTGAGTATTTGATACTTGTTCGGTTGCTAAGATTAGTAACTCGAAACAGGAGTTGCATAATAAACAGAGAGTAGTTGAGGGGAAGTGACGATGAATGTTGGAAATAGTTCCAAGATTGATATGATCATCATCACACACTCCCTATATTTTCGGAATTGGTGTTAAACCTAAATAAATGTTATTTAGCATTTGTGTTGAGCATGAATATGATTAGATCATGTTTATTGCGATACGGTTATTCATTTGAAGTTAGAGAATAATTGTTATTCTGTTTACATGAATAAGACCTTCGATGGTTATACACCCAATGAAAATAGTTTGTTGGATCTCGATTGTAGTGATACACATATTCATAATATTGATGCCAAAAGATGCAATGTTAATAATGATAGTGCAACTTATTTGTGGCACTGCAGTTTGGGTCATATCGGTGTAAAGCGCATGAAGAAACTCCATAAAGATGGATTTTCGGAATCACTGTGTTATGAATCATTTGATGCTTGCGAACCGTGCCTTTTGGGCAAGATGACTAAAACTCCGTTCTCCGGAACAATGGAACAAGCTACTGACTTATTGGAAATAATACATACCGATGTATGCGATCCGATGAGTGTTAAGGCTCGCGGCGTGTATCGTTATTATCTGACCTTCACAGATGATTTGAGCAGACATGGGTATATCTACTTGATGAAACATAAGTCCGAAACATTTGAAAAGTTCAAAGAATTTTAGAGTGAAGTGGAAAATCATCGTAACAAGAGGAATAAAGTTTCTACGATCGGATCGTGGAGACGAATATTTGAGTTACGAGTTTGGTCTTCATTTGAAACAATGTGAAATAGTTTCGCAACTCACGCCACTTGGAACACCACAATGTAATGGTGTGTCCGAACGTCGTAACCGCACTTTATTGGATATGGTGCGATCTATGATGTATCTTACCGATTTACCACTGTTGTTTTGGGGTTATGCATTAGAGATAGCTGCATTCACTTTAAATAGGGCACCATCTAAATCCGTTGAGTCGACACCGTATGAATTATGGTTTAGCAGTAAACCTAAGCTGTCATTTCTTAAAGTTTGGAGTTGCGATGCTTATGTGAAAAAGTTTTCAACCTAATAAGCTCGAACCCATATCGGAGAAGTGCATCTTCATAGAATACCCAAAGTAAACTGTTGGGTACACCTTCTATCACAGATCCGAAGGAAAATCATTCGTTGCTAAGAATGGATCCTTTCTAGAGAAGGAGTTTCTCTCGAAAGAAGTGAGTGGGAGGAAAGTAGAACTTGATAAGGTAATTGTACATTCTCCCGAATTGGAAAGTAGTTCATCACAGAAATCAGTTCCAGTGATTCTTACACCAATTAGTGAGGAAGTTAATGATGATGATCATGAAACTTCAGATCAAGTTATTACAGAAACTCATAGGTCTTCCAGAGTACGGTCCGCACCAGAGTGGTACGGTGATCCTATTCTAGAAGTCATGTTACTAGACCATGATGAACTATGAACTATGAGGAAGTGATGATGAGCCCAGATTCCGCAAAATGGCTTGAGACCATGAAATCTGAGATTGGATCCATGTATGAGAACGAAGTGTGGACTTTGGTGGAGTTGCCCAATGATCGGCAAGCCATATTGTATAAATGGATCTTCAAGAGGAAGACAGATGTTGATAGTAGTGTTACTATCTACAAAGCTCGACTTGTCGCAAAAGGTTTTTGACAAGTTCAAGTTGTTGACTACAATGAGATTTTCTCAACTGTAGCGATGCTTAAGTCTGTCTGAATCATGTTAGCAATTGCCACATTTTATGAAATCTGGCAAATGGATGCCAAAACTGCATTCCTTAATGGATTTATTAAAGAAGAGTTGTATATGATGCAACCAGAAGGTTTTGTCAATCCTAAAGATGCTAACAAAGTGTGCAAGCTCCAGCAATCCATCAATGGACTGGTGCAAGCACCTCGGAGTTGGAATATACGCTTTGATGAGTTGATCAAAGCATATGGTTTTATGCAGACTTTTGGAAAGGGCTGTATTTACAAGAAAGTGAGTGGGAGCACTACAGCCTATCTGATAAGTATATGTGAATGACATATTGTTGATCAGAAATAATGTAGAATTTTCTGGAAAGCATAAAGGAGTGTTTGAAAGGATTTTTTCAAAGAAAGACCTCAGTAAAGCTACTTACATATTGAGCATCAACATCTATTGGGATAGATCAAGACGCTTGATAAGATTTTTAATTAGTACATACCTTGACAAGATTTTGAAGTAGTTCAAAATGGAACAGTCAAAGAAAGAGTTCTTGCTTGTATTGCAAAGGTGTGAAATTGAGTAAGACTCAAATACCGACCACGGCGGAAAATAGAAAAGAGAATGAAAGTCATTCCCTATGCCTCAGTTATAGGTTCTATAAAGTATGCTATGCTATGTACCAGACCTATTGTATACCTTGCTCTGTATTTGTCAAGGGAATACAATAGTGATCTAGGAGTAGACATTGGTCAAGAATATCCTTTGTGAGGACTAAGGAAATATTTCTCAATTATGGAGGTGATAAAAGAGCCCGTCGTAAAGAGTTACGTCGATGCAAACTTTTACGCCGATCCAGATGACTCTAAGTCTCAATCTGGATACATATTGAAAGTGGGAGCAATTAGCTAGAGTAGCTCCGTGCAGAGCATTGTAGACACAGAATATTTGCAAAATACATACGGCTCTGAATGTGACAGACCTGTTGACTAAGCTTCTCTCACGAGCAAAACATGATCACACCTTAGTACTCTTTGGGTGTTAATCACATAGCGATGTGAACTAGATTATTGACTCTAGTAAACACTTTGGGTGTTGGTCACATGACGATGTGAACTATGGGTGTTAATCATATACAGATATGAATATTGGTGTTAAATCACATGGCGATGTGAACTAGATTATTGACTCTAGTGCAAGTGGGAGACTGAAGGAAATATGCCCTAGAGGCAATAATAAAGTTATTATTTATTTCCTTATTTCATGATAAATGTTTATTGTTCATGCAAGAATTGTATTAACCGGAAACATAATACATGTGTGAATACATAGACAAACATAGTGTCACTAGTATGCCTCTACTTGACTAGCTTGTTGATCAAAGATGGTTGTGTTTCCTAGCCATAGACATGAGTTGTCATTTGATTAACGAGGTCACATCATTAGTAGAATGATGTGATTGACATGACCCATTCCGTTAGCTTAGCACTTGATCGTTTAGTATGTTGCTATTGCTTTCTTCATGACTTATACATGTTCCTATGACTATGAGATTATGCAACTCCCGTTTACCGGAGGAACACTTTGTGTGCTACCAAACATCACAACGTAACTGGGTGATTATAAGGGAGCTCTACAGGTGTATCCAAAGGTACATGTTGAGTTGACGTATTTCGAGATTAGGATTTGTCACTCAGATTGTCAGAGAGGTATCTCTGGGCCCTCTCGGTAATGCACATCACTATAAGCCTTGCAAGCAAAGTGGCTAATGAGTTAGTTGCGGGATGATGCATTATGTAACTAGTTAAGAGACTTGCTGGTAACGAGATTGAACTAGGTATTGAGATACGGACGATCGAATCTCGGGCAAGTAACATACCGATGACAAAAGGAACAACATATGTTGTTATGCGGTTTGACCGATAAAAGATCTTCGTAGAATATGTAGGAGCCAATATGAGCATCCAGGTTCCGCTATTGGTTATGGACCGGAAACGTGTCTCGGTCATGTCTACATAGTTCTCGAACCCATAGGGTCCGCACGCTTAAGGTTTCGATGACAGTTATATTATGAGTTTATGAGTTTTGATGTACCGAAAGAGTTTGGAGTCCCGGATGAGATCGGGGACATGACGAGGAGTCTCGAAATGGTCGAGGAGGGGTAGGCAGCGAGCGAGGCGGTGCCTCTCCAGCGGCACTGACGAGCTCGGCAATGCGGTCCGGCCAGTCCTCATAGAGGTCATCGGCCAGGCGGTAGCGCAGAAGCTTGCGTGCCATGAGCAACGCAGCCTGCATGCTCGCCGGCCCGTGACGGGCATGGGAAGATGAAGCAATGGCCGGAGTCAGTGACAGAGTGGCGGTGTGACCATCATGATGCATACAAGGCAGTAGCGACGAGTCCTGCTGCTCGTGAACCACGGGGCCGGTGGCAGCTTTAGCCACTGGTGACGGGGAGTGGCGAGGGGCGCCTTTGCCCGCATGCACTATCTGGGCAACACGGTCGACAATGGCTGGCCGGCGCTTAGCACGAACTCGATGAGCGTCAGCCATGAGAACGGAGGAACAACAGCAAAGCGGCCGACGGCAAAAAGGGTTTGAGACGCCCCTACCTGGCATGCCAAATGTCGGATTCAAGGCTCTGCAGACCCAACAAAGGTTCGAACTCTAGGGCGTGTGCGATGAACTCAACGTCTCCAGCCTAGCAACTGATTGCTCTCACGGCCTAGTTCGATGAACAGGAAAGGGAAGAGACTCAGCAGTTTACCCATGCTTGTGTCACCTTGTGATGTACGACCCTACTCCTGCTTTGGGGTGGATTAGCCTCACGAGGGGCTGAAGATGAACTAGTATAGAGGAAGAAGAACCTCACGAGGTCTGTTCTTGTGTGGGTCTCCACTGAGGGTTCGATCCGTCCCCCATGGTGGTGGCTAGCCTATATTTATAGTGGCCTGGGTCCACTTCCTCCAAAGAAGGCACGAAGGACCCCACATCGGCCAATTTGAAAGGGGACAAGTAGTACATCTTATCCCAACGAAAGGTGGTCTTCGCCTGCAAAGCTTCTGGTTGTGACGTCACGGTGGGCTCGGCGATGACATCCGTCCTGTCATCCTGGCGGTCTTGGTCTCGTTGCATAGGAATGGAAACCTTTGGCTGATTCCTCGGGACTCCACGCCTGCACTTGCCTCCTTAGCACCGAAGAGGAAACCTGCCGCTCTGCGCCCGCTGGCGCCCGCCTGGCCTTAGTTGTCACAGCTTGCGTCACTTGAACCACATGAGATGGGTGCTTGTATAGGAATATCCGCCCCTCAGGAGCCAACCTAGGAGGCTGCTCCCTCTGGAGGTCTTGGCGTCGTCAACCTCGCGTGGGTCTTGTCTTGTCGATGCTGAACATGGGCCATACTAGGCCATTGATGGAGCCATGCCGTGGGCCGCAGGCAGGCAAGTCTGGGTACCCTGGTTCCCAGAACGCCGACAGGCATCTACTTAGCCATGAAGATAAGCCGCCTGGAGAGAATAAGCCCATGCATTAAGAAGCCCAAGTGAAGAAGCCCGCGATAACAAGCAAGAAATAGGCTAAGTCCTAATCCTACTAGGACTCTATATGTAACCCGCCCCTGCAGCTTATATAAGAGGGGCAGGGCACCCCAAGAGGGTCAGGTTTTATAAGGTTAGTTAGGGTTTAGACAGAAAAGTCTTAGACAAGATCAAAGTTGACACTCTCGTGAGAGAGGTAGCGAAATACCGCCCTTGTAATCGCGGTCGTTATCATCATCAATATTAATCTAGCAGGATGTAGGCTTTTACCTCCACCGCGAGGGGCTGAACCTGGGTAAACCTGCGTCTCTCGATTCCGATCAACCCCGTTCAAGCTACTACCTAGTTGCGTTGGCCTCACGACTAAGTCCTCACACTAGGACATCTGCCGTGACAAAACCACGACACCTACCCTCTTCACCCCCATGATCCCCTCCATTGTTCCCCTTCCCTTTCGCCTCCACCAGTCTAAAAAGTTGCTCCAAACGCAAGTTGCCATGGCAAGACCTGATGAAGCCTAGTCCAGATCTGAGCTACTTGCAGGTTAGTTTTTCTCACGCACACACCCTCGCCTCCCCCTCCCCCCTACCTGGCCCCGTCTCCCTCCCCTACCTTACAAATCTTGCCATGTTACTCTTCCGAAGTGCTGTTGTTCGTGCCATGAACAAGTTAGGCTGGTTGTCAAAAAGAGCATGTATGATGAAAATTTAGAAATAAATTCGCACTGCTATGGAAAATGCTGCCACTTGTGTTTTGCTATTCATGCCATCTAATTGTTTGGTGTAAAAAAATAGGATATACTACACAAGGAGAAAAATGGTAAAAAAGTCTTATTGTATAGTTGCCATGTGTATGATATGGTTATTACCACGAAATTTGTTGATAAGAAAATTCTTCCATGTGCATGATATACTTGTTAACTGGAAAGGCGCTCAAAAAATCTTGCCATGTGGATGATATGCTTATCACCATGTGTGCACTACTGGATATTGCCATATGTAAACTACACATGATTTTTGCCATGTGTGTCCTGCTAAAAATTGCCATGATTAGTCATGTTTAACGGATGTTTCCATGTGTGCTACTTATGTTGCCATGTGTGTGCTAATGATATTGACATGTGTGTACTACTTATATTGCCATGTTGTATGAAACAGAATGTTTGAATGCTTTGTTTTGACACAGATTTAAAGGGTACAAAAAAGCAAACAGAAGCATGATGGAACAAGGAAACAGATGGGATCCCTGGTTCTACAGCTCACTACAAGTACCCCTGTGGAGTGCACGGGATTACGAGGAACTAAACTCACCTTTGATGCCACTCCTGCAGCAGTACATGGACTTAGGTACTTGGCAGACAAAAATGCATTATGATTTTTTTGGAAAAACACCTTTTGTACGAGGGGAATTTGATTGGCTCAAAATAAAATTGCAGGTGGATTCGACACGTCCGCATCTGCCACGATGTACTGGCCTAAAGAACAAGGAATGCGTAGTGGCAGCACACACACAATACAACAACAACAGCTGCCACGGGCAATATGTGGTGAGCTAGAAATTTTAAGAAGAATACACATCCTTAGTTAAAAAATGAAAGTTTTGCAAACACGAAAACTTATGGTTGATAAAAAATGCAGGAGCAGAAGATGATGTCATGCAAAGGATAGGGATGGCAGTGACGCCTACATCATGGTACGCAGGTCAGGATTCTTGTAGCATAAGTAATGTGCCATGTGACTGTGACTGCACTTGTCATGACTGGGCCAGAAAAAGCTGAATTAGAATTTAGTTCCAAATAAAGAATAAAAATGAATTTGCCTCGATGGACCTTGCTATGTGTTAGTGATACAACTTGTTGTGGGCATTATATTGAAATTGAAAAAATGAGAATTTTGGGAGAACTTGCCATCAACATTGGAATTGCCCCCCATGTGGTAGTTTCAGTAAAATTGCCATGCCAGCATGTGTGAACCTACCATGTCTAAAAGAAAAAATATAGCTGACAGGTCAATGATGATGAACTTGCCATGACTAGGCCATTGAACTTGCCATGTGTCATGGTTTTGTCACGGCAAGATGTCCCCGTGAAAGGACTTAGTGGTGAGGCCATCTCAACTAGATAGTAGCTTGAAGGGGTTGGTCAAAATCGAGAGACGCGAGGTTTTACCCAGGTTCGGCCCCTCACTGTGGAAGTAAAAGTGTAGATCTTGCTTGATTGATATTGATGATGATCATGATCTCGATTACAAGGGCGGTGTTTCCCTACCTCTATATCGAGAGCATCTACTTTGATATTGTGTAAGAATTGTTTGTCTGTCTCAACTTGTTCCCCTTGGGGTGCCCTGCCCCTTCTTATATAAGTTGAAGGGGCAGCTCACATGTAGAGTCCTAGTAGGATTAGGACTATTCTATTTTCTTATTTACAAGTGGAATCCTACTCCAGATCTTGCTTCCCTTGTAAGGGAAATATTACTTATGCTTTTCCTCCCAAGCTGGCCCACTGAATACCGTACCTTGAGCCGGTCTTCTCACGAGCCGCCTTCTAGGACTTGGGCCTTGTCACTCGTCTGACCCGCCTACTGGGTCACCAGTGAGTCACCAAGTCCGTCCGGGTCACTAGTGAGTCACCAAGTTCGGCCGGGTCACCAATGAGTCACCAAGTCCCGGTCGGGTCATAATTCAGGCTGAGTTATACCGCGGGGTATATCCCTGACATTAGCCCCAGTTTAATTTGGATTTATCCTTGTTAAACTTATCCTACAAAATAAAAAGAAGAACTAATTTGACAGGTTGTGCGCCAGGTCAAAGGTTCTTCTAAGCCACCATCTGTTCATCCTTAAGTCCTTGTCATTTCTTTCTGTGAAAATGTTCGAACGAGTCAATATATGTCGGGTCGTGCAGTTCTTGAGTTATTCCATATCGTCTCTCTTTGTTATATCAGTAGGCCAACTTCAAAATCAATTTGCTGACATTGGTTTCTTGCAGAAAAATATTGGGAAAAATATTCCATTTGAGTCGTCCTTCAATGCTCTGGCTTGACAAAAATATTGGTCTTGAGATAATCATCTGATATTCGACCGACTTGAGGATGTAGAGCTTGCCGAGTTGCGTTCGCCGAAATTGCTGAGTTATAGAATTTGATCATACCGAGTTATGATTGTTACAGATGCTGGGTCACATAATTGGTCTTCCTGAGTTCTTCAGGCCAAGTCCTTTTACCTTCTGATGACTTAGTGCTTTCTTTTGTAAATATAGCTTCCAATAGTTGATTTAGCTACTAGGCCTTTCTATGAATAGCTTATAGGAGATAAACTTTGCAAGTTTCTCCACTAAGAATGTGATATCTGGTTTGCTCAAAACTAAAAACTTGAAGGTGTACCTTCCTTATAGCCATATTACCTGTGGCCCCCAAGTCTTAAGAGGGGAACATAGTGATAGCTTAACACTTGCTTCAATATAAATGTTGCAACTTTTGAGAAATCCATGTTGTTCATGTGAGTCACCAGTCATAAACTGACTGGTTTGTATTTCACATGTGTATCCCCCAAGGGCTGGCGCATCCGTATATGATGGGCCGGGTCTTCAATTTGGACCGTATAATCCGGGTAAACAACTGAATGTTGTAGCCCCCAAGTGCTGGGTTGTCTTGCCTGCAGCAACTTGGGACTTTATATTTGCTTATACTCATAAAATTTCAGCCAGTGTAGCCCCCAAGGGTCGGGACATTATGCAATAATGAGAAGGGACTTTGTAGATCTGATTTTATAGACTTGAAAATAACGTCATATGATGTAGCCCCCAAGCTTCGGGTCACTATTGATGTATTCGATTTAAGGCTTGTGTACTTTGAAATTTTGACAAGAGCAATTTGTAGTTCCCAAGGGCTGGCTCGTCATTATGTGATGGGTTGGGTCTTAAATGACACTAGTTAAAATGACATGCATTAGCCCCCAAGTGCCCTGGTGTATGCTTGCAGCGACATGGGAATTGCATATTTGATGTAATCTTGATTTGAATAATGTAGCCCCAAGTGTCGGGTCATGTTCTTGCAGCGACTTGGGACTATTCCTTCCGATGTAGAATAAAATCATATCCACTGTCTGGATGACGTTACTGAATGCTTTGTATATCAATATTGAACCATGCTTCTTGCTGTAAGTTGGTATTTTTGGATGAGGAATAATAGCCCTTTCTCTGAAGCAGCTTTGAAAAACTCAATCACTCTATACCAGTTATGATAACCACAATGAAAATCTAGCCATATTGGCTTATTAAAGATTTGAATAATGTAACCCAGTTTAAAAACATGCCCCTACAACATAAAAGACCGGCTTTGGTATATATGATGCATTGTATGATGATGTATGTGTATGATAACAAAGTATAAAAAGACCGGCTTTCTGGGCTCGAGTCTTGCTTCATTGAAGCTAGCATGATAGCCTTGGTTTATCCTCGCTTTCAGTAAGCTGGCACTAGCCGCCGTTTTAACTTTGACAAGTTCAGTGTCTTAAAGATTGACTTGTCAAGAGTACGACTGGTCATCTTTTCCGGAGTAGCATCAAGCATACGGGCAGGTATAACCAATAATGTGGTGTTTTTTGCCGGGTCAAGAGCGTGAGAAAGCTAAACTCGATGAGTTGGAAGCCCCCCAAATGACCTTATGATCAATTAATAAAAGACTCATGCACAATATGTCGGATTATGGGTTCCGCAAACCCTTGAGAGGTTCTAACTCTGGGGTGCGTGTGAAGATCTCTCTCCCCAGTCTACCGACTAGCTAATCTCACATTCTAACGCGCCGAGCTCGAAGGAAATGGGACACAACAATTTACCCAGGTTCGGGCCACCTTGCGGTGTAAAACCCTACTCCTGCTTTGTGGTGGATTTGCCTCGAGGGGCTGAGCAAGAACTAGTACAGTGGTGGATTTACCTCGAGGAGGTGTGTTCTTGGGCTCAAGTGAGCTGGTGAGATGGTGAGGTTGGAATGGATCCGATGCCCCTCCTTGGTGGTGGCTAGGTCCTATTTATAGTGGCCTTGGTCCTCTTCCCAAATAGAGGCGGGAAGGGATCCCACAACGGCCAAATTTGAAGGAAGACAACAAGTACATCTTGTCCTGACTAAAGTGGTCTTCGCCTGCAAAAGCCTCTGGTTGTGACGCTGTGGCGGGCTCGATGAAGATCTTCGTCCCGCCGTCCTAGCGGTCTTGGTCTTGTTGCACGGGAATGGAAACCTTTGGCTGCTTCCTCGGGACTCCACGCCTGCTGCTTGCCTCCTTTCCACCAAAGAGGAAACTCGTACACTGCGTCTGCTGGCGCCCACCTGGCCCCGATCGTCATGGCTCACGTCACCCGAACCTCACAAGGTGAACCTTGCATAGAAATCTCCGCTCCTCAGGATCCAGTCTGATGTAGGGCGGTGCCCTATGTGGACGATCTTTCACGTTTGTAGTGGATCCTACGGGGAAAGCGACGAACGAGCGGAAGAACACGAGGAAAAACACGGGGAGGAACGAGAGAAACTCAACCGACAAGTAATTGATCACACAAGGGCTAGATCACCGAACACATAAGGTAGCACAAGATTCAAAATCAACAATGGAAAGATACAAATGTAGACGTTCTTCTCCTTGAGGAGGTCTTGATGGTCTTCCCTTGAAGGGGTCTTGAATCCGCTTGGGGGATCTTCTTCGAAGAGGTCGTGAGCTCCGAGGAGAACTAACCAAGTGGATGAGCAAGGCTCTCACACAAAATATGAGCTAAACCAAAGCTAAGTCTCAAAGTGAGGAGGAGGAGTCCTATATATAGGCTAGGGGCAAACTGGTACATGGGCTCAGCCCAACACGCGCGCGCAGGCGCTGGCCGGATGATCCGGGCTGGTCCGGATGATCCAGGTGGAGGCCCGGATGAGCTGGTGACGCAGGCGGTGGCGGTGCAGGTTCGGATGTCCGGGCAGGGTCCGGATGATCCGGGACGGGGTCCGGATGATCCGGCTTCAGGTGGGAGCTTCGGGTGTCTTCGGGGCGAGTTAGCCGGATCGTCCGGACCGGGGCCCAGATTGTCCGGGCTCTGTCCGGATCATCCGGGCCGCCGGCCGGATCGTCCGGCCAGTCTAGGACTTGGAGTTTTTCCTCTCCGTCTTCACGCATGTCTTCCGCTTCCGGTCCTCCTAGCTTCTTAGCTTCTCCATGGTTAGCTCCTTAGTACCTGAGTATGCATAGAGTTTCCGTTTGAGGTAGTAACCATGTCTCATGTGAATCGAAAGGGAGTTGTGAGAGGAGTGATGTCACCTCGGTTTCAAGAGCTCTTGCACGTGCTCGAGTCATAGGTCCAAGTGGTGTTGTAGGGGATGTAGATGCGTCCATGGGGATGATCGTGGGATGCTCCGTATCATCTCCCCCCCCCTTGGGAAAGATCCAACCTCGGATCAAAATCTTCATCACCATGGTAAGGCGAGAGGTCTTTGACGTTGAAGATGTTGCTCATGTTGTACTTGTTGCTTGATAGGTCGATCTTGTAAGCGTTGTTGTTGTAGCATGCTAGCACCTTGAAGGGTCCATCGGCTCGAGGGAGAATTTTGGACTTGCGTTCGTTGGGGAAGCGGTCCTTGCGAAGGTGTAGCCACACGAGATCGCCTATGTTGAAGATCAAGGGTTGCTTGTTGATGTTGAGCTTGGTTGCTAGTCGTTGTACTTGGCGCTGGATGTGGTTCCTTGTATCCTCATGCATCTTCTTGATGTAGCTTGCTCATGCACTCGCATCCATGTTGGTGCACTCTTGTAGAGGAAGAGGTAGAATGTCCAATGGTGACAACGGGTTGAAGCCGTAGACGACCTCGAAGGGGGACTTGCCGATAGTCGAATGTCTTGCGCGGTTGTAGGCGTACTCGGCGATGGGTAGACATGCTTCCCACTCCTTGATGTTCTTCTTGATCAACACGCGAAGTAGAGTGGATAGTGTCCGGTTCGTCACCTCCTTTTGGCCGTCGGTTTGAGGATGGTATGCGGATGAGAATAAGAGCTTGATTCCGAGCTTGGCGCATAGCGTCTTCCAAAAGTAACTCAAGAACTTGACGTCGCGGTCGGAGACAATTGTCTTTGGTACTCCATGGAGGCACAAGATTTCCCTACAAAAGAGATTTGCAACATGTGAAGCATCATCTATCTTGTTGCAAGGAATGAAATGTGCCATCTTAGAAAATCGGTCCACAACAACAAATACGGAATCCTTCCCATTTTGAGTTCTAGGCAAACCTAGTACAAAATCCATGCTAATGTCTTCCCAAGGTTGATAAGGAATAGGAAGAGGAATGTAAAGACCATGGGATTGAGCTTTAGACTTAGCTTTGTGACATGTAGAGCATCGGGTGGTGAAGCGTGAGACGTCGCGGAACATCTTGGGACAAAAGTAGTTCTTGGAGAGCGTGGCAAAAGTCTTGTCGCGTCCAAAATGTCCCATGAGTCCGCCTCCATGAGCCTCTTGCAAAAGGAGCAAGCGAAGAGAAGACTCGGGAGTGCATAGTTTGTTAGCTCTCATAAGATAACCATCCTTGATGTAATATTGTTCCCAAGATGTATACGTCAAACATTTAGCATAAGGAGTTGCAAAAGATGGATCATTAGCATACAAGTCTTTTATGTGCTCAAAGCCAATAACATTCAACTCAAGTTTAGTGACAAGCATGCATATGCGTGAAAGTGCATCAGCAACTACATTTTCCTTACCCTTAATGTACTTGATCACATAGGGAAAAGATTCAATAAATTCACTCCATTTGGCATGACGCTTGTTTAACTTAGTTTGACCTTTTTAGTACTTTAGCGTTTCATGATCGGTATGTATGACAAACTCATGAGGTCTAAGATAATGTTCCCAAACATGTAGCACACGCACTAAAGCATACAATTCTTTGTCATATATGGGATAGTTAAGTCGAGCACCAGAGAGTTTTTCACTAAAATATGCAATGGCTCATTTTTCTTGCATCAAAACTCCGCCAATTCCGGTACCACTTGCATCACAATGAACCTCAAAAGTTTTGTCAAAGTTGGGCAAAGCAAGAATCGGAGCATGAGTAAGCAAAGACTTGAGCTCATCGAAAGCAGTGGATTGCAAAGATCCCCAAACAAAAGGAGCATTCTTCTTACTCAAAGCATGCAAAGGAGCGGCAATAGTGCTAAAGTCTTTCACAAAGCGGCGGTAAAAACCTGCTAGACCAAGAAAACTGTGCACTTGTTGCAAATTGGTGGGTTGGGGCCAAGTTTTCATTGCTTCAATTTTAGATTCATCAACATGGACACCCTTGGAAGATCCAACAAAACCCAAGAATACCACTTTGTCAACACCAAATGTGCACTTTTTCATGTTGGCATAAAGACGTTCCTTGCGAAGGGTTTGCAAAACAGCCCTATAAGGGCAAAGCACATAATGCATGAGATGCACGAAAGTACCGGGTGCCTCCGATAAACCCATTGGCATGACTAACCATTCGTATAAGCCAAATTTGGTTTTGAAAGCAGTTTTCCATTCATCACCCTCTTGAATGCGGATTTGGTAATAGCCACTTTTAAGATCAATTTTTTAGAAAAAGTTGGCTCCACTAAGTTCATCAAGCATATCATCTAAGCGAGGAATGGGATGCCTATAGCAAACGGTAATAGCATTTATAGGTCTACAATCGGAACACAAGCGGAAACTTCCATCGGGTTTAGGCACAAGTATAACCGGAACGACACAAGGGCTTAAGCTTTCACGTACATGACCGTTGTCGATTAGTTGTTGTACTTGCCATTGAATCTCCTTGGTATCTTCGGGATTGACACGGTATGGAGCTTTGTTTGGAAGTGGCGCTCCGGGGATGAGGTCGACCCTATGCTCAATGCCTCGTAGAGGAGTAGACCCTGAGGTAGCTCATCGGGGAAAACATCTTGGAATTCCTGCAAAAGAGATTGAAACACTAAAGGTAGCTCGTGAGAGGTGTTAGTTTTTGGTTCTCCATCCTTGCACACAAGGACAAAGTGTATCACACTCGATGAGTTCTCACACACTTCTCTCATCTCACTTTTTGTGGCAAATAGTATGAGGTTTTTCTCTCTAGGCGAAGAGGCGCTCAAGTTTGGTTGTGGCTCTCACTCACTTTTTGGTGGATCACTTTCTCACTCTTCTCTCCATGATGGATGGCTTGCTTGTCGGCTATCACTTGACTAGGAGACATAGGTCGTAGCACATATTCCTTCCCTTTCATCTTGAAGCTATAGTGGTTCGTAGGCCCATTGTGGATGACACCATGGTCGAATTGCCATGGTCGAGCAAGAAGGAGGTGGCAAACGGTCATTGGGACCACATCACACTCCAAAGTGTCCTCATATGCATAATTTTGAAGGAGACTTCGACCGTATGCTCAACTCGTATAGTGCCGGAGTCCCTTAGCCATTGAACCTTGTTAGGGTGCGGGTGCTTCCTTTTTACCAATTGAAGCTTGGAGCATAGTTCTTCACTTGCCAAGTTGTGACAACTACCTCCGTCGATGATGACCTTGACGGACCTTCCATTGATGCCGGCCTTGGTGTGGAAGATATGGCATTGTTGGTCTTCTTCTTGTTGATGTTGAAGAGTCAAGACCTTGGAGACAACAAGAGCGGGGCTCGTATCTTCATCACAAAAGACTTGATCATGTTCATCCTCGTTCACGCGCCGGTGCATCGCCACTTGCTCAAGAGCTTCCATTTCCTCATCACTCATGGAGTCGTTGGTGCCATCATCGTTGAGGATCATGGTTCGCTTGTTTGTACATAGGACTTGTGGCCTCGGCCGCCGCAAGTGAAACACTTGAAGGAGCTTGTCTTGACGGTCTCATCGGTCGGAGTGGATGAAGAAGCACGCGGCTCGAAGTTGCTTGTAGTAGGAGGAAGACGACTTGAACTTGCCGAAGTTTTCTTGTAACTTGACTTGTCGTTGTTGCTTGGAGAAGGCTTGGTTGATGTAGATGTTGGAGGAGTTGTTGAAGCTTGGATGTTGGAGAAGCCGTAGGGCTTGGACGAGTACTTGGTGTACTTGAAGTCATCTTGCACTTGACGTTCCGCCTTGGTCACTTGATGTACGAGCTCAATGAGGTTTGAGTATGGTTGGAAGTCGGCGATCTTGATGGGATGATTGAGTCCATTCAAGAAACGTGCCATTGTTTGCTCATCATCTTCCTTGACATTGGCTCGAATCATGGCTATCTCCATTTCCTTGTAGTATTCTTCAACACTCTTTGTTCCTTGCTTGAGGAGTTGTAGTTTCTTGAAGGGGTCGCGGTTGTAGTAGGTGGGCACAAAACGTGCTCGCATGACATCCTTCATTTGATCCCAAGTGGTGATTGGAGGTTCACCTCTTTCTTGCCAGCGCTCAAGGATTTGTTCCCACCATATGAGCACATAGTCTTGGAACTCAAGTGATGCCATAGCGATCTTCTTCTCTTCCTCATAGTTGCGCAAACGAAAGATTTTGTCGACCTTCAATGCCCATGAGAGGTATTCTTCGGGATCATTGCTTCCATTAAACTTGGGCATTGTGAATTTGAGCTTGCCATAGCGTTGCTCTTCATTGTGTTGTTGACGATGGTGATGATGACGCCCTTGACGTGGAGGGTAATCATCCTCATGTTGCTCTTGGTGTGGAGGAGGTCCATGATCAACTTGCTCTTATTGGACTTGAGGTTGAGGTGGAGCTTGACGAGCTTGTGGAGGAGTTTGAAGAACTTGACGGTGCACACGTGGTTGGTAGTTCCTCTCTTGGATTTCTTCTCGAAGGGCTTCCTCTTGATTGCGCCTTTCGCGATTGCGGTTGGCGATGGCTCGACTTGATTCTTGAAGGGCACGTTCCGCCTCAAGAGCTTGTGCCTCTCGTTGTTGTTGTTGAAGACGTTGAGCCTCAGCATCTTGTTGCTCTTGGTGTAGACGCGCTCGTTCTTCTTCTTCTTGGCGACGAAGACATTGTCGTTCTTGAGCTTGAGCAAACGCGACTTGGTTTGATTGAGGACGAGGGACTTGCTCATCGACTTGCTCTTGTGAATTCTCGACGTGTAGCGGGTTGCGAGATGCATGACGGTCTTGACGCGCGGCTCGTCGAAGAGTGTTCGATAACGGTGTACTTGAGCCGGATAAGGAGTCATCGGAGTCTCGACTTGAGTGGCTCCGTCTTGAGTATGACGATGTAGAAGGAGGCCGGTTCACCAACAAGGCGTGGATCTCGTCCATTCTTGCATCGTTCTCTTGCTTGTGCGCATTGAGCTTGTTGTCAAAGTAGTCCCGTGTACGTTGCTCAGAGAGTCGCAAGTCGGTGGCAAGGTTGTCGATGCGGTCGTTCATTGCTTGTTGCTCTTGATGCAATGCTCATTGTGCACCAAAGAGGTGGCTCTTGGTGACATATGATGACATGTCGTCATCTTGCTCGATGAAGAGTGGGTTGGTAGAAGTACTCGGCCTATCCATCATTCCAAGCAAAATGTGAGTGGTAGAAAGAGAAGAACTTATACCAATGTACCTTGACCGATGTTGACGATGAATCAAGTTCACTCAAATGCGGACAATGAAATAGCACTATTGGTACCTGTCGGTGTCAAAACCGGCGGATCTCGGGTAGGGGGTCCCGAACTGTGCGTCTAGGCAGATGGTAACAGGAGACGAGGGACACGATGTTTTACCCAGGTTTGGGCCCTCTCGATGGAGGTAAAACCCTACGTCCTGCTTGATTAATATTGATGATATGGGTAGTACAAGAGTGGATCTACCACAAGATCAAGGAGGCTAAACCCTAAAGCTAGCCTATGGTATGATTGTTGTAATGTATGTTGTGTCCTACGGACTAAAGCCCTCCGGTTTATATAGACACCGGAGGAGGCTAGGGTTACACAGAGTCGGTTACAATGGTAGGAAATCTACATATCCAGACGCCAAGCTTGCCTTCCACGCCAAGGAGAGTCCCATCCGGACACGGACGGAGTCTTCAATCTTGTATCTTCGTAGTCTTGGAGTCCGCGGACGATGATAGTCCGGCTGTCCGGACACCCCTAGTCCAGACTCCCTCGGTAGCTCTGAACCAGGCTTCAATGACGATAAGTCCGGCGCGCATAATGTTAGGCATTGCAAGGCGGGTTCCTCCCTTGAATAATCCAGAGAAGATCATGAACACCAGGATAGTGTCCGGCTCTGCAAAACAAATTCCACATCCCACCGTAGAGAGAATAAAATGTACACCAGTCCAATCTGCTGACATATTATGCGGCGTGACATCACACCGCTACCAAGCCTTTGTTTGAATCGTTTTTTACTATACCACCTCAGCACGTTTAGCGAATCGGTTTCCTTGGCACGTCTTGTCGAAGCAGAGATCGTGTTCCCCTTATTCCGGGATTCCCATCAATACCGCGCCATTGATGGTGGCGCTTGGGAAATAAGCGAGTTTTACCAAGCGGTGGGGACGCACAGTTTTCGTCCGCCTATATATAAGGGATAAGGATTTACCTTCTCACCTACTCCTTCTTCCTCCTTTGCTTATCCATCTCCGTGCACTCAAGCTCCAACGCCTAAGCTCGCGCATCTCGCCCCGACCTTCTCCGAATATGTCCGGAGCGGGAGGCAAATGGTTGGCCTCCACCATTAAGGAGGAGCACATCACTAAGCTGCGCAGCGCCGGATACCTTTCCGGCGATATCGCGCATCGGCTGCCCGACGAGGGGCAGCTCATCCCTTCCCCTGGGCCCCATGAGAGGGTCGTCTTCCTTCCCCACTTCCTCCGCAGACTGGGCTTTCCACTCCACCCATTCGTCCGGGGGCTCATGTTTTACTACAGCCTGGATTTCCACGAACTGGCGCGAACTTCATCCTCAACATCTCGGCGTTTATCGTCGTGTGCGAGGCCTTCCTCTGCATCCGGCCCCACTTCGGCCTGTGGCTCAAGACCTTCAACGTCAAGCCGAAGGTTGTGAAGGGCACGCAAGCGGAATGTGGAGGCGCCATGTTGGGTAAGTTGCCCAATGTCCTTTGGCTCGAAGGGGCCTTCGTGGACTCCATCAAGGGGTGGCAATCGGGGTGGTTCTACATCACCGAGCCGCGCAAGCCCACATGGGCGGCGGCCCCCGAGTTTAGATCTGGCGTCCCCACGCAGCTCACCTCCTAGAAAGAGAAGGGCTTGCTGTGGGGCAATCCGAAGGAGCTGACGGGACTCCGAGCCTGCATCCAGAAGCTGGTGAGCAATAAGCTCAGGCTCGTCGATGTGGTCCTAGTCATGCTCATCCGCCGGATTCTCCCATGCCAAGAACGGGCATTCGATCTGTGGGAGTTCAATCCGGAACAGCACCAGCGCTAAGCGGGCTCTTCGATACGACATACGAAGGCGCCTGGAGGGTGCTGCTTAAGGGCGCCGAAGCCCCCGCATCCACGACGGAAGATCGCGGATTTCGCTCGCAGCATCCGTCTGACGAGGTAAGTGATTCAACCCCGTTACGGGACACTTGTGGTAATTAAACTGATTCTAAGAGGGTTTTGATCTCTCTTTTCCTTTGACAGGAATGGATGGAGAAGGCCAAGCAGCTCATCAGCCCGGCTCCCATGCCAGAAGACCCAGTGAACGCCCGTTTAGCAGGGCTGCTGGTTCCGGCACCGCACGTGGTGCCGGAGAAGAAGGCCAAGAAGGTGGCGCGGGGACTCGAAAGAGTTCCGAATCGAGCGTCCGACGACGAGGCGGACTCCTCCCCCAAAGACGAGGAGGAGGAAGAGGACTCTCTCCCGGAGGAGGGAGAGAAGAAGAGGAAGGCTTCCCCGATAGGGGAGGCCGAAGGGTCCAAGAGGGGGAGAACCATTCCCCCGGACAGTTTCGCCAACACCATCGTTGGCAAGGAGTGGCCTTTAAGGGCTAGGCGTCCGGCAAGATCGTAAGTATCCGGATCCCTGATATGCAATTTCTTTCATGTCGCGTAGTGTCCTTCTAATGCCGCGTTCTGTCCGTAGTCCGGCCGATGGCGATCTCCCGCTTCATCGAAGGGTCGTTAGCCCGTCGGATGTGGATTCACTTCCGACTGCCTCTACCCCCCGCGTCGACGAGGACGCCGAGGTGGGATCCCAGAGAAGGACCCATCAGGAGGAGGCTCCGGAGGCGCCGTCAGGCAGCCTCCCGGACTTTGCGCCGGACTCTACATCGGAACCCGCAGTGGTCCCAGAGTCCGGCAGGCGGCCCCTTCGAAAGAAGGGCAAGACCGTGACACCGGCGGCCTCCGTCCAACCGGAGGCGCCGGAGAACTTGTTGGAGGCGCTTAAAGGCGCTTCCATCGAGGAAGAACACCGCACTATCATGAGTGCGTTGATTCAGAAGGTTCAGCTTCGCCAAGAGCGGGCTGACGAAGCTCGCAGCAGCCTTCTAACGAGCTTTGAGGTAAGAAGTTAAAATTATGTAATGTAATGCAGCATAGGCGGTAGCCCTCGATGCTCATTTCGTGTTCGGAAAGAAAGCGGATGAGGATCTAACAAGATATCTGCAGGTTGCTTAAAATATGTCAATATGGGTTTGCAGGCTCTGCTTGACCTCCACACTCGATTGCGGAGGTCGGTGTCTTTGAAGCAGATCTCGGCGGTCCGAGCAAGAGCTCGGCCATGCCAAGAAGCAGCTCGAGGACAAAGAAGGTGAGTAACACCAATTTGAATAGTTACCTTACAGAAAAGGATTTTGGTTGCAATAAAATTAACAAGGATAATATGGGTATTGCAGGGGCCACGAACAAGGTGGCAGCCCTGAAGGAGGCTGTGTCCGCGACCAAACGCAGTGCGGCCGCGGAACGGGCAGAGCGAGAAAAGCAGGAGGCACGGGTGGCGGAAGTACGGCAAGAGCTCCAGGCTCTCATGGAGAAGCATGAGAGTTTGGAGCGTGACTCCAAGACTCGAGAGTCCGAGCTTGCCTTGGCTCTCGAAAGTGCCAAGTCCGGCAAAGCCGAGACCCGTAAGGCCCTTCAGGAGGTTGAAGATGTAAAGAAGATAGCGGCGGGTAAGGCATTTTTGATGCAAAGCAGGCATGTTAATGTAAACTACCTGACACTTACCCGCATTCGGAACTCTCTGATAGAGGCAAAGGTGTCCCGTCTTTCGATGAGATGGTGGATTTCGCTTTGGTGGAAGTCGACTTTGACGATCCGACTACGAACGTGCGAGGACGTCGCGCCTTAGCAATCGCTAAACCAACTCCGAGAGGTTATTGACCACGCCGAGCACGATCAACGACCACGAGGGTCTATTTCTGCGAGCAAGCGAAGAACAAGCAAGAAACTGAGATTGCAATCTGGATATTGCGATTATAAGATGAAAGCTTTATTGATCAAGGTGGGGTTCGTGACGCCTTTGTGCGGTCGTTGAACACAAGCGGCACGCGAAGTTGCAGCTATGGCGAACTTTTGATCTAAACAAAACCGAGTCTAAACGGTGCCCTAAGGGCTGTATATATGGAGGAAGAGGGGTGAATTTCGTGGCCCTTGGTGGAGGGTCGAAACTAACCTATCTCTTGTTTCCCCACATACGGACTCTAAAAATAGCCTATACTAATGTATTTCGAAATTACATGGGCCTGGCCCAATAATAAGGTGACGAGCACCTAGAATAGCCTATGGACGAATATTATGAAGTGGCATCTTGTATATTTCGTCCAAGGCTTCATGCACTCCTTATGGTGGCTTCAAAGTCCTGAAATCATCACTTGTAACTCCGTTCTTGATCTCCTTGCATGCCATCAACTCCATGTGTGTTCTTGCTCCAATGTTCATCCTTCTCCAAGCTAGGCCCTTCATTTGTAAGCAAAACAAATGTATCCAATTTAGGCAGCATCATATTCTCATGAACATTAGAATCATTACCAAGAAACGAAAGTACAGTAATTTAGTTGGCGTGCGCGAGCTCTAGTAATTGGTCCAGTATGTATAGCAGCAGGGGCTGTGGGTGTAACAATGGTATTGATGTCCTCATCACTCTCCAAGGGCGTTTGCAGATCTGCCGCGTAGTGCGTCCGATGCTGCCGCATTCTATCGTGGCGAGGAGGGGAGCTCGATGGAGAAGGTCTTCTGGTCTCAGTACGCTGAGGCCGGCCATCCGGTGCCCCGAAGCGACCAGCTGTAGCAACTGGTCGAACTCCACAAGGTAGCTGAGGAGGCCATGAAGGGCCTTATAGTCCGGTTTGTGGCTCGACAGGCCATGCACAGGAGCTACTGCCGGCCTCGTGCGGCGGCTGGTGGATGCGTGCCCCTGGGTGGGGGTCATCAAGCGCTCCGCCTGTGTTGAAGGTGCTCGTCAGGCCCTTGCCCGCACAAAGGTGCATTGGGGCAGGTTGGATGCGGAGAAGCTTCTCACGGACCCACCACCACCAGGCAAGGAGTATCTCACGCCCAAAATGTATTATAAAACTGTCCTGAAGGGAGCCCGCGATATTGCGGATGAGTGCCCCAGAGATGTAATCTTTGAGTAAACTCGCCATGTATTATCCTGTGCGCTGACAACTTCGTTCATATGCGACTTGAGCAACGCTTGTTTTAATTTAAAATATTACCTTTTGTGCGGCCGTTTATAAAATCTGAGAGATGGCAAGTCGTTGGCTTCAGCCCCCGAGCCACGAGTGCTGGGGTGTTCGGGATAAACTTGAGCACTCTTGTTCCCATTTTTGGGTCCATCTAGGGAGGCGCTCAACACAACGAACAAGGCGACCGGACTTATAATGCTTGAACACTCTCACTTAGCCATAGAATTATATAATTTTAAATTTCGGTGAAGCGCCTGGTATTCGGAAGGCCGAATCCGGGGCGCTATCCACGCCTTCGTTGGACATTGTCCGGAACTTCGCTCGAAGCGGCGTGAGCCTTTAAGGACTCGAAAAACCTCTCGAACAGCGACCAGTCTCTCGCCTTATCATGCCGGTCAGTTTTAGCTTTCTCCACTGAGGCGCTCGCCCGGCTCAACCGAGGCGCAATCGCAGTGGTTCTCCCAGTGCCACCTTAGCCGATAGAACGGAACGTTAGGCACCGAAACGTGGGAGCCGGGCAAGCCCAACTATTGACCCAAGACATGATTCGGAGCCGATTCATATAATGCTATAAGTTCGGGGTTCCGCACTTATGAAAGTGTTCGGACTTATCACACCATAGTGTGGGGAACATGAGCCCCTGGTGTATTAGGCCGTACCAAAATATACGGGTTCAAGATGGTATGTAATGAACATATATATATAAAAGGCAATGTAATTGCAGTTAAAAAGGTGCTGCATTATTTATAAAAGAAGGTCCGCTATGAGTGCGGACCGATACAAATAGTGCGGTAAGCAAGGGATTTGGACTAATTAAACATGTCCCCTCCAGGGGTGAGCTACGGACTTGGTGTATATAATTGAATTTAATGCTCGTAATTGAGACCACCTGAGTGTTCGTCGCAGCCTTCTTTCTTCCCTGACTGTTGCATCATGAGTTCGGCAGGTTCACCGCCGGACAGGGCCTCTGGTTAACGGAGTCCTGTGTACACAAAGAAGGAAAATAATAAAAAAAGGGGGGCACACTTGTGAGCCCCTGGTGTGGTCGAACCGCACTCTGGGTCCATTGCGATCGTGCCCCTTCCCCTGCGCCCATGGTATCTCCAAAGCGTAATGATGTACGCGGAGGGTTATTCTTGCAATCACGCGCGGGCGGGGGTTGGGGCCGCATTGCTACGCTTGCTCTGATCGCGCCAGGTGGTCTTGGTTGGTATTGCTTCAGGCGCGTTTTGCTGTATCCGGCCGTTTAACGGCCGGACTCGAGAATTGCCTTAAGAGGCCGCTCTGTACTTCTGCCGCGAGAGCCACTGTATGTTCCTCCGTTCGGAGGGAGCGTTCTGTATTCCCGTTGACCGTGATGACTCCACGAGGGCCTGGCATCTTGAGCTTGAGGTATGCATAATGCAGCACCGCGTTGAATTTTGCAAACGCGGTTCGTATGAGCAGAGCGTGATAGCCGCTGCGAAACGGGACTATGTCGAAGATTAACTCCTCGCTCCGGAAATTGTCCGGGGATCCGAAGACCACTTCGGTGTGGTGAGCTCTGCATAGTTGGCTTCCACACCTGGTATGACACCCTTAAAGGTTGTCTTTGTAGGTTTAATCCTTGAGGGGTCTATGCCCATCTTGCGCACTGTATCCTGATAAAGCAGGTTCAGGCTACTACCGCCGTCCATCAGGACTCTCGTGAGGTGAAATCCATCGACGATTGGGTCTAAAACCAATGCAGCGAATCCGCCATGGCGTATGCTGGTCGGATGGTCTCTTCAATCGAAAGTGATCGGACAAGAGGACCATGGATTGAACTTCGGGGCGACTGGCTCCATCGCATAGACGTCCCTTAGTGCGCGCTTCCTCTCCCTCTTGGGTATATGGGTTATGTAAATCATATTCACCGTCCGTACTTGTGGGGGAAAACCCTTCCTCCTCTACTGTTCGGCTGTCGGGTCTCCTCCTCGTCGTCGCTGTTTAGCCCCTTGTCATTGTTTTCGGCAATTAACTTACCTGCCTGCTTGAACACCCAGCAATCTCTATTAGTGTGATTAGCTGGCTTTTCAGGGGTGCCATGTATCTGGCATAAGCGGTCGAGTATTCGGTCCAAATTGGACGGACCCGGAGTGGTTCTTTTGAATGGCTTCTTCCGTTGACCGGGTTTAGAGCCTCGGAATCCGGCGTTGACTGCCGTATCCTCCTTATCGTGTTTGTTTTTGTTTCGACGTGACCTGCCGTTATTGTCCTTGGTATCCGGACTGCCAGAATTTTTACGGAGATTGTTGCTGCGAGCTAGCTAGCTATCCTCTCCCGCGCAAAAGTGGGTCATTAATGATGTGAGGGCTGCCATGGATTTCGGCTTTTCCTGTCCCAGGTGCCGGGCTAGCCATTTGTTGTGGATGTTATGTTTGAAGGTTGCAAGGGCCTCTTCATCCGGACAGTCGACGATTTGATTTTTCTTTGTCAAGAACCGTGTCCAGAATTGTCTGGCCGATTCGTCTGGCTGCTGAATGATGTGGCTTAGGTCATCGGCGTCTGGTGGTCGCACGTACGTGCCCTGGAAGTTATCGAGGAATGCGGCTTCCAGGTCTTCCCAACACCCAATTGACTCTGCGGGCAAGCTGTTGAGCCAATGCCGGGCTGGTCCTTTAAGCTTGAGTGGGAGATACTTGATGGCATGGAGATCGTCGCCGCGGGCCATATGGATGTGGAGAAGATAATCTTAGATCCAAACCGTGGGGTCTGTTGTGCCATCGTAGGATTCGATGTTTACGGGTTTAAACCCTTCAGGGATTTGATGATCCATTACTTCGTCAGTGAAGCATAGCGGGTGTGCGGCGCCTCTGTATTGAGCAATATCACGACGCAGCTCGAGAGAGCGTTGTCTGCTGTGTTCGTCCCGGCCGGGGTTATTGTATCCGGCGCGACGATATTTGTCATGGGTCGTGGGGCGCCCCCGTGATCCGTAGATGGATCTGGATTGCCTTGCTTTGTCCTCCAGTATATCTTGCAAGTCCGGCGCGTTCCCTCTTGGCTTCGTACTTTTGGAGCGATGCTGGGGTACGGTTTTGGTTGGGGGCCTGGATGCCTCTCTGTCACGACCACGGGGCGGTCGGTCAGCCGTATCGTGCGCTGGTGATGGAGGTATGTATGCTTCCTCCTCTAATCGGGGGAGCAGCTTGCGTCTTGGGTAGCTTTTGGAGGGGCGTTCGAGTTTATACTCTTCGGCCGCGAGGACCTCGGTCCATCGATCGGCCAGCAGGTCCTGATCAGCTTGAAGTTGCTGCTGCTTTTTCTTTAGGCTATTTGCCGTGGCGATAAGCCTGCGTTTAAAACGCTCTTGTTCGACGGGATCCTCGGGCATGACGAATTCGTCGTCGTTGAGGCTTGCCTCATCTTCGGAGGGAGGCATAGTTTTATAATCCTCAACCTCTTAAATGCGCCGCCTCTCGTGAGGGCTTGCTTCGCATCCTCTGCGGTGAGTCTTGCTGGAGGCGGTTATCTTCGACACTTTCTGGGTATTATTATCTCCTGTGCCGGAATCTCCATTCTTGTTGTGGTGGGATTTAGAGCGGCGCCGCTGACGCCGGTGCTTGGGCTGTTTCTTTAAAGAATCTGCCTCCGCTGTTTCTTCGCCGTCCCCGTCTTTTGGGGTGTCCACCATGTATATGTCATATGACGAGGTGGTCTTCAAGTGCCCTGTAGGCGTTGGTTCCTGTTCGTCTCCGGCATCGTCATCCATAGCATCGATGTCTTCGGAGTCGAAGTCTAGCATGTCGGTTAGATCGTCGACAATGGCTACAAAGTGGGTGGTGGGTGGGCTCTGAATTTCTTCGTCGTCCGTATCCCAACCATCCTGGCCATAGTCCGGCCTGGACTCTCCCGATAACGAGAGGTGCTTTAGCGAATTTAGGATGTCGCCAAAGGGCGAGTATTGGAAGATGTCCGCGGCGGTGAATTCCATAACCGGCGCCCAATCCGAATCGATTGGTAGGGGCGTGGGAGGTTCGGAGTCCGGGAAGGAGTCCGGCACCTCGGAATCACGAGTTTCGCGGGGGACAATATTAGCGTTCGGCTCCATCGCCGTGGAAGTTGAAGCCCCCGAGGCGGTGTCCATCCACCGATCCTCGATCTGGGCGGTCGGCTCCGGACTAAAGGCCGAAGCGGATTCGTGTGCGGCCACCAAGGTACTGTCCGGCGGCAGAGCTAGATCATGTCCATCGTAATAGTGCGGCTCGCTCGGCTGTGGCTCGAGCCCGTCGAAGACCAAGTCTCCGCGGACGTTGGCCGTGAAGTTTAGACTTCGAATCGACCGGCGGCGGGCGTAGCTTCGATCTGCTCGGATGGCTGCGAATTAGCCCACAGTGCGAAGCCGCCGAATACGAAGATCTGTCCGGGGAGAAATGTCTCACCCTGGACAGCGTTGTTGGTCGAAGACGCCATCGAGCCTATCGGTGACGACACAGAGGAACTCTCAATGAAAGCACCAATGTCCGTGTCAAAACCGGCGGATCTTGGGTAGGGGGTCCCGAACTGTGCGTCTAGGCGGATGGTAACAGGAGACGAGGGACACGATGTTTTACCCAGGTTCGGGCCCTCTCGATGGAGGTAAAACCCTACGTCCTGCTTGATTAATATTGATGATATGGGTAGTACAAGAGTGGATCTACCACAAGATCAAGGAGGCTAAACCCTAAAGCTAGCCTATGGTATGATTGTTGTAATGTATGTTGTGTCCTACGGACTAAAGCCCTCCGGTTTATATAGACACCGGAGGAGGCTAGGGTTACACAGAGTTGGTTACAATGGTAGGAAATCTACATATCCGTATCGCCAAGCTTGCCTTCCACGCCAAGGATAGTGTCATCCGGACACGGGACGGAGTCTTCAATCTTGTATCTTCGTAGTCTTGGAGTCTGGCGGATGATGATAGTCCGGCTGTCCGGACACCCCCTAGTCCAGGACTCCCTCAGTACCAATCCTTGTCGGTTCTCACACCTACACAAGTAAAGCTTATGGTGGAGCTTGGTTAGGATGGTGTCACAAAATTGATTGCAATCGTTAGTTTGACTCAAAGATGTTGAAACAGATTCACAAATTCGCAAATGCAACAAGTAGACCAAGCAAGTAGTTGAACACGGAAGCACACACGCAAATAGAATAATGGGATTGTGCAAACCAAGAATGAGCCAAAATTTGGAATCCACAAAAACGCTCTTGTTGCACAATACTCGAGAGACGCTAGCACGATTGCACAATAGGCGGACACGGAGCTTGTGCACAACCTACTAAGAAAAAATGCAAAGATCTCTATCCCAAGTATGCTATTTTTATGGTATTTCGGTGTTACGATCTAAGATGATCGATTATTACAATCTTAATGTAGTGTGATGCTATGGTTCTTGCTTATAAGCTCTTTGCTTATCTTTCGCTTTTGCTTAAAAGCTTGGTTGGCTCGTTCACTTTTGAGATCTTTTCTCATGTGATACTTCACGAACCAAGATAGCAATTGTATATGCGATGACAACTTGGTGACACAAGAGATGATATGGTATGTATGGTATGGTATGATCACTAATGTGCACAAGTCACGTTGCCGGCAATACTCAAAGGCTAGTCTCGATGGGTAAGCTACGCAAAAGATGGGGTATGATGGTTATCAATGCAATTGAAAGGTATGACAAAGATGTCGTCAAAGTTACCTTCCGTAGCGAAGATGAGTAGTCGACGAAGATGAGCGTTGGTGATGTTGATGTCGCACCGTACCTAGATAGCCGAAACACAATAGGACACGGGAAATCACAGCTCAAATTCTCGATCCCAAAGTCGAATGGTGGTACGGAGGTTGTGCCGTGGGGTTTTGGCAGGTGGAAGTGGTGGTGGTTGAAGTGGGGAAGTGCATAGACATTGGTGGTGGTGGTGGAGAACTGCAGAAATGCAGTTTCGGCAGAGGAAGCCGGATGATCCGGGCCAGGAGCCGGATGATCCGGGCGCGTCCGGATGATCCGGGCCAGGGTCCGGATTATCCGGGCAGGTCAAACGCGATCGCGAACTTCTCATGATGAACTCAAAAACGGCGAGAATTTCAACGATTCCGCGGATTTTGGATGGATTTTGAGGGGAAGAAGGTGGGTAACAGCAAGATCCACGAGTTACGCACCGAATCCACGGATCAAAATCAACAAATCATCATCAAAACCAACAAATCTCAAAAAAAAAATTGGGGCTATTTTTGGTGGGGATTTTCAGATTTAGGACGAAATCAACAAAATCAAGCTAGAAAACGAAGGGCAGGGGCTCCAAAAACGTGGCTCATGATACCAAGATGACGTAGGGCGGTGCCCTATGTGGACGATCTTTCATGTTTGGAGTGGATCCTATGGGGAACGCGACAAACGAGCGGAAGAACACAAGGAAAAACATGGGGAGGAATGAGAGAAACTCAACTGACAAGTAATTGATCACACAAGGGCTAGATTACCGAACACATAAGGTAGCACAAGTTTCAAAATCAACAAAGGAAAGATACAAAGGTAGCCGTTCTTCTCCGTGAGGAGGCCTTGATGGTCTTCCCTTGAAGGGTTCTTGAATCCGCTTGGGGGATCTTCTCCGAAGAGGTCGTGAGCTCCGAGGAGAAGTAACCATGTGGATGAGCAAGGCTCTCACACAAAATATGAGCTAAACCAATGCTAAGTCTCAAAGTGAGGAGGAGGAGTCCTATATATAGGCTAGGGGGCGAAGGGGTAAGAGGGAGTCCCAGACTAGGGGGTGTCCGGAAAGCCGAACTATCATCATCGGCCGGACTCCAAGACTATGAAGATACAAGATTGAAGACTTCGTCCCGTGTCCGGATGGGACTTTCCTTGGCGTGGAAGGCAAGCTTGGCGATACGGATATGTAGATCTCCTACCATTGAAACCGACTCCGTGTAACCCTAGCCCTCTCCGGTGTCTATATAAACCGAAGGGTTTTAGTCCGTAGGACAGAACAACAATCATACCATAGGCTAGCTTCTAGGGTTTAGCCTCCTTGATCTCGTGGTAGATCCACTCTTGTACTACCCATATCATCAATATCAATCAAGCAGGAGTAGGGTTTTACCTCCGTCGAGAGGGCCCAAACCTGGGTAAAAACATCGTGTCCCTTGTCTCCGGTTACCATCCGCCTAGACGCACAGTTCGGGACCCCCTACCCGAGATCCGTCGGTTTTGACACCGACATTGGTGCTTTCATTGAGAGTTCTTCTGTGTCATCACCGATAGGCTCGATGGCTCCTTCGATCATTAATGACAACGACGCAGTCCAGGGTGAGACTTTTCTCCCCGGACAGAGCTTCGTATTCGGCGGCTTTGCACTGCGGGCCAATTCGCTTGGCCATCTCGAGCAGATCGAAAGCTACGCCCCTGGCCGTTAGGTCAGATTTAGAAGTCTGAATTTCACAGCTGACATCCGCGGAGACTTGATCTTCGATGGATTCGAGCCACAGCCGAGCGCTCCGCACTGTCACGATGGGCATGATATAGCTCTGCTGCCGGACAGTGCCCTGGAGGCCGCGCACAAGTCCGCTCCGACCCTTAATTCGGAGCCGGCTGCGCAAATCGAGGACAGGTGGCTAGACACCACCTCGGGGGCTGCAACCTCTACGGCGATGGAGCCGAATACTGACCTTGTCCCTTGTGAAGCTCGTGACTCCGAGGTGCCGGACTCCTCGCCGGACTCCGAACCTCCTGCGCCCCCTCCAGTCGAATCCAATTGGGCGCCGATCATGGAGTTCACCGCTGCGGACATCTTTCAACACTCACCTTTCGGCGACATCCTGAATTCTCTAAAGTATCTCTCGTTATCAGGAGAGCCCTGGCCGGACTGCGGTCAGGACGTTTGGGATGCGGACGACGAAGAAATTCAAAACCCACCCACCACCCACTTAGTAGCCACTGTCGACTATCTAACCGACATGCTAGACTTCGACTCCGAAGACATCGACGGTATGGACGACGATGTTGGAGACGACCAAGGACTAGCGCCTACTGGGCACTGGAAAGCCACCTCAACTCACGACGTATACATGGTGGATACACCAAAAGGAAGCGATAACGAGGAACAACGGGACGCGGCGATGGATAATTCCCCCAAAAAACAACCAAAACGGCGACGCAAGCGCTGCCCGAAGTCCCGTCTCGATAACAACAGCACCCATACCGACCTAGCCGTAGAGCAGGGCGAACCAGTGGACGACGAACATGCCACCAAGCAACCATCCGAAAAGGATGAATTGGACGAACAACCCATCCCCGGCGAAAACAAAAGTCCAGGCGATTTCATGCCGGACACATCACCGGAGCATAAGAACCTTCACAAAAGGCTCGTCGCCACTGCAAGAAGTTTGAAGAAGCAGAAGCGGAAGCTCAAAACAGCGGAAGACGTACTCAGAATGAGATGGAGCAAAGTACTCAAGACCGCAGATAAATACGTTGATAGTCACCAAGCAAAGAGCTACCCGAAGCGCAAGCTGTTGCCCGAATTTGACGAGGAGGCCGTAGAGCCCCCACAGTCAAAAAACTAAGAGGCCGCCTGGCGGATAGACGACCAGATGACAGGCTAAGAGCGGAGGCGCCGCACAACACAACCCAGCACACGATCCACATAAGGATCCTCGCAGAAAGGATGGCCCGGTCAGGTCCATCTATGGGCCAAAAAAGAAGGCTCCAGGAAGCAACACAACATGCCGAGTGTTCGAAGATAACGACACACCTAAATACAGGGGCGCCGCACACCCACTATGTTTCACCGATGAGGTACTGGATCATGAATTTCTAGCGGGATTCAAACCCGTAAACATAGAGGCATACGACGGAACAACAGACCCCGGAGTCTGGATTGAGGATTATATCCTACACATACATATGGCTAGAGGAGACGATCTCCACACCATAAAATACCTACCCCTCAAGCTCAAAGGGCCAGCTCGGCATTGGCTCAAAAGCCTCCCAGAAAATACCATTGGAAGTTGGGAAGAGCTCGAGGATACGTTTCAAGAAAATTTTCAGGGAACTTATGTCCGCCCTCCGGATGCAGACGATTTAAGTCACATAACTCAACAGCCCGGAGAGTCAGCACGCAAATTCTGGAACAGGTTCCTCACCAAAAAGAACCAAATAGTCGATTGTCCGGACGCCGAAGCCTTAGTAGCCTTTAAACATAACGTCCGAGACGAATGGCTCGCCAGACACCTCGGCCAGGAAAAACCAAGAACAATGGCCGCGCTAACAAGCCTCATGACCCGCTTCTGCGCGTGGGAAGATAGCTGGCTGGCAAGATGCAGCACCAGTGACCCGAGTACATCCGAGGTTAGGGATGGAAATGGGAAATCACGACGCAGAAAAGATCAGCACTGGAATAAGGAAAATGGCCCAAAGAACACGGCGCTCAACGCCGGGTTCAAAAGCTCTCGGCCGAACAACAAAACACTGCCTCTTAAGGACAACAGTGACGAGCTATCCAACCTAAACAAAATCTTGGATAGGATATGTCAAATTCACAGTACCCCCTGGAAGCCTGCAAACCATACCCACAGAGATTGTTGGGTCTTCAAGCAGTCCGGCCGACTTAACGCCGAACACAAGGGGCTCGACACACCAAGCGAGGACGATGATGAACCCCACATGCAGAGCACCGGAAAACAAAAGAACTTCCCACAAGAAGTCAAAATAGTGAATTCACTTCAAGTGATAACAAGGAAAAATAGGGCGGCATGTACCAAAGCACATGGCGCACGGTCCACCCCAGCGGAATCCCGAGATTGGATGTCAAAACCAATTACTTTCGACCATCTGGATTACTCCAGAAGTATTCGAAACGCATGATGGACTGCTTTGATATTGGATCCTATAATCGACGGACTACAATTTACACAAGTCCTAATAGACGGCGGGAGTGATATAAACCTGCCCTACCAAAATTCGCCATAGTGGCACTTCCTTTAAAGGAGCGATGCCAGGCCCTTATGCCAATAGTACGAGCTCCTTACTACTAGAAGTTGTGTTCGGTTCATCCGACAACTTCCGTCGCGAAAAGATAATATTCCATATCGCCCCATTTAAAAGTAGCCATAAAGCTTGGGACGCGAAGCTTTCGCCCGCTTTAACGCAATACCGCATTACGCGTCTCTTACACTTAAAATGCCCGGTCCACGCGGCATCATCTCATTAAAGGGTAACTTAGAGTGTTCCTCGACCACGGAAAAATGTGAGACTGCCTTGACAGCCACAAACTAATCCGGCCTGGCTGATCGAAGCCCCTAAAACAGGTCATTTAGACCCCGGACACGGCTAGGCGAGTCCGGCATAAACAAACAAGGGGCTTGCCAGCCGCATACCCCTTTACAAGGGGCTGCACGAATGAAGAATGAGAGCCAACAAAAGCTCAACTTTATTCATCTTCTAAATCATACTATGTCTTAAATACATTTTTTGCACGATATTTTTTCCAAACTAAGTTCTTCTCTTTTATAGATGAACCACGTGCTACGCCCATCCAGGATACGGCACAATGGAGACACAGGCGCAGACGTGCAGCAGGGACCCGTTGCAAGGATTCTTTTCAGATTAAGACCCTGCGTAAACCTTTTTTACTATCTCTTGTTGATACACATCCCCCGGTTTCTTATCATAACCGAGGAGGAGGCTGGCGTTTTGGCCTCGGTCGCGTCAGAAGATTTCGCGCGTACCCGGACACTAGGGGCTTAGGGCATCGTTCTGCCCGTTTTCATAAAGACCGAATACCTCAGGGAGTGTTCGGCGTCTCGAGTTAGGCCTTATATGCATCATCTCCGAATCATGTCTTTGGTCAAATGTTGGGTTTTCCCGGCTCCTGTGTTTTGCTGCCTTACGTTCCGTATCATCGGCTAATACGACACCAGGAGAACTACTACGATTGTGCCCCGGTTTGGCCTGGCGAGCACCTCAATAGAGAAAGCCAAAAACTGACTGTCATGATATAGCGAGAGACTGGTCAACCACTCGATCGACTACCGGAATGTCTAGAATTCCTCCGCTTTGATGAAGGACCGTTTCCCGGTCAGGCACATACGCGCCCCGAATTCGGAGAGTGCGGTGCCCCTAGGGGCTATATCGTAGCCCCACCTTCGAACTCCTATGGCTAAGTGAAAGTGATAAAGCATTATAGTCCGGTTGCCTAGTTTGCTACGCTATCACCTCCTTCACAGGACCAAGACGTTGGATTAAGTGTGAAAATGCGCCCTTTTGCAAACACCCCCGCACCATGTGCGTGGGGGCTGAAGCCGAAGACTGCCATCTTTCAGGTTATAAACACATATACATTAACGGCCGCACAGGAGATATTTCAATACTTGAACGCACAAGTATAAAAAGCACTTATATTATAAATATGGTTTCACAAATCATACATGTCATTTGAACATAACATTTTTCGAGCACTGCGACTCTACTAAGCGAGCGCCCCGCAGGACTTGCTCAAAATAGTGCTCGGCGGGTAATCGGCTTCTATCCGAATCCCGGGATGCAACGTCGGTGGCATCCATCTCTGCCCAGTATGTTTTGACACGGGCGAGAGCCATCCGTGCACCCTCTATGCATGTCGACCACTTCATCGCCTTGATATGCGGCACCGCATCAAGGAATTGCTGCACTAAACCAAAATAACTCTTCGGCTTGGGCCTTTCCGGCCACAAATGAGCCATGACGTCCTTCATGGCAAGTCCGGACAGCCTATTCAGCTCAACCCACTCAGCAAACCGATCGGTTAACGAAAGGGGACACTCCGGACTATGGAATTGAGACCAAAAAAGCTCTTCCATCTCGTGATCCTTTTGGCTTCGGAAGTGCACGACTGCGTCCGCCGCACTCACCGCCAAATCCGGATAAGGATCCTCCACACCCCACAGCTGGCCCAACTGAGCATACTTCTGATCCCGTGAACTTCCTGCACAGCAGAAAGGGCTTTCCAGCCGCAATGTCTCCGGCCTGACGCAGCTCTTCCTTTATAGCCCTCATTGCAGAACGGGCATCCTTGGCTTCGGTGGTGGCCTTCTTCAGGTCCTCTTGCCCTGCTCGGCATTCTCTTTCAAGAACCTCATAGCGGTCGGTAGCATCCTTCAACTTCACGGCCATTCCAGCCATCTCCTCCCTGCTTCGGCAGTGAGCAGCCTTTTCGGCTTTTAGCTCTTCAGCTGCCTTCGAGGCAGCCGCATCACTCCTTCTGGCTTGCTCCTTGGCTCGAGCAAGCTCTGCCCGAAGGCCCTCCATAGCTGCGGCGCCATCTGCATCAAGCATACATGGTGTAAGGCGTAAGCATCACTCCCTTACAAGGTGACCGCGGAGAAACCACCCACCTTGTGACTCGTCAAGTCGCTTATGGACAAGCGCGATGTCCGCATCCGCAACGTCGAGTTGCCACTTCAGTTCGGCAACTCTATCAGTCCGGCTGGCCACCGAATGCTCCGCCCCCTGAATAGGAATGGCGACATCTTAAACTGAGATTATGATCCTCGGCACGCCGTCGCCGACAACGCATCGAGTCTCGGGGCTACTATCTATCTGAGGCGCACTCTATGTGCAAAACTGTCAAAAGGTATGTCATTTTTACGTACCTCAAACCCCGCTAGTCAACTTCTGATGGCCTCATGCAACCCGCTCTCAATGGATGAAATCCTCTCAATCACCGTACTTATTAATGTACGGTGATCTTCTGAGAGAGACGCCCTATCAAGTAAATCCTTCAGCTCCCCCGGCCGCACACCAGTGGGTGCCGCACTCTCTGGCCCCGCCGGACTCGGGGAGACCCTCCGCGACGACACCTCAGGGTCGTTCGCCCCGCCTGACGGCGCGGCAGATGGAGGCGTCTCGCTCTCCATCATCTCCAGACAAAGGTCCCCCGAAGATGAGCTCAGCTGAGAAGGGATGAGACCCAAACTACAAGGCAAAAACTTCGGTTATCCTCATAAATAAAAATAGGGATGTCCCTTATTACAAAACTCCCCTTTTTCTACTTACGGCTCGCTGGAGGGCTGATTCCTTTGGGGAGATAGTGCGGCCGGGGCTTCTCCTGGCGCAGGACCCTCCGGTGAAGATTTCTTCCCCCGCTTTGAGGCCTTAGCCTCCGGATCTTCGGAAGCGGTCCTCTTCTCCCCCTCGAAGGAGGGATTCTCGATCCCCCCTTTCTTGAAAGCCTCCTTAGTGGAGGTGATAGTTTTTCTGTTTTACCCTTCGCCCTCTTCTGAAGGCGCAACCTCCAGCATCTTGACTAACACGGGATCCGGCGTGGTCTCCGGGAGGGGGGCCGGACACCATATCAGTTTTGCCTGCGCTATCCACTCCAGTTCAAAGGCTGGTTGGTTAAAAGGCAAATCCATGATATACGAATGAACGGTATGTCTGGACACAGGACTACTTACTTGAGTATCCGGGCGATTGCAGCTTAGGCCAGCGTCCTCGGTCAATTTCGGACACATCTCTTGTGATCTGAAGTGTTGGAGAGCTCGTGGTCCCTCCAGATTGAATTCCCACAGGCGGAGGGGGCGACCTTTGCAGGGCAGAAGACGCCGAATCAGCATAACCTGCGTCACTACGACCAGATTGATCTCCCTCTCTTGGAGGTCTCGTATCCGGCCCTGCAATAGGGGTACGTCCTTGTACGCCCCCCAGTCAAGCCCTTTGTTGACCCATGATGTTAGCCATTGTGGAGGGCCCGAGCGAAAGGCGGGCGGCGGCCTCTGCCTGCTGCCCCTGGGAGCGGTGATGTAAAACCACTCCTGTTGCCACAAGCCGAGCTCCTCCTGAAAAGAGCCCTCGGGCCATGGAGCATCGGCCCTCTTGCTTCTAACGCCCGCCAAGACTCTGCTGGCGACGCCTCAACCATCTTCGGCTCCACGTTGAAGGTTTTGAGCCACAAACCGAAGTGAGGGGTAGTGCGGAGGAAGGCTTCGCCGACGACAATAAATGATGAGATGTGGAGGATGGACTCCGGAGCCAAGTCGTGGAATTACAACCCATAGTAAAACATGAGCCCCCTCACGAAGGGATCCATCGGGAAGCCTAAACCCCGACGGAGGTGAGACATGAGCACGACACTCTCGCCAGGCTCGGGAGTAGGAATGACTTGCCCTTGGGCAGGCAACCTATGCGAAATCTCGTAGGTTAAGTACCTGGCTTCTCTCAGCTTTAGCACGTCCTCTTCCGTGACGGGGGAGGGCACCCACCGGCCCTGTAGGTCGGAGCCGGACATTGTCGAAGGTCTGAAGTGCCCGAATCTGGAGCCCTGGGTGTTGGAACTCGGGGCGAGGGGCGGGTTCGATTGAGGATTGATGAAAAGGAATGGGCCTTGGTCTCATTATAAAGAGGGAGAATACCAAGAGCCGTCCCCGTGACCGTTTGGGACTCGCCTTCGATGGAGGGGGCGTGGCAACGGGCGCGGTTGGGTTACCCACGTCCGTATTGATGAGGATCCCGGAATAATGGGAACACGATCTCTGCTTCGACAAGACGTGCCAAGGAAACCGCTTCGCTAAACGCGCTGAGGTGGTATAATAAAAACAATTCGAGTAAAGGCTTGGTTGTGGTGTGACGTCACGCCACAAAATACGTCAGCAGATTGAACTTGTGTAAATATTATTCTCTCTACGGTGGTATGTGGAATTTATTTTATAGAGCCGGACACTATCTTGGTGTTCACAATCTTCTATGAATTATTCGGAGGAGGAACCCGCCTTGCAATGCCGAAGACAATATGCGCGCCGGACTCGTCGTCATTGAAGCCTGGTTCAGGGACTACTGAGGGAGTCCCGGACTAGGGGGTGTCCGGATAGCCAAACTATCATCATCGGCCGGACTCCAAGACTATGAAGATACAAGATTGAAGACTTCGTCCTGTGTCCGGATGGGACTTTCCTTGGCGTGGAAGGCAAGCTTGGCGATACGGATATGTAGATCTCCTACCATTGTAACCGACTCTGTGTAACCCTAGCCCTCTCTGGTGTCTATATAAACCGGAGGGTTTTAGTCCGTAGGACAGAACAACAATCATACCATAGGCTAGCTTCTAGGGTTTAGCCTCCTTGATCTCATGGTAGATCCACTCTTGTACTACCCATATCATCAATATTAATCTAGCAGGAGTAGGGTTTTACCTCCGTCGAGGGGGCCCGAACCTGGGTAAAAACATCGTGTCCCTTGTCTCCTGTTACCATCCGCCTAGACGCACAGTTCGGGACCCCCTACCCGAGATCCGCCGGTTTTGACACCGACAGGGTACATGGGCTCAGCCCAACACGCGCGCGCAGGCGCTGGCCGGATGATTCGGGGGTGGAGCCGGATGATCCGGGCTGGTCCGAATGATCCGGGTGGAGGCCCGGATGAGCTGGTGATGCAGGCGGTGGCGGTGCAGGTCCGGATGTCCGACTGGGGGTCCGGATGTCTGGGCAGGGTTGATCCGGGACGGGGTCCGGATGATCCGGCTTCAGGTGGGAGCTTCGGGTTTCTTCTGGGCGAGTTAGCCGGATCGTCCGGACTGGGTCCGGATTGTCCGGGCTTTGACCAGATCGTGTGGGCCGCCGTCGGGATCGTCTGGCCAGTCTGGGACTTGGCGTTTTTCCTCTTCGTCTTCACGCATGTCTTCTACTTCCGGTCCTCCTAGCTTCTTAGCTTCTCCATGGTTAGCTCCTTGGTACCTGAGAATGCATAGCGTTTCCGTTTGAGGTAGTAACCATGTCTCATGTGAATGGAAAGGGAGTTGTGAGAGGAGTGATGTCACCTCGGTTTCAATAGCTCTTGCACGTGCTCGAGTCGTAGGTCCAAGTGGTGTTGTAGGGGATGTAGATGCGTCCATGGGGATGATCGTGGGATGCTCCGTATCACAGCCTGAGGAGGCTGATTCCCTTGGAGGTGTTGGTGTTGTCCTCCTCCCGAGGCTTGGCCCCTCGCAAGGGTCTTAGGTTGTCGATATCGATACTGGGTTGTACCAAGCCGTTGGTGGAGCCACGCCGTGGGCTGCAGGCAGACAAGTCTGGGTACCCCCATATCCAAAACGCTAATAGTAGCCCCCGGGCCCTAGGCGCGCTTGGACTTGGCTTCTAGGCGAAGCCAAAGGGCAAGTCTGGAGCACCGCAGGCCCTAACCGCCTGCGGCCTTGGGCGACGTGTGGCAATTGATGGGACGTGGGTGTCTCCGCTTCCCCATGCATCCTTGGCAACTACCAGACTTGACGAGTCGATGTTGCATGCAGAGAAAACATCATTGCGCAAGATCGTGGAGGCCGGCGGTTGGCCTCCCTCCGGCTATAAATGAGGTGGGAGGAGCAGAGCCCTCCTCGCTCATCTCTATCTTCATCTTCTTGCTGCTTGTTCCTTCTTCTTATCCACCTTGCCGTAGTTGCGAAGCTCATGGCGCCGGCGAGGAGGTTCACGGCCGCTGAAAACAGGAAGGCCCCTAAGGGGGGCCCAGCGATCGCCACCGACCAAGAGGGGCCGCGACCGTCCCCGCAAGCATGCTGCGACCCTGGTGGCGGCCTCCAGTGGGGGCAAGCGCGCTTCTTCGGGAGCTGGCATATCCCTTGGCGTCCCCGGTGGCATTTCTTCTCGTGGCGGGGGCCACCGGTCACGGGGCAGCCCCTGCAATGAGGGGAGGTGCGCCATGGTCGCTCGTCCTCCTCGATCGCGCTTCTCATCGGTGTACGTGCTCTCAGAGTTCGTCGTGCGGTCGGAGAAGCCCGCCGGCACCTTGCTCCGGCTTCCACGCTTCTTCACCGGTGAGCTGCCGGCCTCGAGACTCGACGGCCTCTAGCTGCAGGCTAATGGCTGCAGCGGCAGGGTCTCGTGTGTTAGGATTGAGGTCCCCGCTGCAGGCAGTGTGGTCCTGGCCCGCGGCTGGCAGGTGTTTGCCCGCGCACGAGACTTGAGCAGGAGGTGCACCCTCCACTTCAAGTACGATGGCCTTGCGACCTTCTTCATGAGGGTGTTCAAGGAAGACAGGTGCCGCGCGGGGTGCTGCCCAGAAGACAACAGCGGTGACGATGAGCTTGGCCTTAACATTGGCCCTGTCGGCGACGAGGGTGAGCTTAGCTTTGATGACATCCACACTTCCTCCAGCAGTGGTGGCTCTTCTTCAACGAGAGCTCCAGGAGCAACGGCTACGACCAACCTCCGTGCCGCCGAGCTCGCATCAGGAAGGCGGCTGATCGTCTCACCGCCGCACCCCGGTGAAGCAGGAGGAGGGCCCAATCTGAGCTCGGGGCTGCTGAGCTTGGCTTCAGGACCCGCTGCGGCCTTGCGGGCCTCTTCTGTTTAACCTTTCCTTTCTTCTGCAATTTGAAAAAAGTAGAGTGCCCCACTGGGGTGTGTAATGAACTGTGGCAGCTATGCCCTTATGCTATGCTTATTATCTTAATGTTGTGTCACGATATTTGTATTCTGAGTGGGCATGGGTAGGGTAACTTAGCTTGACATGCTTGCGGTAGCTTCCTACCTCACGAGTGTACGACCCTTGATGCCCGGCGAAGCCGCCTTTCCTAGTGACTTGGGGGCCATAGATCTCGGGAGGCTCTGTAGATCTCGGGAGGCGCCGTAGAGCTGGTACATAGTTGTTTAGAGAAAAAACTTTAACGGGGCATCTCATTCATCCTTGCGCGAGCCCCGTGCCACAGGTTTAGTTGTGGCTTAATGCATCACGTCATGCTGCCCGAGGGGCACAGACATGGGAGGGCGCGCATGCTCATGAGCTCGATCGAGCGTGTCTCACGAGGATTAAGAAAGCCGAAGCACTAGGGCAACGGGGTTTCGGCGAGGCACGCTGCGTGCGGGTGGACCCGAGTGCACACACTTGCCTAGCCCTCACGCGGGGGACGTGTGAGGAAGAGCGACATGCAACTGCCACCGTTTCCTGGCCAAGGCTAAGAACGAGTGAAGCGAGGGGATAGAAAACCCCACTTGGCGAAGCAAAACGCGAAAATTCCAAATTCATTAAGAAACTGTGAATCAACTACCGAAAGCAAGCAAATGAACAGCCGCGTCCGGCACCTAGTCTAGTCTTCTACCAGCGTGGAGCTATGTGCTGCCACTAGGACTTGGGAGGGAGCCCCTGTGAGGGCCGTGGGCGACACTCAGGAGACTCCGAGATGTGTACAGCCCCACTAATTATTACATGAGTGTCACTAGCGGAGACCTTCACATGCGTGAGCCTTGCTTCATGGGTAGAACTTCCGGAGGTGCTGGATGTTCCAGGCGTTCTGGATGGGGATCCCGTCCTGTGTCTCCAGGAGCGCGACACCTGGCCTGGAGACATGGGCAATCCTAAACGGGCCCTCCCACTTAGGAGAGAGCTTGTGCAGTCCTTCCCTGGAGAGCACCTGCCTCAGGATGAGATCTCCCACCTTGAGCGTCCTGGGGCGGACGCTGCAGCAGTGGTACCGCTACATCGCCTGCTGGTACCTTGCCGCTTGGAGCAAGGCTTGACGGCGACATTCCTCCCCCAGCACGAGATCCACCCCCCGCCTGGCGTCCGAGCATGCCTCGTCGAATGCCAAGACCCGCGTGGACCTCGTGTGGGAGAACCGTTTCAGCTCTGTAGGCGAGGAAGAACGGGGTTTCACCCATCGCTTGGTCGCGGTGGTGCAGATGGACCACAACACTGACTGGAGCTCGTCGGGCCAGCCCGTGCCACATGCCTCGAGCTTCTTCTTGAAGGTCCTTGCCTTGAGGCCTCTCAGGACCTCTGCGTTGGCGCGCTCGGCCTGGTTGTTGCTCCTGGGGTGTGCCACCGAAGCGTAGCATATCTGTGTTCAAAGGTTAGCACAATATGTTTTGAAAAGGTTGTTGGTGAATTGCGAGCCATTATGGTATGATGCGATTAGGAACCCCAAACCGGCTCACGATGCCCTTGACGAACTTGACAGCTGAGCCGGCCGGGATGGTGCGGACAACTTCCACCTCCGCCCACATGGTGAACTTGTTGATGGCGACGTAGAGGTAGCGGTAGCCCCCTAGCGCTCGGGGAAACAGTCCTAAGATGTCCAGCTCCCAGACCGCGAATGACCATGTGAGCGGGATAGTCTGGAAGCCCTGCACTGGCTGGTGGATCTGCTTGGCGTGGAATTGGCAGGCTTCGCATGATCTCACCATCTCGGTGGCGTCGTTGAATGCCGTGGGCCCATGGAACCCACTGTAGAACGCCTTTCCCACGAGGGTCCGTGATGAAGAGTGGTGTCCGCAGTGCCCGCCGTGTATGTCGGCCAGCAGCTCTGTGACAGCCTGGATTTTGCTTTCTCTCTTTTTCCGGAATTCGTTTGCCTCTGCTTTGAATTTTGGTTTTTTGGATCAATTCAAATGGACTTAACACTTGGTCATGTCCTTGATTTTTACCCAAGTGACCCATCCTCTCATTCAACTTTCTTTCTCTGAATATTTACAAAATGACCCAAGGAATATTTTTCATAGAAGAAAAATATTCAAATTCTTTTCTGAAACTCATTTTCAGAAACTTGTGGTCCAAAGCAACCCTCATTTTTATTGTTCTAAATATCCTGAGAAAATTCCCAAATATTCTTTGAACCTTAGCCCACCTTCTTGAGCAAAAATAATGCATAACTTTTTGGAATATTTTTGCTACAGAAAATCATTTCTCTTCTGACCTAAAAATGCACTTTGCACAACCAGTGTATTTTTCCTTCATCCAATGAAGCTGATTTTTCTTGAGCCTCATTACCCTCTTAAACAAAGATTAACCCTAGGAGATCATCCCTAATCACCTTCTAGAAGCCCTCCAAACTTGGCGACCAAGTTTCTGACCAGAAACTTGCCAACAAGCTCAAGTCTCATCTGGACGGCCTGGCAGTGTGCCATCACTCTTCCTAGACCTAATACTACACGAACAACACCCCGGACATGGTTTGGCATTACGTGGGCGTCATCTTGACCATGCCAGGGAGGTGACCGCATGAAGACATGACCTGGCAATGCGCCCGACGCGCTCTGCAGAGCCACGTACCCCTCTACCCCTCCAGCTATAAATACGAGCCCCTCCCACCTCTCTGAGCACTCAAACCCACCACCCAACCTCCACAACACCGTAGCATAGCCGCAGCCCGGCTGGGTAGGCCTCTGGCCGTCGTCCCCGACAAGAGCTCGTCGGTGATCCCCGCAAACCCACCTCCTCACTCCCGTGCCCCTCAAGCTCGATCCACAACCTTAGGGGACTCCTTGGAGGTCCACTGGTGCCGTCTGGACCTGTTGGAGCCCCTGTAACCGCCCCTCTCCGTCGTCTTCCTCTTCTCTAGCGAAACCTGACCATAGCCGCCGCTTGTGAGCTGCTCCATCCGTCTCCCCGCAAGCCACGGGTACAGGCAGGTGTGACTTGACCCCCTCTCTCTTTCTATCCCTTTGGATTCGGCCAAGGACCCCTCCTTTGTCGGATTATGGGATTCGCAAACCCTTGAGAGGTTTCAAATCTAGGGTGCGTGTGGAGATCTCAACCTACCGAGCCTGCCTACTCGTGATCCTCCTAAGCCTAGTGCGAAAAGCTCAAAAAGACAAAGAGACACGGCAGTTTATCCTGGTTCGGGCCACCTTGCGGTGTAATACCCTACTTTATGAGGACATCAATACCATTGTTACACCCACAGCCCCTACTGTTATACATAATGGACCAATTACTAGAGCTCGTGCACGCCAATTAAATTACTAGGTACTTTCGTTTCTTGGTAATGATTCTAATGTTCTTGAGAATATGATGCTGCCTAAATTGGATGCATTTGTTTTGCTTACAAATGAAGGGCCTAGCTTGGAGAAGGATGAGCATTGGACCAAGAACAAGCATGGAGATGATGGCATGCGCAAGGGGAACAAGAACGGAGTTACAAGTGATGATTTCAAGACGTTGAAGCCACCATAATGAGTGGATGAAGCCTTGAACGAAATATACAAGATGCTACTTCATAACTTTCGTCTAGAGGCCATTCTAGGTGCTGCGTCACCTTATTATTGGGCCAGGCCCATGTATTTTCGAAATACTTGAGTATAGGCTGTTTTTAGAGTCCGTATGTGTGGGGAAACAAGAGATAGGGTTGGTTTCGGACCCCTTCCCAAAGGGCCACGCAATTCCCCCCTCTTCCTCCATATATACTGCCCTTAGGGCGACGTTTAGACTTTGGGTTTTGTTTAGATTAAATGTTCGCCATAGATGCAACTTCGTGTACTTCGTTTGTGTTCAACGACCAGACAAAGGCGTCATAGAACCCCACCTTGATCAATAAAGCTTTCATCTTATATTCGCAATATCCAGATTGCAATCTCCGTTTCTTGCTTGTTCTTCGTCCGCTCGCAGGAAACAGACCCTCGTGGTCAGGTTGATCGTGCTCCGGCGAAGTCAGCAACCTCTCGGAGTTGGTTTAGCGATTGCTAAGGCGCGACGTCCTCGCACATTCGTAGTCGGATCGTCAAAGTGGATTTCCAGCAAAGCGATATCCATCATCTCATCAAAAGACGGGACACCTTTGCCTCTATCAAGTGGTATCAGATTTCCAGGTTGCTCAGTGAGATTTTACAGTTTTTCGTAGTTTAGATCGAGTCTTCTCTTTATACCTATAGTCCACGAAAAAGCCCAAAAAAATTAGGGTTAGTTCATCCTATCCGAACCAGTCTGAGCCTTTGCATAGTCTTTTCAGTATTTTGCTTTGTGGAATTTGCGGTTGCATCGTCGCGTCAAGTTGCTGGTCTTAGCGTCTAGTCTTTTAGAGTTTCGAGTTCTGGTCATAAGTTGTCAAGCCGCCACCGAACCATCATTATCGCCCCTGCCACCTACCACCACCGCTCCGAATCCATATCCATATACCACCACCAATCCGTATCCATAAACCATCACCGATCCATATCCATATACTACCATCGCTGCCATATACCACCACCGCTGCCATTTACCACCACCCCTGCCATATAGCACCACCACCACCGCTGCCATATACCACCACCAATCTGAGTTCCTTGCATATTAGGTTTGTTTTCGAGATCCATCAAATTTCCGATTCGTGTTTCCTTGTCTGAGTAGGTTTAAAAAAAAGAGTCTAGAGACCCTCGGGCAGTTTTCAGGCCAAAATTTTGGCGACCAAAAATATTTTTTCCCTATCCTATTTTTAGGTCCCAGGGAGTGTTTTGAGACACTCGCCATCATAGTGATTTTTTGTCGCACTTTTTCGTCGTGGCTGCCCTGATTTCCGAAAAAAAATTGTCAAAAAAAATTCGTGCCCATCCTGTCAGTTTGACCTTGGAAGAGTTTTGAGACACTCGCCATTACAGTGATTTTTTCGCAAAAAAGAGGAACGCAAAAAAAAACAGAGCACACAAAAAAACAAAAGAGCGAAAAAAATTCAGAGTGTGCTTCTCCCTTGTTTACGTGCAGTGCCGTGATTTTGTTCGTGTTCTAGGCTCGCGTCTCTAGCACGGTCTAGCCTAGGACCAGCACAGTACCGTCGTTGAGGGTTTATTCAACTTTGCATCTCTGAATTGATTATTGCTAACCCTTTTTGCTACCATATTATAAGCCTTCCCAGCTCCACATACATCTACGTCGTGTGTTTGACTCTCCCTGGTAATCGCTCTATCCAAGATTTGAGAGTTTTGACTACGATGGTTGCCGATCACCACCTGCTGCTGGGTAAGAACTGGTAGGAATTTGAGATTCGCTTGACAGATTTGTGACACCCCACCACCACCATATTCCAGTAGTCTGTAGGATCATATTCTTGTCTGTTTCTACGAGATTTGTGACACAAGTCGACGAGATTGACTGGGAGAACATGACGAACAAGGAGCTTCATGATAAGTTTCATCAAATGTTGGGTCAACAGGTGGAAGACGTGATGGCCAGCTTTGGAAAGGCAATGGAGAAGATGGATGACATTGAGAAGTCAATTGACACCAAGTTGGCTGCCAAGTTTGATGAATTACTCAAACGTCTCCCACAACCAGTTCTACGCCGCGATACAGTAGGGCGAGCACAGCGTGTTCCTAGTGAGCCAGGACAAAATTTGGGTGCCGCTGCTACTGCTGTTGGTGCTTCTGTAGCTCCTGCTGTTACTGCAGAGGCGGAGGACTATTACGAGGATGAGTTTGATCAAATTCAGAACTACGTGCAGTGACCAGCACCACCACCAGCAGGTCGACCTTAGGTATATATTCGCAACGGTAGGCATGCACCACCACCTCAGGTACGAGATAATGACCATATTCCGAAACTGAAATTGAATATTCCACCATTTGAGGGTAGATATGTTCCTGATATATATCTTACTTAGGAGTTAGAAACTGAACAACGTTTTACATGTTTACAATATCCCGAGGAGAGACAGGTTGGTGCTGCTGTTTGTGCTTTCACTAGTTTTGCATGTGTATGGTGGTCTAAACATTGTAGATTATATCCTATTCCAACTACTTGGGCTGCTTTGAAAACTGCTATGCGTACTCGCTGGGTTCCACAATATTATCAATGTAAATTTCTTCAAAAATTGCAGCGTTTCAGACAAGGAAAAAATTCTGTAGAAGAATATTATCAGGAATTACAAACTGGCATGATTAGATGTGGTATTGTTCAGGAGAATGAAGCTATGCTTGCAAGTTTTATGGGTGGATTAAATAGAGAGATTAAGACCATTCTAGAGTATAAGGAGTATACTAATATCACTAGTTTATTCCATCTTGCTTGTAAAGCTAAACGTGAAGTGCAGGATCGACAAGCATTGGCGCTAACTAACTTTTCTGCAGGTCGACTTTCATCATGGACACCGCGTGCATCCTCTACTTCCACTGCACCAGCACCTCCATCAGCTGCTACCTCCAGCCGTGATACAAGAAAGCGGGCACAACCACCACTATCTGCCAAGAGCGCACCTGCCGGGCCTGCACAGAGCTCTTCTTCGTCCATGGCATCAACAGGGCACACAAGTGATATTATTTGTTGTCATTGTAAGGGAAGAGGACAATATGCGCAAGAATGCAAATCTCAGTGTGTGATGATTGCTATTGAGGATGGTGGGTATGAGTCTGCTAGTGACTATGATGAGGAGACTTTAGCCCTTATTACAAGTGAAGAACACGGTGGAGATGATTCTGATCATGAGACGCAATACATGGCTCCTGAAGATGCTGACAGGTATGAATGTTTAGTTGCTCAACGTGTTTTGAGTGTGCAGGTTACACAAGCTGAACAAAATCAGAGGCATAATTTGTTCCATACAAAGGGAGTTGTGAAGGAATGTTCTGAGCGCGTCATCATAGATGGAGGGAGCTGCAACAACTTGGCTAGCATGGGGATGGTGGAGAAGCTATCTCTCACCACAAGACCACATCCACATCCTTACTACATCCAATGGTTCAACAACAGCGGCAAGGTTAAGGTTACACGTACTGTTCGTGTGCATTTTAGTATCTCTACATATGCTGATTATGTTGATTGTGATGCGGTACCTATGCAAGCATGTTCCTTATTACTTGGTCGACCGTGGCAATTTGATAAAAATTCTGTACACCATGGTAGAAACAATCAGTATACTCTTGTTCATAAGGATAAAAATATTACTTTGCTTCCTATGACTCCTGAGTCCATTTTGAAAGATGATATTAATAGAGCTAATAAAGCAAAACAGGAGAAAAATAAGAGTGAAAATCAGATTGTGGCAAAAGAATTTGAGCAACAAATGAATCCTAATAGTAATCCATCTAGTGTTGCTTCTGAAATATAATTGAAAAGTGCATGTTTACTCGCCACTAAATCTGATATTGATCAACTAGATTTTAGCAAATTTGTTTGCTATGCTTTTGTGTGCAAAGAGGCATTATTTTCATTCGAGGACATGCCTTCGTCTTTGCCTCCTGCTATCACTAACATTTTGCAGGAGTTCGCTGACGTCTTTCCACAAGACGTGCCACCGGGATTACCACCTATTCGAGGGATTGAGCATCAGATTGACTTAATTCCCGGTGCTTCACTGCCAAACCGTGCGCCATACCGTACCAAGAGCTTCTCGACAAAGGTTATATACGCGAATCCCTTAGTCCTTGTGTTGTTCCTATTATTCTAGTGCCAAAAAAGGATGGTACATCGCGTATGTGTGTTGATTGTAGAGGCATTAATAATATTACTATTCGTTATAGTCATCCTATTCCTAGGCTAGATGATATGCTTGATGAATTGAGTGGCTCTACAATATTCTCCAAACTTGATTTGCGTAGTGGATACCATCAAATTCTATGAAATTGGGGGATGAATGGAAAACAACATTTAAAACTAAGTTTGGATTATATGAGTGGTTAGTCATGCCTTTTGGGTTAACTAATGCACCTAGTACTTTCATGAGATTAATGAACGAAGTTTTACGTGCTTTCATTGGACGATTTGTGGTAGTTTACTTTGATGACATATTGATTTACAGCAGATCTTTGGAGGATTATTTGGAACATTTACGTGCTGTTTTTATTGCTCTACGTGATGCACGTTTGTTTGGTAACCTTGGGAAGTGCACCCTTTGCACTGACCGTGTCGTCGAAACGAACACCTATGGGACCGGAGCCCCTTTCGGTTCGGCGGGGGGCGGAGATCGCACGAAGAGCAGATCGAGGCGAAGCACATGAGCGGTTTACCCAGCTTCGGAGCTCTCCGGAGAGATAATACTCCTACTGCTGCTTTGTGGTTTGTATTGTGTTCTTGCTCGGGAGCGCTGAATGCTACAATACACTCTAGCTGCTAACGAGACTGAGCGTGAGCGTATTCTGGTTTCGAAGCCCCCTCTACGTTGCGCATGGGCCTCCTTTTATATGCTCAAGGGGTCACCGACAGGTGGCAACGCATGCAAGGGTAAAACTGGAAAGGAATTGTGGTTGGTACAACTACGAAAGGTATCCTACCTAACCCCGACGGCAGGGGACAAGGGCATTAAATGCCCGTCTCGGTCACTCAAACAAAGGCGAAAAGGGACCATCACGGGCGCCACCGATCGCCACGATGGCAATCTTGTCATTGCCGCTGCCACCGCACCACCGGGCTGCACATCCTCTTCGCCACGCTACCGAAAGGTCCCATGGCGACATCGCTGATGGATATTTGGGCGTGGGTACAGAGTGGTGGCTTGTCGCGGCAAGCGCCTTGCCGTGGTCGTTGTCTTGTCGCGTCCGGAAGCTTGTCGCTCACCGGGCCTTGCCGGGATGCGCGGCGCGTCACGGCAAGTTCCTTGATATGCCTTGGTTGGCTCCATCCGGCAAGCTCCTCTTGCCGGGGTCTTGTCGCCTTGGCTTAAACACTTTGTTCTTGAATGGCTCCAAAGGAACCACGGAGGACCTTGGCGGTCACCCGGCAAGCCTTGCCGCGGGGCGCTGCGACTGCCCGTGCACAAGTTCGGAATACGAGGGTACCCCTACTCTAGTACACTGAGAGGAGCCCCCGGGCCTGGGCCACACACGGTGCCGAGCGCTGTTGGGCCAGGCCCAAAATAGGGCACGCGTACGTGCGGCCTGGGTTAAGCCGTATCTTACTCCGTATCCACCGCGCCCTCCCCTAACGGCACGCGTTGAATGCGGCGACGTGGGGAGAGATCGTGGGTGGTTCTTTATTCGGAAAAGCGGAACGTCCGCCCCCCCCTTTATAAGTAGGGGAAACAGGGGTAGTTCCCCCATCTCGCCAGTTGCTGTCCCAATCTCAGAAATCTCCGCCGCTCCCCCCTTCTTCCAAAGCCGAGAAAGAGCAGCGCTCCATCCCCCATCGCCGCCGGCGCCACCAACGCCTTCGATCTCCCCCACTACCTCCGCCATGGCTCCGAAAGCCGGGAAGGCTGTGAAGTCGGCCGAAGCGCTGCGAAAGGAGCGGGCAACTTCCCCCCCCCCCCCCCGAGCTCGCCGCGAAGGAGCTGAGGGAGTGGTACTACCTCTTCTGGTCGACGGAGACGCGAGCGCATCCGCGCACGAAGGTACTCTCCGCCGCCGCTTTCGAACGGGCTCCGAACGGATATCCCTTCTTCGCGCTGTTCTTCTTCTGCGATATCATGAACACCTACGGGTTCCACCTCCTTGATTTCACCCCAAATGTTGTTCTCACCATGGCAGTTTTGCGCATCTCTGCAAAAACTTTGTCGGAGTCCACCCAAGCGTAGCTCTTTTCCGCCACTTCTTTATGCCCCGGGTCGAGAGAGGAGAGCCTCTATCCGGTGGAATCGCCTGGATCTCGAGAGCCGGCAAGAGAGAAGCTTATCTAGAGGGGGAGCTCCACAGCAAATGGGAGGAGTGGAGAGCAGACTGGTGCTGGATCGTCGAGGAGAACCCGCAGCCATTCACTGCCCAGCGCCAAGCCCCAGCAGTGCGCGGCAACGATTGGAGCAACTTGGCGCCGGAAGACGATAGGCTGAAGATCGTCGTCACCCGGATCCTGCGCCTCAGGCTTGCCGGGCATCGAGGCGCCCGTTAGCGCAGATTTTCTTCGCCGCCAGACGCTTCGCAAGAGAGGAGGAGACCCGCTGGGAATCGGGGCCCGGCGGACCTCATGAGGCTGCGCCCGGGCCTCAACTTCAACTTCACTGTCCTGGAGCTGGACGCAATGCTCAAGGAGCTGTTCAAGCACGACCCTCAAAGATCCCGAATGGTTCAAAGTTGCCGCAGGGTGTCGTTTCATTGTGCAACAATTCCTTGCTTGATCGCATCCGCGCAATGATGGTTGCAGCGATTCGCATGGAATTGTTCCAACTTGGCAGGAGCCCGCAGACGATGTCGTGCAGCAGTTCTTCGATGGCTTGGTGGAGGTGGAGGTCCGCTCCGATGAGCAGAAAAGCCTCACCCGCGACACCACCGACGCGGAGATGCGCGACGCCACTAGGGCGAAGAGGCGGGCGAAGGCCGCTGGGTGAGTTTGGATTCACCGTGGAGGAGGCAGAGGCAGCAGAAGCGGCAAGCCTTGCCGATCGAGATGAGCTTGCCGGAGAGCTTGCCAGCGGGGGAGAGATTGCCGATCCTGAAGCCGAGTCGAGCGAGCCCGCCGAGGGTGCGAGCGGCCCGCCATCTTCAAGCAGCTTGCCGCAAGCAGAGCCCCCAGCGCAGCCCCCAGCTCCACCAAGAAGGCGCCCCGCAAGGCCGGGACGAGCAGGCGGCGGCAGACGAGTCAACAGCCGTCGCGCGCTGACACGCTCCACCGCGACAAGCACTTGTTGCTGGAGCGCTCACGCCGCTTGGCGGCAACCGGAGCGGGTCTTCCCGACCACCGCTCGCCTCCCCGCTGCCCCGCCAAGCGGTCAAGGGAGCCTACTCCTCCGCCTCATCGCGCCGAAAGAGGGCTGGACTTCGACCTCTCCGCGCTCAGCTCCGAGGAGGAAGAAGAAGAGTAAGATTCTTTGCTGTATTTGTAGTTCTTCAAGTCTTGCTGTTTTTGTCTTGTATCTGATTTGCTTTACTCTGAACTCATTCCTTTTCAGGACCCTGGCCCAGAGAGCGGTGAAGAGGGCCAAGGCTCCGGTGATTGTCATCGAGGAAGAGCCCACCGCGACAGCAGGGGGTGCGCCTGAGACCACCTTGCCGGACCCGGCAACTACTCCCCGAAGCAGCCCCCAGCGCAGCCCCCAGCGTAAGTATATGGTTTACTTCCCGCTGTTTGGCGCGCATGGGTGCTCTTTCTTTGCTGACATCTGATTACTGGTTTGTGTAGGAGCAGAGCAGCCTCACCAGGAGCAACCGGAGGCCGCCCCCGAGATGCTTCGACTAGACATCCAAGGGAGGATTCCCCGGCAAGGGAGCGTTCTCCGGCAAGGGAGAAGTCTCCGGCAAGGGACAGTTCTCCGGCAAGGGACGGTTCTCCGGTAAGGGACAGCACCAGCGACCCCCCGGTGGTGGAACCCATGACTGCAGATCCCAGTATAGGTAACCCTTCTTGCTTGAAAACCTCCCTTGTGTTCTTCTTCTTCTGATCTTCTTTTTGGATATTTGCTTGACTTTTTCTCTCTTTTCCCGGCCGTCAGATCCATCTTCCACGGATCCGATGGAGATCGAGGCCACCGGCGAGGAGAACGCACGCGGCAACACAGATGACGCCGCCGCCACCGAGGAAGGAGCCAGCGCTGATGATCCTGCTGGCGAAGGGGCCGCCAAGGCTGCCGCCGCAGGAGCTGGCGAGGGGTCCGGCGATCGCACTGACGGCCCCGAGGCCGCAGGAGCGCAAGGCGCTACGCTGACCGCCGATCCCTCCGCCGCTGGTGCAGCGTCAGGCTCCGAAGAGCCCCAGCCCGGCGCCTATTTGAAGGCCGGCGATGGTGTCTTCATCAAGCTCTCCTGGGCATCAAGCTCCAGGGCGCCGGTCGAAGGAGAAATTTTCGATGAAGAGGTGCTCGCCTCCGCTGGGCTGACGTTGGTTGACGTGCCAAGCAGTAGCAGCGGCGAGTCTGAGGAGGAGCAACTGCTGCGGAAACTGGTGTCACTCTACCGCGCCCGGCAGGCCAAGCTGGAATCCCGAGAAGCGCTTGTCGCGAGGGCGGGAGTGGATATCGAGAAGCATGCGAAGGAGCTCCGGAGTCGCAACCAAGATGCCCTCCGTCCATTGTAGAGGAGCGGGCGCAACTCGTCGAGGCGCAGAAAGCCTTCCGCCTCGAGAAGGCCAAAGCTGAAGAGCAACAGCGGCTTGTCGCCGAGGAGCTATTTGCGTGGGAAGGCGAGTTGGCGCAGCGGAAGGTCAATCCTGACAGCCATGAGGAGGAGCTTGCCGCGCGAGAGCAGACATTTGGTGGGGCTCTCAAGGAGGCAAAGGATGCTGCCGCAGCTGCTGAGGCCGCCAAGAAGGAGCTGGAGACGAAGGTGGCGCAGCAAGAGGCCGATCTCAAGGCGAGGGATGAAGAGCTTGCCGCGCTCAAGCGTGAGCGCGAGAAGGACGCCCACGCCCACGGTGAGCTGCAGGGTCGTCTCGTCGAGAAGGGCAAGGAGCTGAGTGCCGCCAAGGACTCCAACGCAGATCTTGAGTTGAAGTTGGCTACTTTGACCAAGACGTTGGACGGCGCCAGGGAGCAGGAGGTGGCCTTGAAGGAGGAGATCAAGGCCAACGAAGCGCTGCTGACGAGGGCCGCCAAACCCAAAACACTTTTAGGGAGACTGTGGAACTCTGGACAGAGGGTCTCGTGAATATCGCCGCAGTTATCAACGGGGAGCTGGCGCAGCTGGGGATGGAGGATTTCGGGTACTCCTCCGACGAGAACCTCCAACCCAGCGCCAAGCTCACCTTGTTCTTCAAAGGCGTGGCGACGGCCCTCCGGCGACTCCGGGAAAGGATCCCAAAGCAGCTGGCCAATGAGTCGCGCACGATCTGCGCGAGAGTTCTGCAAAAGGTGTTGGTGAAGGTGGCCTTCCGCAACCCAGGCCTCAACCTCACCAACGTCCTCAAGAAGCTGCCTCCGGATACTGATCTGGAAGTGCTCCAGGCCCTTGTCGCACCCATTGTGGACAAGATGAACGAGGTCAGGAGGGTTGATGGCGACCGCGTAGATTAGGCCGCCCATTTCCTCCTTTTCTTGTCGCTGCTGGTCATGTTTCGAGAACAATCCATTAGAGCTGTGACAAGCTATCTTGTAATATAACTTTATTTTGGGTATCGATTGCTATGTTATTTCCTTTACTTGATTCCTTCTGTCGGTGTCAAAACCGGCGGATCTCGGGTAGGGGGTCCCGAACTATGCGTCTAGGCGGATGGTAACAGGAGGCGAGGGACACGATGTTTTTACCCAGGTTTGGGCCCTCTTGATGGGGGTAAAACCCTACGTCCTGCTTGATTAATATTGATGATATGGGTAATACAAGAGTGGATCTACCACGAGATCAAGGAGACTAAACCCTAAAGCTAGCCTATAGTATGATTTTTGTAATGTATGTTGTGTCCTACGGACTAAAGCCCTCCGGTTTATATAGACACCGGAGAGGGATAGGGTTACACAGAGTCGGTTACAATGGTAGGAGATCTACATATCCGTATCGCCAAGCTTGCCTTCCACGCCAAGGAAAGTCCCATCCGGACACGGGACGGAGTCTTCAATCTTGTATCTTCGTAGTCTTGGAGTCCGGCGGACGATGATAGTCCGGCTGTCCGGACACCCCCTAGTCCATTCTCCTCAAGAGCCCTCGAACCAGGCTTCAATGACGATTAGTCCGCGCACATAATGTTCGGCATTGCAAGGCGGGTTCTTCCTTGAATAATCCAGAGAAGATCATGAACACCAGATAGTGTCCGCTCGCAAAATAAATTCCACACTTTACCGTAGAGAGAATAAAATGTACACCATTTCAATCACGACGATATGCGGCATGACATCACACCGCTACCAAGCTTTTACTTGAATCATTTTTTATTATACCACCTCAAAGACGCTCAAATAAGCGGTTTCCTTGGCACGTCTTGTCGAAGCAGAGATCGTGTTCCCCTTATTCCGGGATTCTCATCAATACGGACGTGGGTAACCCAACCGCGCCATTGATGGTGGCGCTTGGGGGATAAGCGAGTTTTATCGGGCCGGTGGGGACGTATAGTTTTCGTCCGCCTACATATAAGGGATAGGGATTCACCCTCTCACCTACGCCTTCTTCCTCCTTTGCTTATCCATCTCCGCGCACTCAAGCTCCAACGCCCAAGTTCGCGCATCTCGCCTTAACCTTCTCCGAATATGTCCGGAGTGGGAGGCAAATGGTTGGCCTCCACCGTTAAGGAGGAGCACATCACCAAGCTGCGCAGCGCCGATACCTTTCCGCGATATCGCAGATCGGCTGCCCGACGAGGGGCAGCTCATCCCTACCCCTGGGCCCCATGAGAGGGTCGTCTTCCTTCCCCACTTCCTCCGCGGGACTGGGCTTTCCACTCCACCCATTCGTCCGGGGGATCATGTTTTACTACGGCCTGGATTTCCACGATCTGGCGCCGAACTTCATCCTCAACATCTCGGCGTTTATCGTCGTGTGCGAGGCCTTCCTCTGCATCCAGTCCCACTTCGGCCTGTGGCTCAAGACCTTCAACGCTGTCAAGGTTGTGAAGGGCACGCAAGCGGAATGCGGAGGCGCCATGTTGGGTAAGTTGCCCAACGTCCTTTGGCTCGAAGGGGCCTTCGTGGACTCCGTCAAGTGGTGGCAATCGGGGTGGTTCTACATCACCGAGCCGCGCAAGCCCACATGGGCAGCGGCCCCCGAGTTCAGATCTGGCGTCCCCACGCAGCTCACCTCCTGGAAAGAGAAGGGCTTGCAGTGGGGCAATGCGAAGGAGGTGACGGGACTCCGAGCCTGCATCCAGAAGCTGGTGAGCAATAAGCTCAGGCTCATCGACGTGGTCCAAGTCATGCTCATCCGCCGGATTCTCCCATGCCAAGAAAGGGCATTCAATCTGTGGGAGTTCAATCCGGAACAGCACTAGGCGCTGAGCGGGCTCTTCGATACAACATACGAAGGCGCCTGGAGGGTGGTGTTTAAGGGCGCCGAAGCCCCCGCATCCGCGACGGAAGATCACGGATTCTGCTCGCAGCATCCGGCTGACGAGGTAAGTGATTCAACCCCATTACGGGACACTTGTGGTAATCAAATTGATTCTCAGAGGGTTTCATTCTTTCCTTTGACAGGAATGGATGGAGAAGGCCAAGCAGCTCATCAGCCCGGCTCCCATGCCAGAAGACCCAGAGAACGCCCGTTTAGCAGGGCTGCTGGTTCCGGCACCGCACGTGGTGCCGGAGAAGAAGGCCAAGAAGGTGGCCGCGGGGACTCGAAAGAGTTCCCGCAATCAGGCGTCCGACGACGAGGCGGACTCCTCCCCCGAAGACGAGGAGGAGGAGGAGGACTCTCTCCCGGAGGAGGGAGAGAAGAAGAGGAAGGCTTCCCCAATAGGGGAGGCCGAAGGGTCCAAGAGGGGAAGGACTATCCCCCCGGACAGTTTCACCAACACCATCATTGGCGAGGATGAATGGTCTCCAACGGCCAGGCGTCCGTCAAGATCGTGAGTATCCGGATCCTTGATATGTAATTTCTTTCGTGTCGCGTAGTCTCCTTCTAATGCCGCGTTCTGTCCGTAGTCCGGCCGATGATGATCTCCCCGCTTCATCAAGCGGGTCATTGGCCCCGTCGGATGTGGATTCACTTCCGACTGCCACTACCCCCCACGCCGGCGAAGACGCCGAGGTGGGATCCCAGAGAGGGACCCATCAGGAGGAGGCTCTGGAGGCGCCGTCAGGCTGCCTCCCGGACTTTGTGCCGGACTCTACCTCGGCACCCGCAGTGGTTCCAGAGTCCGGCGGGCGGCCCCTTGAAGGAAGGGCAAGACCATGACACCGGCGATCTCCGTCCAACCGGAGGTGCTGGATAACTTGTTGGAGGCGCTTAAAGGCGCTTCCATCAAGGAAGAACACCGCACTATCATGAGTGCGGTGATTCAGAAGGTTCAGCTCGCCAAGAGCGGGCTGACCGAAGCCTGCAGCAGCCTTTTAACAGGCTTTGAGGTAAGAAGTTAAAATTATGTACCGTGATAGACAAGAGCCTCGATGCTCGGGCCTCGTGTTCGAAAGAAAAGCCGGACTGAGGATCTAGCAAGATATACGCAGGGTAACTTAAAATATGTCAATATGGGTTTGCAGGCTGCACTACTGACCTCTGCCGCACTATCGGTGGAGGTTGAATTGTTGAAGAAGGATCTCGAGTGGTCCGAGCAAGAGCTCGTCCATGCCAAGAAGCAGCTCGAGGACAAAGAAGGTGAGTCACACCACTTTGAATAGTTACCTTACAGAAAAGGATTTTGGTTGCAATAAAATTAACAAGGATAGTTTTGATATTTTAGGGGCCACGAACAAGGTGGCAGCCATGAAGGAGGCCGTGTCCGCGGTCGAACGCAGTGCAGCCGCGGAGGGGAAGAGCGAGAGAAGCAGGAGGCACGGGTGGCGGAAGTACGACAAGAGCTCTAGGCTCTCATGGAGAAGCATGAGAGTTTGGAGCGTGACTCCAAGACTCGAGAGTCCGAGCTTGCCTCGGCTCTCGAAAGTGCCAAGTCCGCCAAGGCCGAGGCCCGTAAGGCCCTTCAGGAGGTTGAAGATGTGAAGAAGATAGCGGCGGGTAAGGCATTTTTCATGCAAAGCAAGCATGTTAATGTAAACTACCTTACACTTACCCGCTGTTCGAGCTCTCGAGGCGTTTGCAGATCTGCCGCCAGAGGCGTCCGATGCCGCCGCATTCTATCGTGGCGTGGAGGGGAGCTCGACGGAGAAAGTCTTCTGGTCTCAGTGTGCTGAGGCCGGACATCCGGTGCCCCCAAGCGACCAGCTGAAGCAGCTGGTCGAACTCCACAAGGTAGCTGAGGAGGCCATGAAGGGCCTTATAGTCTGGCTATGGCCTGGACAGGCCATGCCTGGAAGCTACTTCGGCCTCGTGCGGCGGCTGGTGGATGCGTGCCCCTGGGTGGAGGTCATCAAGCGCTCCGCCTGTATTGAAGGTGCTCGTCGGGCCCTTGCCCGCACAAAGATGCACTGGGGCAAGTTGGATGCAAAGAAGCTTCTCACGGACCCACCGCCACCGAGCAAGGAGTATCGCACACCGGAGATGTATTATAAAACTGTCCTGAAGGGAGCCCGCGATATTGCGGATGAGTGCCCTCGAAATGTAATCTTTGAGTGAACTCGCTATGTATTTATCCTGTGCGCTGAAAACTTCGTTCATATGCGCCGTAAGCAACGCTTGTCTAATTTAAAATATTACCTTCAGGCGGCCGTATATAAAATCGAGAGATGGCAAGTTGTTGGTTTCACCCCCAAGCCACGAAAGTTTGGGGTGTTAGGGATAAACTTGAGAACTCTTGTTCCCATTTTTGGGTCCATCTAGGAGGCGCCAACACAACGAACAAGGCAACCGGACTTATAATGCTTGAACACTCTCACTTAGCCATAGAATTCTATAATTTTAAATTTCGGCGAAGCCCCTGGTATTCGGAAGACCGAATCCGGGGCGCTATCCACGCCTTCGTCGGACATGGTCCGGAACTTCGCTTGAAGCGGCGTGAGTCTTTAAGGACCCGAAAAGACCTCTCGAACAACGACCGGTCTCTCGCCTTATCATGCCAGTCAGTTTTAGCTTTCTCCACTGAGGCGCTCGCCCGGTTCAACCGGGGCACAATCGCAGTGGTTCTCCCAGTGCCACCTTAGCCGACGGAACGGAACGTAAGGCACCAAAACGTGGGAGCTGGGCAAACCCAACTATTGACCCAAGACATGATTCGGAGCCGATTCATATAATGCTATAAGTTCGGGGTGCCGCACTTATGAAAGTGTTCGGACTTATCACACCATAATGTGGGGAACATAAGCCCCTGGTGTATTAGGCCATACCAAAATATACGGGTGCAAGATGTCATGTAATGAACATATATAAAAAGGTAATGTAATTGCAGTCGAAAAGTGCTACGATATTTATTAAAGGAAGTCTGCTATGAGTGCGGACTGATACAAATAGTGCGGTAAGCAAGGGATTTGGACTAAATAAACATGTCCCCCTCCAGGGTGAGCTGCGGACTTGGTGTATATAATCGAATTTAATGCTCGTAATTGAGACCACCTGAGTGTTCGTCGCAGCCTTCTTTCGTCCCTGACTGTTGCATCATGAGTTCGGCAGGTTCATCGCCGGACAGGGCCTCTGGTTAACGGAGTCCTGTGTACACAAAGAAGGGAAATGAAAAATAATAAAAAAAAGGGGGGCACACTTGCGAGCCCCTGGTGTGGTCGAACCGCACTCTGGGTCCGGCGATCGTGCCCTTCCCTGTGCCCATGGTATCTCCAAAGCGTAATGATGTACGCGAGTGTTATTCTTGCGATCATGCGCGCTGGCGAGGGTTGGGGCCGCATTACTACGCATGCTCGATCGCGTCGGTGGTCTTGGTTGGTATTGCTTGGCTGCGTTTTGTTGTATCCGCCGCTTAACGTACCGGATCGAGAATTGCCTTAAGAGGCTACTCAGATTTCGCCGCGAGAGCGCCAGATGTTCCTCCGCTCGAGGGAGCGTTCCGTATTTCCATTGACCGTGATGACTCCACGAGGACCCGCATCTTGAGCTTTAGGTATGCATAACGCGGCACGCGCTGAATTTGGCAAACGCGTTCGTCCGAAAGCAGAGCGTGATAGCCGCTGCGAAACGGGACTATGTCGAAGATTAACTCCTCGCTCCGGAAATTATCCGGGGATCCGAAGACCACTTCCAGTGTTACTGAGCCTGTGCAGTTGGCTTCCACACCTGGTATGACACCTTTAAAGGTCGTCTTTGTAGGTTTAATCCTTGAGGGGTCTATGCCCATTTTGCGCACTGTATCCTGATAAAGCAGGTTCAGGCTACTACCGCCATCCATCAGGACTCTCGTGAGGTGAAATCCATCGACGATTGGGTCTAAAACCAATGCGGCAAATCCGCCATGGCGTATGCTGGTCGGATGGTCTCTTCGATCGAAAGTGATCAGACAAGAGGACCATGGATTGAACTTCGAGGCGACTGGCTCCATCGCATAGACGTCCCTTAGTGCGCGCTTCCTCTCCCTCTTGGGTATATGGGTCGCGTAAATCATGTTCACCGTCCGCACTTGTGGGGGAAAACCCTTCTGTCCTCTATTGTTCGGCGGTCGGGTCTCTTCCTCGTCGTCGCTGTTTAGCCCCTTGTCATTGTTTTCGTTAATTAACTTGCCTGCCTGCTTGAACACCCAGCAATCTCTATTGGTGTGATTAGCTGGTTTTTCAGGGGTGCCATGTATCTGGCATAAGCGGTCGAGTATTCGGTCCAAATTGGACGGACCCGGAGTGGTTCTTTTGAATGGCTTCTTCCGCTGACCGGGTTTAGAGCCTCGGAATCCGGGGTTGACCGCCAGATCCTCCTTATCGCCGCCGTTAACGCGGCGTTTGTTTTGTTTCGACGTGACCTGCCGTTGTTGTCCTTAGTATCCGGACTGCCAGAATTTTTACAGAGATTGTTGCTGCGAGCTAGCCAGCTATCCTCTCCCGCAAAAGCGGGTCATTAATGATGTGAGGGCTGCCATGGATTTCGGCTTTTCCTGCCCAGGTGCCGGGCTAGCCATTCGTCCCAGATGTTATGTTTGAAGGCTGCAAGGGCCTCTGCATCCGGACAGTCGACGATTTGGTTTTTCTTTGTCAAGAATCGTGTCCAGAATTGTCTGGCCGATTCGTCTGGCTGCTGAATAATGTGGCTTAGGTCATCGGCGTCTGGTGGTCGCACATACGTGCCCTAGAAGTTATCAAGGAATGCGGCTTCCAGGTCTTCCCAACACCCAATTGACTCTGCGGGTAGGCTGTTGAGCCAATGCCGAGCTGGTCCTTTAAGCTTGAGTGGGAGGTACTTGATTGCATGGAGATCGTCGCCGCGGGCCATATGGATGTGGAGAAGGTAATCTTCGATCCAAACCGCGGGGTCTATCGTGCCATCGTAGGATTTGATGTTTACGGGTTTAAACCCTTCAGGGATTTGATGGTCCATTACTTCGTCAGTGAAGCATAGAGGGTGTGCGGCGCCTCTGTATTGAGCAATATCGCGACGCAGCTCGAAAGAGCGCTGTCTGCTGTGTTCGGCCCGGCCGGGGTTATTGTATCCGGCGCGACGGTATTCGTCATGGGTCGTGGGGCGCCCACGTGATCCGTAGATGGATCTGGATTGCCTTGCTTTGTCCTCCAATATGTCTCGCAAGTCCGGCGCGTTCCCTCTTGGCTTCGTACTTTTGGAGCGATGCCGGGGTACGGTCTTGGCTGGGGGCCTGGATGCCTCTCTGTCACGACCACGGGGTGGTCGGTCAGCCATATCGTGCCCTGGTGATGGAGGTATGTATGCTTCCTCCTCTAATCGGGGGAGCAGCTTGCGTCTTGGATAGCTTTTGGAGGGGCGTTCTAGTTTATACTCTTCGGCCGCGAGGACCTCGGTCCATCGATCGGCCAGCAGGTCCTGATCAGCTTGAAGCTGCTGCTGCTTTTTCTTTAGGCTGTTTGCCGTGGCGATAAGCCTGCGTTTAAAACGCTCTTGTTCGACGGGATCCTCGGGCACGACGAGTTTGTCATCGTTGAGGCTTGCCTCGTCTTCAGAGGGAGGCATATAGTTGTAATCCTCAACCTCTTCGTCTGCCGCCCTCTCATGAGGGCTTGCTTCTGCATCCTCCTGCGCTGAGTCTTGCTGGAGTGGATTGTCTTCGGCACTCTCTGGGGTATTATTATCTCCTGTGCCGGAATCTCCATTCTTGCTGTGGCGGGATTTAGAGCGCGCCACTGACGCCGGCGTTTAGGCTGCTTCTTTAAAGAGTCTGCCTCTGCTGCTTCTTTGCCGTCCCCGTCTTTTGGGGTGTCCACCATGTATATGTCGTATAACGAGGTGGTCTTCCAGTGCCCTGTAGGCGTTGGTTCCTGTTCGTCTCCGGCATCGTCGTCCATAGCGTCGATGTCGTCGGAGTCGTAGTCTAGCATGTCGGTTAGATCGTCGACAGTGGCTACAAAGTGGGTGGTGGGTGGGCTCTGAATTTCTTCGTCGTCTGTATTTCAACCATCCTGGCCATAGTCCGCCAGGCTCTCCCGATAGCGAGAGATGCTTTAGCGAATTTAGGATGTCGCCAAAGGGCGAGTGTTGGAAGATGTCCGCGCGGTGAATTCCATAACGGCGCCCAATCCAATGGATTGGTAGGGCGCGGAGGTTCGGAGTCCGGCAGGAGTCCATCCCTCGGAATCACGAAGTTTCGCAGGGACAGGATTAGTGTTCGCCCATCGCCGTGGATGTTGAAGCCCCTGTGGCGTCTATCCACCGACCCTCGATCCTGGCGATCGGCTCCGGACTAATGGCGAAGCGGATTCGCAGCGCCACCAAGGCACTGCTCGCGGCAGAGCTAGATCATGCCGTCGCTGATATAGTGGCGCGCTTGGCTGTGGCTCGAGTCCGTCAAGATCAAGTCTCCGCGACATCGGCCGTGAAGTTCAAGCTTCGAATCGACTGGCGGCAGGGGCGTAGCTTCGATCCGCTCGGATGGCCAAGTGAATTAGCCCGCGATGCGCGGCCGCAAAATCTGAAGATCTGTCCGGGAGAAAAGTCTCACCCTGGACAGCGTTGTTGGTTGAAGATGCCATCAGGCCTATCGGTGACGCACGAGGAACTCTCAATGAAAGCACCAATGTCGTGTCAAACCGGCGGATCTCGGTAGGGGTCCCGAATCGTGTGTCTAGGCGGATGGTAACAGGAGACGAGGGACACGATGTTTTTACCCAGGTTCGGGCCCTCTTGATGGAGGTAAAACCCTACGTCCTGCTTGATTAATATTGATGATATGGGTAATACAAATTGGATCTACCACGAGATCAAGGAGACTAAACCCTAAATCTAGCCTATGGTATGATTGTTGTAATGTATGTTGTGTCCTACGGACTAAAGCCCTCCGGTTTATATAGACACCGGAGAGGGCTAGGGTTACACAGAGTCGGTTACAATGGTAGGAGATCTACATATCTGTATTGCCAAGCTTGCCTTCCACGCCAAGGAAAGTCCCATCCGGACACGGGACGGAGTCTTCAATCTTGTATCTTCGTAGTCTTGGAGTCCGGCGGATGATGATAGTCCGGCTGTCCGGACACCCCCTAGTCCAGGACTCCCTCACCTTCCTTTGCATGTTTTTGCCCTACGCTTTTAGGGAACTTGCAGTAGCGAGCACGTTAGTCATGAATGGCTGAAGTCTTGGACGTCGGCAGCCTGTTTGGCGGTGCCGTTACCGACAAGAAACCTTGTCGCAGCTAGTCGCAGCTCACTTAAGATGTTGAGCGGACTCGAAACAAAGTAAGGGCGCAACTAGCTACGAGTTGGTTCCTCCGCGCACAGGTTTTCCATACAAAGCATGGTCATTCGAGGAAGATAACTTAAAATTTTTAAAACTGATTGCTCAAACTTTGGCAACTTAGCTTTTACGCTGCTTGCGCCCCAAGAAGGCAAAACTTTCTTGAACGACGCCTGGTCCACAGCATTATCTCCTCCTTCCCCCCCGGTAAACTTGTGGGCGAGGGAACCTTCCTTTCTTTGAGAAAGAGAAAGAAGAGAAAATAAAGATATGGAGCCTTAAGGCTCGTTATTGCTTACCGGGGGTAGGTGCTGCACAAAGTGTCAGATAACACATGCAAAAAATAGAAAGCATGAAATCGACAAGATGTTCAGAGCACATGAGCTTTATTTATGCACGGGGTCTGCGCCCGGCTTTGTACAAAGGATTACATGCAACAGCGGCAAGACTTGTACAAAAGGTGGTTGCCGGAACAGGTCCTGGCAACCGCGCCTTACTGGTAAAACTTACGAAGATGCTCAATGTTCCAGGAGTTGCTCACCGGAAAGCCATCTTCGGTCTCAAGGCGGACAGCGCTAGGCCTAGTGAGTCATTTCACCCGGTAAGGGCCTCCCCACTTTGGCGTCAACTTGTTGGAATTCTTGGCGGACTGAACGTGCTGAAGAACAAGGTCGCCTTCCTCGAGACTTCTGGCATTAACTTTGCGGCTATGGTAGCGGCGCAAAGCTTGCTGGTATCGAGCAGCTCGTATAGCATGAAGACGGTCCTCCTAAAGGAGCAGCGCGTCATCTTGTCGCAGCTGCTCTTGCTCAAGCTCATCATAAGCGAGCACTCGAGGTGACCCGTGTACGAGTTCCGTGGGGAGAACTGCCTCTGCTCCATAGACTAGAGCGAAAGGTGTCTGGTCAGTGGCTCGATTTGGCGTTGTCCTGATCGACCAAAGAACCACCGGCAGCTCCTCAATCCAGATTCTTTCGCGACTTGCGCAGCTGTCAAAGTCCTGGTCTTGAGCCCCAAGAAGCACTTCAGAATTGCCCTCTCCGCTTGATGTTGCTTCTCGGATGAGCAATGAAGCGAAGCGAACTTTGGCGCCAAGATTTTGGACGTACTACATGAAGGTGCGGCTCGTGAATTGTGTGCCGTTGTCGGTGATGATCCTGTTAGGGACCCCAAACGGCAAACAATCGACCAAGAACTTGATCGCCGACCGTTGCTGTCACCTTCCTCATCGCTTCCACTTCCGCCACTTTGTGAACTTGTCGATTGCAACGCACAAATACTCAAAGCCCCGACAGCTCGGGAAAGGGGCGGAGGATGTCGAGCCCCCAGACCGAAAATGGCCAGGATAAAGGGATCGTCTGGAGAGCTTGAGCTGCCTGGTGTATCTGTTTGGAATGGAACTGGCACACTTCACACTTGGTTACTTGTGCAGTTGCATCCTGGAGGGCTGTCGGCCAAAAGAAACCTTGCCGGAATGTTTGCCGGCAAGTGCTCTTGCACCAATGTGGTGACCACATATGCCTCCATGTATCTCCACCAACAGCTTTTGTCCGTCTTCCCGGGGAATACACTTCAATTTCACACCGTTGAATCTTCTTATGTACAGTGTGTCGTCGAAAAACTGGTACATACTTGACTGCCGGGCTACTCTTTCCGCTTCTTCTTGCTCTTCGGGAAGTTCTCCTGTCTGAAGGAAACGGACAATCTGCTGTGCCCACGCTGGAGCCTGTGGCTCGACAACAAGGACTAAAGGCACATATGCTGCTGCGGGAACATCCGCTTCTACGGCGAGAACCTGCGGCTCGGCCGGAGCTTGATGTTCCCCGACAAGCTTGCCGGAGCAAAACCTGTCGGGAGCGTCTGCTTCAACGGAATAAACCCTAGGGCTTGCCGGAGCAGACTGCTCCTCAGCACCCTTGGTGTTGATCTTGGGGACCTTCTTGGCGGCGGCTTCAGGGAGCTCTGCCGGCAAATAGTCACCAGAAATCAACTTCCTCTTCTTGCTCTGTCTAGTTGATGATGTTACGGACGGTTGAGTCAGCTTGAGCACGAAGATCCCTGGTTCCACAAGTAACTTAAGTGCGGCGCACTTTGACAAGCCATCAGCAATGTCATTCTGAGCTCTTGGAACATGTTCCATCTGTAGGCCGTCAAAGCGCTCTTCTAACTTTCTTACTTCATCAACGTAAGCTTCCATCAACGGACTCTGATAACTCTTGTTCACTTGGCGGACGACTAGCTGCGAGTCACCCCTGACAATGAGCTTCTTGATCCCAAGGTTTGCTGCGATCCTGAGACCGGCAAGCAAACCTTCATACTTTGCGGTATTGTTTGTCGCTTGCTCCTTGGGAAAGTGCATCTGGACTACGTACTTGAGGTGCTCCCCGGTGGGTGCGACAAGTAACACGCCCGCACCGGCACCTTGCAGCGAGAAGGCACCATCAAAGTACATCAGCCACTCTTTGCTTGCTTCCTTGACGGGGATGCTTGTCTCTGGAATTTCTTCATCTGGTGTTGGCGTCCATTCTGCTATGAATTCAGCCAATGCCCGGCTCTGGATAGTTGAAGTGCTCTCAAACTTGAGGCCAAAGCTTGACAGTTCCAGTGCCCACTCGACAATCCTGCCTGTTGCTTCTGGATTCTGCAGTATCCTCTTTAGCGGAAAACGAGTGACAACTGTGATCTCATGTGCTTGGAAGTAATGGCGCAGCTTTCTCGAGGCCATGAGAAGGCCGAAAAGCAATTTCTGCACACCAGAGTACCTTGACCTAGCCCCCTGCAGAAGGGAACTGACAAAGGAAACTGGGCGCTGCACCATTTTCTTCTGCACCTCCTCATGTGCCTGCGCAGATCCATCCTTGTCGGGACCAGAGCTTGTCGCGAAGCCCCCTGCTTGTTGCTGGATGCACCTGCCGTGGTCGCTGGCTCATCATCCGCCTCCCTGTCCGCTACTAATGCAGCACTAACCACTTGATTGGTTGCCGCTATATACAGCAGCAACTTCTCTTGTGGCTTAGGTGCGACAAGTATTGGAGTGGAGGACATGTATCTCTTCAAGTCCTGCAGCGCAGCCTCCGCTTCCGGAGTCCATTTCATTGGACCTGCCTTTTTCAATATTTTGAAAAACGGCAAGGCGCTCAGCAGACCTTAGAGATAAACCTGCTGAGAGCAGCCACGCAACCGGCAAGCCTTCGTACATCCTTGACGCGCTTTGGTGCCTCAATCTGCTCAATGGCCTTGATCTTGTCGGGATTGGCTTTAATTCCCCGCTGAGACACGAAGAACCCGAGAAGCTTGCCGGAGGGGACTCCAAACACACACTTCTCGGGGTTAAGCTTGAGGTTGATCTTGCGCAGATTTGCAAATGTTTCGTCTAAATCTTGAATCAGAGTTGCTTTGTCCTTGCATTTGACCACTATGTCATCCATGTAAGCTTCTACATTTCTGTGTATTTGTGGCTCAAAAGCGTCATGTACTACTCTTGCAAATGTTGAACCAGCATTCTTCAAACCGAAGGGCATCCGTACGAAACAGTAGGTGCCACATGGGGTGATGAATGCGGTCTTCTCCTCATCCTCTTCTGCCATGAAGATCTGATGATATCCTGAATATGCGTCAAGAAATGAAAGCAAGTCACATCCGGCCGTGGAGTCAACAGTCTGGTCAATGTGCGGCAAGGGAAATGGGTCTTTGGGACAAGCTTTATTAACATCGGTAAAGTCGATACAAAGCCTCCATTTCCCGTTTGCCTTGCGCACGACTACAGGATTGGCCAACCACGTAGGATGGAGCACTCCTCTGACAAGGCCTGCCGCTTCCAACTTCTTGATTTCTTCTGCGATGAATTCTTGGCGCTCCACTGCTTGTTTCCTGACTTTCTGCTTGACGGGCCGCACATGAGGACAGACGGCAACATGGTGCTCGATTACTTTCCTAGGAACACCGGGGATGTCGGATGGTTGCCACGCAAACACGTCGACGTTCGCCCGCAGGAAAGAACGAGCGCGCTTTCCTATTTAGGGTTGAGAGTTGCACTGATGGTGAAGGTACCACCAGTGCCGTCCTCCTTGGTGGACAACTTCTTGGTCTCTGGCGGAGCTGCCATTGCCTTCTTACACTTGCCGGTGGAGCTCGATGGTGCGTCCTCGACGGTAGCGCAGCACTCCGAAGAGGTGCGCTTGCCGGAGTGGGCATCAGAACTCTTGCCGGACTTGGTCTTCTTCTTCCCCCCGGGAGCTTTAGCGGCAAGTGACTTGCGATCTGTTGCGGCTGCTGCTTCCCAGTAGATCTTGTCGGAGCAGAGAAGAGCATCCTTCTTGTCGCCAGGGACAGAGATGACACTTATCGGGCCTGGCATCTTCAGTACGTTGTATGCATAGTGAGAGGCTGCCATGAATTTGGCGAGCGCCGGACGGCCGAGTATCCCATTGTAAGGCAATGGAAAGTCAGCAACGTCAAAAGTGACCCTCTCAGTCCTAAAGTTCAACTCGCTGCCAAATGTCACCGGCAACGTTATCTTTCCCTTCGGCTTGCTCCTTCCCGGATCGATTCCTTGGAATGTGCCGGTCTCTTCGAGCTCGCTGTTAGGGATCTGGAGTTTCTGGAGTACGGCGGAGGAGATCAGGTTCAAGCCGGCCCCGCTGTCGACTAGCATCTTAGTGACCTTGAGGTTGCGGATAGTTGGTGAAACCAACATCGGCAAGCACCCGACCGCAGTTATGCGATCAGGGTGGTCCTCAATATCAAAGATGATAGGCGTGCCGGACCATTTCAGAGGCTTGCGTGACTCGATGGTGGTTCTACCGCATTGACTTCCCGCACCCACTGCTTGAGGTTGCGGTGTGACGTATGCAGAGAAGCACCGCCGTCAACGCACAGGACCTCCTTGGCTTTCTGGAACTCCTGCTCATCGGCCTCGTCGTCATCCATATCTTCATTGTCGTCGTCGTCTTCATCCTTGTCACGGCCGCGGGGAGGTCTGTCTCCTTGCCGCTGTTTGGCCTTGCCGCGGTGTCCTCCCCGGCCGGGACGTTTCTTGCCGGATCCTCCAGTACCTTCTTAGGCCTTCTGCTTGTCGCGCCGCTCGTACTCAGCCTTTTGCTGCTCGACAAGCTGCTCGCCCTTCTTGCAGCTCTCGAGATCATGGCCCTTGGTGCGTTGGATCTTGCAGTACTGCTTGTCAGAGCCGCCCTGCTTGTCGGTGGCCACAACAGCTTCGGCTTCCTTGGCGCCACCTCCGTTGCCGGACTGCTCAACGACTAGCACATCTTTGCCTTTCTTCTTCCTGTTGTTCCGCCGCCGGTTTTTCTTTGCCGGGGCAGCATCCTCGCTGTCAGATCCCCCTGCTCCTGTATTCTCTCCGGGGAGTTTCCTCCCATCCTCAGCACGTGCACACTTGTCGGCCAGGGCATATAGCTCATTGACGTCTCTGATCTTGCACATCGCCATCTCCTCCCGCATCCTGCGGTTACGCACGTTCTGATGGAATGCGCTGATGACCGCGGCAGGGTGGACATCTGGGATGTTGCGTTGTACTTGGCTGAATCTCTGAATATACTTGCGCACGGGCTCTCCTTCCTTCTGGGCGAGCAGATGAAGGTCGCTCTCTTGGCCATGAGGTTTGTGGCCGCCTGTAAAGGCGCCGACAAACTGATGGCACAGGTCCGCCCATGAGGATATGGAGTTGTTCGGCAAGTGCATGAGCCAGGATCTGACATTGGGCTTGAGCACCAGCGGGAAGTAGTTGGCAAGGATCTTGTCGTCGCGCCCTCCGGCAGCTTGCACCGCGATGGTGTAGATGCTGAGGAACTCCGACGGATGCAACCTGCCGTCGTACTTCTCTGGTACGTCTGGCTTGAAATTCTTTGTGCTGGGCCACTGGACTTGCCACAGCTCACGAGTGAACGCAGGGCAACCTACCGCGTACGGCAAGACGCCTTGTTCCCCTGGCGCATGCATGTCGACAGCGGGCCCAGCGCGCTGGTCTGATTGACGCCGCTCTTCTCTTCGACGCTCGATGCGAGTACCAGCGTCTTCTTGCTGTCGTTCGTGAAGAACTTGGCGCTGATCGCGACGAACTCGTGGATCTGGCGACGCGGTGGAGTCGGTGTCGAGGTTGATCCGGCGAGTCGGCGATCTTGGCCTTCGGGGCGGAGAGTGTATGGTGGTCGCACCCCCACCGGTTTTGTCGCCATCGGCTCGCGCCTGACAATCTTGTCGCGGCTGCGATGCATTCGGCTGTCTGGAGTGTCGCCGTTGGCGAAGCCGATGAGACTCTGAATGGTGGCCCTCCATTCGTCGATCTTGTCCGCCGTTGGAGGGTAATCCAGGAGCAGTTGAGCTCGTGCCAAAGCTTCTTCCGAAGTTTTGGGTGGCGGTGGCGAACGGTGGGAGGAGCAGGATATGCTCGGACTTCTAACTATGTTAGAAGGAGCAGGATCCCGTCCAGGCGACCGTGTCTTGCTCGTGCCAGCATGTTGGCGCGCATGCTGGTCTTGAGCATCCTGAGATCCACTAGCTCGATCTCGGTCCAATGAACGTATGGTACCGCGAGTACCATGACGCTGTCGGTCCCGCGCCTCCTAAGATGGGCGCGGTGCATCTACGGACGCCGAGGTTTGCGCAGCCTTGTCCTTGGACCTGGCGGCAGCGTGAGCTCCCTCGTCGACGCCCGTTCCTCCGCCGGCGTCTACCCCACCACCCGTTTGCTCCGGTGGCGGTGGGATCGACGTGGACGGAGCAGCCACCTCCGAAGCCTTCTTCTTCGATGGCATGTCGATGAAGATGATGAAGAAGATGAAGATCTAGCTCGCGTGAACGCCGGATGGGGTTCACACAACCTCGACGCCCCCTACCTGGCGCACCATTAGATGTCGTGGAAACGAACACCTATGGGACCGGAGCCCCTTTCGGTTTGGCGGGGGGCGGAGATCGCACAAAGAGCAGACCGAGGCGAAGCACACGAGCGGTTTACCCAGCTTTGGAGCTCTCCAGAGAGATAATACTCCTACTGCTGCTTTGTGGTTTGTATTGTGTTCTTGCTCGGGAGCGCTGAATGCTATAGTACACTCTAGCTGCTAACGAGACCGAGCGTGAGCGTATTCTGGTTTCGAACCCCCCTCTACGTTGCGCATGGGCCTCCTTTTATATGCTCAAGGGGTCACCGACAGGTGGCAACGCATGCAAGGGTAAAACTGGAAAGGAATTGTGGTTGGTACAACTACCTGAACAGTGTAACCTACCTAACCCTGACGGCAGGGGACAAGGGCATTAAATGCCCGTCTGTGTCGCCCAAACAGTGCAGAAAAGGGACCGTCAGGGGCGCCACCGCTCGCCACGATGGCAATCTTGTCAGCGTCGCTTGCCACCTCGCACCGCTGGCTGCACAGCCTCTCGCCACGCGTGCTGGAAAGGTCCCATGGCGACACTTTGATGGATCTTGTTGGAGGCGTGGAGTGAGTGGTGGCTTGTCGCGGCAAGCGCCTTGCCGCGGTCGTTGTCTTGTCGCGTCCGGAAGCTTGTCGCTCACCGGGCCTTGCCGGGATGCGCGGCGCGTCGCGGCAAGTTCCTTGATATGCCTTGGTTGGCCCCCCCGGCAAGCTCCTCTTGTCGGGGTCTTGTCGCCTTGGCTTAAACACTTTGTTCTCGAATGGCTCCAAAGGAACCACGGAGGACCTTGGCGGTCACCCGGCAAGCCTTGCTGCGGGGCGCTGCGACTGCCCGTGCACAAGTTCGGGATACGAGGGTACCCCTAGTCTAGTACACCGATAGACCGAGTGTCTTTTCTTGGCTATGTTGTTACTCCACAGGGAATTGAAGTTGATAAAGCCAAGATTGAAGCTATTGAGAGTTGGCCACAGCCCAAAACGGTCACACAAGTGAGGAGTTTTCTTGGCCTTGCTGGATTCTATAGGTGTTTTGTGAGAGATTTCAGCACCATTGCTGCACCTCTCAATGAGCTTACAAAGAAGGATGTGCCTTTTGTTTGGGGTACCGCACAGGAAGAAGCCTTCACGGTGTTGAAAGATAAGTTGACACATGCTCCTTTACTCCAACTTCCTGATTTTAATAAGACTTTTGAGCTTGAATGTGATGCTAGCGGAATTTGATTAGGAGGTGTGTTATTACAAGATGGCAAACCTGTTGCATACTTTTTTGAAAAATTGAGTGGGCCTAGTCTGAATTATTCTACTTATGATAAAGAATTATATGCTCTTGTTCGGACTTTAGAAACATGGCAACATTATTTATGGCCCAAAGAATTTGTTATACATTCTGATCATGAATCTTTGAAACATATTAAAAGTCAAGCTAAACTGAATCGTAGACATGCTAAATGGGTTGAATTCATTGAGACTTTCCATTATGTCATTAAACACAAGAAGGGTAAAGAAAATGTTATTTCTGATGCATTGTCTTGTCGCTATACTATGCTTTCACAACTTGACTTGAAAATATTTGGTTTGGAGACCATCAAAGATCAATATGTGCATGATGCTGATTTTAAAGATGTATTGCAGAATTGTAAAGAAGGAACAACTTGGAACAAGTTCGTCATTAATGATGGATTTGTGTTCCGTGCTAACAAGCTATGCATTCCAGCTAGCTCCGTTCGTCTTTTGTTGTTGCAGGAGGCGCATGGAGGACTAATGGGACACTTTGGCGTGAAGAAGATGGAGGACGTACTTGCTACACATATCTTTTGGCCAAAGATGAGACGGGATGTTGAGCGCTTTGTTGCTCGCTGCACTACATGTCAAAAAGCTAAGTCACGACTCAATCCTCATGGTTTATATATGCCTTTGCCTGTACCTAGTTTTCCTTGGGAAGATATATCTATGGACTTTGTTTTAGGTTTACCTCGAACAAAGAAGGGGAGGGATAGAATATTTGTTGTCGTGGATAGATTCTCGAAAATGGCACACTTTATACCATGTCATAAAAGCGATGATGTTGTTAATGTTGCTGATTTGTTCTTCCGTGAAATTATTCGCTTGCATGGTGTGCCAAATACTATTGTTTCAGATCGTGATACTAAATTTCTTAGCCACTTTTGGAGATGTTTATGGGCTAAGTTGGGGACTAAACTGCTTTTTAGTACTACTTGTCACCCCCAAACTGATGGACAAACTGAAGTAGTCAATAGAACATTGTCTACTATGCTTAGGGCTGTTTTGAAGAATAATAAGAAAATGTGGGATGAATGCTTGCCTCATATTGATTTTGCTTATAATCGTTGGACTATTGATTTGTTGCCTCTTCCATCTTCGAAGAAGGTTAATTTTGATGCTAAACAACGTGCTGAATTGATTTTAAAAATGCATGAGTTAACTAAGGAAAACATTGAGCGTATGAATGCTAAATATAAACTTGCTGGAGATAAAGGTAGAAAACATGTTGTGTTTGCACCTGGAGATCTTGTTTGGTTACATTTGCGTAAGGATAGATTTCCTGATTTGTGAAAATCAAAGTTAATGCCACGTGCTGATGGTCCTTTTAACGTGTTAGAGAAAATAAATGATAATGCATATAAACTTGAGCTGCCTGCAGATTTTGGGGTTAGTCCCACTTTTAACATTGCAGATTTGAATACTTATCTGGGTGAGGAAGATGAGCTTCCGTCGAGGGAGACTTCATTTCAAGAAGGGGAGGATGATGAGGACATCAATACCATTGTTACACCCACAGCCCCTGCTGCTATACATACTGGACCAATTACTAGAGCTCGCGCACGCCAATTAAATTACCAAGTAGTTTCGTTTCTTGGTAATGATTCTAATGTTCTTGAGAATATGATGCTGCCTAAATTGGATACATTTGTTTTGCTTACAAATGAAGGGCCAAGCTTGGAGAGGGATGAGCATTGGAGCAAGAACAAGCATGGAGATGATGGCATGCGCAAGGGGAACAAGAACGGAGTTACAAGTGATGATTTTAGGGCGTGGAAGCCACCATAATGAGTGGATGAAGCCTTGGACGAAATATACAAGATGCTACTTCATAACTTTCGTCCAGAGGCCATTCTAGGTGCTGCATCACCTTATTATTGCGCCAGGCCCATGTATTTTCAAAATACTTGAGTATAGGCTGTTTTTAGAGTCCGTATGTGTGGGGAAACAAGAGATAGGGTTGGTTTCGGACCCCTTCCCAAAGGGCCACAAAATTCCCCCCCTCTTCCTCCATATATACAACCCTTAGGGCGTTGTTTAGACTTTGGGTTTTGTTTAGATTAAAAGTTCGCCATAGCTGCAACTTCGCGTACTTCGTTTGTGTTCAACGACCAGACAAAGGCGTCATAGAACCCCACCTTGATCAATAAAGATTTCATCTTATATTCGCAATATCCACATTGCAATCTCAGTTTCTTGCTTGTTCTTCGTTTTCTCGCAGGAAACAGACCCTCGTGGTCAGGTTGATCGAGCTCTGGCGTGGTCAATAACCTCTCGGAGTTTGTTTAGCGATTGCTAAGGTGCGACGTCCTCGCACGTTCGTAGTCGGATAGTCAAAGTCGATTTCCACCAAAGTGATATCCATCATCTCATCGAAAGACGGGACACCTTTGCCTCTATGACTACTCCAGTGTTTTGGTGGATTGCCTCGGAGGGCTGAGGATGAACTAGAACAGTGGATGAACTAGCCTCAGGAGGTGAGGTGTTCTCGAGCTGGTGTGATGTGAGCCCGTTCGACTTGTTTTGTGTTCTATGGTGGTGGCCAGTCCTATTTATAGTGGCCTTGATCCTATTCCCAAATGTTGGCGGGAGGGGATCCCACAAGGGACGGATTTGAAAGGGGACAAGTAGTACAGCTTATCCTTACAAAAGTAGTCTTCACCTGCAAAAAGCCTCTGGTCATGACGCTGCGGTGGGCTCGTCGATGACCTCCGTCCTGTTGTCCTAGCGGTCTTGGTCTCGTTGCACCAGAATGGAAACCTTTGGCTGATTCCACTGGACTTCGCGCCTGTGGCTTGCCTCCCTTGCACCAACGAGGAAATCTGCGCTCTGCGCCCGCCTGTCCTTGGTCGTCATGGCTCACGTCAGCTGAGCCTCGTGAGGTGATCCTTGCATAGAGCTCTCCGCCTAGGAGCCAGCCTGGGGAGTCCGATCCCCTCGGGGGTCTTGGCGTCATCCTCCTCGCGAGGCTTGGCCCCTCGCAAGGGTCTTGAGTTGTTGATGCTGAAGCTGGGCCGCACCAGGCCGTTGATGGGGCCACGTGGTGAGCCGCAGGCAGGCAGGGCTGGATACCCCCAAATCCAGGACGCCGGCAGTAGCCCCCGGGCCCAAGGCGCTCGGACTTGGCTTTCAGGCGAAGCCAAAGGGCGAGTGTGGAGCGCCGCGGGCCCTAACCGCCTCCGGCCTTGATGACACATGGTGGTTGATGGGACGTGGGCGTCTCCACTTCCCCACGCTGCCTTGATATCGGGCAGGCCCAACAGTCGCCCGTTGGTAGTGCAGCTCGCCCTTCGCAAATTACCGTGTTGGGCTCTTGTTTCCTCCTTTCCAACGTTGCCGCCACGTCCATAGATCTGGTGTCGGCGCTTCGCCCTTGTTTTGGCGCTTGTCATGGATTAGGGGGTCCTCGGACAGCCGGACTATGTACTTGTGCCGGTCTGTTGGACTATGAAGATACAAGATTGAAGACTTCATCCCATGTCCGGGTGGGACTCTCCTTTGCATGGAAGGCAAGATCGGCAATTCGGATATGTAGCTCTCCTTCTCTGTAACCGACTCTGTGTAACCCTAGCCCCCTCCGGTATCTATATAAACCGGAGGGTTTAGTCCGTAGGACAACAACAATCATAATCATAGGCTAGCTTCTAGGGTTTAGCCGCTACGATCTCGTGGTAGATCAACTCTTGTAATACTCATATTATCAAGATCAATCAAGCAGGAAGTAGGGTATTACCTCCATCAAGAGGGCCTGAACCTGGGTAAACATTGTGTCCCTTGCCTCCTGTTACCATTAGCCTTAGACGCACAGTTCGGGACCCCCTACCCGATATCCGCCGGTTTTGATACCAACATTGGTGCTTTCATTGAGAGTTCCAAAGTGTCGTCACGGTAAGGCTTGATGGCTCATTCGATCATCTGTAACGATGCGATCCAGGGTGAGGTTTTCCTCCCCGGACAGATATTCGTATTCGGCGGCATCATACTGCGGGCCAACTCGCTTGGCCATCTGGAGCAGATCTATAGCGACGCCCCTGGCCATCAGGTCAGGTTTGGAAGCTTGAACTACACTGCCGACATCCGCTGAGATTTGATATTCGACGGATTCGAGCCCATGACAGGCACGCCGTAGAGTCACGATGAGCATGACTTAGTTCTGTCATCAGACAACGTTCGGGAGAACGCACCTGTAGCTGCCCTGGCCTTAGATCCGGAGCAGATCATGTCATCCAAGGACGGGTGGATAGACCCCGCCACGGACGCCGCACACTCATTGGCGCTAGAGACGAACACAGACTTCACCTCCAAAGAGGTCTGTGTCATCAGACCCTCAGACTCGTCTCCGGCCATAGGTTCCGAACCACGCACATCCGTGCCTATCGAATCTGATTGGGCACCGATCATGGAGTTTACCTCTGCGGATATCTTTCAGCACTCACCCTTGGGCGATGTGCTAAACTCACTGAAATCTCTCTCCCTGTCAGGAGACTCTTGGCCGAACTATGTCCGGCTTGAGTGGGAAGCGAATGACGAAGAAATTCGTTTCCCACCCACCACCCACTTGGTAGCCACTGTCGATGAATTAACCGACATGCTTGATTTCGACTCCGAAGACATTGACAGTATGGACGATGATGCTGGAGAGGAATAGGAACCACGGCCCGTAGGGCACTGGACAACCACCTCATCATATCATATATATATGGTGGACACCCCCAAAGAAAGTGATGGCGATGAGGCAACGGAGGATAATCACCTTTAGAAGGAATCTTAGCATCGGCGTCATTGGCGCCGCTCTAAGCCTCGTCATAGCAAAAATAGCGATACCGGCACAAGGGACAATAACGCTCCGGATAATGCCGAGGACGAAAACAACCCCGCCCAACCAGGCTTCAAGCAGGCTGAACGGGAGGATGGGCAAGCTATCCCTATGGAACAGGCAATGGATGGAGAATCAGAGGATGACAATTACATGCCCCACTCCGATGACGAGGTGAGCCTCGGCGAAGAAGAATTCATCGTGCCTGAGGATCTCGTCGAGCAGGAAAGCTTCAAGCGTTGGCTTATAGCCACTGCAAAAAGCCTGAAGAAAAGGCAGCAGCAACTTCAAGTTGATCAAGATCTGCTAACTGATAGATGAACTGAGGTCCTGGCTGACCGGCCACCTCTTGGCCGAGACAAAGCGGCATATCAGCCCGAAGTCTAGCTCGCACCCCGTCGCCAAACAAGCAAAAACACGAAGGCCCGGGGCTACATGCAAGACCTGCGAGACAAATCGGAAAACAAAGCAGGACAACCAAGATCAATTTATGGATTGTGGGGGCACGCCCCAACGCGTGACGATGAACATCACGCCGGATATACTAAATACAAATCCGGCTAGGCTGGATACCACATACCAGACTCATTTGAATTGCGTCGTGATGTAGCCCGGCGTAGAGGCGCCGCACACCCCCTATGCTTCACTGACGAAGTAATGGATCATGAATTCATAGAAGGGTTTAAGCCCGTAAATATCGAGCCCTGCGATGGGACTACAGACCCTGCGGTATGGATAGAAGATTTGTTTCTCCATATTCACATGGCCCACGGGGATGATCTACATGCCATCAAGTAGCTCTTACTAAAACTCAAAGGACTGGCTCGGCATTGGCTGAATAGCCTACCGGCAAACTCCATTGGCAGTTGGGAGAACCTGGAAGACGCATTCCTTGACAACTTCCAGGGAACTTATGTGCAACCACCGGATACTGATGACTTAAGTCACATAACCCAACAACCCGGAGAGTCAGCCAGGAAATTCTGGACTCGGTTCCTAACTAAAAAGAACCAAATTGTCGACTGTCCAGATGCCGAAGCCCTAGCGGCCTTTAAGCATAACATCTGCGACAAGTGGCTCGCCCGACACCTTGGCCAAGAGAAGCCGAAGTCCATGGCTGCCCTCATGACACTCATGACCCACTGTTGTGCAGGCGAGGATAGCTGGTTCGCTCGTAGCAATAGCACAGCAAGCAATCCTGGCACATTAGAGGCCAGAGAATGCAATGGCAAGCCCCGATGCAATAAACACAAGCGTCACCAATAATGGCGATAACGCCGATGACATGGCCGTCAATGCTGGATTCAGTGGCTCTAAGTCCGGTCAACGGAAAAGCCATTCAACAAGAACAATCCGGGCCCGTCTAGTCTAGACCACATACTCGACCGTCCATGGCAAATTCATGGCACCCCAGGAACACCAGCCAATCATAGCAACAGAGAATGCTGGGTCTTCAAACAAGCCGGCAGGTTAGGTGCCGAAAACAAGGAGAAGGGGTCTCAAAGCGATGACGACGACGGGGAGCCCCGATCACCGAACATAGGAGGGCAAGAGAAATTTCCCCCGCAAATTAAAAGGGTGAACATGATAAACGCCCCCCACATTCCCAAGCTGGAACGTATGTGCACTCTTAGGGATGTCGACTTAACGAAGCCAGTCGCCCCACAATATAGACTACGGCCGATCACCTTCGACCTTACGGATCGTCCGACCAATACCAATCAGGGCAATTCAGCCGCACTAGTCCTTGACCCAATAATTGATGGGTTCCACCTCACACGAGTCCTTATGGACGGAGGCATCAGTCTAAACCTGCTGATCAGGACACAGTGCGCAAGATGGATATTGATCTTTCGATAATAAAACCCACTAAGACCACCTTTATAGGTGTTATACCAGGTGTGGAGGCCCGTTGTACAGGCTCCATTACTCTGGAGGTAGTCTTCGGATCATTGGACAATTACCGTACCGAAGAGTTAATCTTCCACATCGTCCCCTTTCGCAGTAATTATCTTGCACTGCTAGGACGAACAACATTTGCTCGATTCAACGCAGTGCCACATTATGCCTACCATAAACTCAAGATGCCCGGTCCGCACGGTGTCATAACGGTTAATGGCAAGGCCGAACTCCCCCTCTGTGCAGAAGAGTATACCGTCGCCTTAACAGCAGAAGCAACTAGTGGCATCTTTCAATCGAACCTCAAGTCCACGGCGAAGCTCCCGGACACCGTCAAGGAAGTCCAAACTACTTCGTGGCAGGATAGCCCGGCTCGTCCAGAGCTCAATTAAAAAACTCTGGCAGTAAACGGAGACAAAGCTGGGATAGGCCACACACTGCGGCTCGACCGCTACGTGGTACACAAACGTTTCTTGCATTTTCGTTGCAGGTTCACTTTTGCGTAGGCCAGGACTGGCGACATGGAAACAGCTTGAATGCGCAAGGCAATCCTTAGATATTCTCCTGGATGACCATCCGACCACACTCCGGATCCGCACACAACCTCCTCCCGCCTGGTCTTAGCAGGTTCCGAAGTCATATTTATTTTTATCACATTACCTGTACTCATATGCATCGACGTGTTATTCAATTACAACATGTGGCTTTATATGACGCTTATCTGCTGTTGTTTCTTATTGACACTCTTTGTCAAATGGTATCCGTACATCACGATATGCCTTAATATGCCAGGGGCTTCATCGTACCCATAATACGGCAATAACGTCCGAACACCTTCACGGTCGTTCGGCACCCCGAACTTATAGCATTATATGCATCAGCTCCGAATCATGTCTTGGGTCAATAGTTGGGTTTGCCTGGCTCCCATGTTTTGCTACCTTACGTTCCGCTATATCCGCTAAGGCGGCATAGGGAGAACTACTTGTGTCCCGGTTCTTTTGGACGAGCGGCTCAGTAGAGAAAGACGAAAACTGACTGTCACGATACGGCGAGAGCTGGTCAGCTGTTCGAGAGGTTATAAAATCTTTAAGGATTTCTTCCGCATTATGCGATAACTAATGCAGCATGCAATGGATCGGCTCTTCTTCCGATTAGGTGCTTATAGAGCCCCTCGTGCTGTATTTCGAACACCAGGGGCTGCGCCTACCTTCCTTTTGTCAAATTCCTATGGCTAAGTGAGAGTTAAAAAGCCCTATAGTCCGATTTCCTGGTTCGTTGCGCTGAACACCTCCTTCAAGGACCCAAAACTGGGATAAAGAGTGCTCAGGTTCATCCCGTATACCCCCGTACTTCCTACGTGGGGGTAGAAGCCGACGACTGGCCAACTCTCAGGATTAATACATGAAATGGCCGCGCAGGAGGAAAAATTCTCAAGTAATAGGCAATAAATAATAGAAATGACCTTGTTCAACATTACAAAGGACAGCATGACCGTATTCATGGAAATATAATGTCCTTGGAGCATTGCTCCGCTGCAAAGCAGGATCCTTTCAGGACACTATCATAATATAACTCGGGCTTGTGGTGCTCCTTCCCCTCCGGCGGTCCCTCGGTCATCAGCTTTTTAGCATCCATCTTCCTCCAGTGCACCTTTGCGCGGGCAAAGGCCATTCGTGTACCCTCCATACAGACCGACCACTTGATGACATCAAGTCGAGGGCAGGCACTCACAAGCCGCTTCACGAGCCCGAAGTAGCTGCTTGTAATCGGCTCGGTGGGCCATAGCGGATAATTAAATCCTTCATGGCTAGTTCAGCCGCCTTATGCAGTTTGATTAGCTGCTTCAGCTGATCGGCAAATGGCACCAGATACACCAGCGCCAGATACTGCGACCAGAAGAGCTTCTCCACAGTGCTCCTTTCTTCAGCTCGATAGAATTGTGCGACATCAGATATGCTGCATGGCAGCTCCGCAAATACCCCTGGAGAAATCAAAATTCAAATTAGCAACTTGATGTTCTCCTCAAATACTTGCTTTGCATTGAAAAAGCCTTACCCACCGCGATCTTCCTCGCCTCTTGGATTTCCTGCAGGGCACCTTGGGTTTCCCCTCGGGCATCGCGTGCGACTTGATGAGCCTTGGTGAGTTCAGATTCTTTCTCTGTTAAGCTCTGCTCCAAGGTCTCGCATTTCTTCACAGCCTCTTGAAGCTCTTGCTTAGCCTCAATAACCCTGGCCTCGTGCTTCTCACGAAGTGCCTGCTCTGGGCTGCCTTTTTCTCGGCCTTGGCAACAACCTTCTTAAGAGCCTCGACTTCGGTCATCGCCCCTAGAGCAAACCATGAACATATTTTTATCACACTAAATCACTCATTCGCGCTGAACGTGAGCAAGTTTTTTTGGCATACCTTGGTTATCCTCCAACTTCTTCTTCTCTCGACCGAGTTCTTCTTTGGCCCGCTCCAGACTTTGCCTCAGTCCGGCGACATCCACTGTATGAGATGCGGCAGTCGCTAAAAACGCCTGCTTATAAAAAGGAAGAGGGAGAGATGCCATAAAGTAAGTCTCCTGCGAACATATATTTGATCCTCTGTCCGGTGCCTTCTTTCACCGAACAGTGTATCAGGGGCTACTACCTATACTACGACATTCTTTGAAACCTCACAAAACATACCTCAAAGCCCGTTATAAGGCTGATGCAGGCTTCATTCAGTCCACTCTCAGCGGATTGAATCTTCTCAATCACCGTACCCATAAGGGCACGGTGTTCTTTAACGAAGGAGGCGCCCTTCAGCGCCACTGATAAAGTATCCGCACCTCTGGTTGGATAGAAGTTGCCGGGGGAACAGCGCACCTCCACCGAGGGAGGCTATCGCACTGATTCCGAGTCAGACGGTCTCGGAATCGTGTCCGGCTGAGGAACGAATTCGAGATAGCCCCCGCCATTGACATCCATGGGAGCCTGGACGATGCCTTGGTGTAGCTCAAGTGTTTTGGGGAAGGGGCCTTCGGGGGTGTCCCGCTGTCCATAGCATCCGAACCCAGTGAACCCTCCGATGAGGATTGTTTGGTGTGGGACCTTGTCGTACTGCCAAAAAGTATGGATCAATGATCAAGACATCATGCCATAGTGAGTCTGGATGCGCAGATGTGTTCGGATTTTATATACTCACAAGTTCACCAGGGGCTGGGCCCTGGGATCCCACTCCGGGCTGCTCTTGGCAGCGGCAGTGGACTCCTCCGGAAGGGGAGTTTTTCCCTTCTTAGGCGACTCGGCCTCCAAAGATGTGGAGGCCGTCCTTTTCTTTCTTCCCCTCACTGGGGATTGGTCTTTCTCCTCTTCCTCGACCTCTCCAGAGGAAGAGCGGGCATCGGAGTCTTCAGATATTGTGTCCGATGTACCGCGGCGACGAAGGCCGACCCTGGTCTTTTTGGCCTCCTTCTAGGCCTTCTTCTTCGGTGCCTTATAAGGCGATGGGACCAGCATCTTCTTCAGAAGTGGGCCGACCAGTTCTTCTGGCAGTGGGGCTGGACAGTAGATCTGCCCCGCCTTCTTCATCCAGCCGTAGGAGAGTTGTGGAAAGCACATCAAGCATTTCCCTCGGGCTATGTGAATAAAACATATGAATTGCCAACATACAATGACTTACCGAACTTGCAGGGCAGGACAGTTGGTACCCGCGGTCCTCGGCGGAGTCCGGCCACGATTTGCCGGACTTAAAAAGCACCATCCAGATGTCCCTGTGCGAGGACCCGAAGAGCTCTTAAAGGGTCTGGTGCTTGGTCGGGTCGAATTCCCATAAATTGCAAGCCCTGTGTTGACAAGGAAGAATCCGGCGAACTAACATCACCTGGACTACATTGACAAGTTTGATATTCTTGTCTTCCATATCCTTGACGCGCGTCTGGAGCACCGACAGTTAGTCGTACGAATACCAGTTAAGGCCTTTCTTGGGCCAGGACGTAAGCCGCAGGGGAGCTCTGGATTGGAATTCGGGAGCTGCTGCCCATTTTGGGTCGCGCGGCTCAGTGGACATAGAACCACTGCTGTTGCCACTCTTTGACGGAATCATTGAATGTACCTGACGGCCATGTGACGTTGGGCATCTTGCTCACCATGGCACCTCCGCACTCGGCGTGCTCGCCGCTCACTACCTTGGGCTTCACATTAAAAATCTTCAGCCATAAGCCGAAGTGTGGTGGGATGCGGAGAAAGGCCTCGCACACGACGATGAATGTCGAGATGTTGAGGAAGGAATTGGGGGATAGATCATGAAAATCGATCCCGTGGTAATACATGATTCCGTGAATGAATGGATGGAGGGGAAACCCTAGCCCGCAGACAAAGTGAGGGAGGAATACAACCCTCTCGTGGGGTTCCGGGGTTGGGACGATATGTCCGACCATTGGGAGACGATGGCTGATTTTCTTGGCCAGATACCCGGCCTCTCGGAGCTCTTTGACATCCTTCTCCCGGACGGTAGAGTCCATCCACTTGCCTCCTGCTCCGGATCCGTACATTTTCGGAGGGCCTTTGTGGGCGGAGAAGATGAATGCTTGGACGCTGGAGCTCAAGCGAGAGAGAACAGATAAGCAAAGAGAGAGGAAGGCGTGGGTGAAAAAGGGAGCCCTTATTTACTTATAAAGGCAGCAGAGATCCTGCGCCGCCCCACTTGCCTGGTAAACTCGCTTATTCCCCAAGCGATGTGATTGATGGCGCGGTTGGGTTACCCACACCCGTATTGATGAGAATCCCATGATTAGGGGACACGAACTCTGCTTTGACAAGACGTGCCAATAAAACCGCCTCGCGATATGTGCGGTAGCAGGTTGAGAAAAACGGTTCGCATAATGACCGAGCCGCAGCATGATGTCACGCTACGAAAAGTTGTCAGCAGATTAGATTTGTGGAATTTTTGTGTCTCTACGGTGGTATGTGGAAATTGTTTTGCAGAGCAGGACATGATTCTTGTGTTCAAGATCTTCTATGGAGTATTCGGACTCATCGTCATTGAAGCCTAGTTCATGGGCTACTGAGGGAGTCCTGGATTAGGGGTTCCTCAGACAGCAGGACTATGTACTTGTGCCGGATTGTTGGACTATGAAGATACAAGATTGAAGACTTTTTGTCCTGTGTCCGGGTGGGACTCTCCTTTGCATGGAAGGCAAGCTTGGCAATTCGGATATGTAGATCTCCTTCTCTATAACCGACTCTGTGTGACCCTTGCCCCCTCCGGTGTCTATATAAATCGGAGGGTATAGTCCGTAGGACAACAACAATCATAATGATATGCTAGCTTCTAGGGTTTACCCGCTACGATCTCGTGGTAGAACAACTCTTGTAATACTCATATCATCAAGATCGATCAAGCAGGAAGTAGGGTATTACCTCCATGGAGAGGGCCCGAACCTGGGTAAACATTGTGTCCCCCGCCTCCTGTTACCATTAGCCTTAGAAGCATAGTTCGGACCCCCTACCCGAGATCCGCCGGTTTTGACACCGACAATGGCCCCCAAGTCGAGGATGAAGAAGGGGAAACCGCTCGCCCCGGCCGGTCCTCCGCCGGCCCTGGAGCCAGCCCTCGAGCAGTCGACTGTGATCAATCAGGAGGGGTTGGACCAGTTTCGCCATGCGCTTGCCGCTGATTCCAATGAGGGGAGGGCGACGGCCGTTCACCCTGCATCTTCGCGAGCGAGAGAGATGAGCGCCACCGAGATCCCTATCTATCTCCACGCTCTTCTCGCGGGATTGATTCCTCCATTCTCTCCTTTCTTCAATGCTATGAAATCACATTACCAGATGCGCCTGCTGCATATGGACCCACGCCATGTCATCCTTTGAAAGCACAAGTGCTCCCTAGGTGGTTTTCGTAATTAATGTCAACATATATCTTGTTGGACTAACACTTTTATCTAGTATGTTTTAGATAAGTTCAACAATGGAATGGCATGGAATAAAGGATGTGGGAACTCCTTCAAGATGCTAAGGACAAATGATTGGCTCAAGCTTCAAGCTCAAGACTCTTCATTTTATATTTTAGTGGTCCAAGATCACATTGAGTCTATAGGAAAATCCAGTACTATCAAGGAGGGATGAGGTGTTGCTTAATGACCCTCTTGCTTCATGTGCTTTGTGATATGCTCCAAAACCCTCAGCTACTTTCCCACTTCCACAAATGACCTAAACCTAAAGCCAAAATCGGTCACACCAATTATTCCTATCCGGCGCCACCGATTCCAAAGGTCATAGCCACTGCCACAAACCGTAAGAATATCGATCTCACCGATAGGGATCTCGGTCTCACCGAGATGGGATTGTAATCTCCCTGTGTATGTCCACTACCAAAATCGGTCTCATCGAGTTTGGGCAATCGGTACTACCGAGATTACAATGCAAACTCTCTGGATAACTCATTACCAAAATTGGTCTCACCGAGTTTGTGTAATCGGTCAAACCGTGTTTGCCTGACCAACTCTCTGGAAATCTTATTAACAAAATCGGTCTCACCGAGTTTGAGTAACCGGTCTTACCGAGATTACGTTATGCCCTAACCCTAACCAAATCGGTCTCACCTAGTTGCATTTCGGTCCCACTGAAAATCCTAACGGTCACATTATTTGCTAAATCGGTCTGACCAAGTTTTACGATTCGGTCCCACCGAGTTTGGTAGATTGTGTGTAACGGTTAGATTTTGTGTGGAGGCTATATATACCCCTCCACCTCCTCTTCATTCGTGGAGAGAGCCATCAGACTGAACCTACACTTCCAAAGATACATTTTTCGAGAGAGAACTACCTACTCATGTGTTGAGGCCAAGATATTCCATTCCTACCATATGAATCTTGATCTCTAGCCTTCCACAAGTTGCTTTCCACTCAAATCTTCTTTCCACCAGATCCAAAACCTATGATAGAGAGTTGAGTGTTGGGGAGACTATCATTTGAAGCACAAGAGCAAGGAGTTCATCGTCAACGCACCATTTGTTACTTCTTGGAGAGTGGTGTCTCCTAGATTGGCTAGGTGTCACTTGGGAGCCTCCGACAAGATTGTGGAGTTGAACCAAGGAGTTTGTAAGGGCAAGGAGATCGCCTACCGCTAGTGAGGCAAGTCCTTCGTGGGCGACGACCATGGTGGGATAGGCAAGGTTGCTTCTTCGTGGACCCTTCATGGGTGGAGCCCTCCGTGGACTCGCGCAACCGTTACCCTTCGTGGGTTGAAGTCTCCATCAACGTGGATGTACGATAGCACCACCTATTGGAACCACGCCAAAAACATCCGTGTCTCCAATTGCGTTTGAATCCTCCAAACCCTTCCCTTTACTTTCGGCTGCTCATATACTCTTTAAATGCTTGCTTGATATATATTGTGAATGTTAAACTTGTGCCTAAACTCCACTTAAACTTAAAGAAACTTAAAAACTGCAACTTTGGTACTTAGTGTCTAATCACCCCCCTCTAGACACCTCTTCTCAAGGTCCTACAAGTGGTATCAGAGCGTTGGTCTCCATTTCTTTGGTTTAATCACCATTGGAGGAAGATGGATGAGTCTACTATTGGGAGTCTTAGACATAGAGTGCCTATTCTTGATGGAGAGTATTTTCATGAGTGAAAAAATGAGATGCTTGTTATTTTCAATCAATATCATTTGAACAAGTACATTGCTAGCCCTTGTGCTCCTTATATTGATCCTATGCATCCTACCCATGATGAGTCAATTGACATGATTAGGAATCTTAGAGCTGCCGAACATATCATTAGAGGATTGCCTAGAAACTTGATTGGATGCTTGCCTACTTTTAAGTGTGCTTACACCATATGGAAATTTCTTGAGGAACGATTTCCAGATTATTCCTTGAAAAATCTTGATGAAATTCTCCATAAGTCTATTGCCTTGAGTAAGATGAATACTAGTGATCCTATGTTTGGTGATCGTCTATTTGAGCTTACAAACCTTATGCGTGCCAAAGGAAATGTTGGTATTATTAGTGATATTATTTCCGAAGCTATAAAAATTCATAGGCAAGATCATTGTCAAACTCATTCTAATGAATTACCCTCTCTAGGACTTGATCCACCACATGACGATGTTGAACATGGATACTATGATGAGGATGATGATAGTGACTTCGATCTTGATGATGCAATGAGACATTTTGGTCTTATGGCAAATCTTCGGGGATATATGTCAGGAGGAAAGGAATGGGTTCTTGATAGTGGATGTACCGATCACATGACCGGAGATAAAGACATGTTTCGTGAGCTTGCTGATAATGATAGTCCTCGAAAGTATGTCACTTTCAGTGACAACTCAAAGGGTAAGGTGGTTGGCCTCGGTAAGGTGGCCATATCACATGATAGCTCCATACAAAACGTCATGCTCGTTGAATCTCTTGGATACAACTTACTTTCAGTATCTAGACTTGCTGATTTCGGTTTCAATGTCTTATTTACTGAACTAGATTGCCAAGTGTTTCGTCGAGACAATCATAAAATGGTCTTTACCGGTGTGCATAGAGGTGATCTATACATTATTGATTTCACTAAAAAGGCTCAACCTAAATCTTGCCTCATTGCTAATTCCTCAAAAGGTTGGTTATGGCATAGACGACTAGGTCATGTTGGTATGCGAAACCTTGACAAGCTTATTAAAGGAAATCATATCCTTGGTGTTAACGATGTCATATTTGATAAGGATAGACTTTGCAGCGCTTGTCAGGCAGGTAAATAGGTTGGAGGAAGGCATCCCGTGAAGAACATCATGACCACAAGGATGCCACTTGAGCTACTTCACATGGATCTCTTTGGTCCCAACTCTTACAAGAGTCTCGGTGGAAATTCTTTTGGTCTAGTTATAGTTGATGTTTTTTCAAGATTTACATGGGTGTTATTTCTCGATGATAAATCGCAGGTCCAAAAGATCTTCAAAAACTTTGCTAGGAAGGCCCAAAATCAATTTGAAGTGAAGATCAAGAAGGTTCGCAGCGACAACAGAACGGAGTTCAAGAACGCAAATGTGGACACCTTTCTTGACGAAGAAGAGATTTCACACGAGTTCTCGGCTACGTACACACCTCAACAAAACGGAGTTGTTGAGAGGAAGAACCGGACGCTCATCGAAATGGCAAGAATGATGCTCGATGAGTACAAGACGCTGAAGCACTTTTGGGTAGAAGTGGTTGAGACAGCTTGTCATGCAACAAATCGCTTGTATCTTCACAAGCTACTCGGCAAGACGGCATAAGAGCTCCTCACCGGTAACAAACCCCAAGTTGGATACTTTCGAGTATTCGGCTCAAAGTGCTACATTCTTGATAAACATCGTCGTTCTAAATTTGCTCCTAAGTCTCATGAAGGTTTCCTACTAGGTTATGGCTCAAACTCTCACACTTACTGTGTCTACAACAATTTCACCCGAAAGGTTGAAGAGACGGTAGATGTGAAGTTTGTTGAATCTAACGGCTTGCAAGTAGAGCAATTGCCAATTGATGTAGGTGACAAAGATCCTTCGGAAGCAATCTAAGACTTGTCTATTGGCAAGGTTCATCCAATGGAGGTGAAGGAGAGTACCTCGTCCGTCCAAGTGGAAGTTTCTACTTCACGACAAGGTGAACCAAGAGTTGATACGGAAGCATCCACAAGTGGGACACACCAAGATGAAGAAAATGAGGAAGTGCATCAAGACGAACGTCAACAACCTCCTTCTCCACCACGACAAGATAACAACAACGCCAACAATGAAGAAGGCCAAGAAGAAGAAGAACAAGATGAAGAAGATGTTCAACGAAGACCCAAACAAAAGCTTTCACGAGTTCGAGCAAGAATTGCTAAAGATCATGCCGTCGAGCAAATCTACAATGACATTCAAACCGGGAGAATCACTCGCTCTAAAACTCGTTTAGTTAACTTTTGTGAAAACTATTCTTTCATCTCTAGCATTGAACCTATGAAGGTTGAAGAAGCATTGGAAGATCCGGATTGGATAAATGCCATGCATGAAGAGCTACATAACTTTGAGAGGAACCAAGTTTGGACATTGGTTGAGAAGCCCGAAAACAACCACAACGTCATCGGTACCAAATGGGTGTTTCGCAACAAGCAAGATGAAGATGGACAAGTAGTTCGCAACAAAGCACGTCTCATCGCCCAAGGCTACACACAAGTCGAAGGTATGGACTATGGTGAGACTTATGCTCCTGTTGCTAGACTTGAGTCTATTCGCATCTTACTTGCATATGCTAATCATCATGATATCACCTTGTACCAAATGGACATTAAAAGTGCTTTCCTAAATGGTGAAATAGAGGAGGAAGTTTATGTTAAGCAACCTCCCAGCTTTGTCAATCCTAAGAAACCCAATCATGTTTACAAACTTCATAAAGCTCTTTATGGTCTTAAACAAGCTCCTACAGCATGGTATAAATGCTTGACCAAGTTCCTTATTGAAAAAGCCTTTGAAATTGGGAAAATTGATTCTACTCTTTTTACTAAAAGGGTTAATGGAGAACTATTTGTGTGCCAAATCTATGTTGATGATATTATATTTGGTTCAACTAACCCTCATTTTAGTGAAAAGTTTGGGAAGCTAATGTCGGAGAAGTTTGAGATGTCTATGATGAGTGAACTCAAATTCTTTCTTGGGTTGCAAATCAAGCAAACTAAGGAAGGTACCTTTGTTTCTCAAATGAAGTACACCAAGGACTTATTCAAGAAGTTCAATATGCAAGAATGTAAAGGTATGTCTACACCCATGCCTACTAGTGGACGTAATGACTTGACCAAAGATAGTGAACCGGTTGATCAAAAGGTTTATCGCTCTATGATTGGTTCATCGTTATATCTATGTGCTTCACGTCCCGATATCATGCTAAGTGTGTGCATGTGTGCACGATATCAAGCTGCTCCTAAGGAATGTCATCTTAAGGCTGTGAAAAGGATAGTGAGATACTTAATCCATACACCAAACTTTGGCATTTGGTATCCTAAGAGGGCCTCTTTCGATCTTGTTGGATATTCCGACTCGGACTATGCCAGAGACAAGGTTGATAGAAAGTCCACTTCGGGTACTTGTCAATTTCTTGGTAGATCTCTTGTGTCTTGGTCCTCCAAGAAACAAAACTCAGTATCCTTATCCACCGCTGAAGTAGAATATATTGCCGCTGGTTCATGTTGTGCTCAATTACTTTGGATGACCAAAACTCTTAAAGATTATGGGATATATGTGAGACATGTTCCATTGCTTTGTGACAATGAAAGTGCTATCAAAATTGGTCATAATCCTGTGCAACATTCTCGAACTAAGCATATTGAAGTTGGTCATCATTTCATTTGAGATCATGTTGCTAAGGGTGACATTGATCTTAAGCATGTTCGCACCGAAAAGCAACTAGCGGATATATTCACTAAACCTCTTGATGAGAAAGTGTTTTACAGGTTAAGAGGAGAATTGAACATCATCGATGCTTCAAACTTGGAGTAGAAACTCTATTGGATACATGCAAGACATGAGCTTATGACTAATCCTTGATATTTCTCTTATGATGAAAATCTTATGTCTTGGATATATTTGTATCTTGCATGTTATCTAACCCATGTAGGTACTTGGTGGAATCAAATTCCATGAGATTGTAATCTACTCAGATCTTGAGCAATCTCTACATCACCAAGGTTCTACACCATGGTGGTTGAAGACAAGGAAGCACGAAACAATTCAAACATATCCTTTGAAAAATTCTACGTTGAGCTTCATAATTGTCATTTTGGATACACAAGTGCTCTTACTTGCAAGAACTAACCCATGTAGGTAGCTGAACTCAAATTGCAAGTGGTGCTCCAAATTCTTGATGAGCTACATCAACCTTGAGCAACCCACACAAGTTCAACTACATGGACTACACCACCAACCAAGGTATGTTATTCCATCTTAGAGAAGCTTTACTCCAAGTCATGAGCTAAAGCAACTCGACAAGATGTGAATACATCAAGATGCTTAAACGGAAAAATGGCAACCCCATTTTGAGCTTAAACGATGAGTATGACCTATGATCAAGTGATCTCACTTGACTCCTAAGTCAATATACTCTGACATAGGTGACTTTATTGCAGACCAACTCTAGATGAAGTTCTCCTGTGTTCTTTTCTGTGTTTTTGAATTTGTCACATGCATATTTGTTTCCCCTTTCGGGAAAAAGGAAACTTCGTCTAGATTTCTTTTTGTTTGCTCTGCATTTTCTACACCAAATTCATTGCACATCTTTCAGTAAATTCCTTGCAAATCTTTGTGAGTAAATGAGCTGAGGTGACAAGTGTTTTCTCTGAGATGAACTCCGCTTCACCGATTTGTTATTTTCGGCCCGACCGAATCCTTTCGGTACAACCGAAGCATACCACTCGGTGCCACCGATTTCACAACAGGAAAAACAGTTTGCCACATATTCTATGTTTCTTTTGATCCAGCTCCACTCAATGAATCTTGTCCTCTACAAGCATCACATTTTTATCTTTGCTTTGTGCTGTGTCTCAAGGACCAAACCCATTCGACAGATTCCAGAAGACCCTTCTTGGAAATTGATGTCAAAGGGGGAGAGAGAACATCAAAGCTTATCATTCAGAGAGAGATCACATCAAAGAAAGAGTTTATCATCTCCTAAAGGGAGAGAGAGACCCTCAAGGGAGAGAGAGATCTCCAAGGGGAGAGGATACTTAAGTAGAAAGTATTTCTCAAGGATCCCAGATGCTTGGTGTTCCAGAGGAGAGATGCCCACATGTCTTCTTGAGGGGAAAGACATGTTCATTTGATTCTTTTGTGCTTATTTGCATTAGCATACATTAGTTCTAATCACCATTCATATCTTTCAGCTCTGATATTTCAGCTCTGATTTTCTATTCCCTATCTTCTCCCAGTATCCCATGTTAGATTCCGGGGGAGCAAGACATCTAAGGGAAAGAAATCATTTAAATTAATTGCATATCTTTACTTTTGGGGACATGTCTAATCCAATGTGGTACTTAGTACTCACTCTCTACATGTCATCCTAGTCTTGGTATTCTTGTGGTTTCTTTTGTTTGCTCTGGCTAGTAGATGTACATGTGTTGTCTAACCTTGTTTGCGCAGTTTCATTTCATCCTAAGCCAACTCAAGACTACAAGGTAAGTATATGCATCACAATCATGTGTATGAGGAATTCTTGCTGATGTACATATTGTTTGCAAGAAGGACTCATGAGCATGAAGGTATTTTCCTTAATATTCTTCGCTCTGATGCATATGGCCAAGATACATGTAACACATTGCCTGCTCTATCATGGTTATGCTCTCACATACCTCTATATTCCATATTCACATGATTGCATACATGTAGGGGGAGCCTATGTTTGTTACATGTCTTTCCAAAGCTTTACTTACTACTCTTTATATCTTTATCTAAAGCTTTGATGTATGTTGCCATCAATTACCAAAAAGGGGGAGATTGAAAGCACAAGTGCTCCCTAGGTGGTTTTGGTAACTAATGTCAACATATCTTTTGTTGGACTAACACTTTTATCTAGTATGTTTCAGATAAGTTCAACAATGGAGTGGCATGGACTAAAGGATGTGGGAACTCCTTCAAGATGCTAAGGACAAAGGATTGGCTCAAGCTTCAAGCTCAAGACTCTTCATTTTATATTTTAGTGGTCCAAGATCACATTGAGTCTATAGGAAAAGCCAATACTATCAAGGAGGGATGAGGTGTTGCTTAATGAGCCTCTTGCTTCATGTGCTTTGTGATATGCTCCAAAACCCTCAGCTACTTTCCCACTTCCACAAATGACCTAAACCTAAAGCCAAAATCGGTCATACCGATTCTTCCTATCCGGCGCCACCGATTCCAAAGGTCATAGCCACTGCCACAAACCCTAAGCAAATCGGTCTCACCGATAGGGATCTCAGTCTCATCGAGATGGGATTGTAATCTCTCTGTGTATGTCCATTACCAAAATCGGTCTCACCGAGTTTGGGCAATCGGTACTACCGAGATTACAATGCAAACTCTCTGGATAACTCATTACCAAAATCGGTCTCACCGAGTTTGTGTAATCGATGAAACCGAGTTTGCCTGACCAACTCTCTGGAAAGCTTATTACCAAAATCGGTCTCACCGAGTTTGAGTAATCGGTCTTACCGAGATTACATTATCCCCTAACCCTAACCAAATCGGTCTCACCGAGTTGCATTTCGGTCCCACTGAAAATCCTAATGGTCACATTATTTGCTAAATCGGTCTGACCGAGTTTTACGATTCGGTCCCACCGAGTTTGGTAGATTGTGTGTAACGGTTAGATTTTGTGTGGAGGCTATATATACCCCTCCACCTCCTGTTCATTCGTGGAGAGAGCCATCAGATTGAACCTACACTTTCAGCATACATTTTCTGAGAGAGAACTACCTACTCATGTGCTGAGGCCAAGATATTCCATTCCTACCATATGAATCTTGATCTCTAGCCTTCCCCAAGTTGCTCTCCACTCAAATCTTCTTTCCACCAGATCCAAAACCTACGAGAGAGAGTTGAGTGTTGGGGAGACTATCATTTGAAGCACAAGAGCAAGGAGTTCATCATCAACACACCATTTGTTACCTCTTGGAGAGTAGTGTCTCCTAGATTGGCTAGGTGTCACTTGGGAGACTCGGACAAGATTGTGGAGTTGAACCAAGGAGTTTGTAAGGGCAAGGAGATCGCCTACTTCCTGAAGATCTACCGCTAGTGAGGCAAGTCCTTCGTGGGCGACGACCATGGTGGGATATACAAGGTTGCTTCTTCGTGGACCCTTCGTGGGTGGAGCCCTCCGTGGACTCATGCAAACTGCTACCCTTCGTGGGTTGAAGTCTCCATCAACGTGGATGTACGATAGCACCACCTATCGGAACCACGCCAAAAACATCCGTGTCTCCAATTGCGTTTGAATCCTCCAAACTCTTCCCTTTACTTTCTTGCAAGTTGTGAATGTTAAACTTGTGCCTAAACTCCACTAAAACTTAAAGAAACTTAAAAACTGCAACTTTGGTACTTAGTGTCTAATCACCCCCCCCCCTCTAGACACCTCTTCTCAAGGTCCTACATCCTTCTCACCGTCTTCGGCTTCCCCTGTGAGGCCATGGTCGGCATCACTCCTTCCGTGGCTTTATTTCACCATTTCTACTTGCTTCGGTTGGTTGACGCTCGCCAATGCTCTAGGTGCCCGACCTTTGAAGCTGTGGCCGCAACCGCCGGTTCGGGAATCGACTTCGAGCTCTCGCCTGCTGCAAAGGGATTTCGAAAGCAGTGGCTTCTCATGGACGACCGCGTGTTCAGCCCCCTGCTCTTGATTCCCGGGGTACCGTCCTCGCCTAGCTCTGGTTGGTCCACGAGTGGCTCTCCGACCGGCACCTTGCTTTCATCTGGAAGAGATTGGCGAGGCTTCTAGAGCTGGAAGTGATGGTGCTAATGGTCGTAAAGGAATTCGTCAGCCATCGCATCGCTCCCCTCCAGCGCCATTCTCGCCCAATGTGGGACTTTGCGGGCACCGAAGATCCGATGAGGCTGCAAAGACCGTCACTGGCTGCTGGGACATTGAGCTTGGTGCTCAAACTCCTGATGGGCGAGCCCGAGCTTCCTGATGGGCGAGCGCTCGTCCTCACGAGGATCGCCCATCGGGGTTCAGTCGGCCCCGCATGTGCCTTGAGTCGCTCCTGAAGAGGAAGAGGTCCCCGTGCCACAGCGATGGCACCTGTCGACCGCTGAAGCCGAGGAGATACGTGGCTGTCGACGAGTAAGTATCTTGCTCTTGATTCCTAGCACGCCACGTTTTCTCATGACTGAGGTCTTTTAGGGCTCCCATGAAGGAGACACCTCGGGAAGCAGGCCTCCCCATGGATTCCATCTTGATGCCCACGCATAGCCCCCGACACCCTGATCCTGCGCAAGGCGCGGGGCCGACTCTAGTTGCCGCGACACCGCAAGGGTGCCCCGGAACCGGGCTCCCTGCTCCTTCTCCCAGCGATTCAGCCCGTGAGATGGGGGATGCTCAAGTGATCCTTCCTATTGTTATTGCTAGCAGGGGGTGCCCCCTAGGCGGCCTTCGTGATGTAGGGCGGAACCCTGGTGACGATCTTTCACGTTTGGAGTGGATCCTACGGGGAATCTCGAAGAACACGCGGAAGCTCAAAGGGGAAACACGGGGAAAACGAGAGAGAATCACTAAACCAACAAGAAATTAATCACACAAGTGCTATATCACCGAACACAAAGAGTAACACATGATCCACAATCAACAAAGGTAAGGATACAAAGGAACCATTCTTCTCCGTGAGGAGGTCTTGATGGTCTTCCCTAGAAAGGGGTCTTGAATCCGCTTGGGGGATCTTCTCCGAAGAGGTCGTGAGCTCCGAGGAGAAGTAACCAAGTGGATGAGCAAGGCTCTCACACAAATATGAGCTAAACCAATGCTAACCCTAATGCGAAGCTAGGAGATGAGTATATATAGTGCTAAGCCACAAAGGGGTAAGTGGGAGAGGATACATGGGTCGTCTACCCTTTCTCTGCGCACAGGCAGGCCGGTGGTACCGGTCTCGGGGGAGGTTGTTCCACTGGTAACTCATGCACGGTGGAAGTACCGGACGGGGAAGGCGGTACTACCGCTGGGAGGTCAGGCGCTGGCTTCTGGAGCGGGATGTCGAAGGAGCCAGCGGTTGCACCGGTTGTCGGGGCGGTTGTTCCGGTCTTTGGGCAGAAACCGGTAAAACTGGTGTAGCACCGGCCTTGCTCTGCTCGATCACAGAAGGTGGGCCGGTTGTTGGGCGGTACCTGGCTGGTTGTTCCGCCCGGGCGGTGGTTGGGCGGTTGTTCCGGTCCTTCGGGGCTGGGCAGATCGTCTACATGCTCTTGATGTTCGTCTTGTGTCGTAACTTCTCCTTTGTTACTTTCTTGTTACCTAAGCACACAAAGCATCTCCGTTTGAGGTAGTAGCCATGTCTCAAGTGGGTCAAAGGGAAGTTCAACAAGGAGAGTGTTAACCTCGGATTGAATAGCACGTGCTCGAGCTCTCGTCATGGGTCCTCGTGGGGTTGGATGTGTCGATGTAGAGTCCATGGGGATGATGGAAGGATGCTCCGCACCATCTCCCCTCCCTTGTGAAAGATCCGACCTCGGATCAAAATCTTCATCACCATGGAAAGGCGAGAGGTCTTTGACGTTGAAGATGTCGCTCACGTTGTACTTGTCTCATGGGGTTCAATCTTGTAGGCGTTGTCGTTGTAGCGTGCTAGCACCTTGAATGGTCCATCGGCTCGAGGGAGAAGTTTGGACTTGCGTTCGTTGGGGAAGCGGTCCTTGCGAAGGTGTAGCCACACGAGATCGCCTATGTTGAAGATCATGGGTTGCTTGTTGACGTTGAGCTTGGTTGCTAGTCATTGTACTTGGCGCTCGATGATGTTCCTTGTATCTTCATGCATCTTCTTGATGTAGCTTGCTCGTGCACTCGCATCCATGTTGGTGCGCTCTTGTAGAGGTAGAGGTAGAATGTCCAAAGGGTACAACGGGTTGAAGCCGTAGACGACATCGAAGGGGGACTTGCCGGTAGTCGAATGTCTTGCATGGCTGTAGGCGTAGTCGGCGATGGGTAGACACGCCTCCCACTCCTTGATGTTCTTCTTTATCAACACGCGAAGTAGAGTGGATAGTGTCTGGTTCGTCACCTCCGTTTGGCCGTCGGTTTGAGGATGGTGTGCGGATGAGAACAAGAGCTTGATTCCGAGCTTAGCCCATAACGTCTTCCAAAAGTAACTCAAGAATTTGACGTCGCGGTGGGAGACGATTGTCTTCGGTACTCCCTGTAGGCGCAAGATTTCCCTACAAAAGAGATTTGCAACGTGTGAAGCATCGTCTATCTTGTTGCAAGGAATGAAATGTGCCGTCTTAGAAAATAGGTCCACAACAACAAACACGGAATCCTTTCCATTTTGAGTTCTAGGCAAACCAAGTATAAAATCCATGCTAATGTCTTCCCAAGGTTGATAAGGAATAGGAAGAGGCATGTAAAGACCATGGGATTGAGCTTTATACTTAGCTTTGCAACATGTAGAGCATCGGGTGGTGAAGCGTGAGACGGCACGGAACATCTTGGGCCAAAAGTAGTTCTTTGAGAGCGTGGCTAATGTCTTGTCGCGTCCAAAGTGTCCCATGAGTCCGCCTCCATGAGCCTCTTGCAAAAGGAGCAAATGAAGAGAAGACTCGGGAATGCATAGTTTGTTAGCTTTCATAAGATAACCATCCTTGATGTAATATTGTTCCCAAGAAGTATGCGTCAAACATTTAGCATAAGGAATAGCAAAAGATAGATCATTAGCATGCAAGTATTTGATGTGCTCAAATCCAATAACATTCAACTCAAGTTTAGTGACAAGCGTTCATATGCGTGAAAGTGCATCGGCAACTACATTTTCCTTACCCTTAGTGTACTTGATCACATAGGGAAAAGATTCAATAAATTCACTCCATTTGGCATGACGCTTGTTCAACTTAGTTTGGCCCTTTAAGTATTTAAGTGTCTCATGATCGGTATGGATGACAAACTCATGAGGTCTAAGATAATGTTCCCAAACATGTAGCACATGCCCTAAAGCATACAATTCTTTGTCATAGATGGGATAGTTAAGTTGAGCACCGGAGAGTTTTTCACTAAAATATGCAATGGCTCATTTTTCTTGCATCAAAACACCGCCAATTTCGGTACCACTTGCATCACAATGAACCTCAAAAGTTTTTTCAAAATTGGGCAAAGCAAGAATCGGAGCATGAGTAAGCAAAGACTTGATCTCATCAAAAGCGGTGGATTGTAAAGATCCCCAAACAAAAGGAGCATTCTTCTTACTCAAGGCATGCAAAGGAGCGGCGATAGTGCTAAATTTTTTCACAAAGCGACGATAAAAACCCACAAGACCAAGAAAACTACGCACTTGTTGCAAATTGGTGGGTTGGGGACAAGTTTTAATTGCTTCAATTTTAGATTCATCAACATGGACACCCTTGGAAGATACAACAAAACCCAAGAAAACCACTTTGTCAACACCAAATGTGCACTTTTTCATTTTTGCATAAAGACGTTCCTTGCGAAGGGTTTGCAAAACAGCCCTAACATGATTAAGATGCTCTTTCATGGTTTTGCTAAACACAAGAATATCATCGAAGTAAACCACAACAAAGACTCCAATATAAGGGCGAAGCACATAATGCATGAGACGCACAAAAGTACCGGGAGCCTCCGATAAACCCGTAGGCATGACTAACCACTCATATAGGCCAAATTTGGTTTTGAAAGCAGTTTTCCATTCATCACCCTCTTGTATGCGGATTTGATACTAGCCACTTTTAAGATCAATTTTTGAGAGAAAGTTGGCTCCACTAAGTTCATCAAGCATATCATCTAAGCGAGGAATGGGGTGCCTATAGCGAACGGTAATAGCATTTATAGGTCTACAATCGGAACACAAGCGGAAACTTCCATCGGGCTTGGGCACAAGTATAACGGGAACGGCACAAGGGCTTAAGCTTTCACGTACATGACCGTTGTCGATTAGTTGCTGTACTTACCGTTGAATCTCTTTGGTTTCTTCGGGATTGCACGGTATGGAGCTTTGTTTGGAAGTGGCGCTCCGGGGATGAGGTCGATTCTATGCTCAATGCCTCATAGAGGAGGTAGACCCGGAGGTAGCTCATCGGGAAAACATCTTGGAATTCCTGCAAAAGAGATTGAAACACTAAAGGTAGCTCGTGAGAGGTGTTAGTTTTTGGTTCCCCATCCTTGCACACAAGGACAAAGTGCATCACACTAGATGGGTTCTCACACACTTCTCTCATCTCACTTTTTGTGGCAAATAGTATGAGGTTTTTCTCTCTAGGCGAAGAGGCGCTCAAGTTTGGCTTGTGGCTCTCATTTACTTTGTGGCGGATCACTTTCTCACTCTTCTCTCCACGATGGGTGGCTTGCTTGTCGGCTATCACTTGACTAGGAGACATAGGTCGTAGCACATATTCCTTCCCTTTGATCTTGAAGCTATAGTGATTGGTACGCCCATTGTGGATGACACCACGGTCGAATTGCCATGGCCTACCAAGAAGGAGGTGGCAAACGGTCATGGGGACCACATCACACTCCAAAGTGTCTTCATATGCACCAATTTTGAAGGAGACTTGGACCGTATGCTCAACTCGGATAGTGCCGGAGTCACTTAGCCATTGAACCTTGTAGGGGTGCGGGTGTTTCCTCTTTACCAATTGAAGCTTGGAGCATAGTTCTTCACTTGCCAAGTTGTGGCAACTACCTCCATCGATGATGACCTTGACGGATCGTCCATTGATGTCGGCCTTGGTGTGGAAGATGTGGCATCGTTGGTCTTCTTCTTGTTGATGTTGAAGAGTCAAGACCTTTGAGACAACGAGAGCGGGGCTCGTATCTTCATCACAAAAGACTTGATCATCTTCATCCTCGTTCACGCACCGGTGCATGGCCACTTGCTCAAGAGCTTCCATCTCCTCGTCACTCATGGAGTCATATGTGCCATCGTTGTTGAGGATCATGGTGCGCTTGTTGGTGCATTCATAGGACTTGTGGCCTCGGCCGCCGCAAGTGAAACACTTGAAGGAGCTTGTCTTGACGGTCTCATCGGTCGGAGTAGATGAAGAAGCACGCGGCTTGAAGTTGCTTGTAGTAGGTGGAAGACGACTTGAACTTGACGAAGTTTTCTTGTAACTCGGCTTGTCATCGTTGCTTGGAGAAGGTTTTGTTGATGTAGATGTTGGAGGAGTTGTTGAAGCTTGGTTGTTGGAGAAGCCGTAGGTCTTGGATGGGTACTTGGCGTACTTCAAGTCATCTTGCACTTGACGTTCCGCTTTTGTAGCTTGATGTACGAGCTCAGTGAGGTTGAAGTATGGTTGGAAGTCGGTGATCTTCTTGATGAGATGATTGAGTCCATTCAAGAATTGTGCCATAGTTTGTTCATCATCCTCCGTGACGTTGGCTCGAATCATGGCAATCTCCATTTCCTTGTAGTATTCTTCAACACTCTTTGTTCCTTGCTTGAGGAGTTGTAGCTTCTTGAAGAGATCGCGGTTGTAGTAGGTTGGCACAAAACGTGCTCGCATGACATCCTTCATTTGAGCCCAAGTGGTTATTGGAGGTTCACCTCTTGCTTGTCGGTGCTCAAGGACTTGTTCCCACCATATGAGCACATAGTCTTGGAACTCAAGTGATGCCATAGCGATCTTCTTCTCTCCCTCATAGTTGTGCAAACGAAAGATTTTGTCGACCTTCAATGCCCATGAGAGGTACTCTTCGGGGTCATTGATTCCATTGAACTTGGGCGTGGTGAATTTTAGCTTTCCATAGCGTTGCTCTTCATTGTGTTGTTGGCGATGGTGATGATGACGCCCTTGACGTGGAGGGTAATCATCCTCATATTGCTCTTGGTGTGGAGGAAGTCCATGATCAACATGCTCTTGTTGAACTTGAGGTTGAGGTGGAGCTTGACGAGCTTGTGGAGGAGCTTGAGGGACTTGACGGTGCACACATGGTTGGTAGTTCCTCTCTTGGATTTCTTCTCGAAGGGCTTCCTCTTGATTGCGCCGTTCGCGATTGCGGTTTGCGATTGCTCGACTTGATTCTTGAAGGGCACGTTCCACCTCAAGAGCTTGTGCTTCTCGTTGTTGTTGTTGAAGACGTTGGGCCTCGGCGTCTTGTTGCTCTTGGTGTAGACGCGCTCGTTCTTCTTCTTCTTGACGACAAAGACGTTGTCGTTCTTGAGCTTGAGCAAAAGCGACTTGGTTTGATTGAGGACGAGGAACTTGCTCATCGACTTGCTCTTGTGAATGCTTGACGTGTAGCGGGTTGCGAGATGCATGACGGTCTTGTCGCGCGACTCGTCGAAGGGTGTTTGATGATGGTGTACTTGAGCTGTAGAAGGAGTCGTCGGAGTGTCGACTTGAGTGGCTCTGTCTTGAGTATGAAGAAGTTGAAGGAGGATGGTTCACCAACACGGCGCGGATCTCATCCATTCTTGCATCATTCTCTTGCTTGTGCGCGTCGAGCTTGTTGTCGAAGTTGTCTCGTGTACGTCGCTCGAAGAGTCGCAAGTCGGTGGCGAGGTTGTCGATGCGGTCGTTCATTGCTTGTTGCTCTTGATGCAACGCTCATTGTGCACCAAAGAGGTGGCTCTTGGTGACGTATGATGACATGTCGTCGTCTTGCTCAATGAAGAGTGGGTTGGTAGAAGTACTTGGCCTATCCATCATTTGAAGCAAAAATGTGAGTGGTGGAAGGAAAAGAACTTATACCAATGTACCTTTGACCGATGTTGATGATGAATCAAGTTCACTCAAATGCGGACAATGAAACAGCACTATTGGTACCAATCCTTGTCGGTTCTCACACCTACATAAGGAAAAGCTTATGGTGGAGCTTGGTTAGGATGGTGGCACAAAATTGATTGCAATCGTTAGTTTGACTCAAAGATGTTGAAAAAGATTCGCAAATTCGCAAATGCAACAAGTAGACCAAGCAAGTAGTGGTACACGGAAACACACACGCAAATAGATAAGTGGGATTGTGCAAACCAGAAGTGAGCCAAAATGTGGAGTCCACGAAAATGCTCTTGTTGCACAATACTAGAGAGACGCTACCACGATTGTACAATAGGCGGATACGGAGCTTGTGCACAACCTACTAGGCAAAAATGCAACGATCTCTATCCCAAGTATGCTATATGTATGGTATTTCGATGCTATGATCCAAGATGATCTTATATGACAATCTTAATGTGGTATGATGCTATGGTTCTTGCTTATAAGCTCTTTGCTTATCTTTCTCTTTTGCTTAAAAGCTTGATTGGCTCTTTCTCTTTTGAGCTCTTTCTCATGCAAAACTTCACGAACCAAGATAGCAATTGTGTATGCGATGACAACTTTGTGACACACAAGTTTATTCCAAAATATGCACCACTTTGGTATGGTATGTATGCTATGGAGTATGATCACTAATGTGCACAAGTCACGTTGTCGGCAATACTCAATGGCTAGTCTCGATGGGTAAGCAACGCAAAAGTAAGGCTATGTGGTTATCAATGCAATGGCATGGGATAACAAAGATGTCGTAGAAGTTACCGTCCTTGGCGATGATGATTCCTTGGCGAAGATGAGCGGTGGTGATGTTGATGTCGAACCGTACCTATATAGCCGAAACACAATAGGACACGGGAACCACAACTCAAATTCTCAAAGACCAAAAGCAACAATGGTGGTAGCGGAAAGTGGAGGTGGTATAGCGGATGATGTGGTGAAAGACCTAGGCAAAGATACCAATGTTGGGAAACTTAGATGGTGTCTATCTAGGTGGATGGGGGATGTCAATAGCTTCTCAACGAGCTGAAGAACGCGAAAATCGGACTCCGGATGTGGAAGTTATGATGAAAATTGTGAAACTCAGAATGCTGAAACTGGCATGGGCGGTAGTACCGCTCGGATGGGCGGTAGTACCGCTTGTGGTACTCAGCGGTGGTACCGCTTGGAGGGGCGGTTGTACCGCTCGTGTCGGGATTCGTCACAGATCGAATCGGGGCGGGATTTTGGGGCGGAAATGGATGATTTCGGTGGCAAAATTTGACGAATTTCCTGGATGGAAGGTGGGGAAACTTGGGGGAATGCTAGATCCACTTGAAACCAAGCAAATCCAAGGATCAAAATCAACAAAACATCATCAAACCAACAAATCACAAAAAAATTTGGGGCTATTTTTGGTGGGAATTTTTGGATTTTAGGACGAAAACAACAAAATCAAGCTAGAAAACACGGGGTAGGGGCTCCAAAAACGTGATCAACGTGGCTCATGATACCAAGATGATGTAGGGCGGAACCCTATGGTGACGATCTTTCACGTTTGTAGTGTATCCTACGGGGAATCACGAAGAACACATGGAAGCTCAAAGGGGAAACACGGGGAAAACGAGAGAGAATCACTAAACCAACAAGGAATTAATCACACAAGTGCTAGATCACCGAACACAAAGAGTAACACATGATCCACAATCAACAAAGGTGAGGATACAAAGGAACCGTTCTTCTCTGTGAGGAGGTCTTGATGGTCTTCCCTAGAAAGGGGTCTTGAATCCGCTTGGGGGATCTTCTCCGAAGAGGTCGTGAGCTCCGAGGAGAAGTAACGAAGTGGATGAGCAAGGCTCTCACACAAATATGAGCTAAACAAATGCTAACCCTAATACGTACCTAGGAGATGAGTATATATAGTGCTAAGCCACGAAGGCGTAAGTGGGAGAGGATACATGGGTCGTCTACCCTTTCTCTGCGCACAGGCAGGCCGGTGGTACCGGTCACGGGGGCGGTTGTTTCGCTGGTAACTCATGCAAGGCGGAAGTACCAGATGGGGAAGGCAGTACTACCGCTGGGAGGTCTGGCGCTGGCTTCTAGAGCGGGACGTCGAAGGGGCCAGCGGTTGTACCGGTTGTCGGGGCGGTTGTTCCGGTCTTTGGGCAGAAACCGGTAAAACCGGTGCAGCACCGGCCTTGCTCCGCTCGATCACAAAAGGTGGGCCGGTTGTTGGGCGGTAGCTGGCCGGTTGTTCCGCCCGCGCGGTGGTTGGGCGGTTGTTCCGGTCCTTCGGAGCTGGGAAGATCGTCTACATGCTCTTGATGTTCGTCTTGCGTCGTAATTTCTCCTTGGTTACTTTCTTGGTACCTAAGCACACAAAGCATCTCCGTTTGAGGTAGTAGCCATGTCTCAAGTGGGTCAAAGGGAAGTTCAACAAGGAGAGATTTAACCTCGGATTGAATAGCACGTGATCGAGATCTTGTCATAGGTCCTCGTGGGGTTGGATGTGTCGATGTAGGTTCCATGGGGATGATGGAAGGATGCTCTGCATCACTTCATCTCCAAGTTGTGGGGCTATGACGGCGAGCCCCCTGCCGGCGGCTGGCGGGGCGCCTAGCGCCTCCCGGGCAGCCTCCGGGGCCGACGAGGATCTTGGCGACGAGCTGTCGCTCGCTCGTGGGCGCAGTGTCGTGCGCTTCGGGCTCTTCAGGGAAGCGATGCGTGCGATGATCCATCTTGGCGGGGAGCTCGCCAACGTCGACACCAGGCTCGAGGAGGAAACCGCCGCCTGGAGCATGAGTGGCAGCGGCTGAAGGTTGCCATTAACCTTGGGAAACTTCAGCGTGACGAAGCCGAAGCGCACGCAGCGGCCTCGCTCGTGACTTCTCGCGAAGCTTACGCCCGCGCCATGGAAGAGGCCGAGGCAGCCAACCGCCGCCTCAAGGCGGCCGAGGAGCAAGAGCGAGATCTTCTGTCTTCAAATGCGGCTCTTGAGCGTGAAGTCGAGGAGCGTCGCGCCCTTCAGGCCTCCTCACCAAGCGAGACGGCCCTTGCCGAGGCGAAGCTCCTGAAGCGCCATGAAGATTTGATGTTGGAGACCGTGGAGCACAGTATGGCGTTAGAGAGGCTGGAGGTGAGGGAACGGCAGGCTTCCGTGGCGGAGGACGCCATCACCGCCCGGGAAGCTCAGGTCCAGCTAGAGGTGGAGGAGATGGTAGCGAAGGTGCGTGCTGAGTTGGTCGAGAGGCACCGCCTAGATCTGGAGCTGATCGAGGCCGAGCTTGAGGGTCGGACCTCTGCCCTGAAGGCTGAGCTGCAGTCTGTGGAACGGCGTGAGAGCGCTGCCCGCGGTGCCCTGACTTCCTATGAATCTACCCTGAATTCTGCCCATGCCGAGATATCCTCTCTCCGGAAGCCAGTCGAAGACACCGCCTCCCTCCTGAAGAAGGCTTCGAGTGAAAAGAGCCGCTGCGTGACATTGGAACGCGAGCACGGCTCCATGCTCCAAGGTCTGCTCGTCAGAGCCAACAATGCCTCGGTTGCCATTTGTGACGAGAGCGCTCCTCACCCGCACGAGAGCGACTACGACAGCCATATCAACTTCTTCACTGATATCGTGACCCGCCTGGAATATCATGCCGCGAAAGCTCGCCAGCTTGTTGAGGAGAGGAGCCGGGGCCTCCTCGGGCGTGCACTCTCGCGCATCTTCAGCAACCTCCTAAACCTTGATTCCCAGTTCGATTTCGTCACCGTGCTAGCCCCCGTGCCTGCATCCACCCAAGACAAGCTCGCCAAGTGGGTGGATGGCCATGTGGACGCCTTGGTGAAGGAGCTGACTCTTGAGGACGACACCACTGTGACCACGGCCGAAGAAGCTGACGCGGGTGCTGATGACTAGGAAGATGGCAGCTACGGCGCAAGCTGCGCGGATGGGAGCGGCGAAGAAGGCGCGTCCAGCTAGGCCCGTTTTTCTTTTGCTTTTACCTGTATGACGAAAACTTGAATGCATTCTTGTGAGAGCATTTTGAAAAGGGGGTGCCCCTTATGATGTGCGAGATTGCGAAATGCTTTTGAAGAAGCACCTAGAGCAGGACCCCGCAAGGTTGCGAGCTGCCGAGCGAGGTAGTTGCTGATGACTTATCTTTGGTTTCATGGGTCTCGAGTGAGGCCTGGTGTCGTGGCGGCGCTCCTTCTCCTGAGGCGAGCCCGCCGTGAGCTCGCAAGGTTCTGTGCCTCCCGAGGGGCCTGCTGGGCTGCCGTAGAGTGCCTCGTGACGAGCCAACTGCCAGACCGTGGTGAGTTGGGCGCGCGGGGCGGCCGCACTGAAGCCACCCTGGGAGATCAGCACCAGCGCATGCACCATACCCAGTCCCCGCTCGCGAGGCGCTTGAGGGCAGGGCAACAGTCATGAGATCCAGAATGAACGCAAGAACTGAAGGCAAGAGAGTGACACGAAATGAGAAAACTCCCCTCATTTTTATAAACGCACGAAAAACAAACTGCTTCAAGAAGTCGACAAGCAAGTACAAAAAGGAAGGCAAAAGCAAATGGTCGCGTCCCTTCTAGCTAGTCTTCAAGACTTTAGTCTTCTCACCAGCGCGGAGCTAAGTGCTTCCACTGGCTTGGCATGGTCATTGGGGACAGTGTCGACGGCCAGCACGGAGCATGGTGCTTCCACTAAGGACGTGGGTGGGAGCCCCCGTGAGGCCCCAGGGCGGCACTCAGGAGACTCCGTGGCGTGTACAGCCCCACTCATTGTTACGTGAGAGTGTCACGAGCATAGAGCTTCATAGGCCGGAGCCTTGCTTCATGTCGGCCGACAAGGACCCCGCCGTCTGCCACCCCTAACCACCTTTGGGGAGATCGGAAACCAGGACAAGACCAAGATGCCAGGGGGACACTGGCGGCATCCTCAGCGACCGTAGGCCTCCCACCGGGGAGAAGGGCTCGCCGGCGCCTATCCCGGCGGGGAACTACCTCCAGGCAGGGCCCTGCTCCATGCAGCAGGAGGACGGCCCTGCTGTCGGGCTTCGCCCGTGCTGCTCCCAACGTCCTTCGCGCTCATGTGGGGGATCCATCGTCCTGAGAGTCATGGTGGCAGCTGCACCCTGGTTCTCCTGCGATCCATGGTCAGCGTAAGAATGCTCCTGCGGCGTTAGCTATACCCAGAGGCTGCTACCATTGGAGATGTTGGCGGGGCTTGGTGGCGGCTCGAAGGAGAGCTTGGTCTCATGTATATCCAGCGTCCAGCCTGGCCTGGGGGATCGGCTGGGGCCCTCTCCTCGCGCGTGCCATGGATCCATCGCGACGGGAACGTAGGATTCCAGGCTGTCCGCACCAGAAGCGCCGCCCGGCTGCCTCACGTTCCCGCCTTCTTCAGTCGCCCTCTGGTCCTGTTGGCCAGGCGCCGGCAATCTAGCGCCGCCCCTGGCGATGTCGCCTGGAGCAGCCCCGCACCAAGGTGGCACGTTCTGGGTGGCGCAGGCTGCCCCGCAGGGCTGGTCGGCGTCGAGAGGCTCTCCAGGGCCCCTGGGAGGTGGCGCGCAGCTGTGTCAGGGATGAGCGCCCCCACGGCCTGCGACTTGGGTAGGGTGCAGAATGGCGCCGCCCCCATGCACGCCGCATCCAGCAGCTCGGCGACCCGTTCCAGCAGGGTGTCAAAACCACTTTCCAGCAGCCTGCACCGTAAGAGCTCTCGGGCCACGATGATCGATGCCCGCATGTTTGCTTGTTCCCTGCGGTTGTGTGGAGCAGTTGCTGCAGCATAGTTCCCAGATCGCACGGCGGCGCGGTTGCAGCGCGACGCTAGTGGAGAAGGTTGCGCCGCACGCCCCCCACGGCCGGTCACCCCCGGTGTAGCGCGGGCAGTGAGCGGAGCGGAGTGGAGGTCTTCCTCGTCAGCGGGCGCTGCCGAGGAGGCCTGGACGACCCAGTGCTTGACGTGCGCCCTCGGGGTGTCAGCCATGGCGTCGGTGGAGCGGCGGAGAACTGGTCGATGGAAGAGAAGATCCGACCCACCCCTGCGTGGCGCGCCAAACGTCGGATTATGGGATCCGCAAACCCTTAAGAGGTTCGAAATCTGGGGTGCATGCGGAGATCTCAACCTACCCAGACAGCCTACTCGCGATCCTCCTAAGCCTAGCGCGACAAGCTCAAAGAGACAAAGAGACACGGCAGTTTATCCTAGTTTGGCCCACCCTGCGGTGTAATACCCTACTCCAGCATTTTGGTGGATTGCCTCGGAGGGCTGAGGATGAACTAGTACAGTGGATGAACTGGCCTCAAGAGGTGAGGTGTTCTTGAGCTGGTGTGGTGTGAGCCCGTTCGACTTGTTCTGTGTTATATGGTGGTGGCTAGTCCTATTTATAGTGGCCTTGGTCCTCTTCCCAAATGTTCGCGGGAAGGTATCCACAACGGCCGTATTTGAAAGGGGACAAGTAGTACAACTTATCCTGACAAAAGTAGTCTTCGCCTGCGAAAAGCCTCTGGTCATGACGTTGCGGTGGGCTCGTCGATGACCTCCGTCCTGCCGTCCAGGCGGTCTTGGTCTCGTTGCACCAGAATGGAAACCTCGGGACTCCGCGCCTGTGGCTTGCCTCCCTTGCACTGAAGAGGAAACCTGCACTCTGCGCCCGCCTGGCGCCCGCCTGCCTTGGTCGTCATGGCTCACATCAGCTGAGCCTCGTGAGGTGATCCTTGCATAGAACTCTCCGCCCCTCGGGAGCCAGCCTGGGGAGGCCGATCCCCCCGGGGGTCTTGGCGTCGTCCACCTCGGGAGGCTTGGCCCCTCACGAGGGTCTTGAGGTTTTGATGCTGAAGCTGGGCCGCTCCAGGCGGTCGATGGAGCCACGTGGTGGGCCGCAGACACGCAGGGCTGGATACCCCCAAATCCAGGACGACGACATCCTCATCAGCGTGAGCTCCGGCGAAGCGCCGCCGTCGCGCTGTTTCTCCTCCCCCTTCTCACCCGACCAGTGGGGGCCACTGTCAGCCTCTCCGCTCGCGCCCGAAGTGGTGCGAGTGGAGACATATTCTGAGAATACGTCATTGACGTCACCCCCTGGTTTCTGTTTTATTCAAATTAATTCAAATATTTGACCATAAAACTTGACCAGCTATAACTTTTAAACTATAAGTCCAAATGAGTTGATTCATTTTGCATTGTGTTTGTCCTGAAGAGCTCTAGCAGTGCACCAAAATGGAGATTTTTCCTTGCTATCTAGAATTTCTGGTGATTTTCAAAGTGGTTCTTGATATTTGGTTTTGTTGTTTTTCAATATTTTCAGACGGAGAAGCTTGTCTTGAAGATAACCAGGAGGAGTGTGACCACCTCTGCACTAAGGCAAGCCACACCAACAATTAGATGGTGTCATTTCAATATCTATGATTTTTTCCGACTTGAATTTGAGTTATTTTCATGCATTTAATTATTTAAATAAATATTTTTTAGTGCTAGTTATTTTGTCATGTTTGAAATGCTTGGTTAAGGTGCTGGTTGAATGCATGAGCTAGTTTTAGTCAGTAGAAGAAATTTCTATTCAAGTGATTATTCTTTTATGAATAACGCTAGTTTCTTTATGTGATAAATTGATTTTTTTTATATAACCTGAGGTAATTAAAATGATGAATGATAAAAACCAGTAAAGTAGAAACAATAAGATTTAATGATGAATAGTGCTAGTAGGACATTTTGATGATGTTGATCCGTTCATGTTGAATGGTATGCTTTACATTTTGATGATGAGTAGTGCAACCATAACCTTGTGTGCCCGTTTGTTGTTATGGTACCTTGTCCCCGTTTGGGACCGTTTTTGCCATGATGGTGGCCGTTGATGGCTTTGGTAGGCACGGGGCCACCCATGACTTAGCCCAAAGGGGAGTTGGTCGGAGTGGCCGGGGGAGTGTCATGGCAGTGTGGTAGAGGCGGGGTGTCCCGATCTTTCGATGAGATGATAACTATCGATTTGGTGGAGACGACTTTGACGATCCGACTACAAACGTGCACGACGTTGCGCCTTAGCAATCGCTAAACCAACTCCGAGAGGTTATTGACCACGCCGGAGCACAATCAACCTGACCACGAAGGTCTATTCCTGCAAGCAATCGAAGAACAAGCAAGAATATGATAAAAGCAATCTGAATATTGCGTAGTATGTATGAAGTATGGATAAAGGTGGGGATCCGTAAGCGGTCTTGGTCTGGTCGTTGGACACAAACGGCACACGGTTGCAATGGCTAACTTTAACTAAACAAATCCCAAGGAAAAAGCTACTAGATGGATCTACTTATATAGGAGCAAGGGGTGGCGGCCAAGGAGGTGGGAGAACGTCCCAAGGCAGCCTAAAACTAACCCTAGGTCGTACAAGGCCAATGAGCCCAAGTGGAGGTGACGTAACACCTTTGGACTTGTAGTTTGACTCGGATTCTGGTGCAGCGTCAGATTGTTTCGTCTATAACTCAACGCTCCGGACGGATTGTAAGGTGATTCCAATTGTGCTGGAAAGATCATGAAATTTACTTTCCAACAAAAAAAGAATCACCCAATTCGGAGTCCGTATGAAAAAGTTGTTGGCGTTTTGAGTCAGGTATGTCTGTGCAGTCCGAATCTGAATCCAGAACGTGAGAGACTTGGACTCTATCTTCTCTTGGCCCAAAAGTGACGTGAGAAGACTTTTTGAACAGCACCTAAACTTCTCCTTTTCCCTTATCTTCATATGTGGATTGTACAAATGTCCCATACACCTGCAATTAGACAAAACACAAAAGTATGTGAAGTATTTTTGTTCGGATAACATAAATATATTATTGAATATTTTGCACTAGAAATCACCGACAAATATGCATGTATGCAATATTTTTGGTCTTATCCAACGTAGTCATGTCCTCATCATCCTCCCTTCTTGAAAACAAAGCCGCCCTCGGCGTTGCTTAATCTGAAATATGGCTAACAAAAGAGACAAGGTGTACATGTTGTATATGTATACGCCATCCATTTTACTTCCCTTGATTTTTGCATATATGAAACATGAATAGATGAGTAACTTGCATAGTTCATAAAATCTAAAGCCAACAAATTAGCACAAGAACTAGAAGGCATGAAAATATTGCAACTCAGTTTGCACATATAAGTGAAGCTCTTATTTATTTCAAAAGATTGACAATGTTCATCATTAAACCATCCCAACATTGGTGAATAAACCTTATTTGAATCAAATTTACATGCTACAACATGCTTAGATAAGCAAACATGCAATGAGTCATTCGACACGTAATCATCACCAAGATTAGAGGTCATATCAAAACGATTAAACATTGATTCTTTTGCATCAACAGTTAATTCAATGGGTGCACTCAAAATTGTTGGTATTTCAGTTGTTTGATCACATGACGATTCATGACAAGATCAAGATTCTCTAAAATAGGTGTTGTGCTCAAATCACGGGTAACTCAACACATGATGCATTCAAGTTAACTAGGGATGCATCATTCTCATGTGAAGTTATATCATCAATACCTTTACTGTTACCTTGTCGCAAAGACGAGCTGATGTAGGTACACACGTAGACAATGCACCATACTCTTGAGATGATGTCGCTCACAATCCGAGGTGGGGCTTTCTAGTAGGTGCAACGGTGGAGGAACCAACCGACGGTGAGCATGAACTGGAATAGTAGTTGTTGTAGTCACCCAATGCATCCTCCTCAGAATCGTCATCAAAGGTACAAGCACGAACATACATACCGGTAATGCAACGAGGAATATCTGAAATCTTGCTCGAATATCATGGTTCAAACCACCAAAAATCTATTCATTGTATCATCCTCAGATTCTTCTATGTCACAAGGATGCATATAAGATTTGAACTCTTGGTAGTAAGTATGAACAGTGTTATTGCCTTGTTTAAATTGTTCAAATTTGCGAAGCAATTCACGACGATAGTAAGGAGGGAAAACTGTTTTCTCATTACATCTTTCAAATCTTTCCAAGTTGTGGGTTGGTTATCAATGTTTTTCTTACAATGCACATTCCACCAAATGAAGCAAAACCAGTAAATGCTCTAGTGGCAGCTCGTACTCGCTCAAGTTCAGAAAAAACATGTTGACTAAAAACTTGTTCTACTTCAAGCTCCCAATCTAGATAAATAGCAGGATTAAATCTACCCTCAAGTGACGGTAAAGAGCTAACTGGCCATGTGCTTGTGTGTGTTGTCCCAACTCTCGTGATGGTGAAGATGTGTTAAATCGTCCAAGAACTTCTATCTCCGAAACCTGTCATGATTAGTAGAAACAAGAAACAAAATTCGAGAATAATGTTCCTATGAACTACTAGGATGTGGTTGTAAAGTGCTCACAGTAAAGCAAATATCAATATCTTACAAGTTCTTACCATGCGGCGGTGGTGACAGCAACCAGCGGTGTCAAGTAACTCAAGATTGTGTAAAGTGATTGCTGAGGGAACGACGATACACGGTGTAGAAATATGTGGAGCTGGGTTGGCTATATATGGTAGCAAAAAATTTAGCAATAATCAATTCAAAGATGCAATGTTGAATAAACGCTCAACGACGGTACTGTGCTGGTCCTAGGCTAGACCGGACTAGAGACGCGAGCCTAGAACACTAATGAGGTCACGGCGTAGCACAACTAGCATCAATGAAGGATACTAAGTAGCTCTTGACAGCAAGATAAAAGTGAAGATCACAACGGTAGTGAAGATAATGATGAAAAACAACTATCAAGCAGGACATACAACAACTCTCTCTCCAACTTTCCTCTTGAAAAGTTTGAGCCAATTTTCTGATAAATTCTTTCAAAGAATGCCACTAACTCAAGCTTTCCAATGCAAAAAGAATCACTCAATTCCGAGTTGATATGAGGATTCAAAGAATTCTAAAACTGGCACGAAAAATTGGAACAAGCTGTGTTCACGAACTTCAGAGGGCAAAAGACCTATTTAGAAGCCGATTTTGAGGTGTCAAATAATGAACTACCTTCGCAACTATTTAGATGCGGCTCGTTGCTAGCTTCAATTTGAGTACTCACGGGCCAAAACGAACTTCAGATGAGGAAGATACACCTGTTTTATCGAATAAAGTCATAAAATGATTCCAATCCGAATTCAGTACGAGATTGATTCTAGATAGATCCGTTTTTTTTTCTTTTTTTTCTCACGCTTTTTTCTTTTCTTCTCTCTCTTTTCTTTTTTTCTTTTCTTTTTTTCTCTTTTTCTCTCTTTTTTCCTCTGTCCAAGACAAACTAGATAAGATGCAGATTGGATCAAAGCGAAGATGTGAATGACCTCAACTATGATTATAACAATGAACAACGCGAAAGCACGTGGTGGAAATAATAGATAGGATGGTGGATAGTGGAAGGGATAATGATGCAGCGGCGGCGTGACTAATGTGAACAGAACTCGAAACTCTAAAGGAACTAGACACTAAGACCAGCAACTGACACGATGATGCAACTGATAATTCAACTATGCAAGCAACGAATAGAAAATTGCAAAGGCTCAGACTAGCTTGGATAAAGGATGAACAGATCTAACTTTTTTTGTGGCTTTTTCATGGACTATAGGTATGAATGACTGATGCGATCTAAACTATGAAAAACTGTAAAATCTCACCGAGCAACCTGAAAACTGATACCACTTGATAGAGGCGGGGTGTCCCGATCTTTTGATGAGATGATAACTATCGATTTGGTGGAGACGACTTTGACGATCCGACTACAAACGTGCACGACGTTGCACCTTAGCAATCGCTAAACCAACTCCGAGAGGTTATTGACCACGCCGGAGCACAATCAACCTGACTACGAAGGTCTATTCCTGCAAGCAATCGAAGAACAAGCAATAATATGATAAAAGCAATCTGAATATTGCGAGTATGTATGAAGTATGGATAAAGGTGGGGATCCGTAAGCGGTCTTGGTCTGGTCGTTGGCCACAAACGAAGTACACGAAGTTGCAATGGCTAACTTTTAACTAAACAAATCCCAAGGAAAAAGCTACTAGATGGATCTACTTATATAGGAGCAAGGGGTGGCGGCCAAGGAGGTGGGAGAACGTCCCAAGGCAGCCTAAAACTAACCCTAGGTCGTACAAGGCCAATGGGCCCAAGTGGAGGTGACGTAACACCTTTGGACTTGTAGTTTGACTCGGATTCTGGTGCAGCGTCAGATTGTTTCACCTATAACTCAACGCTCCGGACGGATTTTAAGGTGATTCCAATTGTGCTAGAAAGAGCATGAAATTTACTTTCGAACAAAAAAAGAATCACCCAATTCGGAGTCCGTATGAAAAAGTTGTTGGCGTTTTGAGTCAGGTATGTCTGTGCAGTCCGAATCTGAATCCAGAACGTGAGAGACTTGGACTCTATCTTCTCTTGGCCCAAAAGTGACGTGAGAAGACTTTTTGAACAGCACCTAAACTTCTCCTTTTCCCTTATCTTCATATGTGGATCGTACAAATGTCCCATACACCTGCAATTAGACAAAACACAAAAGTATGTGAAGTACTTTTGTTCTAGATAACATAAATATATTATTGAATACTTTGCACTAGAAATCACCTGACAAATATGCATGTATGCAATATTTTTGGTCTTATCCAACGTAGTCATGTCCTCATCACAATGGGAGGGTTTCGTCGGAATGCCGTTGTCCACCCGAATGGGATGCCGAGGCCATGGATTCTGTGGTGTGGGCAAAGTGCGCTACCTCTGCAGAGTGTATTTAATCTATCGATAGCCGCATCCTCGATTACGGTCACAGCTGGTGAGTAAGTCACACCATGGATCAACATTAATCAGTAATCTTGCACACTAAAGAATTGTTGTTGGCACTGGTTATGTGATGATTTCTGGAATCATGAGATGGTTATAGTTAACATCTAAGTGTTGACTCCATTTGTGATCTGGGTATGATCACCTATAGGTTACGAGGTAACCCGTCTGATAAGAGAGTCCGAGGGACTCGGTGCACAAGTTGATTTCACCGCATCAGTAGCATGAATTGCATTGCATTAATCTGAATAATTGTCATGATATTGTTTGCCATTATGCTTATATTTGTTGTGAGCTTGCAAGTACATTCATCGTAATCGACCGGCATGTCATGCCGATTTCGAACAAGTCGACGGATCAAGAGCTTGTCAGCGTCTAGACCATGTCCACATCAGTGTCCATGTGCTATGGAGTTCCACTTCGTCGTTGTTCCGCTGCCGCGTAGTTTATGTGATCGAGGCCCCTTCATGTTCATTAAATAATGTACATACTGTTCAGCTGCACCGTGTGTGCTGCTTGGCCTCGCAACTGGATGTAATATCAGACCTACGTTCCCGCTAGCATCAATAAAGCGGTTCTTTCTGTACCATGTTGTTGTGTGTTGCCAGAAGACTTGATCTCTGGGCTGGTAATGCAAGGTAAACCGGTTGCTCTGAGCCGGGGTGCCACAACGCTTGGTATCTAAGCCACACTGACTATAGGACACGCTAGACCGTTAATGAGTTAGATGAACGGTAGATAGTTTCGTCTGAGTGTCGGTAGTAATAGAAATTGATTGTTGCATTACATGCATTTTGTTTGTTGATATTACTAACGGTCTGATGATTGTGAGTGTAGATGGGTCCAATTCGGATCATGTACCATCCTGAGCCAGCTCCATACACATCGCCGCACCTGCTTCAGAACATGTGGCGACGACTCTACCCATAGGGTGCCAATCCAGTGTATCAGGTGTATCGGGAGCATCTGGCCGTTTCGCGGTATGAGTACTATGAGGAGGTCACTCTACACCACAGCTCTCCTTCCGGTGCTTACACTCGTTCCTCTAAGGGTGGTTTCGCTTCTACACCATCTCAGGCTATCCTATTTGCTGTGGTCGAGGCTCTTGTAGGCTTGCGCTACAACGAGGTTCGCATGCACACCCACCCAGGTTTCTATTACTAGCCGTCTCTGGACGAGAACAGTTGTATTCACTTCCCTATTATTGATCTGGCGTGCGATCGTCCTGCTAACCACCTTTCCCGCTATATCACTGCCAGTTATCTCCTGATCTATGAGTTAGGCCGAGAGCTAACCCGAGCCCGGATAGACCTTGCCGCTACTCGGAATAGGAACCCTCCTCCTACTGTCGGTTTCACTTCATTCATTCCTCCAGCCTCTGTTACCACGGTTACTTCGGTAACCACTCGGGGTACCATTCACCCTTTGGCAGTGACCCCTTGCGGTGCCCCTGCTGCGTGGGCTTCCCTTGTCACTACTCCTGCAGCCCCTATGCTTAGGTTTCACCCCGCACCTGCCCCTGAGGGAGAGTCCTCGAGGCAGCGCCGCCGTGTCACTTTTAACCCGTAGTTATCCAATATCAGCTCAGGATCTGAGTCTGGCTTAGGAGAGGAGCCCGTCGCAGTGCTAGATGAGCACTAGACCTTTAGAGTACCGCATTCATCATGAGAATGATGTATGGATGTAGATGTCGTGGTTCTAAGTTTGACAGTAGAGTGGGGGGTAGGTAAGGAGAGGCAAGGTCCTAGCTATGGAGAAGTTGTGAACACAAGCAATGTACGAGTTCAGGCCCTTCTCGGAGGAAGTAAAAGCCCTACGTCTCGGAGCCCTGGGGCGGTCGAGTGGTTTATGTGTGTAAGTATTACAAGAGTGCGAACCCCTCTGCCTGTGGAGGGGGGTGGCTTATATAGAGTGCGCCAGGACCCCAGCCAACCCACATAATGGAGAGGTTAAAGTACATTAAGCACAGGCGCATCGTAACGCCTCATAAAGTGCCTTAACAATCATTAAGTCTATTCCATTACAGGCCGTTGCGTTGCGGAGTGCCTTCTGACCTTCTGGTGGTCGAGTGTATCTTCATGGTCGAGTGAGTCTCCATGGTCGAGTCCTTCTAGTCAGTCGAGTGGGCTCCTCGTTGGTCGACTGGAAGGTGATTTCTTCTAAGGTATCCTTGGGTAGGACGTTTAGGTCAGGCCTATGACCCTACCCTAGGTACATGAATCCATCATTAGCCCCCGAATGGGTCGAGGCTTGAATGAGGAAGGAGTTCATGCTGTTCCGATTGGACTTTGGCATGCTGGTTATGCGTCTTCTTTGATCAAGATTTTCTTTGTTGATAACAAGTAACTTTTCTTCAGTCGACTCGATCCATTCTTGTTCTTTCGTCGAGTGATCTTTTATACTTTGCCGGCTCCCGAGCGACGGATCGCAGGAAATCTCGCACAGCAGACCGATCGCCGCTCATGATTTCGCGGGATACGAATTTGGGGAAGCGCGAAGCGAACGGACCATGGGCGCCGGACGGGACAGGACATGGACGCCGATCTCCGTGCCGCTTTTTCCGCCACGATCGTGTCAATGCAACTGTTTGGGATATGATTGATCGTCCGGGTCCACCTGTCATCCACTCGGAAGGGATGTTATAAATGCGATTTGTGAGGGCTTCTGCACAGTACCCCGTTCTTCCTCCTCTGCTCTCTTCGTATCCGCCCAAAGGCAACTGCTGTCGCTCCTGCAACTCTCTCTCTTGCACACTTCGCCGGCGGCCATGGGCAAGGAGAAGACGGCGGCACTGGAGCGCGTGAAGAAGGCGTCGGCGGCGGAGAAGGCGTCGGCGGTTGAGAAGGCGAAGGGGAGATCCACCAGCCACAGCGGGTCTTCGTCGAGATCCCGCTTGCCAAGGGCTGGGTCCAGAGAGATTGATCCGATCGACCATCGTGGAGAAGGATCTCTCGACATGGCCGACGACGGGCTGATCCCCCACGGCGCCGGAAGGCTTCCTGGCAAAGAGTGGCAGCCTCAGCCGGAGGAGGGTGAGTGTGTGCTCCTGGCCACCCATGTTGATCGAGGATTTTCCCTGCCGCCGAGTGTTTTCTTTCGTGGCTTTTTGAATTTCTTTGGAGCCCAGCTCCACCATTTTACTCCAAACTCCATCGCATATCTTGCTGCATTTGTATCCATGTGCGAAAACTTCCTGGGCTGTCGACCGCACTGGGGTTTGTTCAAGCACATCTTCACATGTCGTTCTCAGACTGTGAAGAAAGCGAGTCCAGGTGATGAGAAAACCCAAGTGGTTCAGATGTGTCTAGGAATCCAAGTGAGGAATAAGAGCACCTTCCCAGCTATGTCTTTTCCCGAGTCGGTCAGGGGCGGCAATGACCTGGTTCTATCGCTGAATGAGCCGACGCCGACGATGAGTGGACTTCCTCCATTTACCATGAGTCGAGTGAACAAACCCTCCTCTCTGAAGGTGGTTCCAGAGGAGAGGGCTGATGTGAAGATGTTGAAGGATCGCGTGGTACAGCTGGTTCGGGATGGTGTGGTGGCATGGACCTCTTGGAGGTTTTCCTTCGAGGCGATCCAACCTCTTGAGCCCGGAGCCTTTGCATGTGGCTGTATCATGGAACCAAGATGAGACTCGAGTCCACCGGAGGCGTCGACGACGCCATAGTGGAAAGATGGATGGTCGCGATCACTTTGGGAACAAGGACAACCTCGCGGATCCAGGAGGATTTCTCCACTCGACCATAACAGCGTTCCAGAAAAGGTATACTTGCTCTGCTTCCCATTGTATGTCTGTTGAATGTGTTTCTGTATGTCCTGCAATTTGGTCGATTGAGCTCTGTCTTGACGTTTTCCAGGCCTTTACCGAGCTGTACTCAATGCCCAACGGAGCTCAGGCTCCAACTGAGGAGGGAGAAGCCAGCGGGGGTGAGAGCCAGGAAGAGTGGGATTCAGACGCTGCTGAGGATGATGATGACGACGACGACGATGATGAGGATGAAGTAGAGGAGGAGGAGGAGGAGGTCGCACCACCGCGCTCGGAAAGGCGGTCGAAACTTGTTCATGACCCTTCGACTGAACGTGGTAAGGGAGTCGCGACTGCCTCGCAGTCGACTAAACGCCCTCGGACCGCTTCTCCAGTGCCGACTGAGAAGGCGCCGAAGCAGTCGAAGGTAGCTCCGTCGAGGCTAACGAAACCTCTGCCAAAAATGAAGGTGTCCATCCCCACCATATCAGGGTAAACATATTACTTAAGTCTTCCTGTTTTGTACAAGCTTTATCTCTGGTTGATACTTGAATTAATCGGTCGATTCTTTGGAACTTCAAAGGTCGCGACTTCGAAACCTCGTGCAAGGCCGTGAGATGGAGGACGCGGCAACCTCAAATCTCGGCATCAGAACCTTAATTCTGTTCTTAGTCGACTGACTCATAGTTTCTAACTTTGATTCTTTTCTGAAGCTCCAACCAATGACACTATCACCCTTCCTGATGACGATGATGAGGATGAAGAACCATTGAGGTATAGGAGGAGCAGGAAGGCGTCCACTCGCAAAGCAACCCAAGATGTGACGGCGCCGAGATCTGTGGTAACGGAGGGGAGGCCAGACTGACATACCGTGTCCTTCGCGGTGCCGCTGACGAGTGCTCGACCCACTTCGCCGAAAGTGCTGGGCAGCCTTCGCTTCTTCACTACGCACCACGCCCCGGAGGACCAAGCTAGTGTGCTAAGGAGGCGATACGCCAAGGGATCATGATGGAGCGGTGAAGATCGTCCGGGATGCAAGCCAAGCAGCTTATGATGCCAGCCCGCTCTTCAAAGCAATGTTGGTCATCGACCACCGCCTGCTCGTTAGGGATATGCTATCAAAACTTTTTTCTTTCTCGAAATCCATAGCAGTCACCCACCGGGTGTGTTGATAAAACTCCGTGTTAGCGGGGCACGCTGAGTGCACTACCGGGTGTAGTCCCCATATAAGGTCGATCACCGGCAATGGCTTTAGGCTTTACAAGTAAAGATTGATCATCATTCGACTAGAATGAATGGGTTTTCAAACCAGTGGGGCACGCTGAGTGCACCCATCGGTGTAGTCCTCGAGATCGTGGTCGATCGCTGGCGATTGATTACATCAAGAAACTTTCCTTTTTTGGTCGATTGGTCGACTCTGTCTTGAATAGAACCAGTGGGGGCACGCTGAGTGCACCCACTCGGTGTAGTCCCCGAGACTACGGTCGAATGATTGCATTCGACTGTGGTCTTAGAAACGATGATTTTTCTCTATTCACTCGGAAGTGAATCATCTTTGACATTTTGTCGATTGATTCTTCGAGAAATCCTGTGATCTTGCGCGCTTATACTCAACTCGAGCGAAGCATATTCAGCTCGAGTTGGACTTGAAACTAGTGCAGGAGAATCGACGAAGGCGAAGGAGGAGACCAAAGGTATGTTCGTGAGACTTCGACGACTCCTTTCTCCCTCATTTTTTCAAATCTGACTTTGCTGTAATTTATAGGCAAGGTGAAGGAGGCCCAGAGGAAGAAGGATCTTGAGCTGTTCGAGAAGATCAAGCTTGTCGACGAGAAGTTAGCCTCACCACCAAGCTCGAATAGGACAACACCAATCAAGGCTGCTCGCCATTGCCACCAAGGATGTCGACCGATCGAAAGTCGACAAGACCACTCGACCGAGAAGATCAACCAGTTGATTGGGAAGAAGAATGACCGAAGGCTTCTCGGTGGTCTTGCTAAGAAATTGTTCCTTATGCTCGAAGGTAGTCTTTTACACTCGACCAACTGTGATGTTCTCATTCGACCATTGTCTTGACTCAGGGTTTTGTCTTTGCAGAATTCTGTCGCAACTTTGAAGAAGAAACCAGCCAGTTGGAGCTGAACCTTGATCCTGTCAATTCCCCGGTGAATGATGAAGTTGCCATGAATGTCTTCCGACTGGAGTCTCGTGTTGCAGCTGTCGTGGACTACCTCGCCAGGCTGAAGGTTGCTACGTCCCGCATCGACTCAACGCTCTGGCCCGGGGCGACACTCCAAAATGACCTCGAGTCGCTGATGGCTCGATTGAACGCTGTCCCTGACCGAGTGCAGGAGTGGAAGAAGTGCTCGGCTCGGTGTGGCGCAGATGTCGCCTCAATGCTCGGCGCGAGTCCATCGCAAGGATGCACGAGAAGATAAGTGGCGGCTCTCGAGTGGCCAACACCAAGAAACATGACTTCGTGTCCTTCATGGAAACTTTCATCGCGCCGCTACACGGATCGCAGATGGGATCGACCTCGACGAGTTCGTTGCTTTTTCCAGCCTCCACAGAGGGGTAAAAACTTCCTTTAAGTCCGACATTTTAAATTTGCCTCGGTATGTCGAGTGGAATTGTAACCGATAAAACCTTAATGTGCTTAGTGCCCGGCACTCTCGGTTCCTTTAGGTATCGACCTAAACTTGGATTAGATGTTTGGATATGATTGCTTTTGGCTCGAATTGCCCTTTGCAGGTCCACGGCAAGATGCCTACCGCAATGACTTATTCCTTAGGCGAGCACCGGGCTGCAGCTAAGCCCCGAGTGAGAGGTTTGCTCTTCACTCGGTAGGATTTCTTATACCTTAGGCGAGCACTGGCTGCAGCTAAGCCCCGAGTGAGAGGTTTGCTCTTCACTCGGTAGGATTTCTTATACCTTAGGCGCAGCACTGGCTGCAGCTAAGCCCCGAGTGAGAGGTTTGCTCTTCACTCGGTAGGATTTCTTATACCTTAGGCGCAGCACTGGCTGCAGCTAAGCCCCGAGTGAGAGGTTTGCTCTTCACTCGGTAGGATTTCTTATACCTTAGGAGAGCACTGGCTGCAGCTAAGCCCCCGAGTGAGAGGTTTGCTCTTCACTCGGAGGATTTCTTATACCTTAGGCGCAGCACTGGCTGCAGCTAAGCCCCGAGTGAGAGGTTTGCTCTTCACTCGGAGGATTTCTTATACCTTAGGCGCAGCACTGGCTGCAGCTAAGCCCCGAGTGAGAGGTTTGCTCTTCACTCCAGAGGATTTCTTATACCTTAGGCGAGCACTGGCTGCAGCTAAGCCCCGAGTGAGAGGTTTGCTCTTCACTCGGTAGGATTTCTTATACCTTAGGCGCAGCACGGGCTGCAGCTAAGCCCCCGAGTGAGAGGTTTGCTCTTCACTCGGAGGATTTCTTATACCTTAGGCGCAGCACTGGCTGCAGCTAAGCCCCGAGTGAGAGGTTTGCTCTTCACTCGGAGGATTTCTTATACCTTAGGAGAGCACTGGGCTGCAGCTAAGCCCCGAGTGAGAGGTTTGCTCTTCACTCGGTAGGATTTCTTATACCTTAGGCGAGCACTGGGCTGCAGCTAAGCCCCGAGTGAGAGGTTTGCTCTTCACTCTGTGAGGATTTCTTATACCTTAGGCGCAGCACTGGGCTGCAGCTAAGCCCCGAGTGAGAGGTTTGCTCTTCACTGTAGGATTTCTTATACCTTAGGAGAGCACTGGCTGCAGCTAAGCCCCGAGTGAGAGGTTTGCTCTTCACTCGGTAGGATTTCTTATACCTTAGGCGCAGCACTCGGGCTGCAGCTAAGCCCCGAGTGAGAGGTTTGCTCTTCACTCGGTAGGATTTCTTATACCTTAGGCGAGCACTGGGCTGCAGCTAAGCCCCGAGTGAGAGGTTTGCTCTTCACTCTGTAGGATTTCTTACACCTTAGGCGCAGCACTGGCTGCAGCTAAGCCCCGAGTGAGAGATTTGCTCTTCACTTGGTAGGATTTCCGTTGTATTTGTGGCGGCTCGGAGGAGAGGGCGCATGACCTGCACCTCGTCTTCCTTTATGAGCACATCATACTTATGGTGTAGCTCGGAGGAGAGGGTCGCAATGACCTGCACCTCGCCCCTCCTTGCAAGCCCACATGTTATACTTATGGTGTAGCTCGGAGGAGAGGGTCGCAGTCGACCTGCGCCTCATCCTCCTTGCGAGCGTACATTGTACTTAGGCGAGTACTTGGACTGCAGCTAAGCCTCCGAGTGGAAGTCTGGCTTACCACTTGGTAGGATTTTTAATAACTTAGGCGAGCGCTGGGCTGCAGCTAAGCCTCCGAGTGGAAGTCTGGCTTACCACTCGGTAGGATTTTTAATAACTTAGGTGAGCACTGGGCTGCAGCTAAGCCTCTGAGTGGAAGTCAGGCTTACCACTCGGTAGGATTTTTAATAACTTTGGCGAGCACTGGGCTGCAGCTAAGCCTCCAAGTGGAAGTCTGGCTTACCACTCGGTAGGATTTTTTGGTTACTTAGGCGAAGCGGATTCGCGGCTAAGCCTCCGAGTGGAAGTCTGGCTTACCACTCGGTAGGATTTATACAAACTTAGGCGAAACGGATTCGCGACTAAGCCACCCATCGGGGAAAATTTTATCGACAAAAATAAAAAGTGACAAAATTATGAAGGAATTATGACACTATTATTTCAAATCCATGAACTACTGTATACTTTATTACAACTCATCCGAGTGAAAAACTTTATGTAAACGGGCGGAGCAGATCCGCATTCCAAGCTCGGGCTCTTCGATGTTGTGTTCGACGTTGTAGAGACGATATGCCCTGCTAGGAGAACCTTGGTGACGATGAAAGGCCCTTCCGTGAAGGAGCGAGCTTATGTTGTTTCTGCCGATCCACTCGGAGAACTAGATCCCTTCCGGAAGGCTCGACCTCTCACATTTCGGCGAAAGTCGACGCAAATCTTCTTTGGTAGATGGTCGGGCGGATCGAGCCATCTCCCTTTCCTCCTCTAGAAGGTCGATTGCGCCCCGACGCGCTTGCTCAGCTTCGCTTCGTTGTAAAGTTCAATTCGGGCGTTGTAGAAGAAGATCACTCGGCGGGACTGCTTCAGCTCCATAGACCAAAAAGAATGGAGTTACGCGGTCGACCGATTAGGTGTGGTCCGCAATCCCCAAAGCACTAAAGGGAGTTCGTCGACCCATGCTCCACCGCATGCTTGAGATCTCGATCACGGGGTTTCGCACTTTGAGGATTAAGCCATTGGCTCGCTCGCCTATCCATTCGATTGCGGATGGGCGATCAAGCGTAGTCGACTCGCGTGCCTTGAGCTTGCGAAATCCTTGAATTCTTTCGAGTCAAAATTCACCCATTATCCGTGATAATGCCATGCGGACTCCATATCGAACGTCGGCTCCGATGAAGGAAACGGCGAGATCGGCGCCAAGATTCTTGATGGGTTTAGCTTCAATCCACTTGGTGAACTTGTCGACTGCTACCAGTACATGCGTGAAACCACTACGACCCGTTCTCAAGGGACCGACCATGTCCAACCCCCATACTGCAAACGGCCAGACGAGCAGAATGGTCTTCAGAGCCGACGCAGGCTTGTGTGACATATTGGAGTAGAATTGACATCCTTCGCACTTGTTGATGACAACATATAGATCAAAGCTTCAACAAATGATAATAAGAGTGAAATACATTGTCGCTTTGAGAAGTATGTGATAAGTAAGAGCTCCCCCTAAATTTGTGCATTATTTTAATTTTTCTTTTGAATGCAGATGCACAATTAAATAGGATCATGGGTTACTCTTCCATGTCACATACATCTTGGTGGAGCGCTCAAAATGGTAAAATTCGGAACAAGCACTCATCACCAAGGCAAAGTGAATGATCATACATATGGGATAGGTAATGTCATCATCCAAGCAGAACCTTTAAGCATGATATGATCAAATACATGACCATACAAAGTATCTCACACAGAGATTTAATGTATCTCAACCAAGCAAGCAAAGCAAATAAGAGCAAAAAAAGCAAAGCTCTCTCTCTCTCCGAAGCCTATGATCTATACACTTTCTCCCCCTTTGGCAACAAGTTACCAAAAAGCTTGAAAATGCGTAGTGCTATGCGACTCTCTAGGCTTGATCTTCAGGAGGAGGTGTTGAGAGGACTCCAAGGATGAAAGCATTGGTAGAAGTTGATGGAGCTGGTGGAGTTGCCACTGGATGGGCAACTGCAGCTATGGCTGCAGGTGCTGAAGCTGTGGCTCTTGTGTCTGGCACTGGCACTGCTGCAGACCTCTGTGTCCTAGGAACTCTGTGGAACACTTCAGTAGTTGCTTTTCCCTTCCTCTCTTCTACTTCTTCCTGGAGCTCTTCAACTTCTGTCCGAATTTCAGTTACCTTCAAGTCAAGATTATAGAATTTGGTTTCAATGATCCTCTCCAAGCTCTCCTAGTTCTGAGTTAGGGTGGCCAGTCCTTTCTCTATTCTCAAGGTTGCTTGAATAGGATTTCCAAGCTGGTCTTACTTTGACTTGAGGAACACTTTTGAAGCTTCTTTAGCACTTGGCATCTTTGCTGCCTTCCAGCTTTAGCTTTCTGTCTCTTCTCTTGAGCCTCTAGGGATGTTGGATCTTCAGTAGTCATGACAACAGTGTTGTCCTCAAAATCAGGCTTCAAGGGCAAATGATGTTTGTCCAACAATTACACTCCCTTGGGCATCATGGAGTTGATCAACAATCTGTATGTGTGGAGCATACCCACATGACCTCTTTTGGTCAGCAATTGTTCTCTTGATTGTCTCAACAATCAAACTCACGACTTTGAACTTCTAGGGCAAATCAAACATCTGAAGCAAATTAATGAAATGACCTATGATCATACTGTGATCTCAACCTACCCAGCCTGCCTACTCGCGATCCTCACAGCCTAGCACGTCGAGCTCAAAGGGACAGGGAGACGCAATAGTTTATCTTGTCCGGGCCACCTTGCAGTGTAATACCATACTCCAGCTTTGTGGTGGATTGCTCGAGGGGCTAGGATGAACTAATACAGTGGATGAACCGCCTCAGGAGGTGAGGTGTTCTTGGGCTCAAGAGAGCTGGTGAAGGAGGAATGGCTTCGCCCCGTTCGGGATCCCTTCTATGGTGGTGGCTAATTCCTATTTATAGTGGCCTTGGTCCTCTTCCCAAATGTTGGCGGTAAGGGATCCCACAGCGGCCAGATTTGAAGGGGACAAGAAGTACATCCTATCCTGACTAAAGTGGTATTTGCTTGCAAAAGCCTCTGGCAGTGACGCTATGGTGGACTCGGCGATGACCTCCGTCCTACTGTCCTGGCAGTCTTGGTCTTGTTGCACCAGAATGGAAACCTTTTGCTGATTCCTTGCGACTCCATACCTAATGCTTGCCTCCTTTGCACCAAAGAGGAAACTGGTAGTCTGCGCCGACTAGTGCCCGCCTAGCCTTGATCGTCATGGTCACCTCAGCTGAGTCTCGTGAGGTGCACCTTGCATAGAAATCTCCGCTCCTCGAGAGCCAGCCTGAGGAGGCCTATCCCCTTGGAGGTCTTGGCGTCGCCCATCTCGTGAGGCTTGGCCCCTCTCGAGGGTCTTGAGTTGTTGATGATGAAGCTAGGCCATACTAGGCCGTCGACGGAGCCACGCAGTGGGTCGCAGGCAGGCAAGTCTGGGTACCCCCATATCCAGAACGCCGACAGTAGCCCCCTGGCCCAAGGCACGCTCGGACTTGGCTTCTAGGCGAAGCCAAAGGGCAAGTGTGGAGCTCCGCGGGTTCTAATCGTCTGCGGTCTTGGAGGAGCGTGGCAATTGATGGGACGTGGGCTTCTCCACTTCTCCACACTGCCTCGGCAACCGTTCGACTTGACGAGTCGATGCTGCATGTAGAAGATCATCATTCGCGAGGTCGTGGAGGCCGGCGGTTGGCCTCCCTTCGGATATAAATGAGGGGAGGGGCAGAGCCCCCCTCGCTCATCTCTTCCTCCGTCTTCTCGCCACTCGTCCCTTCTCCTTCTCCATCTTGCTGTAACATCCATGGCGCCACCGAGGAGGTTCTCAGCTGCCGAGAAGGGGAAAGCTCCCAAGGAGGGACCAACCTCGCCACCACCCAAGAGGGGCCGCGGCCGTCCCTGCAAGTATGCCGCTACCTCGATGGTGGGTCCTGGGGGCAGGGGCATGTTTCTTAAGGGGCCGGTGTCTCCCTTGGCACTCGTGGCAGAGCTTCTTCCTGCAGTGGGGGCCACCAGCGACTGGGTAGCCCCCGCGACGAAGGGGGACGCGCCATGGTCGCTCGCCCTCCTCCGCCGCACTTCTCCTCACTTGACGTGCTCCCGGAGTTTGTGGTGTGGTCGGAGAGGCCCGCTGGCAGCTCATTCAGGCTTCCGCGCTTCTTCACCGTCGAGCTGCCAACCTCGGGGCTCGATGGCCTCTGGCTGCAGGCTGACGGCTGCTGCAGCAAGGCCTCATGGGTGGGGGCCGAGGTGGCCGCCATGGGCAGCATGGTCCTGACCCGTGGCTTGCAGGCATTTTCCTGCGCACGAGGTCTGAGCGGGAGGTGCACCCTCCACTTCAAGTACGACGGCCTGGCAACCCTCTTCGTAAGGGTGTTCAGGGAAGATGGCCGCCGCGCAGGGTGCCGCCTAGAAGACGGCAGTGATGATGAGCTTGGCCTTGACGTCGGCCACCCCGGCAACGAGGGTGAGCTTGGCCTTGACGACGTCCACTCCTCCTGCCGCAGCGGCAGCTCTTCGTCAGATGAGAGCTGGAGCAGCAGCGGCCACGACTAGCCTCCGCACCGTCGAGCTCGGATCGAGGGTGGCGGTGGGTCATCTCGCCACCACGCCTCGGTGAAGCTGGAGGGAAGCCCGTCCAAAGATCGGGGACCGCCGAACTTGGACTCGAGGCTTGCCACGGCCTCGTGCCGCTTGAGGGTGAACTGGTGCAGCACCGGGGGCACCTTGGGGTGCTGCTTGAGGATGCGGCGCTGGCGCTGGATCCGCACGACCTTGGGCCACTTTTGTTTAACCTTTCCCTTCTTCTGCAATTCGAAAAAAGTAGGGTGCCCTGCTGGGGTGTGTAATGAACTGTGGCAGTTATGCCCTTTTATGTAATGCTTATTATCTTAATGATGTGCCTTGATGTTTGTATTCTAGGTAGGCAAGGGTAGGATAACTTAGATCGACATGTTTGCGGTAGCTTCCCACCTCATGAGGGCGAGGCCCCTGACATCTGTCGAAGCCCCCATTCCTGGTGACTCGCGAGGCGTTTAAGGCCTCGGGAGCTGCTGTAGATCTGCTGCAGAGATGTTTAGAGAAAAACAAAACCTGTCGAGCACCTCGTTCCTCCTCGCACAAGCCTCCTATCATAGGTTAGCCGTGGCTTAATGCACCATGTCGCGCTGCCCGAGGGGCACGGACTTGAGGGGGTGCTGGTGCTCGTGAGCTTGATTGAGGGCTCCTCGCGAGGATAAAGCTGAAGCACTGGGGAAACAGGGTTCAACGAGGTGTGCTTGTGCGTGGGCGGGCCCATGCACGCACACTTGCCTAGCCCCCATGTGCGAGGGGCGCGAGGAAGAGCGACAGGCAACTGCCGCTCCTCCCTGGCCCAGGCTAAGAATGAAAAAAACGAGAGGAGAGAAAATCCAACTTGGCGAACCAAAGCATGAAAGCACCAACTCCATTAAAGATCACTAAAAGATTGCAAGCAACTTCGGAAAGCAAATGAACAGCCGCGTCCGGCACCTAGTCTAGTCTTCTCACCAGCACGAAGCTAAGTGCTGCCACTAGGACGTGGGAGGGAGCCCCTGTGAGGCCCCAGGGAAGCTTTCAGGAGACTCCAGGGTGTGTACATCCCCACTAATTATTACATGAGAGTGTCACGAGCAGAGACCTTCATAGGCCAGAGCCTTGCTTCATGGGTAGAACTTCCGGAGATGCTAGATGTTCCAGGCAATCTGGATGGGGACCCCGTCCTGTGCCTCTAGGCGTGTTGTGCCAGGCCTGGAGACATGGACAATCCTAAACGGGCCCTCCCACATGGGAGAGTGCTTGTGCAGCCCCTCCCCGGAGAGCACCCGCCTCAGGACGAGGTCGCCCACCTCCAACGTCCTGGAGCAAACACTGCGGCAGTGGTACCGCCATAGCGCCTGCTGGTATCTTGCCGCTCGGAGCGAGGCTTGATGGCGGCATTCGTTCCCCATCACGAGATCCATCCCCCATGTGGCGTCCTGACGTGCCTTGTCGAACGCCAGGACCCATGTGGAGCGATGCTTTACCTCATGTGGGAGAACCGCTTCAGCTCCGTAGACGAGGAAGAATGGCGTCTCGCCTGTTGACTTGGTCGCGGTGGGGCGGATGGACCACAACACGGACTGGAGCTCGTCGAGCCAACCCCTGCCGCAGGCCTCGAGCTTCTTCTTGAAGGTCCTTGCCTTGAGGCCCCTCAAGACCTCTGCGTTGGCAGGGTCGGCCTGGCCGTTGCTCCTGGTGTGTCCCACTGAGGCATATCATATCTGCGTTCCAAGGTTAGCACAGTATGTTTTGAAAAGGTTGCTAGTGAACTGCAAGCCGTTGTCATTGATGATGCAGTTAGGGACACCAAACCGGCTCATGAGGCCTTTGATTAACTTGATGGATGATCTAGCTGGGATGGTGCAGACGGCTTCTACCTCTGCCCACTTGGTGAACTTGTCGATGCCGACGTAGAGGTAGCGGTAGCCCCCTGGCGCTCGGGGAAATGGTCCCAAGATGTCTAGCCCCCAGACCGCGAACGGCCACGTGAGCGGGATTGTCTGGAGGCCTTGCGCGGGCTGGTGGATCTGCTTGGCATGGAACTGGCATGCTTCGCAAGAGCGCACCAGCCCGGTAGCGTCATTGAGTGTTGTGGGCCAATAGAACCCACTGCGGAACGCCTTACCCATGAGGGTGCGTGATGAAGAGTGGTGTACGCAGTCCCCACCATGAATGCCTGCCAGCAGCTCAAGCCCCTGCTCCCTGGAGATGCATCACAAAGAAACGTCATTGGGCCTTTTGCGGTACAACTCACCGTCACGGATGCAGTACGTGGTGGCCTGACGAGCCACACGCTCGGCATCTGTCAGGAACCTGACTCTAAGTCACACCGATCTAGCATGTAACACATCATATCACTTTGCGGCCTCACACACGGTATTCCCACGGGCGCAACCTTACCTGGCCCGGTACCGTTTGCGCCTTTTGGCTCACATATATGATAGTGTCGATAGCATCCATATGACAAAGAACCGGGGCTGACATAGCTAGAAGTGAACCCAAAGTGGCGATAACTTATAGTGACAGGTATACATGACCCAGCAACGAACGTGTCGATCAACAGCGAATGAACCCAAGTCGTAGCAAGCTACAAGGACTTAAAGGAACACCACATGATATTTCCCCAAAGGGCAAACACAGGAACAAACAAGGACACATGCCGGCCAGCCTAAGTGTTCCAGAGCAGTAGCAAGCTACCATGGCTCAGTGGAAGCACTAGGAGACATTTCCCGGTAAGAGAGGCTACCAAGGATAAACAACTAGGTAGTCAGATCCCACACATACCAAGCATTTTAAATCATACACACAATATGCTCCATATGTGCAAATACAACATGGCATCACAACAAAACTCTACAACTCAATATTTAAAAGGCTCCAGAGAGCCATACATATCATTCATATAGATAGGGGTCAAACGACCCGACATTCAAGTCATACAAGCATACAAGCACAAACGGAAGCAACTTGTCTGAGTACACACAACTAGAAAGAAAAAAGGCTTGAAGAAGCCTAACTATCTACAAGGGTCCTTCACATGCTCAGGATCACCACCTCGGCATCAAGCTACTCATCAACGTCGAGGTCTACGTGAAACCCATCAGAAGAGGCGACATTCTCTCCTGCAACAGTAATTAAGCAAACAAGAGTACAAAGGTACTCAGCAAGACTTACATCAGATCCTACATACATGCACATTATCAACAAAGGGATAGTGGAGTTTATTGCGGCAAGCCAGCTTTGACTCTTGGCTAGACTACCTTACGGGACAACAACTTGTAAATGTTTTGCGCACAAGAGTCCACTACTCACCACAACAATACACTACCACAGATCCTCTCCCATCATCCTACGGAAGGGCCATCCACGGCACTCACACTTGTCTTGCAGCTTTTAGTAGTTTCCAATTACTTGTCAATGAACTGTATAGGCAACCATGTAGTCCTTTACTGCGGACGCGGCTATTCGACTAGATGATGTTAACCCTGCAGGGGTGTACTTCTTCACACACGCTTCCACCACTTATCATCGTTTACACGACATGTACTCGGCAACCTTCAAGCGGAACCCCAACGAGGGTGTCGGCCACGACCTGACTAACCACACGAGTCTCTAGTACAGGTTTATCGCCTATTCAGGTTCCATCCGCAGGGAGTCCGGCCGAGGTTTCCACATACGGCCCCGAACAATGTGTGCTGGGTTCCCGAGACACCAAACGGGCGCCCGGTACACCGTGCCACGTACGTACCGCATCACAGCCCACCCCGAGGGTCAACGCTGCACACGGTCTCCAATATATTACAAACTCCAGAACTACTTGCAACTCCTGGACAGAGGACAAGGGCGGTTAATAAGTCGAGGGGTCATATTTCAGGGCCCAATGCATGGTAGTAGCTGATCTTAAATCACAGATACAGATCTCAGTTCTTAGGGACAGTTCCAATGAAACAACCCACCATGTAAACCTACATGGCCTCTCATCAATAACTTTACCAAAGCATGTTCAACACTTCACTCTCATCACCGACATGATCATTTCACCCTAGCCCATCACCCAGATGAACCAGACCTGACATGACTCTAGGCATAGTAGGCATAGCAAGGTAGGAACACAAACATGGCTCAATCAACTCCTACACATGCTAATGGGTTTCATCTAGTTAATGTGGCAATGACAGGTCATGCAGAGGAAATGGGTACAACTACCACAACACCCAACCGTTTGAAAAATTGTTGTCGTAAATGTAGTAAATGAGAGCAGGAGCGAGAACATGGGATTTTATCGATATGATCAAATGGTGGTTTCTTCCTTGTTAGATTGGTAGATGGGTATTGTCCTTCAGTTGGATATTCAAGGTAATCCTCCAGAACAGAACCGAGCACAAAGAATCATACCGGTAACACAATCAACACATGACAATATGCAACAATATGATGCATGCTTATGACATGGCAAAATGAGTGTGTTCGGCTAATGCAACTACAACCAAATGGGTTTGAGCCATTTTGAACGAAAGGTTCAACCCCAAACTCATCTTATGAATTTAAATAGTGCTTTATTATGTTTTGCACTAAACAATAGGGTTAACTTGCTTACACATGCATGGAACCAGTATAGATGGATAGATTGGATTTTCCTCATCATTTTTGATATATAAATCTTTGCATTTGGAGTTACAGATTAATTTGTATGATTTTTAGAAGTTAGCACTATTTTCTGGAATTTCCTGAATAAGAATAAATCCAGAAAAGGCATTACAGCGTCAGCATTGAGTCAGCAGGTCAACTAGGTGGTCCAAATCAAACCTAACCAGTGGGACCCACTGGTCAGTGTCACAGTTAGTTAACTAACTAATTACAGTTAGATTAGTTGCTAATCTAAGTTTGAGCAAAGGGCATGACCCACATGTCAGTGACCAAGGGGGGTCAAATCCCTAGTCAAACTGGGTCAACTCGCGGTGTTTAGCCACCGGCAACGACCAGACGCGGTGGAGGGTGCGGGTTTCTCACTCCGGCGACCAAATAGATGGCAGAGGGCATCTACGGGTAGCTGGGAGCAAGCCACGCCGAGTGGTGGTGCTGGTTGACCTCAGGGTCGCCGGAAACGACGCCAGCGACGAGCTTGGTGGCTACTGGAGTTCGGGCGAGCTCGAACTCATCATTGTAGTGCACGTGGAGGCTTGCAGCTAGCTCCTACGAGGCCTATGCAGTGCGATGAGTGCGTTGGGCATGGTGGTGAGGCCGTTGCATGGTCGAAGCCACGTCGGCGTCGAGCGCAGGCTGCAGCGCGTGCGGGTGTGCTTCGTGCGGTTGCTATAGCGTGCGATACCGAGAACGGATAGTAGGGGGATAGGCAAAATCTCACAGTGGTCACGGCAAGCTAGGCAGCGGGGTCGAGGACGAGCTGGAGCGAGCGAGGCGGCGAAGTGGATCTCCGGCGACGGCGAGGCGGAGCAAGGTCGGTGAAGTGGCTCTGGGGAGAACGAGCGCTCGGGGCTTGGTCTGCTCAACGAAGGGGAGGGTGGCGGAGCTCCTGGACACAGCGGGGTGACGGTGGACGTGGTTACGACGGCGGTGCAGCTGCGGTGGCGTTGGCCATGGTGGGGAGAGAACGAGAGAGAGGCGCGGGGGGAGAGTGAGGTGTCGGGGAGGTCAGGGCGACGAGGTGGAACTCATCCACGCGTCCAGTAGCTTGGTGGCAAGCAGGTGACGGCGTGGCGAGCTCGGTCACACCGGCGCTCTCCTCTGTGCCTGCCTGGCGAGAGGAAGCAGCTGACTAGCCATGGGCCAGCACAGTGCTGGGCCGCCAGGTAAGTTTCGCCAAGTAAATTTCTTTACTTTTTATTTTTTGTTTTCTTTTCTTTCTGCATCTTCGTGGCTTTATTAGAATACTAAAACTAACTCAAAAATCATGAAACTGCTCATGGCTACTGTTTAGAATATTTCCAACAGCAAACATATGATTATTTGGACATTTAGAATATTATATAGCATTTAAATGCCCAAATGCAAATAGAATAAGATTTAGTTCAGTGACTTAATGCTATCCTAGAATATTGTGCACCATTTTTGTTAGAGGTTCTAGACCAAGGCAAAGATGATGAACATTTTAGAAGGGCATTTCAGGTTCATTGAAAAACGTTTTAGTAACCGCTAGTTGGATTAAGTGGTGCTGGGGGTTTCTGCCATCCCCATTTCAACTTTCTATGAAAGTAAACATGATGCAATCAGTCTAATGCATGCACTGACTAGGGTTGTGACAACTCACCCCACTCAAAAAATCTCGTCCTGAGATTTAGGATCCGCTGGAAAGAAAGTGGGGTAATCAAGTCAAAGACGATCCTCCTTTTCCCAAGTGGCTTCTTTCCCGGAATGGTTTGACCATTGAACCTTGAGAAACTTGATGATATGGCGTCAAGGATATGAACAGGATATTCCCAATATGTGAGATTATCTTGAAGATCAAGCGTTTTGTGGTCCACTCCACGGATAAGATCCGAGAAGCAACGCCTGAGTTGAGAAACGTGGAAAACATCATGAACTCTGGAAAGATGCGGAGGTATTTCCAATTGGTAGGCAACTTCTCCTTGTTTGGCAAGAATGCGAAAGGGCCCAACGTAGCGAGGAGCCAATTTGCCCTTGATACCAAACCAATGGGTTCCCTTCAAAGAAGTAATCCGAAGGTAAGCCTTCTTGTCAACTTCAAAAGTCATGGCCTTATGATTATGATCATATTGGCTCTTTTGACGAGATTGGGCTGTTTTCAACTTCTCACAAACAATGCGAACATGCTCTTCTGCTTCCTGGATCATATCCCGGCCAAAGAATTGTCTTTCCCTGGTTTCTGACCAGTTAAGAGGCGTTCGACACGTTCGTCCATAGAGAACTTCAAAAGGAGCTTTGCCCAAGCTAGATTGATAGCTATTGTTATAAGCAAATTTGGCAAATGGATGTCATTTTTCCCAATCCATTCCGAATGAGATAACAGAAGCTCGGAGCATATCTTCCAGAATTTGATTGACGCATTCTACTTGACCACTTGATTGAGGCTGGAAGGCGGTGCTAAAGGAGAGACGATTTCCCATAGAATTTTGGAAACTTTCCCAAAATTGAGAGGTGAAGATACTCCACGATCTGAGTTAATTTCCAATGGAACACCATGAAGAGAAACTCGAGAGATATATAGATCTGCTAGCTGGCTAGCGGTTATACTTTCTCGAACAGGGAGGAAATGGGCTACTTTGGAAAGACGATCGATGATGACAAAGATAGCATTATTCCGTCTCCTGGTCCTGGGGAATCCGCTGATGAAATCCATACTGAGCTTATCCCATTTCCATTTAGGAATAGCTAAAGGTCGGAGGGTGCCAACAGGCCGTTGATGGTCTGCTTTAACATGATGGCAAACGTCGCAGTTAGCAACATATTGAGCAATTTCTCTCTTCATCCTAGTTCACCAGATTCTCTGGCGCAGGTCCTGATACATCTTAGTACTACCGGGATGAATTGTGAGAGGAGATTCATGAGCTTCCTTAAGGATCAATTGCCTCAGGTTTTGTACCTTGGGAACCACTAAGTGGTTTCCGAAGTACACGACACCTTGATCATCAATGGAGAAACAATCTGCAACTCCTTTCTTGATGTTCCTCTTGATACGGGAGATTCCCGAATCTACCTTCTGAGCTTTGATGATCTGATCCGAAAGGGCAGGTTTCACCACCAAGGTAGAAAGGAATCCTTGAGGAACAATGTGAAGGTTAAGCTTCCAAAATTCCTCGTGGAGAAGTGGTTGACTTTGTTGTAACATCAGATTGTTACAATAAGATTTATGACTTAGTGCATGAGCCATGACATTGGCTTTTCCCGGGGTGTAAGTTATTCCTAAGTCGTAATCTATGATCAACTCGACCCAACATCCTTGCCTGAAATTCAAATCCGGTTGGGTTAATATGTATTTCAGACTTTGGTGATCGGTGAAGATTTCGCAACGATTACTGAGAAGGTAATGTCGGCAGGTTTTGACTACATGGACTACAGCTGCAAGCTCTAGATCATGTGTAGGATAGTTTTCCTCATGTTGATGCAACTACCATGAAGCATAGGCAATTAAATGACAGTCTTGCATGAGTATGCAACCTAGTCCTTGTCGCGACGCATCGCAATTGATAACAAAGTCCTTGGAGAAATCTGGTGGTACCAGTACGGGAGCAGATGTTAGGCTTCTTTTCAGTTCCTGAAAACTGGCTCGCACTATGGGGTCCACTCAAACTTTTTATCTTTCTTGAGGTGTTCAGTTAGATGTTTAGCAACCTTCAAGAAGTTCTCGACAAAGCGGCGGCAATAGCTCACTAAGCCAAGGAAACTCCAAACTTGCTTGACTGATTCAGATGGAGTCCAATTACGAATGGCTTGAACTCACTCGGGATTGACAGCAATACCCTTACCAGAGATTACATGGCCTAGGTAGGTCACTTATGGCAACCAGAATTCACATTTAGGGAATTTGGCACAAAGGCGATGCTCTCGAAATTTCATCAATACTAGCCTTAGATGCTCGGCACGTTCTTCCTCATTCTTGGAGTAGTATACCACAACGAATTTATCAAAATACTCCATGAAGATCGAGTTCATTAACCTAGAGAAGGTGGCCGGGGCATTGGTTAAACCGAAGGACATGGCGGTGTACTCGTATTGGCCATAACGAGTAACAAAGGCCGTTTTTGGAATGTCCCCGTTCTTGATTTTGATTTGATGGTAGAGCAACCTCAAATCCATCTTAGAAAAGACTGAGAATCCAGCGAGCTGGTCATACAGGTCGTTGATCCCGGGGAGCGGATACTTGTTCTTTACAGTGACCAAATTGACGGGTCGATAATCTACAACCATCCGTTCTGTACCATCCTTGTTCTTGACGAAGAGGACGGGACAAGCCCATAGAAAAGAAATAGGACGGATGAAACCCTTTTTCAAGGACTCATCGAGTTATTTCTTGAGTTCAACTAGTTCTAGGGGTGCCATCTTAAAGGGTCTCCTAGAGATTGGGACAGTTCCTGGAACAAGATCTATTATGAACTCAACATCCCTGTCAGGTGGAACACCTGGCAGTTCTTCTAGAAAGACATCTGGGAAGTCACGGACTACCGGAACATCTTCGAGATCTGGTAAAGGAGTGGCATTAAGAGAGTAGACCTGACGCTCAGACACTCGGGTCAAGACATTGACTACCTTGCCCAATGGATGTGTAAGTTGAACAGTCCTAGAGAAGCAATCAATCTTAGCATGATGGGCTGTCATCTAGTCCATACCCAAGATGATATTTATGTCCGAGGATTTGAGAGCTATCAAAGATGCAAGGAAAACAAGTCTATTGACATGAATTTCATTCCCATGGCTTACTCTAGAAGTTTGCCATCTAGAACCAGGAGTTGAAATTTCCATGGTGGAGGGCATATCACAAAATGAGGTGTTATGCAAACGACCATAGCTCTCAGATATAAATGAATGAGATGCTCCAGTATCGAAAAGAATAGATGCCGGATTGCAGTTAACAAGCAGCGTACCAAGAACAACGTTGGGATCATCCCGAGCCTCTTCAGCTGAGACACAGTTCACATGGCCACGTGCAGCGGTGGCTGGCTTGGCGTAGTACACCTTCCCTGTTAGCTTACCATGGCCAACAGCCTTTCTGGACTGGTTGGGGTTGTTGTTCTGGGGACAAACTCGCATGTAGTGACCGGTTCTCCACACTTGAAGCATGTCAAAGTGTTGTTGCATGGAGGAGCATTGGCGGCTGATCCACCATAAGTCTTAGGCAGTGCATACTGCTGGGTTGGACGAGGCGCCTGATAGGATGGCCTCGGAGTGAACCTGGGTGGCAGAGCTGTGTTTGGCACCCACACCCCATGCTTCTAAGAGTAGAACTGGATGAGGAACCAGTGTCATGGGCGTGCTTGCGTGTAGCTTCAAAGTCAGCCTGACCTGTTTCAGCACTGATAGCCTTGTTCACTAGCTTCTGGAAGGAAGTGCATTCGTGCAGACGAAGATCACAGCGAAGCTCAGGGCTGAGTCCCTTGCGAAACCCCGCCTGCTTCTTGGCGTCGGTGGACACTTCTTCAGGTGCATAGCATGCTAGATTACCAAGCTCTCTACTATATGCATCCACAGTTAGCCTGCCGTGGGTGAAGTTGCAGAACTTGTCCCTCTTATGATCCATAAGACCTTCCGGGATGTGGTGCTCACGTAAAGCCTCGCTGAAATCTTCCCAAGTGGTATCCTGGCCTGCTGGGCGCATGGCCTCATAGTTTTCCCACCAAAGGCTGACGGGGCCTTCAAGATGATAAGTAGTGTAAGTGACCTTGTCAGTTTCGGCTATGTGTGTAGAGTGTAGCTTTTGGGTGATGCTGTGGAGCCAGTCATCCGCATCGAGAGGTTCGACGGAATGATGGAAGGTTGGTGGGTACAGCTTGATGAAGTCATTGAGAGACACCAAGTCGTTCCTCTAGTGATGTGTAGTGTTCTGCTCAATGCATTCCAGCAAACGGTTGGCCTCACGTTTGTTTCTTTCAGCCTCCAACATGACCTCAGCCAAGGAAGGTGGATGAGGAAGATTCCCATCCCTAGCTCCACTAGCTTCACCAGCTCCTGGGCAGCAGGGGTGCTTCGGGTGTTGACCATCCTAGGAAAACAAAACAATGGTTTAGACAAGGATGGCAAAACTCTAACATAGGAGTGCAGAATGTAATGGATGACACGGAATGCAGGGATGTTCATCTGTACGACATGGTAATACAGAAACTGCCATATATATACCATCGGTCATACACACCATACATAGTTTAGTACAAGCCCAAGCTGAAGTACAACTGCGGTGAAGGAACATTACATCTCATCAGAGGCATTCCAAGCTCCTATACATTATTTTTCTACACCTCCGGAATTCAGTACACACTAAGTCATTTTCCAGAAGACACACAGGACTATGGAGATACAACTACTACAGTACTACTAGTGCCATGATCCAGTTCAGTCATCTCCATCTCTGTAGTAATTTTCATAACGTTTACCCGTGTAGCATGGAAGTGGAACATGCGGATCTGGAAACTCCCGGTCGTGTGGGGCCTATGGACCGTAAGGGCAAGGGTGAGGCCATGGTCCCACGAATGGTGGCAGACGACGCCCATGTGGAGGTGTGATGCCTCCAACATCTGGATAGTCCATGTGACCTGGCAGACGAGTGCGTAGGAGGTACAAATCTCAAATATCAAGGTAACCAGTCTGCACGGCGGGTGCAAGCCGTGTCAGAGTGGCCCAGCGGTCAGTGTTGTACAGCTCCATGCGGAGGGCACAATTCTCATGGTCACTTCCCTCCAACATATGTGTGGTGGTATGAAGGCACGACTCCTCATGAGTAGCATCAGCATAAAGCCAGTGTAATAACCCTCCTCACCAGTGAGTGCTATTGGCAGATAGCAGAACTCGGTGTTCTGAAGCGATGCATGCCCAGCTCGAATGATAGTGATCATGGAGTAAGCAGCATCTTGGACGGACATCTCCACGGTAACTCTGAGCCCGTAAGACCAGTGAAGGGGATCGGTAGCTCTGGGGTAGGAAGGAAATCTTCTCACTATGCAGATATACTGACTCTGATTAAAATCTCGATACTACTCTTTAGTGGTATACTCTGGATACCATCGATACCCTGTCTCTGTCATCACACGGACCAGCATGGCTGTGTGCCCGGGCACGTCAATGCACCGAGTCAGATGTACCACCTGATGTGTGGTGCGGGAAGCCATCTGAAACACGAAATAATGCAAAGGCATTAGAATTTCTAGTATAAATCGGAAAACATAACGACTGTAAATGCTCGAAAAGGATTTGAGACATTTTGCAAAGGATTGCATAATCACTCAACAACATCATAACAAGGTTCTGGGTCCAACTAACAACATACTGAAGTAGTAGAACTGAACTGGGGCTTGTAACCAACAATCCTATAAGAGTCTACTGATTAGTAACACGTGAACCTGATAGAGAGAAGAGATCCTAGTCCTTAACCCCCATGGAAAGAATGGACTTACTCAAATCAGAATGCCATGAGGTAAAGGAGTAAAAAGAGCCTTACGTTCCATACCACAATCAATTCCCCTACATATAACTAACGCATTTCTAGGCTCGACATCGACCAGTATGGCTTTAAGAACCTACAGGCAGTCCGGCTCTGATGCCAATGCTGTTCGGACCCCGATTCTATGTCACACCGATCTAGCATGTAACACATCATATCACTTTGTGGCCTCACACACGGTGTTCCCACGGGTGCCACCTTACCTGGCCCGGGACCATTTGTGCCTTTTGGCTCACGTATATGATAGTGTTTCTAGCATCCATATGACAAAGAACCCGGGCTGACATGGCTAGTCGTTAACCCAAAGTGGCGTTAACTTACAGGGACATGCATACATGACCCAGCAATGGTGTCGATCAATAGTGAATGAACCCAAGTCGTAGCAAGCTACAAGGACTTAAAGGAACGCTGCATGACATTTCCCCGAAGGAACAGACACATGAATGAAGAAGAACACATGTCGGCCAACCTAAGTGTTCCGGAGCAGTAGCAAGCTACCAGGGCTCAGTGGAAGCACTAGGAGACATTTCCCGGTAAGAGAGGCTACCAAGGATAAACAACTAGGTAGTCCGATCCCACACATACCAAGCATTTCAAATCATACACACAATATGCTCGATATGTGCAAATACAACATGGCATCACAACAAAACTCTACAACTCATGTACTTTATTTAAAAGGCTCTAGAGAGACATACATATCATTCATACAGATAGGGGTCACATGACCCAACATTCAAGTCATACAAGCATACAAGCACAAACGGAAGCAACTTGTCTGAGTACAGACAACTAGAAAGCAAAAGGCTTGAAGAAGCCTAACTATCTACAAGGGTCCTTCACATGCTCAGGATCACCACCTGGGCATCAAGCTACTCATCAACGTCGAGGTCTATGTAAAACCCATCAGGAGGGGCGGCATTCTCTTCTGCAACAGTAATTAAGCAAACATGAGTACAAAGGTACTCAGCAAGACATACATCAGATCCTACATACACATGCACATTATCAACAAAGGGATAGTGGAGTTTATTGCAGCAAGCCAACTTTCACTCTTGGCTAGACTATCTTATGGGACAATAACTTGTAAATGTATTGCACACACGAGTCCACTACTCACCATAACAATACACTACCGCGGATCCTCTCCCGTCATCCTATGGAAGGGCCATCCACGACACTCACACTTGTCTTGAGGCTTTTAAAAGTTTCCATTTACTTGTCTATGAACTATATAGGCAACCAAGTAGTCCTTTATCACGGACGCAGCTATTCGAATAGACGATGTTAACCCTGCAGGGGTGTAACTCTTCATACACGCGTCCACCACTTATCGCTGTTTACACGACATGTGCTTGGCAACCTTCAAGCGGAAGCGCAACGAGGGTGTCGGCCATGACCTGAGAAACCACACAAGTCTCTAGTCCAGGTTTATCGCCTATTCAGGTTTCATCCGCAGGGAGTCCGGCCGAGGTTTCCACATATGGCCCCGAACGATGTGTGCAGGGTTCCCGAGGCACCAAGCAGGCGCCTGGTACATCGTGCCACGTACCTAACACATCACAGCCCACCCCGAGGGTCAGCGCTTCACACGGCCTCCAGTATACTACAAACACCAGAAACTACTTGCAACTCCTGTACAGAGGACAAGGGTGGTTAATAAGTCGAGCGGGGTCATATTTCAGGTCCCAATGCATGGTAGTAGCTGATCTTAAATCACACATACAGATTTCAGTTCTTAGGGACGATTCCAATGAAACAACCCACCATGTACTCCTACATGGCCTCTCATCGATACCTTTACCAAAGCGTGTTCAACACTTCACTCTCATCACCGACATGATCATTACACTCTCTCCCATCTCCTGGATGAACCAGACCTAACATGACTCTAAGCATAGCAGACATAGCAAAGTAGGAACACAAACATGGCTCAATCAACTCCTACACATTCTAGTGGATTTCATCTAGTTACTATGGCAATGACAGGTCATGCAGAGGAAATTGGTTCAACTACCGCAACACACAGCCGTTTGAAACGTTGTTGTCTTAAATGCAGTAAATGAGAGCAGGAGCGAGAACATGGGATTTTATCGATATGATCAAATGGTGGTTGCTTGCCTGGAAGATCGGTAAACGGGTACTGTCCTTCAATTGGATATTCACGGTAATCCTCCGAAACAGAACCTACCGCAGAGAATCATACCGGTAACACAATCAATACATGACAATATGCAACAATATGATGCATGCTTATGACATGGCAAAATGAGTGTGTTGGGCTAATGCAACTACAACCAGATGGGTTTGAGCCAGTTTTAACCAAAGGTTCAACCCCAAACTCATCTTATGAATCTAAATAATGTTTTATAATGTTTTGCACTAAACAGCAAGGTTAAGTTGCTTAAGCATGCATGAAACAAGTACATATGAATAGATTGGACTTTTCTGATCATTTTTCATATATAAATCTTTGCATTTGGAGTTACAGATTAATTTCGATGATTTTTAGAAGTTAGCACTATTTTGTGGAATTTCCTGAATAAGAATAAATCCAGAAAAAGGCATTACTACGTCAACCTTTGTGTCGCGAGTCAACTGGGTGGTCGGGACAAACTGACGATGGGACCCAGAGTCGATATTGGTTAATTAACTAACTAATTAGAGTTAGATTAGTTGCTAATCTAGGTTTGACCAAAGGGCAGGGCCCACATGTTAGTGACCTAGTGGGGTCAAATCCCTGGTCAAACTAGGTCAACTCGCTGGCATTTAGCCGCCGGCGACGACCAGATGCGGCAGAGGGTGAGAGTTTCGCACTCTGGCAAGCAAATGGACGGGGGATGCCATCTACAGGTAACTAGGAGCAAGCCGCGTCGAGTGGTAGTGGTGGTTGAGCTCAGGGTCACCGGAAACGACGCCGACGACGAGCTTGGCTGCTGCCGGACTTCGGGCGAGCTCGAACTCGTCGTTGCAGTGCACGTGGAGGCTCGGGGCTAGATCCTACGAGGCCTACACGGTGCGGTGAGTGCGTTGCGCGCGCGGTGGTGAGGGCGTTCGCGTGGCGAGCCCGCCGTCGGCGCGGCTTCGGCGGCGGCAGCGTCTTTGGTGTGCTCGTCGCGGTCGCTACGATGTCTTGGCGGTGAACGGAGCGGAAGGAGAGGCGAAGCTCCTAGCGATGACGACAAGCTAGGCAGCGGGGTCGGGGACGAGCTGGAGCGAGCGGGGCAGCGAAGTGGATCTCCGGCGATGGCGAGGTGGAGCGAGGTCGGTGAAGTGGCTCCGGGGCGAACGAGCGCTCGAGGCTCGGTCTGCTCTACGAAGGGGAGGGTGGCAGAGCTCCTCGACACGGCGAGGCAACGGTGGCCACGGTTACGACGGTGGTGCGGCTGCGGTGGCGTCGTCCATCGTGGGGAGAGAGCGAGAGAGAGGCGCGGGGGTGGGGGTGGGGGAGAGTGAGGTGTCGGGGAGGTCGGGGCGACGAGGTGGAACTCATCCACGCATCTTGTAGCTCAGCGGCAAGTAGGTGATGGCGTGGTGAGCTTGGGCGCGCCGGCACTCTCCTCTCTGCCTGCCTGGCGAGAGGAAGCAGCGGACTGGCCATGGGCCAGCACAGTGCTGGTCCGCCAGGTAAGTTTGGCAGGGTAAGTTTCTTTCCTTTTTATTTCTTATTTTGTTTTCTTTCTGCATCTTTGTGGCTTCACTAAAAATACTAAAACTAACTCAAAAATCATGAAACTGCTCATGGCTACCGTTTAGAATATTTCCAACAACGAACATTTTAGTTCATGATTATTTGGACATTTAGAATGTTATATAGCATTTAAATGCCCAAATGCAAATAAAATATGATTTAATTCAGTGACCCAATGACGTCCTAGAAAATTTTGCACCATTTTTGTCAGAGGTTCTAGACCAAGGCAAAGATGATGAACATTTTAGAAGGGCATTTCAGGTTCATTGAAAAAGATTTTAGTAAACCCTAGTTGGATTAAGTGGTGCTGGGGGTTTCTGCCATCCCCATTTCAACTTTCTGTGAAAAGTAAACATAATGCAATCACTCTAATGCATGCACTGACAAGGGTTGTGATAGCATCCTCCACCTTCTCCGGCAGGGTCCCCTGAAGCAGGTATTCTTGAACTCCTCGGTCCAGCACCCCTCCACGAGGCTCGGCGCGAGCAGGCGTGCCTCGAGGTGGAGTGCATCTTTGGGCGCTTTGTTCTGGTGCTTGGAGTAGGTTCTCCTGAGGTGGTGCTGGTGCTGCGGTGGGGGGAGCCGCCGATGGCTTGAGACCCGTTCCTCAAACACCACTGGCTCCTGAGGTTGCCTCCGGGATGCTCTCTTGGCGATATCATCCGCCTCCTTGTTCATTCCTTGCGGCACGTGCTGCAGTTCCAAGCCCAAGAGCAGTTTCTCCATCTTACGTACCTCTTCCAGGTATGCCTCCATGTGCTCGTCCTTGGGTATGTAATCTTTGTTGGAGAAGTTGATGAGGAGCTGGGAGTCATCCCTGATGGTGAGACGCTTCACCCCGAGCACCGTCGCGGCTCTGAGGCCGGCGAGCAAGCCTTCATACTCTGCAATGTTGTTGGAGACCTTTTCGCCCTGCTGAAAACAGAGTTCTATTGTGTTGTAGAGCTTGTCCTTGGTGGCTGAGATGAGGACTGCCCCAGCCCCGGCGCCTTGTCGTGAGATTGCGCCGTAGAAGTACATGATCCACCCGTCTGGCGCCTCGTCTCCAGGCAAGAGGGAGCGATACTCGCACATCCCGAGGTCAGGGACGTCACTCCATTCTGCCATGAAATCTGCGAGGGCCGCGCCCTTGATGACCCTGGTGGTGCTGAACTCGAGCTAGAACGCCTGATGCTCGATGTTCCACTTTGCAACCAGCCTGGCGGCATTAGGGCTCTGGAGCACCCTCTCTAGTGGGCAGGCTGAAATGACCTTGATGGGGTGCCCTTGTAAGTAGTGGCGCAGCTTCTGGGAGGCGACGAGGAGCGCGACCAAGAGCTTTTGGGGCATGGGGTAGCACACCCGTGCCTCCCGTAGCACTCTGCTGACAAAGTAGACCGAGTGCTCAACGGGGGAGGAGGTGTTGGTGAGGTCTTGTGTCTCTTCAGGATGCGAGCCGTCGGGGGTCCCATCACCTACCGCGATGACTGTGGCCTCGCAAGCCTCAGCCTCAGGATCCCCTCCGGCAGAAGGTCGGTTTGAGCCTCGGGAGGGATGTCGGTTGTCGGATCAGCTGAGGTCTCAGGAGCACCATCCTGAAGAGGCTGCGCTTTGCTTGGTGACCGGGCGCCCTACTAAGGGTCCTTGGTCGTGCACTCTTCTCTTAGCGCCAACAGAGCGGCACTGGCGAGGTGAGGGGTGGCAGCCAAATAGAGCAATAGGGGCTCGAGAGGGCGCGGTGCCACCATCACCGGCGGGCTAGTCAGGTATCTCTTGAGGTCTTGAAAGGCGCATCGGCCGAGGTCCTCAAGCGGCCTTCTTTTCATCAGCTTGAAGAACGGGAGGGCGCGTTCCACCAGCTTGGAGATGAAGCGCCCCAGTGAGGTCACGCAGCCCGCCAGCTTCTGCATCTCCTTGAGCGTCTGCAGAGGGTTCATGTCTTCTATGGCCTTAACCTTCTCTGGATTAGTCTCGATTCCTCTGTGCGACACTAGGAAACCCAGCAGCTAGCTAGAGCGAACCCGAACAAACACTTCTCAGGATTGAGCCACAGGTCTACCTTGCGCAGGCTGGCAAACGTTTCCTTCAGATCCTCAATCAAGGTCTTCGCCTCCCGAGACTTCACAGCTATGTCATCAACATAGGCCTTAGCATTTCTCGAGCTCTTGGCGAGGCGATGTGCATCGGCATTGGAAAGTAGCCCGACATTGCGTAGCCGAAGGCATCAGGTGTAGCATTACACGCATAGGGGTCGAGCAGCCGTCTTCTCCACATCTTGCACGGCCATCTTGATCTGGTGGTAGGCCGAGAAGGCGTCCAGAAAGCACAATAGGTCGCACTCGGCGGTGGAGTCGATGATCTGGTCGATGCATGGAAGCGGGAAGGGATCTTGAGGGAAGGCCTTGTTAAGGTTGGTGAAGTCGACATACATGCGCTCCTTCCCTCCTTTCTTGGGGACGATGACTGGGTTTGCCAGCCACTCCGAGTACCGGACCTCCCGAATGACTCCAGCATCCAGCAACTTGCGGGTTTCTTGGATGATGAACGCCTGCTTGTTGGTGGACTGTCGTCGGGCCTTCTGCTTCACTAGGCGCACGTTTGGGCATACCCTCAGGTGGTGCTCGATAATTCCCCTTGGGACCCCGACTAGGTCCTTGGGCTCCCATGCGAACACTTCCTTGTTGGCGCGCAAGAAGTTGACCAACACTTCCTCTTGGTCCTGGGGGAGGTCAACTCCTATGGTGAAGGTGGCGCCTGATGCCCCATCCTCATTAACTGGCACCTGCTTCGTCTCGGCTCAGTCTTGGGAAAACAACTACTTCTTCTTGGCTGGTGCTGCCCCAGGAGCCTCAGGGCCCCCTTTCTCGCTCAGCTGCACAGACGCCACAGTCCTGAAGACGAGCTTGAGGGCCTGCAGCACGTCCTTGGTGTCCCCTACCACCGTGAGGACAACACTGCTACCTGGCATCTTCATGAGGTTGTAGGCTAGATGAGTTGCCGCCATCAGTACCCAAGGATGGCATTGTATGGCAGGTCGATCTGGGCGACGTCGAAGTCGATGAGCTCGGTGCGGTAGTTGTCGCGGGTCCCAAAGGGACGGGAAGGTGGATTTGCCCAGGGGGCTGGTGGAGCCATCGCCGACCCTGGAGAAGGGCTTGGTGGGACGGAGCCGGCCGTGGGGCACGTGAAGTAGGCCGAATGCCTCTACGGAGAGCATGCTGAGGCCGGCCTCGCCATCGATGAGGGTCTTGGTGATCGCCACGTTGCATATGGTGGGGGTGCAGAGCATCGGGAGCGCACCTGCTCCCGCCGTGGTAGCTGGATGATCTTCTGGGCCGAAGGTGAGTTTGGGCTTAGGCATTACCCAGCACAGGGGAGCCCCTGAGCTCACCTGGGTGGCACTTACTTGGCGGTAGAACTGCTTGACGTGGCGGCCGGAGGGTTGTGCCTGCGAGCCACCCAGGAGAGCTGCGACGATGGGGGTTGCCGGCGCCATGAAGTGTGCGATGAAGAGGCCGTGCAACTCCTCTCAGGAGGCTACAGAGGACTCCGGCAGGTTGAGCAGCCAGGCGCACGGCGCACCTACGAGGGCCATGGGGAGCTAGTTGGCCATCACCTTGTCATCTCCGCCGGCCGCGCAAACTGCCTCCTCGTATGCCTGGAGGAAGCTGGCCAAATACGCCGCACCGTCGTAGCGTGATGGCATCTCCGGCCTGAACTTGGGTGGCCACTCCACCCGTTGCAAGGCATGGGTGAAAGCGCGGAGGCCCACGGCTCCCTCAAAGGTGCGCGATGGCCTAGTCGACAAGGGAGCACCTGCCATCGGAGCCAGCGGCGGGATGTGGCAGACAAAGCAACGGATCTCGAACGCACCCCTACGTGGTGCGCCTAATATCGGATTCAGGTTCTGCAAACCCTTGATAGGTTCGAACTCTAGGGTGCGTGCGGAGATCTCAACCTACCTAGCCTGCCTACTCGCGATCCTCACAGCCTAGCGCGTCGAGCTCAAAGGGACAGGGAGACACAACAGTTCATCCTGGTTTGGGCCACCTTGTGGTGTAATACCCTACTCCAGCTTTGTGGTGGATTGCCTCGAGGGGCTGAGGATGAACTAATACACTGGATGAACCGCCTCAGGAGGTGAGGTGTGTCGGTGTCAAAATCAGCGGATCTCAGGTAGGGGGTCCCGATCTGTGCGTCTTAGGCTGATGGTAACATGAGGCGAGGGACACAATGTTTGCCCAGGTTCGGGCCCTCTCGATGGAGGTAAAACCCTACTTCCTGCTTGATTGATATTGATGATATGAGTAGTACAAGAGTAGATCTACCACGAGATCGTAGAGGCTAAACCCTAGAAGCTAGCCTATGATGATTATGATTGTGATTGTCCCTCTAAGGACCGAACCCTCCGGTTTATATAGACACCGGAGGGGGCTAGGGTTTACAAGGAGTCGGTTACAAGGAAGGAAATATAATATCCAGATCGCCAAGCTAGTCTTCCACGTAAAGGAGAGTCCCATCCGGACACGGGACGGAGTCTTGAGTCTTGTATCTTCACGCTCCAATAGTCCGGACAAAGTGTATAGTCCGGCTGTCCGGATACCCCCTAATCCAGGACTCCCTCAGTAGCCCCTGAACCAGGCTTCAATGACGATGAGTCCGGCGTGCAGTCTTGTCTTCGGCATTGCAATGCAGGTTCCATCTCCGAATACTCCAAAGTAATTGTCGAGCACTCAGACCGTGTCCGGATCTGCAAGATGATCTTCACATACCACCGTAGGGGGCATAGCATAAATCTGATCTGGTAGCAATCTTTGTGTGTCGTGCCCTTGTATCGTGGCCCGGCCCAACACGAATCGTTTTTTCTTAGCCCACCTCGACACACGTTGCGAGGCGGTTTTATAACGCATACACTTAAGCGGAATCGTGTTCCCCTTATTACGGGATCTTCCATCAATACAGCGTCGCCACCCCTAGCATGTTGGTATGACTCTGTGTTTTAGATAATCTCAAGCGGTCCTGCTGAGGACTCTTGATATTCACCCCTTTATAATGGGGCGAGGCCTATACCTCTTTTCCACCACCCTTGCACCCTTTCGCATCTCGAGTTCTAACACCCGAGACCCAAACTCAAACACCCCAGATCCTCCAGTATGTCCGGATCCAACCTTCAAGGCCGGTGGGTGGCCTCCTCGATCAAAGAGGAGGACATTGCGAGGCTTAGGGAGGTCGAATATCTGACCACCGACATCCAGCACAGGCTTCCTGCTCCAGGGCAGGTCATCCCAACTCCCAAGCCCAATGAGAGCGTCGTATTTGTTCCTCACTTCCTCTGCGGCTTGGGCCTCACCCTTGATCCCTTTGTGAGGGGGCTCATGTTCTATTACGGGTTGGATTTTCATGATCTAGCTCCGGACGCTATCCTCCATATCTCGTCGTTCATCATTGTGTGTGAGGCTTTTCTCCATGTCACTCCACACTTTGGCTTATGGCTCAAGACCTTTAATGTGAAGCCGAAGATGATTGAGGGGCGACATGTGGAGTGTAGAGGTGCCATAATAAGCAGGAACGCCGATGCCCCATGGCCAGAGGGTTATTTCCCAGAGGTATCCGATGTATGGCAGCGGAGGTGGTTCTACGTCACGGCTCCCAGAGGCACAAAGTGGGTGGCCGCCCCCGATTTCCGCTTGGGCCCTCCGTCACAACTGGCATCATGGACCGACGCAGGACGGAATTAGGGGCCCGTTAGTGATGTTCCAATACTACAGAGCCGTATCCGGGAGCTTCTTGACAGGGACATTAACCGTGTCAGCATAATTCAGGTAATGCTAATCCGACGGATGTTGCCGTGCAAACGCCGGCCTCTCCGAATGTGGGAGTTCAATCCAGAGGGTCCGCGGACTATCAAGCACTTCTTCGGCCTGAAGCTCGAAGGGATGTGTCAATTATTCTTCGGACCACAAGTAAGGTGTCCGGACACCACCGAGGATGCGGGCCTAAGCTGCAATCGCCTAGATACCCAAGTAAGTAACCCTGAAATCGGACACTTCATTTATATTTGTCATAGCCATTATTCTGAAAATCCTCCGTGGCCAGGAATGGCTCAGCAAGGCAGAGAGAATCAGGTGTCCGGCGCCACTTCCCAAAGGCTCGCCCAGTCCAACCATAGCCAAGATGCTCAGCTTGGTGCTTAGAAAAATGCCCTCAGGGAAAGACGAAGGGGAGAACAAAGAAGCCAAACTTCACACACTGCACATCCAAACCGGGGGAATTGCTACCTCCCCTAAGGAGGATGGTCGGGAAGGGTAGTCTGAAGCCTCCTCCCCGCGCGGAAAGAAGAGGGCCACCTCCGAAGACTTGGAGACGGAGGTGCCCAAGCAAGGGAAGAAAACGTCACCAGGGGGCCCTACCCAGAACGGTACCCTTACCGCGTCATGCCCGCCGACGGGCCAGCCCTCAATCGAGCTGTGAGTTAATTGTTAATTCAAAGGTACTGCATTTCTCCGAGAACAATAACCAGGATTCATTTTTTGCAGTCCGGCTAGCAGCTCTTCTCAACAGAGTTCATCTTCGGGGGATCTCCCTCCGGAGATGATGGAGAGTGAGACCCCACCATCCTCTCCACCTCACGAGGCGGGCGAAACCGAGGTGTCGTCACGGAGGAGTCCAGATCTGCCGAAGCAAGAAGCTAATCCTTCAGCTGCCCTGAGCCTGGAGCATTCGGTTCCCACGGGGGGCGATGAGAAGGGTCCGGCATAGTTTGGTGTCCGGCCGGACATACTGACTGGCCGCACTCTCGGAGGAGCACCGCTCATTAATGAGCTCGGTGCTCAAGAAGATTTCTTCCGCCACAAGCGGTTTGAATGAACCGTTTACGAGCCTGCTTAGTGGCTTTGAGGTATGTAATGAAAAATACATAATTTCTAGCTGTGAGGCACACGCTAGGTGTGCTCCATATGGATAGTAGCCCCTGAGACTCTGGTTGCCCACCCTAGGCGGCAGACGGAGGATCGTAATGTGTAAGTAATGATTGCGCTGTATATATGCGCAGGTGTCTAAGGATCCGGCAGCCGACCATTCCGTTGAAGTTGCCGAACTAAGGTGGCAGGTTGGAGCTATTGATGCCGATATCATGCTGGTGAACGAGCGGCTGAACGAGTCACAAGCTATGTGCTCTACTTTCCTTATTATGTTGTTGAGGAAAATTTGAGAGGGGCATAATATTAATGCGACATACTTGGACTGCAGACGGTGCTACTGCGGTGGAAGCCCTAAGGGCGGAGCTTGCCCAGGCCAAGGAACAAGCTCGGGCTAGCAATGCGGCTGCCCTAAAGGCGACCGAAGAGTTGAGAGCTGAACAGGCTGCTCATCGCCGAAGCGAAGACAAGATAGCCGAAATGGCTATGGAGTTGAAAAATGCCGCCGACTGGTATGAGCTCCTTGAAAAGGAGAATCAAGTTAATTCGGCTGACCTGAGCAAGGCACTTAGCGCGGCCAAGGAGACGCGGACCAAAATTAGGGATGTGCGGGAGGAGCTTCGACAGGACGGAAAAATCGTGGCTGGGAACCCCTACTTGCTGCAGATGAAGTTTTTGGATCCGAAGTATGCTCTCCTGGATCGACGCTAGAGTCCTGCAAACGCGTATGCGGACTTGGCGAAGAGTACATCTGATGCCGCCAAGTTTTTCGTTGATCAAGGTGATAAAGAAGTGGAGAAGCTGTTCTGGTCGCAATTCCATGCTCCCGCGCGCCCATTGCCGTTGAGTGAGAAGATGCCTGCCGTGGCGGAACTTCATAGGCTTTCCGAGCTTGCCATGCGGTCTGTAATAGACCATCTTTGGCCGAAGGAGCCGAAGCCGGACATTTATTTTTGTTTAGTGCAACAATTCCTTGGTGCCGTATCACGAATCGATGCCATCAGAAGGTCGGCGTGTATAGAGGGTGCACGAATGGCTCTCGCCCGTGTTAAAGCATTTTGCACGGATATGGAGGCCACCATCATTGCAACCCAGAATCCGGCGGGAGGCCAGGATCTGGCCGAGCACTTCCTGGAGCAGGTACCAGAAGGTGCTCGGTTAATAGAGGCTCTGTGCTCGAAGAATTTCATGTTCGAGTGACAAATCGTGTCATTGTAATAACAATGTTATTTTGATTATGAGGCTATATTTATACTTTGTGCCCGAAAGTATTATTGTGCTTCATATGCGGCCGTTTTTATGTATACGTGTAATTCTGAAAGTTGGCAGTCGTTGGCTTCAGCCCCCACACATATAATGCGGGGGTGTTCGCAAAAAATATGCATAATCACACTTGATCCAACGTCTTGGTCCATTAAGGAGGTGATCGCATGTCGAACTAGGCAACCGGACTATATAGCTGTAACACGTTCACTTAGCCATAGGAGTTTGGCGGTGGGGCTACTATGTAGCCCCTAGTACTTTTGCGTGCATCCGAATACGGGCGCGTGTGTACATGACCGAAAGCGGCCCTTTGTTATCTTGGAGGAATCCTAAAGATTCGATAAGTCCTCAGTGGTTGAGCAGGTCTCTTCTTTGTATCATGATGATCGGTTTTCGGCTTTCTCTACTGAGGTGCTCATACGGAATTACCAGGGCACAATCGCCGTAGTTCTCCTTTGGCCGCCTTAGCCGATAAGAACGGAACATAAGGCGGCAAACGCAGGAGCCGGGGAAACCCAACATTTGACCAAAGGCATGATTCAGAGCTGATGCATATAAGGCCAAACTCGTGACGCCGAACACTCCCGAAGGTATTCAGACCTTATAATAGAAAATGGGCTGAAGAATGCCCTTTCCTTATAAACCTTGTATTTCCAGGTACGTGCATTAGTCTGTCGTGCCGAAATGCCAATAACGGCACTATCTGTGGGTACAGTACCCATGGGATGTGTAAGCAACAAGAGGCAATAGAAAAGGTTTACACAGGGGCTTAATCTAAAGAGAAACCTTTGAGCGGGGCCTTGCTGCATGTCTGCGCCTTTGTCTCCGTTGTGCCGTGTCCTGGAAGGGTATTGCACGAATGTTGTCTGTAAAAAGAAAACTAGTGTAGTAGAGTACAACATAAGCATGCGATGTATAGTAAAAGTGTAAAACATTGGCCTGCCAATAAGGTTGAGCCACGGGTGGGGTTGTATTAAATATCTATAGCCCCTGGTGTCCTCTATGGGATTACGTACGTGGCGCCCTAGATCAGTTTTATCCGGGCTACCGGACTCTTCTAACCGTGTTTGTGGTCTTAACGACCAGTCATGCTTTCTGTTGTTGGAGGCCGCTTAGAATCCGGCCGCTGGAGCCGTCGCGTATTCCTCCGCGCGTGAAGAGCGCTCTGTGTTTCCGTTAACGATAAGCCTCGTGGACCGGGCATCTTGAGTGTGAGGTAGGCGTAATGCGGTACTACGTTGAAGCGGGCGAAGGACGTTCTTCCAAGCGATGTGTGATAGCCGCTTTAGAAGGGTGCGATGGTGAAGAGTAGTTCTTCGCTTCTGGAGTTTCCTGGGGAGACGAATGTTACCTCTAGTACGACGGAGCCCCTGCCGTAGGCTTCAACGCTTGGTATCACCCCTTCAAAGTTGGTGTTGCTTTGGCTGATTCTGGATGAGTCTATCCCCATCCTGCGGACAGTGTCCTGGTATATTAAATTGAGACTACTGCCGCCGTCCATGAGGACGCGAGTAAGATGGTATTCGTCAATTATTGGGTCGAGCACCATGGCATCTGAATACTAGTCAGGCAGTCCGTGTGATCGAAAGTGATCGGACAAGCCGACCAGTGGTTAGGTGTGGGTACGACAGGCTCTATAGCGTATGTGTCTCTGAGCGCGCATTCGTGCCTTCTTGTGGATGTGTGAGTCGCGTGGATCATGTTTACTGTTTTTACCTCTGGTGGAATTTTTACGTCCCCGGTGTTCGGGTTTGGCGAGGCTCATCCTTGTCTTCACTTGGTGTTTTCCTTCCCTTGTGTTTGGCATTTAATTTGCTGGCCTACTTGAAGACCCAGCATTCTCTGTGAGTGTGGTTCGCAGGTTTGTCGGGGTTGCCATGAATTTGGCACAGTCTGTCCAGGACTCTGTTCAGACCGGACGGTCCTTCTTTGCTGCCTTTAACTCGCTTCTTTTGATGACCGGGTCGAGAGCCCCTGAATCCGGCGTTGACCGTTGTGTTATCCGGGCTCTCTTCCTTGTTTTGACGTTTGTTTTTATTGCATCGTGTCTTCCCGTTGCCATCCCTTATTTTGGATGTGCTTGGGTCATTTGGTGCCTTCTGAACCAACCAGCTATCTTCACCAGCGCAAAAGCGGGTCATAAGGCTTGTTAAGGCTACCATTATCCTTGGCTTTTCTTGGCCGAGGTGTCTGGCTAGCCACTCGTCTCGGATGCTATGTTTGAACGCCGCTAAGGCCTCGGCATCCGGACAATCGACAATTTGATTCTTTTTAGTGAGGAATCTGTTCCAAAGCTTGTGGGCGGACTCTCCGGACTGTTGGACTATGTGACTTAAATCGTCCGCATCCGGAGGCCGGACATAGGTCCCTTGAGAATTGGCCCTGAAAGTGTCCTCGAGTTCAACCCAACTTCCAATTGAGTTTTTGGGGAGGCCTTTCAACCAGTGTCGAGATGGCCCCTTCAGCTTGAGGGGAAGGTATTTGATGGCGTGGAGGTCGTCCCCACGAGCCATGTGTATATGCAGGATAAAATCCTCGATCCAGACCCCTGGGTCTGTCGTTCCGTCGTATGCCTCTATGTTCACAGGTTTGAAACCCTTTGGAAATTCATGGTCCAGTACTTCTTCGGTGAAGCATAGGGGGTGAGCAGCCCCTCTATATCTGGACGTGATGTGGCACGCTGTTGGCTGTTGTTGCATCTGGTGTTGATTCCGAACTGGTATCCGATCGGTATGATCGTTTTGGTGACCATAGTCCTGCACCGGGGTGTGTCCTTTTGACCCGTAGATGGATCTGGTCACGCCGGCTTTCTTATCTGTGTTCAGCGTCGGCAGCTGCTCTCTTCCGGTTGTGAAGTGGTTTGTCCGGTCTCCTGGCCGTGTTGTTCTTTGGTGGAACGGCCTCGTCGTCGAATTCTGGCAGCAACTTGTGCTTTGGATAGCTCTTTGTATGGCGATCGTCGCCGTACTTTTTTTTCAGTGTCTAGCACTTTATTGCATCTGCGATTGTGCGTTTCCTGTGCGGCCTTTAGTCGTTGCTTCTGCTTCTTTACACTTCTCGCAGTGGCCACAAGTCTTCTGTGGAGGTTATCTCGTTCCATGCGTGTTTCCGGGATGATGAATGCATCGTCATCCGGACTGTGTTCTTGTCCTGGGACGGTTTGGCGAACTCGTCCCTCAGGATCATTGTGATCGGGCGTCTGCTCCGAACTATGTTCGGTTTGACCTGGCTCATCCTGCTCCATAGTCAGGTCCATATGGTCGTTGTTGCCTTCGGAGTTGACTGGGGTGTCGATCTTTCTGGCGCTCTTGTCGCTATTTTTTCTGTTGCTGGACTTGGAGCAGCGTCTGCACCGTCGTTTTGGCTTTTGTCCGAGGGTTTTATCTTCCGGATTGTCTCCGTCGTCCTTGAGGGAGTCCTGGACTAGGGGGTGTCCAGACAACCGGACTATCATCGTCCGCCGGACTCCAAGACTAAGAAGATGCAAGATTGAAGACTCCGTCCCGTGTCCGGATGAGACTTTCCTTGGCGTGGAAGGCAAGCTTGGCGATACAGATATGTGAATCTCCTACCATTGTAACCGACTCTGTGTAACCCTAGCCCTCTCCGGTGTCTATATAAACCGGAGGGCTTTAGTCCGTAGGACATAACCTCCATTACAACAATCATACCATAGGCTAGCTTCTACGGTTTAGCCTCCTTGATCTCGTGGTAGATCCACTCTTGTACTACCCATATCATCAATATTAATCAAGCGGGGCGTAGGGTTTTACCTCCATCAAGAGGGCCCGAACACAGGTAAAACATCGTGTCCCTTGTCTCTGTTACCATCCGCCTAGACACGATTCGGGACCCCTACCGAGATCCGCGGTTTGACACCGACATTGGTGCTTTCATTGAGAGTTCCTGCGTAGCCGTCACCGATAGGCTCGATGGCTTCTTCAATCAACAACAACGCCGTCGGTGATACTTTTCTCCCGGATAGATCTTCGTATTGGCCGCTTCTGCGGGCTAATTAAGCAGCCATCTGGAGCAGATCGAAGCTTCGCCCTGGCGTCGAGTCAGGTTCGAAGCCTAAACTTCACGGCCGATGTCGCGGGGACTTGATCTCCGGCGGACTCGAGCCTACAGCCAGCGTGCCGCTCTATCGCGATGGGCATGATTTAGCTCTGCCGCGGACAAAGTGCCTTGGTAGCGCACATGAATCCGCTCCGGCCCTCGGTCGAGCCGATCGCCCGGATCGAGATCGGTGGCTGGACACGCCTCGAGGCTGCAACTTCGCGGCGATGGGCGAACACGACCTTGTCCCCTATAAAGCTCATGACTCCGAGGTGGCGGACTCCCTGCCGGACTCCGAACCTCCTACGCCCCTGCCAATTGAATCCGATTGGGCGCCGATCATGGAGTTCACCGCCGCGGACATCCTCCAACACTCGCCCTTTGGCGACATCCTAAATTCGCTAAAGCATCTCTCGCTATCCAGAGAGCCCTGGCCAGATTATGGCCAGGATGGTTGGGATGCGGACGACGAAGAAATTCAAAGCCCACCCACCACCCACTTTGTAGCCACTGTCGACGATCTAACAGACATGCTAGACTATGACTCGAAGACATCGGCGGTATGGGCGGCGATGCCGGAGACGATCAAGAACCAGCGCCTACAGGGCACTGGAAGACCACCCCAACACATGACGTATACATGCTGGATACCCCAAAAGGAAGCGACAACGAGGACCAACGGGGCGCGGCAAAAGATAATCCCGCTGATAAACAAACAAAACGGCGACGCAGACGCCGCCCTAAGTCCCGCCTCGACAACAACAATGCTCCTCATGACCCAGCAATAGAGCAGGGCAAACCAGTGGACGACGAACATGCAGCCAAGCAACCGTCCGAACAGGACGAATCGGATAATCAATCCATGCCCGGCGAAACCAACAGTCTAGACGACCTCACGCCGGACACACCGCCGGAGAATAAAAGCCTTCGGAAAAGACTCGTCGCCACTGCAAGAAGTTTGAAGAAGGAAAAACGGAAGCTCAAAACAGCGGAAGACATACTCAGAATGAGGTGGATCAAAGTGCTCAAAACCGCATGAACAAATCGACAATGGCCATCAATCAAGAGCTACCGAAGCGCAAGCTGCTGCGAGGACTTGACGAGGAGGCCATAGAGCCCCCAGGTCAAAAAACAAAGAGGCGCTTGGTAGGATAGGCGGCGGATGATAGGCCAAAATCTAAAAGCGGCACCGCACACAAGCCGACTCATGACCTGGAAGAACAGATGGCCCAGCCAGGTCCATTTACGGGCCAAAGAAGAGGGCCCCAGGAAGCAACACAACACGCCAAGTGTCCGAAGACAGCGGTACACCCAAATACTGAGGCGCCGCACACCCACTATGTTTCACCAATGAGGTGCTGGATCATGAATTCCCAGCAGGGTTTAAACCCATAAACATAGAGGCTTCTGACGGAACAACAGACCACAGTGCGGATAGAGGATTATATACTACACATACACATGGCTAGAGGAGACGATCTCACGCCATAAAATATTTACCCTCAAGATCAAAGGGCCAGCCGTCATTGGCTCAAAAGCCTCCCGAGAAAACACTATTGGAAGTTGGGAAGAGCTTGAGGGCGCGTTTGAAACAAATTTTCAAGGGACTTATGTCCGCCCTCCGGATCTGAGATGATCTAAGTCATATAACTCAACAGCCCGGAGAGTCGGTAGCATAAATTCTGGAACAGGTTCCTTACTAAAAGAACCAAATAGTCATTGTCCGGACGCCGAGGCCTTAGCAGCTTTTAAACACAACGTCCAGGGCGAATGGCTTGCCGAGCACCTCGGCCAAGAAGCCGAGGACAATGTCGCGCTAACAAGCCTCATGACCGCTTTGCGGGGAAGATAGCTGGCTGGCAAGATCAGCACCAGCGACCCAAGTACATCCGAGATCGAGAGATGGAAGCGGAAAATCATGGCGCAGAAAAGATCAGCGCCGGAATAAAGAGAAAAGCCCAAAGAACACGGCGGTCAACGCCGGATTCAAAAGCTCACGGCCAAACAACAAAGAACTGCCTCTTAAGGATAACAGTGATGAGCTATCCAACTTAAACAAAATTTTGGGTCGGATATGTCAAATCCACAGTACCCTCGAGAGGCCTGCAAACCATACCCACCGAGATTGTTGGGTTTTCAAACATTCCGGCCGATTAAACACCAAACACAAGGGGCTCGACGCATCAAGCGAGGATGATGATAAACCCCACCGGTGAAACCTTTGGAAAACAAAAGACTTTCCCACAAGAAGTCAAAGCGATAAACTCACTTCATGTGATAATACGGAAAAATCGGCACCCTTCACGACGGGTCCCTTGCGGTCCACCCGGCGGAACCTCGAGATTGGATGTCAAAACCAATAACTTTTGACCACCTGGACTATTCCAGAAGTGTCCGGAATGCAGGATGGACTGCTCTGATATTGGATTCTATAATCGACGGACTACAATTTACACAAGTCCTGATGGACGGAGGCAGCAATCTAAACCTGCTATATCAAAACACAATCCGTAAGTTGGGGATAGACCGTACTAAAATTCGACACAGCCGCACTTCCTTTAAAGGAGTGACGCCAGGCCCTTACGCCAAGTGCGCAGGCTCCTTATTACTAGAAGTTGTGTTCGGGTCACCGAACAACTTCCGGCGTGAAAAACTAATCTTTCATGTCGCCCGTTCAAAAGTAGCTATCAAGCACTATTGGGGCGTGAAGCTTTTGTCGCTTCAACGCCATACCACATTACGCGTCTCTTACACTTAAAATGCCGGTCCACGTGGCATCATTTCATTCTTGGTCATTTAAAGACCCGGACACGGCTAGACAAGTCCGGCATAAATAAGCTAGGGCTCCCTAGCCGCACACCCATTACAAGGGGCTGTGCGTATAAGCAACAACGAGCTCATATAGACTCCGCTTTACTTATTTATTAATATTTTTCATATACTTTTTTTATACGATTTCCTTTCAAACTAAGTTCCTCTCTTTTCTGAGATGAACAAGCGTGCACACCGTCCATGATAGCGGCTGCGCGGAACCACGGTAGCGAGGCGTGCGGTAGGGACCCGTCGCAAGGATTCTTTTGATTAAGACCTGCGTAAACCTTTTTCTTGTCTCTTGTTGTTATAATCCCTGGTTTCTCATTATAACAGAGTGGAGCTGACGTTTTGGCATCGGCGCGTCGGAGGACCTTGCCGTGCACGGACACTAGGGGCTTAGGGCATTGTTCGCCCATCATTATAAAGACCGGACACCTTAGGGAGTGTTGGCGTCTCGAGATTAGGCCTTATATGCATCAGCTCGAATCATGTCTTTGGTCAAATGTTGGGTTTGCCCGGCTCGTGTTTTGCTGCCTTACGTTCCGTATCATCGGCTAACGCGGCACCGGAGAACTCTGCGATTGTGCCCCGATTCTGCTGGGCGGCACCTCGATGAAAGCGCCGAAAATTGTCATGATCTGGAGAGATGGTCAACCACTCGATCGCCCACGGAATGTTTAGAATTCCCCGCTTTGACGAAGGACCGTTTCGGTCGAGCACACGCGCCCGAATTCGGAGAGCACGGTGCCCCGGGGCTATATCGTAGCCCCACCTCGAACTCAATGGCTAAGTGAAAGTGATAAAGCATCATAGTCCGGTTGCCTCGTTTGCTCGCTACCACCTCCTCAACGGGACCGAGGCGTCGGATTAAGAGTGACAATGCGCTATTTTGCGAACACCCCGCACCTTGTGCATGGGGCTGAAGCCAAAGACTGCCATCTTCGGGTTATACACGTATACATAAGCGGCTGCATAGGAGATATTTCAATACTTGGAGCGCACAAGTATAAAAAGCGATTACATCATAATCATTGTTTTACAAAATACAGCGTTCATTTGAGCGTGACATTTTTCAAGCATTGTGACTCTATTACACGAGCACCACGCATAACTTCCCCAAAATAGTGCTCGGCGGGTAACGATTTCGTCCGAACCACAGGTTGCAACAGCGGTGGCATCCATCTCCGTCAATGTGTCTTCACGGGCAAGGGCCATCCGCGCACCTTCTATGCAGGCCGACCGCTTCATCTCGTTGATATGCGGCACCGCCCAAGAAATTGCTGCAATAAGCCAAAATAGCTCAAATCGCCTTGGGCCTCTCGGCGGACATGAGTCACGATATCCGTCATGGCAAGTCCGGACAACCTATTCAGCTCAGCCCATTCGCCAACCGATCGGTCGTGAAGTGAGCGATCCGGACTATGGAATTGAGACCAAAACAGCTCTTCCGTCTTGTGATCCGCCGACTCGGAAGTGCACTGGCGGCATCCGCCGCACTTGCCGCTAAGTCCACATATGGATCCTCCGGACCCCACACTGGCCAAAATGGGCATAATTGGATCCGTAAACCGGCGATGCAGCGAAAAGGCTTGCCAGCCACAATGTCTTGACTGGCGCAGCTCCTCCTTCATAGCCGCATTGCGAGCGGGCATCCTTGGCCTCGGCGGTGGCCTTCCCAGTCTTCTCGCCCGATAGGCGCTCCTTTTCAAGAACCTCATTGCGGTCGGCAGCATCCTTCAATTTACGGCCAATTCGACCATCTCTTCCCTCGCTTCGGCGATGTGCAGCCCTTCGGCTTCTAACTCTTCGGCCGCCCTCGAGGCAGCCGCATCACTCCTTCTGGCTTGCTCCTTGGCTTGAGCAAGTTCTGCCCGAAGGCTCTCCACAGTAGCAGCACCATCTGCGTCAAACATAAAAATTGTAATAGGTGGGATTTGACTCGCTTAAATAGGTGATTGCGGAGAGACAACTTACCTTGCGACTCGTCAAGTCGCTTGTTGACTAGCGTGATGTCCGTATCCGCTACATCGAGTGGCCGCATTAATTCGGCAACTCTATCAGTCCGGCTAGCCCCCGGACTATCCGCCACCTGCATAGGAAAGGCGACACTCAATACCTGCGACTTTGATCCTCGGCACGTTGTCGCTTTCGACAACCTACCGAGTCTCAGGGGCTACTATCTATACAGGGCGCACTTTCATGTGCAAAACTGTCAAAAAGGTGCGTCATTTTTACGTACCTCAAACCCCGCCAGCAAACTCGGCGGCATTATGCAATCCGCTTTCGGGGACGAAATCCTTCAATCACCATGCTCATCAATGCGGTGATCTTCTGAGATGGACGCCCTCTCAAGCAGATCCTTTAGCTCCCCCGATCGAACACTAGTCGGCGCCGAACTCTTCGGCTCTGTCGGGCTCGGGGATACCCTCCGTGATGACACTTCAGGCTCGTCCGCCCTATCGAGCGGCCAAGCGAGCGGAGGCGCCTCGCTCTCCATGATCTCCGGACGAAGATCCCCCGAAGACGAGCTCATCTAAGAAGGTCGCAGATCCGAACTACAAGGTAAAAATTTCGGTTATCCTCAGAAGCACAAATAGGGATGTTTTCTTCTTAATGAACTCCCCTTTTCTTACTCACGGCTCATTGGAGGCAGATTCTTTAGAAGATTATGCGGCTGGGGTCTCCCGGACCTTGAGACCCTCTGGTGAAGATTTCTTCCCCGCTTAGAGACATTGGCCTCCGGGTCTTGAGGCGGTCCTCTTCTCCCACGGAGGAGGATTCTCGATCCCCCTTCTTCAGCGCCCCCTTAGGCGAGGTGATAGCTCCTCTATTTTCCCCTTCACCTTCTTCTAAAGCGCGACCTCCAACATTCGACCCAGCCACGGGCTCGGTGCGGTCTCTGGGAGGAGCGGACACCTTATCAGCTTTGCTTGCGCTACCCTCTCGATGAAGGATAGCGGGTTAAAAGGCGAATTATAAAAAGCAAACAAATGGTGCGTCCGGACATCGAGCTGCTTACGAGTATCCGGCGATTGCAGCTTAGGTCGCATCCTCGATCAGTCGGGACCGCCACCGCGGTCGAAGAACAACTTGTACATCTCCACGGGTGTCGTACCCATGAATTCTTTGGAGAATCCGTGGTCCCTCGGATTGAACTCCCATAACCGGAGAGGGCGGCGTTTGCGAGGCGAAGGCGCTGATTAGCATGACCTGCATCACCACGACCAGATCGATCTCCCTCGCTTGGAGGTCTCGAATCCAGCCCTGCAATAGGGGCACGTCTTTTGATGGCCCCCAATTGAGCCCTTGGTTGACCCACGACATCAACCGTTGTGGAGGTCCCGGGCGGAATGAAGGCAGCGGTTTTTGCCTGCTGCCCTTCGAAGTGGTGATATAGAACCACTCCTGCTGCCACAAGCCGAGCTCCTCTTGGAAGGAGCCCTCGGGCGACGGGGCATCGGCCCTCCTGCTTATGGCCGCCCCGCCGCACTCTGCTTGATGCCCCCCCGATTATCTTCGGCTCCACATTGAAGGTCTTCAGCCACAGCCGAAGTGGGGGGTGACGCGGAGGAAGGCTTCGCAGACGATAATAAATGCGGAAATATGGAGGATGGACTCCGGAGCCAAGTCATGAAAATCCAGCCCGTAGTAGAACATGAGCCCTCTCACGAAGGGATCCGTCGAGAAGCCTAAACCCGGCGGAGGTGGGATCTGAGGCAGCGTACTCACGGGCTCGGGAGTGGGTATGGCCTGCCCTTGGCGGGCAACTGTCGAAATCTCATAAGGCAGTGCTTGGCCTCCGCAGCTTTAGCACGTCCTCCTCCGTGGCGGAGGAGGGCATTCCTGACCACGAAGGTCGGGCGGACATTGTTGAAGGTCGAAGCACTTTCGAATCTGGGGCTCTGGGTGTTGGAACTTGGAGCAAGGAGAGGATTCGATGGAAGATTGAAGAAAAGCGAGCCTTGGTCCTGTTATAAGAGGGGAATACCAAGAGCCGTCTCTATGACCGTTCGGGATTAAGCCGATAGAGGCGTGGCGGCGACAGCGGTTGGGTTACCGCCCGTATTGATGAGAATACCGGAATAAGGGAACACGATCTCTGCTTGAACAAGGCGTGCCAAGGAAACCGCCGCTTAAACGCTACCGAGGCGGTATAATAAAAAGCGATTCAAGTGAAGGCTTGGTAGTGGTGTGACGTCATGCCGCAAAATCGTCGTGATTGAACTTATGTACATTTTATTCTCTCTACGGTGGAATGTGGAATTTATTTTGCGAGCGGACACTATCTGGTGTTCATGATCTTCTCTGGATTATTTAAGGGAGGAACCCGCCTTGCAATCTTGAACATTATCTTGCGCCGGACTTATCGTCATTGAAGCCTGGTTAGAGGCTCTTGAGGAGTCTGGACTAGGGGTGTCGGACAGCCGGACTATCATCGTCCACGGACTCCAAGACTACTAAGATACAAGATTGAAGACTCCGTCCCGTGTCCAGATGGGACTTTCCTTGGCGTGGAAGGCACGCTTGGCGATAAAGATATGTGGATCTCCTACCATTGTAACCGACTCTGTGTAACCCTAGCCCTCTCCGGTGTCTATATAAACCGGAGGGCTTTAGTCCGTAGGACATAACCTCCATTACAACAATCATACCATAGGCTAGCTTCTGGGGTTTAGCCTCCTTGATCTCGTGGTAGATCCACTCTTGTACTACCCATATCATCAATATTAATCAAGCGGGGCGTGGGTTTTACCTCCATCAAGAGGGCCCGAACCTGGGTAAAACATCGTGTCCCTTGTCTCCTGTTACCATTCGCCTAGACGCACAGTTCGGGACCCCCTACCCGAGATCCGCCGGTTTTGACACCGACAGTCCTCCTTAGGCTATCCACCATGTATATATCGTATGATGGGGTGGCTGTCCTCCGCCCCGTGAGCGGTGGTTCCTATTCTTCTCCTGCATTGTCGTCCATACCATCGATGTCTTCGGAGTCGAAGTCTAGAACGTCGGTTAAGCCATCGATTGTGGCAATGAAGTGGGTGGTGGGTGGGCAACGAATTCCTTCATCGCCTGCTTCCCCCTCGAGCCGGACATAGTTCGGCCAAGAGTCTCCTGACAAAGAGAGAGACTTTAACGAGTTCAGTACGTCGCCAAAGGGCGAGTGCTGGAAAATATCCGCAGCGGTGAACTCCATTATAAGAGCCCAACCAGGTTCGGCGGGCTCAGGAGCGCGCAGACTAGAACCTACAGCCGGATAAGAGTCCGGGGGTCCTGTGTCACAGGCTTCTTTAGAGGTGAGGCCTGTGTTCAGCTCTACCGCCGATGGGTGTGCGGCCTGCGGGGCAGGGTCCATCCACCCGTCCTTGGGCGGCGCAATCTGCTCTAGATTTAGGTCGGGGGCTCCTACAGGGGCGATATCCCGAGTATTATCCGACAGCAGGTCTAAGCCGTGCTCATTGCGATTGTCCGGAAATCCTGGCGCGGGCCCAAACCCGTAAAAGATCAAGTCTCCGCGGATATCGACCGTGTAGTTCAGGTTTCTGAACCTGACCTAGTGGCCAGGGGCGTAGCTGTCGATCTGCTCCAGATGGCCAAGCAAATTGGCCCGCAGTGCGAAGCCTCCGAACACGAAGATCTGTCTGGGGAGAAAAGACTCACCCTGGACCACATTGTTGTTGATGATTGAAGGAGCCATCAGGCCTTGCAGCGACGACACAAAGAACTCTCAATGAAAGCACCAATGTCGGTGTCAAAACCGGTGGATCTCGGGTAGGGGATCCCGATCAGTGTGTCTTAGGCTGATGGTAACAGGAGGCAAGGGACACAATGTTTACCCAGGTTCGGGCCCTCTAGATGGAGGTAAAACCCTACTTCCTGCTTGATTGATATTGATGATATGAGTAGTATAAGAGTAGATCTACCAAGAGATCGTAGAGGCTAAACCCTAGAAGCTAGCCTATGATGATTATGATTGTGATTGTCCCTCTAAGGGCCGAACCCTCCGGTTTATATAGACACCAGAGGGGGCTAGGGTTTACATGGAGTCGGTTACAAGGAAGTAAATATAATATCCAGCTCGCCAAGCTTGTCTTCCACGCAAAGGAGAGTCCCATCCGGACACGGGACGCAGTCTTGAGTCTTGTATCTTCATGCTCTAGTAGTCCGGACAAAGTGTATAGTCTGGCTGTCCGGATACCCCCTAATCCAGGACTCCCTCAAGGTGTTCTTGGGCTCAAGAGAGCTAGTGAAGGAGGAATGGCTTTGCCCCGTTCGGGATCCCCTTCTATGGTGGTGGCTAAGTCCTATTTATAGTGGCCTTGGTCCTCTTCCCAAATGTTGGCGGGAAGGGATCCCACAACACCCAGATTAATGGGGGGCAAGAAGTACATCCTATCCTGACTAAAGTGGTCTTCGCCTGCAAAAGCCTCTGGCCATGACGCTGCGGTGGGCTCGGTGATGACCTCCGTCCTGGTGGTCTTGGTCTTGTTGCACCAGAATTGAAACCTTTGGCTGATTCCTCGGGACTCCGCGCTTGCTGCTTGCCTCCTTTGCACAAAAGAGGAAACTAGTACTCTGCGCCAGCTGGCGCCTGCCTGGCGCCCTCCCGGCCTTGATAGTCATGGCTCACATCAGCTGAGCCTCGTGAGGTGAACCTTGCATAGAAATCTCCGTTCCTCGGGAGCCAGCCTGAGGGGCCTATCCCCTAGGAGGTCTTGGCGTCACCCGCCTCGCGAGGCTTGGCCCCTCGCGAGGGTCTTCAGTTGTTCATGCTGAAGCTGGGCCGTACCAGGCTGTCGATGAAGCCATGCAGTGGGCTGTAGGCACGCAAGTATGGGTACCCCCGTATCCAGAACACCAACACCTGCTACCCTCATCATAGCTACCAGAGGTACTAGTGCCCTCACTCACGTGCATCTACTCCTCTAACTTGTTCTGACTATCACTTTGATCAGACATACTGCACTGCAAACTGAGAGCTGACCCCGTGAATATTTGTAGATGAGATAGAGTAGATGAGCATCACAAAGTGGAGAGTTTTTGCAAAAAGAATGAGTCAAAAACTTAGTTTTAGTTTTATACATGAAGCATTCCGGAGCTAACGATTTGTTAAACTCGGTGACACCAAAGCAACTCCGGAGTCTAAACTAGATCGAGACATAGTTTGGTGACTCCGAGTTTGCTAGGATTTCACAAAGTCTTGATTTTGGTCACACTGATTTGTAATTTTTGGTCAGACCGAAAATCACATGTGCAATGGCCTAAGCCAAATCGGTGAGACCTATTTGTACAATTCGGTCGGTTCGAGATGAGTCCGGCGGAAACCTAACCCTAAATTTTTGAATCAAAACTAATCTAAAGGAGTTTTTCTGTGGATAGATTGATCTCATACTTGGAAAGAAACATGGCATTGTCTTTGTGCTAAGATTCGGAGTTAAAAGAATGCACAAACCGTCGAACTCATACCCTAACTTGGCGATGAGCTTGCTATAGCGGCAACGGAGGTGAAGATTTCCGTTGACGGTGGCGGAGACCAGCGGCGGGAGGTCGCTGGCAATGAGAGGATGATCCGGAGACTCGAGGCGGCAGAGCAGGACACGCGCGGGCCAAGAGGTTTTGGAGGAATTTCCAAATTTTGACCCGTCGGTATATATATCCTGGCACTGTCGGTGTGACCGAGTGGAACAACTTAGTGGCACCGAGATGCAGAATCGCAAGTAGTTACTGCAACTCGGTGAGACCGAAGAGTTCTAATCGGTTGCACCAAGATTGAAAACTAGATCAACCCAGTGAACTCGGTTTGACCGAAATGGATGGATCGGTCTGACTGAAATACATAGAGAGGTTTTGGAAGTTTAAGTCTATGACAAATCGGGACTCTGAGTGCTCCTCACCTAGAGGGTTTGAATTTGACTTAGATCAAACTTTGTGATGTAGCATGAAAAGAGTTTGAGATGAGAAAAGCATAGATAGCTAGAGGAAGTTCTTAGGCATTCTTGTCCATCCATTTTGCAAAAGCAGAAGATCCAAACAATCAAAGCAAAAAATGGATGTCCTCGAATGAGAAAAGTATGCAACCAACATGCTCACACAATAAAATGGCAAATGAAATATGTGGCAAAGCATGCACAATCACTCTAGCATCTATCAAGCAATTGGCGATGACTAGGTCATCTATATATGAGTACATTGACTTAGGAGTCAAATGAGAACATTTGATCATAGGTCATACTCATCGTTTAAGCACAAGCAGGGTTACCACTTTTACATAAAGCATTGTTGTGTTCACACCATTAGAGTTGCTTTAGCTCAATTCTTAGAGTAAAGCTCCCCCTAGATGTGATATCCCCCCTTAAGAGGGATGAACTAACCTTGGGTTTTGTCGATGATGACTTCATGTAGATGTTGAAGATGTGGATGCTTATTGTTGATGTAGATCATTTGAAGCAATCTATTGGAGTGAGTTGCACTTTCAATACCTACATGGGTTAGTCCCACAAGGAACAAACAAGGATATCCATAGACAGAGAGTGAATCACACACATGATGATTTCCATGAAAGCATTAGGTTACCTTGTCCCTTGTCTTACCAACAAGAGGGTTTGTGACTCCTTGAGCTGGTGCAAGATGTGGAAGTTGTTTGCACTTGTCCTTGCCAAAATGAATATGAGTGAAGTATGTTGGCGGAGTCACCCTCAAGAACTCTCTAGTTCTTCTTCTTTGGGATCCACATCATCTTGATGGGAATCCTTGGGGTTGTCGATGTACTTGATGAAGTAGAACTTGATGTAGTCTTGGGAACCCACTTGACCAAGGCCTTTGGAGCATCTTCAAATGCATCAATCTACTCATGAAGCTTGTCCTTGCCTTTTAGCTTGTGATCTTGTGGTGGAAGATCATCTTGGGCTTGTGTCCCCTTGAAGGAAGTAGGATCATACTTCTCTTGTTGAGGAACAAACTTCATCTTGGGGTATTGATCTTCTTCCCACTCAACTCCATTGGCATTGAACTTTCATTCAAAACCAACACCTTGATTCTTCCAGTGCCTTCCTTGCTTGCATACAATTTCCTCAAATTGCTTACTTCCAGCAAGGCTCTTTGATGAGGACATCAATACCATTGTTACACCCACAGCCCCTGCTGCTATACATAATGGACCAATTACTAGAGCTCGCGCACTCCAATTAAATTACCAGGTACTTTTGTTTCTTGGTAATGATTCTAAGGTTCATGAGAATATGATGCTGCCTAAATTGGATACAGTTGTTTTGCTCTCAAATGAAGGGCCTAGCTTGGAGAAGGATGAACATTGGAGCAAGAACAAGCATGGAGATGATGGCATGCGCAAGGGGAACAAGAACGGAGTTACAAGTGATGATTTCAGGACGTTGAAGCCACCATAATGAGTGCATGAAGCCTTGGACAAAATATACAAGATGCTACTTCATAACTTTCCTCCAGAGTCTATTCTAGGTGCTGCGTCACATTATTATTGGGCCAGGCCCATATATTTTCGAAATACTTGAGTATTGGCTGTTTTTAGAGTCCGTATGTGTGGGGAAACAAGAGATAGGGTTGGTTTCGGACCCCTTCCCCAAGGGCCCCCGAAATTGCCCCCTCTTCCTCCATATATACAACCCTTAGGGCATCATTTAGACTTTGGGTTTTGTTTAGATTAAAGTTCGCCATAGCTGCAACTTCACGTACTTCGTTTGTGTTCAACGACCAAACAAAGACGTCTCAGAACCCCACCTTGATCAATAAAGCTTTCATCTTATATTCGCAATATCCAGATTGCAATCTCAGTTTCTTGCTTGTTCTTCGTTTGCTCGCAGGAAACAGACCCTCATGGTCAGGTTGATCGTGCTCCGGCATGGTCAATAACCTCTCAGAGTTGGTCTAGCGATTGCTAAGGCACGATGTCCTCGCACGTTCGTAGTCGGATCGTCAAAGTCGACTCCCCCTGAAACGATATCCATCATCTCATCGAAAGACGGGACACCTTTGCCTCTATCAAGTGGTATCAGATTTCAAGGTTGCTCCACAAAAAAGCCACAAACAAATTTAGGGTTAGTTCATCATATTCGAACCAGTCTGAGCCCTTGCATAATCTTTTCTGTATTTGCGTTGTTGAATTTGCGGTTGCTTCGTCGTGTCAAGTTGCTGGTCTTAGGTCTAGTTCTTAGAGTTTCGAGTTCTGTTCACAAGTTCATCACGCCGCCGCCGCACCACCACCACCGATCCGTGTCCATATACCACCAACAATCCGAGTCCATATACCATCACCGATTCGAGTCCATATACCACCACCAGTCTGAGTTCATATACCGCCACCAATCCGAGTCCACATATACCACTGTCATATACCATCACCAGTGCGAGTTCCACCAGATTCATCTCTGCCACCAGTCCTAGTCCGACTCTAGTATTTGTCCCTTTATCTTCGAGTTCCAGAGCACGCGATACTACTAGTCGTGAACATGTCGGATTCCCCGACTTCCGCGCTACCCATACAAGAAAAATAGTTCCAGTTTCAAAAAAAACTAAGTCTGGAAAATTCTAGCTAGGCAGTTTTTAGGACATTTGTAGACTTTTTCGAAAAAAAATTGTTGCAGAGCAAAAAAAGGTGAAAAAAAAGAGAGAAAAAAAATTCAGAGTGTGCTCCTCCCTTGATTACATGTCGCCCGTGATTTTGTTAGTGTTCTAGGCTCGCGTTTCTAGCACGGTCTAGCCTAGGACCAGCACAGTACCGTCGTTGAGCGTTTATTCAACTTTGCATCTCTGAATTGATTATTGCTGACCTTTTGCTACCATATCATAAGCCTTCTCAGCTCCACATACATCTACATCATGCGTTTGACTCTCCCTGGTAATCGTTCTATCCAAGCTTTGAGAGTTTTGACTACAACGGTTGCCGATCACCACCTGCTACTGGGTAAGAACTGGTAAGAATTTGCGTTTTGCTTGACGGATTTGTGACACCAACCACCACCACTTGTTAGTAGCCTATAGGATCATATTCTTGTGTGTTGGGTCAACAGGTGGTAGACGTGATGGCCAGCTTTGGAAAGGCAATGGAGAAGATGCATGACATTGAGAAGACAATAGACACCAAGTTGGATGCCAAGTTCGATGAATTAGTCAAACGTCTCCCACCACTAGTTTCACGCCGTGATACAATAGGGCGAGCACACGTCTAGAAACAGCAACCTCGTACATAATACCATTTCGCATTACAGTATCCACTTTCAAGTCAGCGTGTTCCTATTGCTGTTGGTGCTTCTATAGCTCCTGCTGCTACTGTCGTAGCAGAGGTGGAGGACTATTATGAGGATGAGGTTGATCAAAATTAGAACTACGTGCAGCCACCAGCACCACCACCAGCAGGTCGACCTCAGGTATATATTCGCAACAGTAGGCCTGCACCACCATCGCAGGTACGAGAAAATGACCATATTCCTAAACTGAAATTGAATATTCCACCATTTGAGGGTCGATATGTTCCTGATATATATCTTACTTGGGAGTTAGAAACTGAACAATGTTTTACATGTTTATAATATCTCGAGGAGAGACAGGTTGCTGCTGTTGTTTGTGCTTTCACTAGTTTTGCATGTGTATGGTGGTCTGAACATTGCAGATTATATCCTATTCCTAGGCTAGATGATATGCCTAATGAATTGAGTGGCTCTACAATATTCTCCAAAGTTGATTTGCATAGTGGATACCGTCAAATTCGTATGAAATTGGGGGATGAATGGAAAACAACATTTAAAACTAAGTTTGGATTATATGAGTGGTTAGACATGCCTTTTGGGTTAACTAATGCACCTAGTACTTTCATGAGATTAATGAACGAAGTTTTACGTGCTTTCATTGGATGATTTGTGGTAGTTTACTTTGATGACATATTGATCTATAGCAGATCTTTGGAGGAACATTTGGAACATTTACGTGGTGTTTTTATTGCTCTACATGATGCACATTTGTTTGGTAACCTTGGGAAGTGCAGCTTTTGCACCGACCGAGTGTCTTTTCCTGTCTATGTTGTTACTCCGCAGGGAATTGAAGTTGATAAAGCCAAGATTGAAGCTATTGAGTGTTGGCCGTAGCCCAAAATGGTCACACAAGTGAGGAGTTTTCTTGGCCTCGCTGGATTCTATAGGCGTTTTGTGAGAGATTTTAGCACCATTGCTACAACTCTCAATGAGCTTACAAAGAAGGATGTGCCTTTTGTTTGGGGTACCGCACATGAAGAAGCTTTCACGGTGTTGAAAGATAAGTTGACACATGCTCCTTTACTCCAACTTCCTGATTTTAATAAGACATTTGAGCTTGAATGTGATGCTAGTGGAATTGTATTAGGAGGTGTGTTATTACAAGATGGCAAACCTGTTGCATACTTTTCTGAAAAATTGAGTGGGCCTAGTCTGAATTATTCTACTTATGATAAAGAATTATATGCTCTTATTCAGACTGTAGAAACATGGCAACATTATTTATAGCCCAAAGAATTTGTTATACACTCTGATCATGAATCTTTGAAACATATTAAAAGTCAAGCTAAACTGAATCTTAGACATGTTAAATGGGTTGAATTCATTGAGACTTTCCCTTATGTCATTAAACACAAGAAGGGTAAAGAAAATGTTATTCCTGATGCATTGTCTAAATCGCTATACTATGCTTTCACAACTTGACTTCAAAATATTTTGTTTGGAGACCATCAAAGATCAATATGTGCATGATGCTGATTTTAAAGATGTATTGCAGAATTGTAAACAAGGAAGAACATGGAACAAGTTCGTCATTAATGATGGATTTGTGTTCGTGCTAACAAGTTGTGCATTCCAGCTAGCTCCGTTCGTCTTTTGTTGTTGCGGGGAGGCGTGGAGGAGGACTAATGGGACACTTTGGCGTGAAGAAGATGGAGGACGTACTTGCTACACATTTCTTTTAGCCAAAGATGAGACGGGATGTTGAGCGCTTTGTTGCTCGCTGCACTACATGTCAAAAAGCTAAGTCATGACTCAATCCTCATGGTTCATATATGCCATTGCCTGTACCTAGTGTTCCTTGGGAGGATATATCTATGGACTTTGTTTTAGGTTTAAATCGAACAAAGAAGGGGAGGGATAGCATATTTGTTGTCGTGGATAGATTCTCAAAAATGGCAGACTTTATACCATGTCATAAAAGTGATGTTGCTGCTAATGTTGCTGATTTGTTCTTTCGTGAAATTATTTGCTTGCATGGTGTGCCAAATACTATTGTTTCAGATCATGATACTAAACTTCTTAGTCACTTTTGGAGATGTTTATGGGCTAAGTTGGGGACTAAACTGCTTTTTAGTACTACTTGTCACCCCAAACTGATGGACAAACTGAAGTAGTCAATAGAACAGTGTCTACTATGCTTAGGGCTGTTTTGAAGAATAATAAGAAAATATCGGAAGAATGCTTGCCTCATATTGAATTTTCTTATAATCGTTCATTGCATTCTACTACTAAGATGTGCCCTTTTGAAATTTTGTATGGTTTCCTACCTCGTGCACCTATTGATTTGTTGCCTCTTCCATCTTCGGAGAAGGTTAATTTTGATGCTAAACAACATGATGAATTGATTTTAAAAATGCATGAGTTAACTAAGCAAAACATTGACACAAGTGCTAGACCGGCAACACCTTCATCTTGAGTATATTCGGAGTCAGAGTGATAACTTCTCTCGGATTGGTTGTTAGAGTCGGAGCCAGATACCCATTCACCAACATGAGCTTGATGTCTTTGTCTTGTGTAGCTCCTTGATGACTTGTCCTTCCTTTCCGAATCCTTGCTTCTTCGAGAGATTCTTTGTTCATAGCGATCATCTCTACTCCTCTCTCTTGGAGGTGATTCTTCCCTTTTGCTTCTCCTTTTAGGTGAGTCTTCTCTTCATTTGTAGGGAGCTTCACACTCATTGGAGTAGTGTCCGGGTCTTCCACAATTGTAGCAATTTCGCTCAAGACTAGAAGATCTGTTGTCATTGTAGGACCTTGACTTGGAACTTCTTTCCTTGCTTCTACTCTTGTAGAATTTGTTGAAGTTCTTCACCATTAAACTCAAGTCTTCATTGAAGGCTTTTTTCTCATCTGATGATGTAGGAGCATCACATGAGGCCTTATAAGCACCACTAGACTTGTTGTGAAGCTCTTCTTTATCCTTGAGTGACATCTCATGAGCAACAATTCTTCCAATGACTTCGGTTGGCTTGAGATCTTTGTAGTTTGGCATCATTTGGATCAAAGTGCACACAGTACCATATTTTCCATCCAAGGCTCTCAATATCTTTTTGATGATGAATTTGTCGGTCATCTCTTCACTTCCTAAGCCGACAATCTCATTTCTGATGAGAGCAAGCCTAGAGTCCATTTCAGCAACACCTTCACCATCTTTTATTTTGAACTTGTCAAGTTGACTTTGAAGCACATCCAACTTGGATTCCTTGACGGAGTCGATACTTCGTGCATATCAATCAAAGTATCCCAAATTTCCTTTGCATTCTCAAGACGGCTGATTTTTTTGAATTCTTTGGGGCACAATCCGTTGAAGAGGATATCGCAGGCTTGAGCATTGTATTGCAACATCTTCAATTCTTTCACGGTAACTTCACGATTCGGTTCTCTCCCATCAAAGAATTCACCTTGCAAACCATTACACACAATAGCCCAATTGGCGGGGTTATGTCCAAGAATATCCATTTTCATCTTATGTTTCCAACTAGCAAAATTATTACCATCAAAGTAAGGACCTCTACGGTGGTAATTTCCCTTGCTAGACGCCATACTCTCCTAGGTTGTGAAACCAAGGCTATGATCACCAAAGATGTGGACATCAAGGCAAATGCAGACCAAAGCTCTGATACCACTTGTAGGATGGAAAGTATGTCTAGAGGTGGGGTGATTAAACTACTTGACCAAATAAAAACTTAACCTTTTATCAATTTTAATTCTTGGTAGATTTTAGCAACTTAGCACAAGTCAAGCAATCTCAAGACAATTCAAGCAAGCATGCAAAGAGTATATGAGCAGTGGAAAGTAAAGCATGCAACTTGCAGGAAAGTAAATGGGAGGAGTTTGGAGGGAGCAAATGCAATGTTGACACGGAGATTTTTGGCATGGTTCTGATACGTGTTGCTATAATACATCCACTTTGATGGAGACTTCAACCCACGAAGGGTAACGGTTGCGCGAGTCCACAGAGGGCTCCACCCACAAAGGGTCCACGAAGAAGCAACCTTGTCTATCCCACCATGGCCATCACCCACGAAGGACTTGCCTCACTAGGGTAGATCTTCACGAAGTAGGCGATATCCTTGTCCTTACAAACTCCTTGGTCCAACTCCACAATCTTGATGGAGGCTCCCAAGTGACACCTAACCAATCTTGGAGACACCACTCTCCAAAAGGTAATAAATGGTGTGTTGATGATGAACTCCTTGCTCTTGTGCTTCAAATGATAGTCTCCCCAACACTCAACTCTCTCTCACAGATTTGGCTATGGTGGAAAGATGATTTGAGTGGAAAGCAACTTGGGGAAGGCTAGAGATTAAGATTCTTGTGGTTGGATTGGAATATCTTGGTCTCAACACATGAGTAGGTGGTTCTCTCTCAGAAAATGAATGTTGGAAGTGTAGGCACATTCGGATGGCTCTCTCCACGAATGAAGAATATGTGTGGGGGGGGGTATATATAGCCTCCACACAATATCTAACCGTTACACACAGATTCCCAAACTCGGTTAGACCGATTCAGGTAAAAATGTGAACGTTAGGAGTTTTTATGGGACCGATACAGTCAACTCGGTGGGATCGATGCACTAGGGTTAGGGCATGACGTATTCTCGGTGTGACCAATCACATGAACTCGGTGGGACCGATTCAGTAATGAGCACACAGGGAGTTGGTCATGCAAACTCGATGGGACCGATTCGCTCACTTCGGTTAGACTGAAGTGTTACGAAAAGGAAAGAGTGAGTTTGCATTGGAGACTCAGTGGGACCAATTCGCTCATTTTGGTGGGACCGAAATGTTACAAAAAGGAAACAAAATCAATTCGCACTTCCCTCAACAAAAAAACAAAAAATAAAACTATTCACACCACACAAAGAGAGAGTCTTATCCTATTTTACTGTACAAATGCTATTCAAAGCTATGAATCCATGTTATGTGCAATTAATTTTTTTGCTGGCCGTATAATGCATGTAACCTACTCATATGAATAGTTTAGTGCATTCCAAATGTCTCTACTACCGTTGCAATTCGAACTAAATTTGAATTTGTTTCTCTATGTGAATAAGAATCTACAATCATGATTTTTGCCAACTTAAACCATCATTCGTATATTATCATAACAACACACCACATGATTACTATAGAGATATATATGAACTATGTGTACTATACGAACTCGAATTCAAAATTTTGAATACACTTGATGTTGTTTTCAAATAATTGCACATTTTATGTACTAACTAGATCTTCATAATCTAAACCATGTTTCATATGTACACTATGTTTATCACACAAAGTATAGTGCCGCCCTACATTATGACAAGTATTTTGCCCAGAGCCGCAAAAGCCACACATTATCACAAATTCAAATAAATGTTCTATATGTTCTATGTAGTATAATATGTTCATAACCACACCATGCGTATCACCATTATATATATTCATGCATGCGTTGGTTCGAAACACTATGATATCTTCTTCAAATATCAGAATCCACTTTTTATAATGAATTATGATCTCTGTTCATCTTTTTCACCCACACAATCCTCTTCTCTTTGTAGCTGGCGCTAACTTTCTCTCGTGCATGCACACGCCCGTCCCTCTCTCACCCTCCCTCGGCGTCCCCTTCATAGAGCATATTCATTATTTCTCTTTAGATTGTTCACCCATGGTGTGTGTAGGCCCCCTGGCTCCTTCTTTTCCTCATACACCGGTCGATATACCTCTCTAGCAAAGTGTGCCTACCTGATAGAGGCAAAGGTGTCCCGTCTTTCGATGAGATGGTGGCTATCGTTTTGGAGGAAGTCGACTTTGATGATCCGACTACGAACGTGCGAGGACGTCGCGCCTTAGCAATCGCTAAACCAACTCCGAGAGGTTATTGACCACGCCGGAGCACGATCAACCTGACCACGAAGGTCTGTTTCCTGCAGGCAAGCGAAGATCAAGCAAGAAAATAAGATTGCAATCTGGATATTGCGAATATAAGAGGAAGCTTTAATGATCAAGGTGGGGTTCTGTGACGCCTTTGTCTGCTCGTTGAACACAAACGAAGTATGCGAAGTTGCAGCTATGGCGAACTTTAATCTAAACAAAACCCAAAGTCTAAACGTGCCCTAAGGGCTGTATATATGGAGGAAGAGAGGGGGAATTTCGTGGCCCTTGGTGGAGGGGTCCGAAATCAACCCTATCTTTTGTTTCCCCACACATACAGACTCTAAAAATAGCCTATACTTATGTATTTCAAAATTACATGGACCTGGCCCAATAATAAGGTGACACAGCACCTAGAATAGCCTCGGGACGAAATTTATGAAGTGGCATCTTATATAATTCGTCCAAGGCTTCATGCACCCATTATGGTGGCTTCAAAGTCCTGAAATCATCACTTGTAACTCTGTTCTTGTTCCCCTTGCGCATGCCATCATCTCCATGCTTGTTCTTGCTCCAATGTTCATCCTTCTCCAAGCTAGGCCCTTCATTTGTAAGCAAAACAAATGTATCCAATTTAGACAGCATCATATTCTCATGAACATTAGAATCATTACCAAGTAACGAAAGTACACGATAATTTAATTGGCGTCTTGTGAGCTCTAGTAATTGGTCCGATATATGTAGCAAGAGGGGCTGTGGGTGTAACAATGGTATTGATGTCCTCATCATCCTCCCCTTCTTGGAATGAAGTCGTCCTCGACGAAAGCTCATCTTCCTCACCCAAATAAGGCTTCAAATCTGCAATGTTAAAAGTGGGACTAACCCCAAAATCTGCAGGCAGCTCAAGTTTATATGCATTATCATTTCTTTTCTCCAACACCTTAAAAGGACCATCAGAACGAGGCATTAGCTTTGATTTGCGCAAATCAGGAAATCTATCCTTACGCAAATGTAGCCAAACAAGATCTCCAGGTGCAAACACAACATGTTTTCTACCCTTATGTCCAGCAAGTTTATATTTAGTATTCATACGCTCAATGTTTTCCTTAGTTAACTCATGCATTTTTAAAATCAATTCAGCATGTTGTTTAGCATCAAAATTAACCTTCTCCGAAGATGGAAGAGGCAACAAATCAATAGGTGCACGAGGTAGAAAACCATACACAGCTTCAAAAGGGCACATCTTAGTAGTAGAATGCAATGAACGATTATAAGCAAATTCAATATGACGCAAGCATTCCTCCCACATTTTCTTATTATTCTTCAAAACAGCCCTAAGCATAGTAGACAATGTTCTATTGACTACTTCAGTTTGTCCATCAGTTTGGGGGTGACAAGTAGTACTAAAAAGCAGTTTAGTCCCCAATTTAGCACATAAACATCTCCAAAACTGGCTAAGAAATTTAGTATCACGATCTGAAACAATAGTATTTGGCACACCGTGCAAGCGAATAATTTCACAAATGAACAAATCAACAACATTAACAGCATCATCGATTTTATGACATGGTATAAAGTGTGCCATTTTTGAGAATCTATCGACGACAACAAATATGCTATCCCTCCCCTTCTTTGTTCGAGGTAAACCTAAAACAAAGTCCATAGAAATATCCTCCCAAGGAACACTAGGTACAGGCAAAGGCATATATAAACCATGAGGATTGACTCATGACTTAGCTTTTTGACAAGTAGTGCAGCGAGCAATAAAACGCTCAACATCCCGTCTCATCTTTGGCCAAAAGAAAGGTGTAGCAAGTACGTCCTCCGTCTTCTTCACGCCAAAGTGTCCCATTAATCCTCCTCCATGCGCCTCCTGCAACAACAAAAGACGAACGAAGCTAGTTGGAATGCATAGCTTGTTAGCACGAAACACAAATCCATCATTAACGACGAACTTGTTCCACATTCTTCCTTCTTTACAATTCTGCATTACATCTTTAAAATCAGCATCATGCACATATTTATCTTTGATGGTCTCCAAACCAAATATTTTGAAGTCAAGTTGTGAAAGCATAGTATAGCGCCGAGACAATGCATCAGCAATAACATTTTCTTTTCCCTTCTTGTGTTTAATGACATAAGGGGAAGTCTCAATGAATTCAACCCATTTAGCATGTCTATGATTTAGTTTAGCTTGACTTTTAATATGTTTCAAAGATTCATGATCAGAGTGTATAACAAATTCTTTGGGCCATAAATAATGTTGCCATGTTTCTAAAGTCCGAACAAGAGCATATAATTCTTTATCATAAGTAGAATAATTCAGACTAGGCCCACTCAATTTTTTAGAAAAGTATGCAACAGGTTTGCCATCTTGTAATAACACACCTCCTAATCCAATTCCACTGGCATCACATTCAAGCTCAAAAGTCTTATTAAAATCAGGAAGTTGGAGTAAAGGAGCATGTGTCAACTTATCTTTCAATACCGTGAAGGCTTCTTCCTGTGCGGTACCCCAAACAAAAGGCACATCTTTCTTTGTAAGCTCATTGAGAGGTGCAGCAATCGTGCTGAAATCTCTCACAAAACGCCGATAGAATCCAGTGAGGCCAAGAAAACTCCTCACTTGTGTGACCGTTTTGGGCTGCGGCCAACTCTCAATAGCTTCAATCTTGGCTTTATCAACTGCGATTCCCTGTGGAGTAACAACATAACCAAGAAAAGACACTCGGTCGGTGCAAAAGGTGCACTTCCCAAGGTTACCAAACAAACGTGCATCATGTAGAGCAATAAAAACAACACATAAATGTTCCAAATGTTCCTCCAAAGATCTGCTATAAATCAATATGTCATCAAAGTAAACTACCACAAATCGTCCAATGAAAGCACATAAAACTTCGTTCATTAATCTCATGAAAGTACTAGGTGCATTAGTTAACCCAAAAGGCATGACTAACCACGCATATAATCCAAACTTAGTTTTAAATGTTGTTTTCCATTCATCTCCCAATTTCATACGAATTTGATGGTATCCACTACGCAAATCAACTTTGGAGAATATTGTAGAGCCACTCAATTTATCAAGCATATCATCTAGCCTAGGAATAGGATGATGATAATGAATAGTAATATTATTAATGCCTCTACAATCAACACACATACGTGATGTACCATCCTTTTTCAGCACTAGAATAATAGGAACAGCACAAGGACTGAGGGATTCGCGTATATAACCTTTGTCGAGCAGCACCTGTACTTGACGCATAATCTCCTTCGTCTCCTCTGGAATGGTACGGTATGGTGCACAGTTGGGTAATGATGCACCGGGAATTAAGTCAATCTGATGCTCAATCCCTCGAATGTGAGGTAATCCCGGTGGCACGTCTTGTGGAAAGACGTCAGCGAACTCCTGCAAAATGTTAGTGACAGTAGGAGGCAAAGAGGAAGGCACGCCCTCGAATGAAAATAATGCCACTTTGCACACAAAAGCATAGCAAACAGATTTGCTTAAATCTAGCTCATCAATATCAGATTTAGTGGCAAGTAAACATGCACTTTTCAATTTAATTTCAGAAGCAACACTAGATGGTTTACTATTAGGCTTCATTTGTTGCTCAAATTCTTTTGCCACAATCTGATTTTCACTCTTCTTTTTCTCATGTTTTGCTTTATTAGCTCTATTAATATCATCTTTCAAAATGGATCAGGATTCATAGGAAGCAAAGTAATATTTTTATCCTTATGAACAAGAGTATACTGATTGTTTCTACATGGTGTACAGAATTTTTATCAAATTCCATGGTCGACCAAGTAATAAGGAACATGCTTGCATAGGTACCACATCACAATCAACATAATCAGCATATGTAGAGATACTAAAATGCACACGAACAGTATGTGTTTCCTTAACCTTGCCGCTGTTGTTGAACCATTGGATGTAGTAAGGATGTGGATGTGGTCTTGTGGTGAGAGATAGCTTCTCCACCATCTCCATGCTAGCCAAGTTGTTGCAGCTCCCTCCATCTATGATGGCCTTTACGTAACGTTCCTTCACAACTCCCTTTGTATGGAACAAATTATGCCTCTGATTTTGCTCAGCTTGTGTAACCTGCACACTCAAAACACGTTGAGCAACTAAACATTCATACCTGTCAGCATCTTCAGGAGCCATGTATTGCATCTCATGATCAGAATCATCTCCACTGTGTTCTTCACTTGTAATAAGGGCCAAAGTCTCCTCATCATAGTCACTAGTAGACTCATACCCACCATCCTCAGTAGCAATCATCACACACTGAAATTTCATTCTCGCGCATAATGTCCTCTTCCCTTACAACAGCGCCAAATAATATCACTTGTGTGCCCTGTTGATGCCATGGAAGAAGAAGAGCTCTGTGCAGGACCGGCAGGTGCGCTCTTGGCAGATAGTGGTGGTTGTGCCTGCTTTCTTGTATCACGGCTGGAGGTGGCAGTTGATAGAGGTGCTGGTGTAGTGGAAGTAGAGGATGCACGCGGTGTCCATGATGAAGGTCGACCTGCAGAAAAGTTAGTTCGCGCCAATGCTTGTCGATCCTGCACTTCACGTTCTGAATCTCTCTATTTAATCCACACAAGATGGAATAAACGAGTGATATTAGTATACTCCTTATACTCTAGAATGGTCTGAATCTCTCTATTTAATCCACCCATAAAACGTGCAAGCATAGCTTCATTCTCCTCAACAATACCACATCTAATCATGCCAGTTTGTAATTCCTGATAATATTCTTCTACAGAATTTTTTCCTTGTCTTAAACGCTGTAATTTTTGAAGCAATTCATGTTGATAATATGGTGGAACCCAACGAGTACGCATAGCAGTTTTCAAAGCAGCCCAAGTAGTTGGAATAGGATATAATCTACAATGTTCAGACCACCATACACATGCACAACTAGTGAAAGCACAAACAAAGACAACCGTCTCTCCTCGGGATATTGTAAACATGTAAAACGTTGTTCAGTTTCTAACTCCCAAGCAAGATATATATCAGGAACATATCTACCCTCAAATGGTGGAATATTCAATTTCAGTTTCGGAATATGGTCATTATCTCGTACCTGAGGTGGTGGTGTAGGCCTACCGTTGTGAATATATACCTGAGGTCAACCTGCTGGTGGTGGTGCTGGTGGCTGCACGTAGTTCTAATTTTGATCAACCTCATCCTCGTAATAGTCCTCCACCTCTGCAGTAATAGCAGTAGCTACAGAAGCACCAACGGCAGTAGCAGCGGCAGCAGAATTTGTCCTGGCTCAATAGGAACACGATGTGCTCGCCCCACTGTATCGCGGCTTAGAGCTGGTTGTGGGAGACGTTTGTGTAATTCATCAAACTTGGCGTCCAACTTGGTGTCAATTGACTTCTCAATGTTATCCATCTTCTCCATTGCCTTACCAAAGCTGGCCATCACGTCTTCCACCTGTTGACCCAACATTTGATGAAACTTATCATGAAGCTCCTTGTTCGTCATGTTCTCCCAGTCAATCTCGTCGGCTTGTGTTCCTGCCATAGTTAGCAGCAATAGAAATAGACAAGAATATGATCCTATAGACTACTGGAATATGGTGGTGGTGGGGTGTCACAAATCTGTCAAGCGAATCTCAAATTCTTACCAGTTCTTACCCAGCAGCAGGTGGTGATCGGCAACCGTTGTAGTCAAGACTCTCAAAGCTTGGATAGAGCGATTACCAGGGAGAGTCAAACGCATGACGTAGATGTATGTGGAGCTGGGAAGGCTTATAATATGGTAGCAAAAAAGGTCAGCAATAATCAGTTCAGAGATGCAAAATTGAATAAACGCTCAACGACGGTACTGTGCTGGTCCTAGGCTAGACCATGCTAGAGATGAGAGCCTAGAACACTAACAAAATCACGGTGCTGCACGTAAACAAGGGAGGAGCACACTCTGAATTTTTTTCTCTTTTTTTCACTTTTTTTGCACTTTTTTCCCTCTTTTTTTTTGCTCCACAACAAATTTTTTTTCGAAAAAGTCTACAAATGGTCTAGAAACTGCCTAGCCAGAATTTTCCAGACTTAGTTTTTTTTTGAAACTGGAACTATTTTTCTACTGCGGGTAGCACAAAAGTTGGGGAGTCCGACTTGGTCACGTCTCGTAGTATCGCGTGATCTGGAACTCGGAAATAAAGAAACAAATACTGGACTCGGACTGGTGGTGGAGATGAATCCGGTGGAACTCGGACTAGTGATGATGGAATACGATGGGCGGTGAAGCACGGACTGGTGGCGAATATATGGATACGAATCGATGGCGGATAAGCGGTGGTGGTAGCTGGCAGGGGCGATGATGATAGTGCGGCGGCGGCGGCGTGACCACTTATGACCAGAAGCCAAAACTCTAAAAGACTAGACGCTAAGACCAGCAACTTGACACGACGATGCAACCGCAAATTCAACAAAGCAAAATACTGAAAAGACTATGCAAAGGCTCAGACTAGTTCGGATATGATGACCTAGCCCTAAAATTTGTTTTGGCTTTTTCGTGGATTGTAGGTATGAACAACAGACTCGATCTAAACTACGAAAAACTGTAAAATCTCACCAAGCAACCTCGAGTTCTGATACCACTTGATAGAGGCAAAGGTGTCCCGTCTTTCGATGAGATGGTGGCTATCGTTTTGGAGGAAGTCGACTTTGACGATCCGACTACGAACGTGCGAGGACGTCGCGCCTTAGCAATCGCTAAACCAACTCCGAGAGGTTATTGACCACGCCGGAGCATGATGAACCTGACCACGAAGGTCTGTTTCCTGCAGGCAAACGAAGATCAAGGAAGAAACTAAGATTTAAATCTGGATATTACGAATATAAGAGGAAAGCTTTAATGATCATGGTGGGGTTCTGTGACGCCTTTGTCTAGTCGTTGAACATAAATGAAGTACGCGAAGTTGCAGCTATGGCAAACTTTAATCTAAACAAAACCCAAAGTCTAAACGTTGCCCTAAGGGCTGTATATATGGAGGAAGAGGGGGGGAATTTCGTGGACCTTGTTGGAGGGGTCCGAAATCAACCCTATCTTTTGTTTCCCCACACATACGGACTCTAAAAATAGCCTATACTTATGTATTTCAAAATTACATGGGCCTGGCCCAATAATAAGGTGACACAACACCTAGAATTGCCTCGGGACGAAATTTATGAAGTGGCATCTTGTATAATTCGTCCAAGGCTTCATGCACCCATTATGGTGGCTTCAAAGTCCTGAAATCATCACTTGTAACTCCGTTCTTGTTCCCCTTGCGCATGCCATCATCTCCATGCTTGTTCTAGCTCCAATGTTCATCCTTCTCCAAGCTAGGCCCTTTATTTGTAAGCAAAACAAATGTATCCAATTTAGACAGCATCATATTCTCATGAACATTAGAATCATTACTAAGAAACGAAAGTACCTGATAATTTAATTGGCGTGCGCGAGCTCTAGTAATTGGTACAGTATATGTAGCGGTAGGGGCTGTGGGTGTAACAATGGTATTGATGTCCTCATCACTACCACAAACACACCCTTCCCTCTTCTCTTCTCACTGTCCATGCCCCACTATGTCCAATACGGCTCCACGCACGTGCACAGTCCTGCCCCTCTTTTCATCGATCTCATACTCGCACACTCCTCCCACTCGATATAGTAGGCCTCTCACACCACCTCCTAGCCGCATCCCTCTCCTCCGATCCATCTCTTCAGACCTTGTTTGCTTCTAACACGTGCATGAATGTATACCTACTGATCTCCCTACATATAGCTAGGTCGACTATAAGTCTTTTGCCCCACACACCGGTCGACGTACCTCACTAGTTATGTCTCTCCCTTTCTTCGACACACGACGATTGATCTTCCTATGTAGTTACGTCTGCTGACCACAACCATATCGTCCCCCTCACCATCCTTGCGTACCTCCCGACCCGTCTCTCACACGCACGTGCATAGACAGGTAGACATCCCCTCTCTTATTGATATTGCATTCCAGTGGTACCCTCCATTTGTCTAGCATCCCACCATTTGAGAGAAGCAACTCCACCGCCAACCCTCCGACACTCTACCTTTTTCTCTCTCCAAACCTTAATTCCTCTGCTACACATATGCATGGATGCCGATTGATCTCCCTCAATACATAGCTAACTCTCTCTCCTTCTCCACACATATACCAGTCGTTCTACCTCTCTAAAGTTAGTTCTCTGCCCCCCCCCCACACACATAAACCGATAGTCAAACATTGTAGGTAGGTATCCATGCCACGTAGACAAACTGCACCTCTACCCTCTCACATTCTAGTAGGCTAGCCGCCCTATACCTTTGATATGGGCAAACATAAATTCGACGGAACTCTTTATCAATCGCGCACCCACACACTTCATCCCTATTTTCGATTCTATCGGTATCTCAGGCTGACGATCCCTCCACTCTCTTCTCGTGGATCGCTCCCTCTATATATGATATATCCATGACTCTGTTTCACACACATTGCATATGTTACATTTTTTGTTTGAGATATCATTGACACATTGCCTCTGTTTCGCACAATCCATCTCTCTCACAGCCACCCACGTACGTACCTGCACGTAAAGAAGAGGTGCACGCATGACTCACATACTCATGTCTCGTTGCCGACCACATTTGCATGGGTACACGGAACAAAGTTCGACTTGACACGTTAGTATTAAATAAATTATATTCCTCAATGGCACGTACAGAATATAAAACGATAGTCATCGAGAAAAAATAAATCCACTCCACTATATACAATGGAGCGTACCTGTCGGGGTTTGTCTCTTGTCACACTATCTCACACAAGGAGGCGGTGGCCTCTCTCTCTCACACACAGTTGGTCACTGATCCGGATGCATCCCGTCCGCCGGCGGAAAGGGAGGATGTGCATCGTTTCTTCTTTTGACGGCGTCGAGGCAGCATGTCCCGATATGCGGTGCACGTAGTTCTCTATGACCAAGCTCCGGCACGGTAGGGCCTTCGCCACTTGCTCACTGCTGCAGTATGGGCAGATCCCGGCCGCCGGCGCCCTCCTAGTTACACCCTGACGACCCTCAGGTACAGCTTCCTCCAGACTTGCTCCACTGCCCATCTTCCCATGTTGCTTCATGTGGAAAATTCTGCATGTGGATCTTCCCTAGTTCTTTGCCCAAAATGTAGCTCGGTCGACGTACTTTCCATGTTGTAATCTCGTCCTCACACCATTTTACATAAACAACTGTGCTGCTATCTTCCCTTAGGACAAGGATGTGCTTCTTTTTTGTCGGCATATGTGTCATCAACTGTTATTGGCCAGTAATTGTGTCCTTTCCTCTTTCTTGCAAAGAGGGCTATCTATTTCACCTCGTTGCTATTGCGACCTTTTGGTGAACTGCACAAATCACTTTTTTCTTAAGAGTGTCTTATGCTTTTCTACTAAAATGTCAAACGAACAACGTCTCTACATTTTAGTGTGACTGCACAAAGGGAGATTGGTTTTGCTATCTTCCTCATCCAACTCCAAGCCTAATCTTCTCCAACAAGTGGTTAGTTTTATAAGAGATTGCAAAGGTGACTGGATTCTACTTGTGTGTGTATGTTTCATCAACTACTACTAGTTCTACTATTAATGTAATCACACTAGTTCAGTATCTTTGCAAACATGATTGCTCCGCTCGATTTTAGTGGACTTGCACATGCATCAGATGGTCCATATCCACCATAGAATCCTTTCTTGGCTAACATGTCTTGTTTAGTTCCACAGAGCTGTGTGAAACTAGCTGCCAACAAATGAACGTCAGGAAATGGAACCATGCCTGCGGACATCATCCTTCAATTTTTTATTTTTCTTTATTTGTACACATTCTCACAACTTCGTATTCAGTTGTGATCTAAATATTTACGTTGATCTACGAATCATTGAGATGCCTTAGCATGCATGTTAGTTCCCTTTGTATTTGATGGAATGTTGTAACGAGACAACTTTGGAGGCAAGAGGACACATGATACCAAAGTTGAAAGCTTCGTACCATTACAACACAATTTCATTCTGTTGGAAAATTATGTGTACATATAAACATATACCGGAAGCTTGATAGCAACGCCACAAATCATTCAAACTTCCTTTCGGCCACATGTGGGACAACCAGAATCCGGGTCCATGTGCCATGCACAAATATTGAGTGCATAACCATTGGCAGGATTCACCCTGCTTGTTGCGCTGCAGTAATAATGGCTACTAGGTGGTCAAATCACAAAGCCCCACCTTTCCTGCAGTACTAGTAAAAATTGCTCGGGCGAAGCAACCATCATTTCACTCTTCATTGAATGCGCGGGTACTCCAATATTCCAAGAGTAAGTTGCTCGGACGAAGCAACCATAAGTACGCAGTGCCAATGGTTGGTGAGATTTGTTAATTAAGCCCTGTATAAGGGCTTTTTTGTTTCAAAGGATTCTCAAAGGAATTTTGGAGGATTCTAATCCTTAGAAATTTTTCCTATGTGCGTTATTTGATTCGTAGGATTGTAAACTGGAAGGGGGGAGAAGAGAAGCGAGCGACATTTTGTGAGAGAGGAAGGATGACCATTCGCGATGGTTTTTTAGAGCTCAAGGACAAATGATGCAGGAAATTCGGATTCACCTACAAGCTTGGTCATTTACTCCCGCACACGCTTCATTTCCGCCGCCTCTGGAAACTGTGTGCGCTCACCTGACCAGGGTTGCGTTGTGATTGGCCGGACCCCAGGCACGCGGATCACGCGTGTGCACCATAGGATGCACCACGATCCAACAACAATCCATGTCCTTCTCATCACACCCGTGTAGCTGTAGCTGGGTTTTTGATGTACTCCCTCGATATTTATTTACTCTGCATATTAGCTTTGGTCAGAGTCAAACTTTGTAAACTTTGACAAAGTTTTTATAGAAGAAAAATTAACATATACAATAACAAATGAATACCATTAGATTCATTATTGAATACACTTTCCCATCATATAGATATGCTATTGTAAATGTTCATTTTTTTCTATGAACTTGGTCAAACTTTATAAAGTTTGACTTCAGTTAAATCTAATATGCGGAGTGAATAAAAACGAAGGGAGTATATGGGCTAATAAATGTCTAGAGAATGCACGGAAAAGTGCCAAATTTGAGCAAGGTGCTTCCTCCATTGAGGTGCATAAGTCACCTTACGAGAAACTGGACCCACTCATGGCATGCCTGTCGCGTTTGCTCCACCAGTCAAAGCGCTTCCTATTGTCATATCACTAGTCTTTTTAGATTTATAACATGTGCGACCGAGTGTGAGCGAACCGACCTCAATTGACGGCAAAATCGCCTGACGGACGCACTTTGAGAGAAACGGGGAGCAAGAAGTAATACGGGTTGGTTGTGTCATGCAAGAAAATGGCTGGTCTCATGTTAAAAACTTGTTGTACTATAGTAGAGGTAGATGTAGATGTAGTGTAAACGTAGATGTGGCTATAGATGTACATGTAGATATGTAGAGATAAGTGAGACTCACCAACGATCACCAAGGTAGGCCGAGTACGTGCATGAATCACCCCCCAAAAAAAGGAGTACGTGCACGAAGAGAAGAATTGCACGCACGGACGCATGTACTATGTGCCTCATTCCTTAACACACACGGGCGAGTACATGGTGGAGCTCATTTCTGGATGAAGTGGCAGCTCACGTGATAATTTGACGCGTCTAGTAGTTGTTCACTTAGTGGAGGGTCGGGAACCACACGTGAACGAATCAAAGTTCGACCATGACATGGTGGCGTGTTTGTTTTTAATTTTTTTTCTTCAATGGCACAGACACATTTTTTTCTTGAATGACACGTGAATGATGCACGTACTCAATGACGGAGCATGGGATGGGATGGTAGCCATGCACATGGCCGGTCCTTTTTGGAGACTACTACACTAGTACTTTGATGTACGTTAAAGAAACTACTACTTTGATGTGTCATGTAAACTCACAGAACGATGAGAAGCTTGCTTACTACACCCTCTACATAGCCCACACTTATTGTACTTGTAGTTGGAGTATGGGAGCACATGATATTTCCCCGTTCGGGCCGATCCCAAGCTGGCTTCTCACCTTCCTAGCCCACGAAAACCCCCTCCCCCCTCCCCCGCGCACTTCCCGTCCGGTGCCAGCCGAGCCTGCCGCTCCACATTGATGGCAAGTCAGGGTGACATGACCTCTCACTTCGTCCGCCATTGAAGTGGAGCACTGGCCGAGGGCGCCGCCCGCTGCACGCCCGGCATTTTAGACTACTCATAGTGGAGAGTAACTTTAGAGAAAGTACAATAAGGTGACATAAGCAGGCTATAAGGATTTATATATAGTATTTGTGCTTAGTAGATGTAGAGAGAAGAGGAGAGAGAAGAGAAGCAGGATGTAAACTTGTAGATGGTTGTAGCACGACCTCCAACATACTTTGTGAGACAAAAGGTGGGGCCATGTATTAATGATATAGTGTACTGAAGGGACTAACTATTGTACTAGCATGCTATTAGGTTGGCTCTAGATGATGTGTCAACTTCATATAGCCGGATGTTGGCTATACTATAAACCATGCTCTTAGAGCATGGTGTGGTGTGAATGGGACTAAAGTTTAGTCCAATATTGCTAGGTGAGTGTGAGTTGCACCCCTTTATAATGTGACCTATTCTAGCATTTGCATGAGCATGATAATAGGAAACCTACACGCTCGCTCTTCGGGAATGAGCATGTCCAAGGACAAAATCTATGCACGTGGTCTATATTTTTGTCGGTTGGAAAATTTATTTAGTCATTAATTAATAATTAACGATGCCTTAATTACTCAGCCGTTTCTGATTCTTTTCGATAGTGGGGCCATTATTGACTTGGACATGGGTTTTGGGCCAAAGGCCTACTATTATACTTGCTCTCTCTCGCACGACTGACCTGACAGGCTCTACCGTAGCCGTTGTTGTATCATATGGTTTCGCACCATTCCAGATCATAGTGCCACCACACAAGTCTTCTCCATCCCTCCTTCCGGCGTGCACCGCGAGAAGGGACAGCAGTCCTCCGGAACCCCGCCTTTCGTGATCATGTACGGGATAGGGGCGATCCAGTTTTTGGGGAGAACACTTGTGTGACTGCTGCCAGCAACGACTTCATCAATGACAACCTTCTTCCCTGACCTGGGTAACCTCTTCATCAACGACATGAGTGACAACATGAACCACAGTGGTTCTGCTCCCACTTCACAGTATGTGATTCTGTCCTCCTGCTTTAGTCCGCATCATTATTTTGATATTTGCAATTGTCGCCATGATCTATTTACTGTTGATTTGAATTAAATCTCATTGTAAATTGCTCATATATTCAACAATCCAATCCAAAAACCTGATTATAGGCAATTTACTCCGAGTGGTTTTGCTGTGCTTTTGAAGCCACCTACCTTTAAGGGGTTGCAATATAAAAGGTGGCGCACGAGAGCAGTATACTGGTTTCAGATCATGTACTACTATGATGCCACTAAGGGCAAGAATGAGAGCGATCTTAATCCTGCACAGCAGGAAGCTTTTGAGAACATGGATACACTCTTCAAAGCCGCCCTTCTGAGTGTTCTTGATGATTCCATTGTGGATTCATATATGTTGTCTGATAGCGGCAAAGACATGTGAGCTACAGTCGAGGCCACGTTTGGGGCCTCGGGCACTGGCAGTGAGTTGTACGTCATGGATCAGTTCTGTGACGACAAGATGACTGATGAGCGCTTTGTTGTTCAGTAGGCTCATGAGACACAGTCACTCGCTAAGGAACTTGAGTACTTTAAGTGTGTGTTGCGAGACAAATTTGTTGCTGGGACCATCATTGCCAAGCTTCCACCTTCGTGGAACAATTTTGCTACTTCTGTGAAAAACAAGAGACATGAGTTTTCCGTTTCTGATATCATTAGCACTCTTGATGTTGAAGAGATGGCGAGAGCAAAAGACACACGTGCTCGAGTCGCTGAGGGAGCTTCTAGTGCCCACATGGTACACGAGAAGAACTTCCAGCCCAACAAGCCCAAAAACAACAAGAACAAATATCAGGGGAAAGGCAAGTTTGATGCAAAGAACAAACCGTCACATTCTACCAACTTCAAGAAGAATTCTCGTCAGACCTCAATTTTGGTAGCACCGCACAAAATTATATGGCTGCATCTACCTACTGTCAGCTAACCTCATGGTGCTCCAGGTATTCCTACATTCGTAACTATGTACAATGACCAACGCAAGATGAAATAAGCTTATTCGTATGTTGATTTGATAATTGAACTGTAGAACGAACCTGCCATCTGTGAAAGGAGCAAACAAGCAGTGCAGCCGCAATGCCAATGCAAGATAAAAGAGTCCGAGTCATATACGGCCTGAACAGTGAGTAGGGGTCGTGCAAACAGCGGTACATCATTTTAGTGGAACTGCACAAAAAAGAAATTGGGGTGTGTCACAAATTTTCTACAGCCACACGGAAGGAATTGCACTGATCGATTGGATAGAAATTCCTCCCATGTGATGAGACCCGAAGGTGGAAATCAACCAACAACTTATGAAATTATATATAATCTTCCTCATGTAGGTCAGTATTCCCTTATTCTAGATGATCATGTTTTGTCATGCCGAGCTATTGATATGTGCTACTGTTTTGCAACACCGTTTAAGTATAACTGTTGTTTTCCTATATTTTCAGATTTAGGACAATGAAGATGATTTTAGGGGGACTGCACAATATGATCTGATGTTGAGTCATCTCTATTGCCTCCTATGTTTGTTGCAAATGTGTCAGCATCAATTGCAAGATGAGGCAGCCAACTAGTTGTGGAGTTGCCAACATGCTCAAAGTGCTCGCAACATTGAGAAGAAACAAGCATGCCTAGGAAATTAATGCATGCACAGGGAGGCCCTTTGCTCAGAGAAGCATCGACCGTTTTTCTTTATTTCTACACCTTCTCACAGCTTTGTATTGGTTATAGTATGGTGAATTATTGAGATACATAAACATGCAGAACTTTTCTGCTTGTGAATATTAGTATGTATACTGTACCTTCTGAAGCTTAGTTTAATGTGTATGTTGACTAGACTGTGAACCTTTTACAATCTAGTAAGTATATTGTAGGCCTGTTATTTGACACCTCATTTTGCCGCGCTACGACCAGTGTGCGTGTCTGCATGCAGTACCACATCCTCTAATTTGCTGGATGCCATTCCGGCCAGAGACGGAGCTATAACCTTTTTCCAAGTTGAAAAAGGTTACCGATGAGTAGCCATAAGCTGGAGGCGTCTCTTTTTTTCTTTCAAATGGGCAATAAGCTGGAGAGCTGGAGAGTGTCTCTAATGGGATACCTCTAGTACAAGGTCATCCAGTACGAAACATGGGCAGCCGACTAGGTCGATATAAAATCCTATCCATCTTAAAGCCCATTTGTTTTTGTTTTTTGCGAGGAAAAGCCCATATTTCTTGAAGAGGGGCAATCCTAGAAAAACCCTCCTTCCTCCTCGCCTCCACTTACTGCAGCTCGCTAGACTCTCCTGCTTCCGTCTCCCCCAATTTCCCCGGCTCCCCATCTCCCTCACTCATACAGAAAACCGCCGCTCACCTTCTTGCTCTCTCGTACAGAAAATGCCTGCTCCTCTTCTTCCTCGCTCCTAGAGAAAACCCCAGCCATCCTTCTTCCCCACTCGCAGTGCCACTAGGCTCGTCTCTCATTACTCTGCTCAAACCCGTGAGATCGGCGCGACGCCCGCAAGGAAAATGGAGTCAGCTGGCCCCAGGGCCAAGAAGATGAGGCTCCCACCAGCAGCGATGCCAGTTGTAGATCCCGCACCCAGCAACGGGGGGAGAAGCGGCGAGCCCCCCCCCCCCTCACACACACACACACACCCGGATCCAAGGAACCCGTAGAATCTCTGGTGGACCGCATCAGTGATCTCCTGGGCGACATCCTTGTAGAGATCATCCCTGTTCTCCCCACCAAAGATGGCTGCCGCACACAAGTCCTCGCATCTTGGTGGCGCACTCTCTGGCGCACCACGCCTCTTAATCTCAACTGTTGTCAGATATCTATACTTCCTGAATTTGAAATCCTCAGAGTCATCGTCTCCGCCCACTAGGGCCCTGTTCAACGCCTCTGCATCCCGACACGCTACCTGCTGTCCATACCCTGCATGGTGGACACCTGGCTGACATCCACTGAATTCAAAAAACTCCAGCAGCTTGAGTTGTACCATTACTACGAAAAATATATGCCATGATCCCAACTCCATGAATTTGTGCCCATACCACCGTTGTCCATCTCATGGTTTTCCTCCTCTCTCCACACCCTCACCATACCACGGTGCCATCTACCAGACAATCTGGTACTAAGGGTTCGACACCCACTGCTAAAAAGACTTTTGCTTGTGGTGGTTGATCTGTCGGAGGCCTCACTACACAACATCATCCAATCTGGTTGCCCTGCCCTAGAGCGCTTGCTGCTTGTTTTTGGATTAAAAATCTGTATCCATTATCTCCAAATAAAGTCGCCTCACCTTAAAAGCATTGGAATTTATTTTAAAGGACAACAACTCATCATGGAAGATTCCCCTTCACTTCAAAGTTGCTCCTTGATTATTGTTATAAACCTTCACAAATAATTGTCGTCTCTGCGTCTAAACTTGAGGCCTTGGGTGTAATTCCTGATCCGTTTGAACATCATGATATGGTGTTTGGCTCCACACTTATTCAGGTACTGTATATTATCAACTACACTTTGGTAATCACAAGCTGGATTTTTCATTTGTGCACATAAGTTCTATGTCATCTTGGAGTACACTTTCAATGCTAATATAATGTTATATGCTCAATGAAGAGTTTGTCCATCGATAGCCTATGAATGGTGTTGGATTCTGTCAAGATCTTATATATCAGAATGTTTAGTATTGATCTGAACAAAATTATTGGCTTGCCGTGTCTGGAGAATTTGTATATAGAGGTAATTATTTCATGCACATTGAAATCCCGTATATATTGTACTAGAATTACCGTTCGGTTGTCGCTCTATCGACATACTCTTTTTTTAGACCTTAACTGTTTTCAATCTTCATGTCTACGTAGGCAGTAATACATGGAGAAAAACATATAACCAATCGGTGGTGTAATAAGCACCAGGATTTTCTCAGTTCTCATGACATTCGTTTGAGGACAATAATGATGGAAGGTTATGCATCCAATCAGGCAAATAGAAACTTCGTCACATTCTTCCTGTTGAATGCGAGGTTACTATTGTCCATGAGGCTTAAGTTTTTCAACAAGAAATTTCTCACGGATGGATATGTTGAACAAAAAAAAAGTTTCAGGTCGACAAATGGGCTTCTGAATGTACTCGACTTCTATTTACAACAACTTCTCGTCATATGCCAGTAAACTTTTTGGCACATGATGTTGATTTTATGGATCAGACCGGCCCATTTGTTTGTGACTGCCAAAATTAGTGGTCGGGTTAGATGTTATTGCCATGCATGTTCAGTCTGGGTTTTGTCTAAACCTGATGAGCAATTAATCCTTGGGCTTTTGTACCATTTGTAAGCTTGAGTTAAATGTTGTTGCCCTTTTCAACTCGGTTGTGACTGTCATATTTTCTTTGAAACAAGGCAAATGGCTTGCCATTTCCTTTATTAAAGACAGAAATATTGTAACAAATCCCAACCAAGGGAAATAACATCACTCTCGCCGGCTGCTTGAGCTCACATTGCATTACAAAACCCAAGTGATTAGCCCCCACTAGCACCCACAAACTTATTTTGAACTAGCACACCAAATGGGTTGTAAATTTTCATAAGAAAGGCTGCTGGCTGTGACTGATTTGGATTCTGACATTTGGAACCCACGAGGAAAAAGCCTATCCAAGGTGTTGTCGACTTACTAGTCAACAAACGATTCTGCCTACAAGTTGTTGGATTGAAATCTAACATCTGTTGTGTATCTTCTATATCTTGTATCCTTCCTCCAGCCGCCCAAACCAAACCACCCCGTCGGTTCCGCCTGCTCCCGCCTCCCATGGATGGCTGCGCCTCCGCCGTCCTACCGTACCCTCAAACTTTGGCCAGTCCATTCCTCTATTCCCCCACATGTCCTATTGTTCTCCGGTGACATCAAGCCCAACATGCACCCGCACCTGAACCTGAACCAGTCAACCCTCATACTCCCATCGCCTGCAACTAGAGTGGTGCATCTTCCACTGCTCCTGTTAGTTCTGCCTGATGCCTTGCTGTAGTCCTGCGCCTTGGTTCGCTCGCCATGCACGGTGCACCGCCGTCTGACATTGTCAACGTGGTCAACAACCGAGAGGAATAAGGAGATGACTTTACGTGGAGAGGATGACAGTAGGGACCCACTAGGGTCATGGCAATATGCAAGAAAGTGCCTCATTATTACAAGCCCAAAAAATGGTTCCTCCTAATGGTTGGACATCTTGGTCCCACGCCATTGTCAACGTAGTCAATAAACGAGAGAATTACACAACGAGCGACTGACACAAGGGACCCAGCGGGTCGCGCAGTTGTTATTTACTTTTTTTTAGGAACAAGCAATTGTTATTTACTAGTTTTAGAGACGGATCATGGTAACAACAGGGCTGTGCAGGGGTTGTGGCCCGTCTAGCCAGGGTTTTATTTTATGTTTACCACATGATGAGCCCAGTTCTACTTTTTTTTAAGAAATACCCAACGGAGGCCTACTTGCTTTCTCAGCCCTACTGGCCTGCAAATCTTTCAAGACAAGAGCGATGTATTCGCTTGCCCAGAAAATGAAGTAGTAAGAAATGGGATGTAAATTTTAAAAGCATAGCAAACCGACAATTAGTTTCAAATATCATTTTTTTAAGATTTCAACATTTCGAATTAAAATTTTTTTTGCGGGGAAAATCATGTTGGATTTTAAATTGATATAAATTTATTATTTTTAAATTAGTTAGAACGTGATTCAAAGTTTCGGGATTAAAAGCAGTTCGGACTGCACCGAAATATGAAAATTTGGTTGAATTTTTAACCGTGGCCAGAATATGGGTTGTAATGGTACCAAAAAGAATATGGGCTTAGAAAATTCTTAAGAACTAGCAAATGGGCTGTACATTTATTAGCAATAATTGCAGATGGATTGTATGCTGTTTTCCACATATTTGAGGCTGACTTGTGGGCCTACTAGGTTGACGTGTATGCTTTCCTAAAAAAAGGTTAACACGCAGGCAATGCCTTGTCAACTAGTCAACACACAAGAGTAGCTACTGTTGGATGTCCATCCAACGACCATCATGCTTCTTCAATCTCTCCTCTTCCTACTCCAGCCGCTCAAACCAGCGCCGGTGGGATTGTGTGCTCCCTCCTCCCATGGCCGGTTGTGCTATCGCGCGGGCCTCACGCCCCACCCTACTCCCATCGTTGGCCTGGCCATCCCTCAACTAACCGACACCTACTGTTATTCTCCAGCGATGATAGACGAACCAGTAAACCCTCGTACTCCCCACCACGTGGGAAACAACTGCCGAGTCTTCCCTAGCTCCGTGTCGTTCTCTTCCTAGGCCTCGCAGTCATCCACTGCCCTAGTGCTCTCGGCGCGGCGTGGTCAACATGGTCAATGAATGACATCCATCGGAAGATGAATGTACATGGAGAGGCTGACAGCTGGGTCCACGACCGCACGCAAGGAAGTGCCTCCTTATTACACACAAAATAATGATTCCTCCACCTGACAGCGGGTACCCACCGGAAGGGCCTCTGTATTTCGCGAAAAAACGTTCCTCCCGCTGACAACTTGGACTCACTAGCTATATCTTTGCACACAAGGAAGTTCCTCTGTATTACGCACAAAAAATGTAATACTCCCCCTGCTAGCTGGGACCCACCATAGTTGGAGGCTGTCTTGTGGGCCTACTAAGTTGATGTAGATAGAGGGCCTTGTCAACTTAGTCAATATGAACGATTCTAGCTCCAGTGACTATATGATGTCCATCCAATGGCCATAGTGCTTCTTCAACCTCTGGTCTTCTTTCTCCAGCCGCCCAAACCAGCGCCGGTCATGCCGCCTGCTCCAGCCTCCATTGGCCGGCTATGCTGCCGTGCACGCTGCACCTCCCCACCCTACTCACATCGCTGGCCTGGCCATCCCTGTACTCACCCATACCTCCTGCTATTCTCTAGCGATGGTAGCCTCACACAAAGCCCAACCAGTAAACCCTTGTACTCCCCTCCACGGGAAACAACTGCCAAGTCTTCCCAGGCTCCGGGTCCTTCCCTTCCTAGGCCTCGCCACCGTCCATTGCCTTGGTTCTCTCACCGTGGCGTGGTCAACATGGTCAAGGAACGACTTACATCGGAACAGGACTGTATGTGGAGAGGCAGACAACTGGTTCCACGGCTGTAGCAAGGAAGTGCCTCCTTATTACGTGCAAAATAATGATTTCTCCACCTGACAGTGGGGACTTACCGGCAGGGCCTCTGTATTTTGACTTAGTTGTATTTTGCAAAAAAAATGTTTCGCCCCTGACAGCTAGGACCCACTAGCTATATCTTCGGACGCAAGGAAGTGCCTCCATATTAGGGGCAAAAAAATGAATCCTCCCCCTAACAGCTTGGACCCACCATCAATAACTTCGCACGCAAGGAAGTTCCTCCTTATCCTCCCTGATAGTTGGGACCCACCTGGTCGAAGCGTACGTAGCGTTGTCATTCTGGTCGCGAATGTGTACGTACATACTGGTCAATCGGTCTCTCTGCAACGATGATCCGTGGCCGAGCAAGTAGCGGCACGTGTAGTAGTAGAGCCCCCGACGTAGCAGTTCAGGCAGTCCCTTCTAAACATTGTACACGTACGTACAAGTACATGCCAAAAAATATGGCCACGTACGTACATACGGGTGGGGTCTCGAACGCCTACTCGCGCATATGTACGACCAGGGCTCGTGTACACGGAGAGGCAACGGACGGCAGAACCGGCGTCCTATTCATTGGGAAACAAACCGGCTGGGTCGAAATGGAGAAATAGTGTCATGTTCATCGGGAGGCAACAGACTGGGTCAGAATGTGTCATGTTCAATGGGAGCCAACCGGCTTGGACGGAACAGCCGAAAAGGGGTCTGGTGTACCGCAATACGGAGGAAACGACTACGGTCAAAACGGCATCCTGTTCATCGGGAGGGGTCTGGCGTACCACAAAACAGAGGAAACAAACTTGTGTAGGAGCGCTACAATCGAAATGGGGGTCCTGTTCATCGGGAGGGATGTGGCGTACCGCAAAACAGGGCTCCATGGGCTACTGTTCACCCATCATCAACTTCCTTCAGCCTCCACCTGCACTATTCATCCATCGCATCTTCCTCCTGCCTCCACCAGCTACTCTTCATCCACAGGCTACAGTTCATCTAGCCCTCCATCGGCTACTGTTCAACCAGCCCTCCATGGGGTCCTGTTCATCCACCCCCAACCAGCTCGGCCGTGGCGGCCTCCTCTCGGGGTCCTGTTCATCCAGCGGCAATGACCTACTACCACGGGGTCCTGTTCGTCCAAGCCCACCGGGAACTGTTCATCCAACCCCAACCACGTATGTCTCAACTTGTTCAACCAACCACCACGTTCACTCTTTATCAAGAGGCAGCAGGTTCAATCGGCTTCAATAAGCAGCAGCAACAGCGATCGATCGATTAATCGCTCGGGTTCAGTTTGCAGCAGTAGCGAAGGGATCACTCGGGTTCGGTTAACAGCCAAGGGATCGATCGCTCGGGTTCAATAACGTAGCTAGTGCAATCACCTGGGTTCGTTAAGCGAAGGCCTTGCTCGGGTTCAGTTATAGCCCAACGCCTCGCACACACACGCGTACGTATACGAAACAAACACGCAAACCACCATGCATCGCTCGTCCCCGACCACCCACCGTAACCGGGAACTCCCCGAAATTTTCCTCACCCTCGCTTCTATAATGATTTTTGTCCGTCATGGACGTCCCAAAGAATGTCTTGCAGGTGCGTCTCCGGCCCGCCCTGGATGAAAAGCCCATTTTTTGTCATGATTTTTTTGTCATAGAAGTAGGAGCCCACCACATCCATGATGATACCGGGTTTTGCCACAATTATCGTCATAGAAGTGTCATAAGCATGAATTTTTTTCGTTCGGGCCAAAATGTCACGGATGTGTGCTTTTTTGTATAGTCAAGAGGGTGAGAAAGCTAAACTTGATGAGTTCGAAGCCCCCCAAGTGACATTATGATCAATTAATAACTCATGCACAATATATGTGATGAAACGATAGAGGCCCTGAGTTTCAGGGATGCTGACTTTATTACGTTGATCATAATATGATAAGCCAATAAGGCAGGATACCCATGTTTGAACCGCGCATCTTGGCAGCTAGTCCTCATTGGCAACCTTTAATTTTTCACCGATATGGAAGGATACCCATGTTTGAACTACGCATCGTGGCAGCAAGTTCTCTTTGGCAACCTTCAATTTTTTGCCGATATGGCAGCAGCCCCTAGGTCTAGGTTATCTTCCTTGCAATGAACCAGGGTTCTTGAATTTCAGAAACCGGCCAAATTTGCCGAGTCATGTGTGTGTAACTCCTGAGTCTTAAGATGATTCAAGGAGTCGCCTTGAGATTCTTCATACTTGGCCGTGGCATAAGCCGTCATATAGTTGACAGCGGAATGCTGGAATGTGTTGAAGCTAGGGGCGAAGTGGCGAGTTGATGATCTTCGCGACACTCATTGTATATCCTTGGCATTGATAATCCGATGTGAATCCAGCAAAGGTTGAAGTTGACCGTGGCGGGTTATAAATGGTCCCGTTTGAGTTGTTCCAATAACCCAGCTGATGGTTTGTCCCGGTTGGTTGTTGAGGTTAACCAAACTGCAGTGGTGCCGACTTGCAGCCTATCCATGAAGCCAGCCGGTGCAGGAGGAGGCTGATAATATATTATGATTTGCGCCAGAGTTCTTGGAATAGACCGGGCCACGGGAGTAGACAATAGAGACGGCCGCGGCGTTGGAGGCGGCGCAGATGCGGGGAGTTGGCTGCGGGCGCAGACAGATGAGTTGGCTGCAGAAGTGGATGGATAAGTTGACCATGGATGCGAACGGATGAGTCGGCCATGGCATTGTAGGCCGGCGCGGATGGGTGAGTCGATCGCGGGCGCAATCCCGACGAGCTGATGTAGACCAAGATGTAGGGGCGGCGGCTTGCGCACATCCAATCATCAGGTAGTGCTTGCAGATAGATGCCAAACTGCAGGATGGCGGCTTGTGCGCCTGCCAGTCGGCCAATGCGGCTTGGGCGGATGCTGGTACATCATGATGCTGGGGCACGCTCCGTATCTATGGCATGGCTCCACTTTTATAATGAATAATTGTCCTGTATAATAAATATCACAGACGATAGTAATTGTTCTCAAAAGACTAAAATATGTATCAATAAAAATGACTGGATGGATTTCACCTGATTTGTTAAGATGATTGATGATTCGTATGTAGCATTCGTAAATCACCTTTCAGTATTGTCGCTGAATTCCTTTTGATCCTTATGTGTATACAAAGGATATTTGTGATGACCCCCTCGAGAACCATGCCAGATACTGCCACAGATCCTCCTTTTTTTAGTTGGATGCAGGATCTCTAAATTCAAGTCTTCCATGTAAAATTGTCGAGCCTTACAAAACACAGAACTTCGGGAACACATCCAAGCTATTTGCTAGCAAGCCTCTTATCCCTAAACTGTCGGTTCAATTCAATAACCTAGCGTCGTAAAGTGCCCCTTCAGCAGTGTATTTAGGCATCGATGAGACATCAAGCTTCCCCTTATCATTATTACCCACGCCTGGTGGTATCCGAGGGGGCCCTGGTTCCTCTTTCCTACCTTTGGTAGATCACTGGTTGCCATCTGTACCGGATTAAACAATTGCACCAAGGATAGTTGATGTAATAGCACTACTGTTGCCAGGGCCATAAGAGGACATCATGGCTAAATTTTGATTCCGTGGAGGAGAAATGCATGACAGGTTTCATCTGCTTCCCAAGGGGATGGATTTGACACCTTTGGCTGGTTACTTGTTTGCTAGCGAGCAATCAATGAAGCAATAACAGCATCAAGTGAATCACACGTGGCAGGAATCGGCTACTGGACAATCGAACTATTTTGCAAAGGCGGTTGTCAGCTGTCTTGAGAGGGCACAACTTGTAATAACAGTGCTAAAAAACTTATACTGGATATGCAGTCATTCCATGAAAACGGTGTCACTTTGCTTTCGTTATCTACCACGGTCTATTCTGTGTTACACTAAATGGATGGACTGACAAATTTACTTGGAAACTTAAAAGGATTGTGTTTCTCCTACTGTAGAACCTTTTGAATTGCCTCATCTATTGGAAAAAAGCTAAAGCGTCATCTTTCCTGAATAATTTGGTGGTTGAGCAAACCCATTTGTCAAGATGGTATATGGCACTTCCATAGAGCTATCACCCTTCAATGCAATCATACTGCCAGTAAACGATTAACCATCTCCCGTTCTGCACTTAACTCCAACATTGCTTGATGATTTGTGGGTATATTGGCTTGGCTTCAGGCAATGCATCTTATTAACACCAAGTGTGACATTTGCTTCCGTGCCAGTTGGTTTATGGTGCTACAGATGATCTTTCATGATTCCCTGATATTCGTCAATAGTAGCAGCTATCAGGCTTAGTATTTATCTAGCCGTAGAAGACTTACACCTTTCCTTGGCAAAGTGCTAGAGAGCGGTGGCCGCGGGATGCGGGGCGGAGCCGGCAGGACACTGGAGGCTTGAAACGGTGGATGAAGCGTGCCATGGTAGAAATGGGCGCCTTGATTTGAGGCCATGGCCATGGCCGCAACAGCGGGTCGACGAAGTGGGCGGCACAAGATGAACTACAGTCGCTCGCAGGCGGAGGAGGTCATAATCCCCAAGTGCAAGGAATCATATTAGCAATTTCCAAAGGTGGAAGTGATAAGTATGGAGTGTCAAACCCACAAGGATCTAAATGTAAGATCAATATTCTCTCAAGTCCTATCTGCCACTAATATGACTCTACGTACACCAAATGTTTGCTTTCATCTAGAAACGAGAAATAAACTATGTTGTGGGTATGAAGAGGGTAGCTTTGCATGATATCAGAGAACTAAAATAGAAAAATAGGTGTTGTGAGTAGTTTACCACAAACCTTCAGGTCCATAGTTATTAGCTAGATGGCTTCTTTTCTCTCTTTGATTCTCAATACAAAGCTATCCTTGATCTTTTTGGAGATCTATTCAATGTAATACTTTTTGCAGTGTGTTTGTCGAGATCCGATGAATTTTGGGTTTATGATAAAGATTATCTACGAACAATATTTGAATCTCCTCTGAATTCTTTTCTGTATGATTTGTTATCTTTGCAAGTCTCTTCGAATTATCAGATTGGTTTGGCCTACTAGATTGATCTTTCTTGCAATGGGAGAAGTGCTTAGCTTTGGGTTCAATCTTGCGGTGTCCTTTCCCAGTGATAGCAGGGGCAGCAAGGCACTTATTGTATTGTTGCCGTCGAGGATAGAAAGATGGGATTTATATCATATTGCTTGAGTTTATCCCTCTACGTCATGTCATCTTGCCTAATGCGTTACTCTGTTCTTATGAACTTATGACTTTAGATGCATGTTGGATAGCGGCCGATGTGTGGAGTTACAGTAGTAGATGTGGAATTGTTTCGATCTACTTGTCGCGGACGTGAGGCCTATATACATGATCATGCCTAGATATTCTCATAATTATGCACTGTTCTATCAATTGCTCGACAGTAATTTGTTCACCCACCGTAATACTTATGCTATCTTGAGAGAAGCCACTAGTGAAACCTATGGCCCCCGGGTCTATTTTCCATCATATAAGTTTCCGATCTATTTTATTTTGCAATCTTTACTTTCCAATCTATATCATAAAAATACCAAAAATATTTATCTTATTATCTCTATCAGATCTCACTTTTGCAAGTGGCAGTGAAGGGATTGACATCCCCTTTATCGCGTTGGTTGCAAGGTTCTTATTTGTTTGTGCAGGTACGAGGGATTTGAGTGTAGCCTCCTACTGGATTGATACCTTGGTTCTCAAAAACTGAGGGAAATACTTATGCTACTTTGCTGCATCACCCTTTCCTCTTCAAGGGAAAACCAGTGCTTGCTCAAGAGGTAGCAAGAAGGATTTCTAGCGCCGTTGCCGGGGAGTCTATGCACAAATTAAGACATACCAAGTACCCATCACAAACTCTTATCCCTCGCATTACATTATTTGCCATTTGCCTCTCGTTTTCCTCTCCCCCACTTCACCCTTGCTGTTTTATTCACCCTCTTTTTCCCGTTCGCCTCTTTTTCGCTTGCTTCTTGTGTCGTCGTTCGCCGTCATGGCTAGCTCTTTCTCCCTTCCTTCGTCTCCCGATTTTGAATTCCTCCATGTGAAACAAAGACAAGGAGAAAACTTAAAAGATGCTTGGTATAGGATGATAGAATCCTTTCGTAGTTGCACTATAGAGGGAGATTTCAAGATTTTACTTCGCAATTTTTATATTGGGCTAACCATATCCCATAGACAACTCCTTGATTTTGCCGCCAAAGGAAATTTTATTGAAATTGATCCTAGTATTTCTTATGAAATTATAGAGGGGATAGTAGGAGTACTTCCCCCACAAAAGGGACCACCCCTTACTCAAGAAGTAACCCAAATCTTAGAGAAATTATGTGAATTGCAAAAATCTATCGAACCTCTTAAATATGTTGGTGGGAATTTCAATCGCATGAATACATTGATTACACTTTGCAATAAGCGGTTGGATGCTCTAGATCTAAAGATCTCTGAGCATGAAGGAAAACGCAAGGAACCTCCCCGATCGGAGCATAACTCCTATAAAAAGACAAATACCAAAGATGGCAATACTTAGATCTATTATCGCTTTTATGCCTAGCTAGAGGCGTTAAACGATAGCGCTTGTTGGGAGGCAACCCAATTTTATTTTTGTTCTTAGCATTTTGTTCCTGTTTAGTAATAAATAATTCATCTAGCCTCTGGTTAGATGTGGTTTTATGTTTTAGTTAGTGTTTGTTCCAAGTAAAACCTATAGGATCATCTTGGGTGATAGTTAATTTGATCTTGCTGAAAAATAGAAACTTTTGCACGCACGAGAATAATTTTAATAAATCACAGAAACGTGATTTTCAGTTGATTCTTTTTGCAGAATATTAATAAACACATTATCAAGACTTACTATTTTTGTAGAAGTTTTGGGGTTCCATAAGTATTCGAAAGTTACAGGTTGCTACAGACTGTTCTGTTTTTGACAGATTCTGTTTTTCGTGTGTTGTTTGCTTATTTTGATGAATCTATGGATAGTATCGGGGGGTATGAACCATAGAGAAGTTGGAATACAATAGGTCTAGCACCAATATAAATAAAGAATGATTTCATTACAGTACCTTAAAGTGGTGGTTTGTTTTATTTCGCTAACGGAGCTCATGAGATTTTCTGTTGAGTTTTGTGTTGTGAAGTTTTCAAGTTTCTGGGTAAAGATTTGATGGATTATGGAATAAGGAGAGGCAAGAGCCTAAGCTTGAGGATTCCCAAGGCACCCCAAGGTAAAATTCAAGGACAACCAAAAGCCTAAGCTTGGGGATGCCCCGGAAGGCATCCCCTTTTTCGTCTTCGTCCATCGGTAACTTTACTTGATGCTATATTTTTATTCACCACATGATATGTGTTTTGCTTGGAGCATATTGTAAGATTTGAGTTCTTGATTTTTAGTTTACCACAATCATCCTTTCTGTACACACCTTTTGGGAGAGATACACATGAATCAGAATTTATTAGAATATTGTATGTGCTTCACTTATATCTTTTGAGCTAGATAATTTTGCTCTAGTGCTTCACTTATACCTTTTTAGATCACGGCGGTGGTTTTATTTTATAGAAATTATTGATCTCTCATGATTCACTTATATTATTTTGAGAGTCTCTTAGAACAGCATGGTAATTTTCTTGGGTTATGAAATTAGTCCTAATATGATGGGCATCCAAGTTGGGGATAATAAAAACTTTCATATAGAGTGCATTAAATACTATGATAAATTTGATACTTGATAATTGTTTTGAGATATAAAGGTGGTAATATTAGAATCATGCTAGTTGGGTAATTATGAAATTGAGAAATACTTGTGTTAAAGTTGGCAAGTCCCGTAGCATGCACGTATGGTGAACGTTGTGTGACAAATTTGAAGCATGGGGTGTTCTTTGATTGCCTTCCTTATGAGTGGAGGTCGGGATCGCGCGATGGTTAACTCCTACCAACCATTCCCCTAGGAGCATGCGTAGTAGTACTTTGCTTAGAGGGTTAATAAACTTTTGCAATAAGTATATGAGTTCTTTATGACTAATGTGAGTCCATGGATTATACGCACTCTTACCCTTACGCAATTTGCTAGCCTCTACGGTACCGTGCATTGCCCTTTCTCACCTTGAGAGTTGGTGCAAACTTTGCCGGTGCATCCAAACCCCGTGATACGACATGCTCTATCACACATAAACCTCCTTATATCTTCCTCAAAACAGCCACCATACCTACCTATTATGGCATTTCCATAACCATTTCGAGATATATTGCCATGCAACTTTCCACCGTTCCATTTATTATGACACGCTCCATCATTGTCACATTGCTTTGCATGATCATGTAGTTGACATCGTATTCGTGGCAAAGCCACCTTTATAATTCTTTCATACATGTCCCTCTTGATTTATTGCACATCCCGGTACACCGTCGGAGGCATTCATATAGAGTCATATCTTGTTCTAAGCATTGAGTTGTAAGTAAATAAAAGTGTGATGATCTTCATTATTAGAGCATTGTCCCATGTGAGGAAAGGATGATGGAAGCAATGATTCCCTCACAAGTTGGGATGAGTCTCCGGACTTTATGAAAAATGAAAGAGGTCAAAGAAGCCCAAATAAAAAAAAGGCCAAAGAAGCCCAAAAAAAGAAAAAATGAGAGAAAAAGAGAGAAGGGACAATGTTATTATCCTTTTTCCACACTTGTGCTTCAAAATAGCACCATGATCTTCATGATAGAGAGTTTCTTGTTTTTTCACTTTCATATACTAGTGGGAATTTTTCACTATAGAACTTGGCTTGTATATTCAAATGATGGGCTTCCTCAAAATGACCTAGGTCTTCGTGAGTAGGCAAGTTGGATGCACACCCACATAGTTTCTTTTTTATGAGCTTTCATACATTTATAGCTCTAGTGCATCCATTGCATGGCAATCCCTACTCCTCGTATTGACATGAATTGATGGGAATCTCCATAGCCCATTGATTAGCTGCGTCAATGTGAGACTTTCTCCTTTTTTGTTTTCTCACATAATCCCTATCATCATACTCTACTCCACCCATAGTGCTATGTCCATGGCTTATGCTCATGTATTGCGTGAGGTTGAAAAGGCTGAAGCGCGTTAAAAAAGTATGAACCAATTGCTTGGCTGAAATCGGGGTTGTGCATGATGGGAGCATTTTGTGTGACGAAAATGAAGCATGGCCAAACTATATGATTTTGTAGGGAAGCGTTCTTTGGCTATGTTATTTTGATAAGACATAAACTGCTTGGTTAGCATGCTTGAAGTATTACTATCTTTATGTCAATATTAAACTTTTATATTGAATCTTTTGGATCTGAACATTCATGCCACAATAAAGAGGATTACTTTGAGAACTATGTTAGGTAGCATTCCACATCAAAAATTCTGTTTTTATCATTTACCTACTCGAGGACGAGCAGGAATTAAGCTTGGGGATGCTTGATACATCTCCAACGTATCTATAATTTCTGATTGGTCCATGCTATTATATTATCTATTTTGGATGTTTAATGGGATTTATTATACACTTTTATACTATTTTTGGGACTAACCTATTAACCGTAAGCCCAGTCCAAATTGCTGTTGTTTGCCTATTTTAGTGTTTCGCAGAAAAGGAATATCAAACGGAGTCCAAACGGAATGAAACCTTCGGGAGAGTCATTCTTGGAACAAACGCAATCCAGGAGACTTGGAGTGGACGTCAAGGAAGCAACGAGGCGGCCACGAGGCAGGGAGGCGCGCCCAGGGGGGTAGGCGCGCCCCCACCCTCGTGGGCCCCTCGTGGCTCCCCTGACCGACTTCTTTCACCTATATATACTCATATACCCCAAAAACATCGAGAGCATGACGAAACCCTATTTCCACCGCCGCAACCTTCTGTACACGTGATCCCATCTTGGGGCCTTATCCGGCGCTCCGCCGGAGGGGGAATCGATCACGGAGGGCTTCTACGTCAACACCATGGCCTCTCCGATGAGTTGTGAGTAGTTTACCACAGACCTTCGGGTCCGTAGTTATTAGCTAGATGGCTTCTTTTCTCTCTTTGATTCTCAATACAAAGATCTCCTCGATCTTCTTGGAGATCTATTTGATGTAATAATTTTTGCGGTGTGTTTATCGAGATCCGATGAATTGTGGGTTTATGCTAAAGATTATCTATGAACAATATTTGAATCTCCTCTGAACTCTTTTTTGTATGATTTGTTACCTTTGCAAGTCTCTTCGAATTATCAGATTGGTTTGGCCTACTAGATTGATCTTTCTTGCAATGGGAGAAGTGCTTAGCTTTGGTTGAATCTTGCGGTGTCCTTTCCCAGTGACAGCAGGGGCAGCAAGGCACGTATTGTATTGTTGCCATCGATGATAAAAAGATGGGGTTTCTATCATATTGCTTGATTTTACCCCTCTGCATCATGTCATCTTGCCTAATGCGTTACTCTGTTCTTATGAACTTAATACTCTTGATGCATGCTAGATAGCGGTCGATGTGTGGAGTAATAGTAGTAGATGCAGAATCGTTTCGATCTACTTGTCGCGGACGTGATGCCTATATACATGATCATGCCTAGATATTCTCATAATTATGTACTTTTCTATCAATTGCTCGACAGTAATTTGTTCACCCACCGTAATACTTATGCTATCTTGAGAGAAGCCACTAGTGAAACCTATGGCCCTCGGGTCTATTTTCCATCATATAAGTTTCTGATCTATTTTATTTTGCAATCTTTACTTTACAATCTATATCATAAAAATACCAAAAATATTTATCTTATTATCTCTATCAGATCTCACTTTTGCAAGTGGCCGTGAGGGGATTGACAACCCCTTTATCGCGTTGGTTGCAAGGTTCTTATTTGTTTGTGCAGGTACGAGGGATTTGAGTGTAGCCTCCTACTGGATTGATACCTTGGTTCTCAAAAACTGAGAGAAATACTTACGCTACTTTGCTGGATCACCCTTTCCTCTTCAAGGGAATATCAACGCATTCTCAATAGGTAGCATGACACAGGCAATTTTTACCCAGGTTCGGGCTGACGTGAGGTGTAAAACCCTACCCCTGCTCTGGTGGATTGGATGGAGGACCGTGACGAACACGCAGTGCTCAAGCCCGGCAAGGTCGCCTCGGGAAGAGCAGCTACACGCGTATGAGTGTACAAGGGTCCGAATCCTTTCTAAGGTTTCCTCGCCCCTCCTTTTATAGGTCAAGGGGTTACCACAATGGCAAAACAGCCATTATCCAGTGATTAGATAGCCACAGTGCTATCATACCTAACTCTGCAGACATGACAAGGTGCATTAAATGCAACATTTAGTGTTACGTCGTGGGTGTAGCCCGGCAAGCCTTCCTGTGCCATTCAACCACCTTCTCGCCTACCTGCGTGACACACCCCTCGACGGGTGTCATTTAGGGCTGATCTTCCTCAGAAATGGCTGCCACGTGCCAAATGACAGCCACTTAATCACTTGGGGGCTCGACACCACGCTGACAAGTGACTTGCGTTGCTGTGAGGTGGAGCGGTGGACCCTTGGCGGGGAAGCAGGCCGCCAACGTCCCAGCAACCCTTGCTGGGGAAGCCTTGGGACTTGCCTTTGGAGTGGCCTTGACCTTTACCGGGCTCGCCTGCCCAGCAAGGGAGGTTTTCCCCTCAGTGATATCTTGTTTCTTTGGCTTCTCTCAGTATTCTTGATTCGCCCTTTGGTGTCCCAAAGAGCTATCTCTTTGGCTTGGCCTTGTTTTGTTGCTGTAACCTTGCCCTTGAGCCTGTGTACAGTCCGGTGAACATACACCGGGGTTTGTTGCACCGCCAGGAGCCCCTGGGCCTGGCCCAAATGCGCTACCAAGCATCGTTGGGGTAGGCCCTATCTGGTACATAGGAGGAAGGTTTGTGATGGTTCATCCCTTGATATTTCCTTTGCTTCTTCATTAATCTGTGCTTGAGTCAGTTCCCAGTTTTTCTGCGCCCCGTGCAAGATGTTATGGGATGTTTTAAGCCACAATCTGTGGGCTACCCATGTACCATGTTCACGGGGCGATAACTGCCATTCCACTAGCTTCTCCGCTTATGGCGTTTCTGCCACGTATGTTGCATGAATTGTGTAAGGTTGGTGGCGGACATGGAGGGCGCGGAAATGTGTCCCATGGCAGAAAGCCAGACACCACGGATTGGTGTAGGGGTCGGCCTTGATTCCACGAGCCGTTGGTGGTGCGGGGGAGTCAGATTAGTAGAAAGAGGCGGTCGCTTCCCCTAAGTGAGGAGCCAGCTCCCAGCCTCGTTTGCCTATAAAAGGGTACGTGGTCGAGGTGCTAGCTCACATTTATCACTTCCTTCTTTCTTTTGGTATTGTTTCTCCATCATGGTGAGGTGGAGAGGGCGCAGTGGCACTCCAGTACCAGCGACGAGGGATTCTACTTGACAGCGCCTCCCTCCTCCTGTTGGGGACGCGGAAGCGGAGCCCATCGTGAGGGGAGGTGGGATATGATGGGGATGTGGTCCCTGCGGCACTCGGTGTCGAGGAGGACGGGGCGGTGCACTGATCCCAGCTCCCCTGGCTGTCCAGGACCCAAATGAAGGCCAGATTGGGAATCATACTGTTGACGCTCAAAAAGGGCATGATCGCGAAGAGTGACTTGAGGCTGTGGCAAGATGAGGTCAAATTTATGAGTTCATGTCACCATTTGATGGCTCTCTTCAAGATAATCAAAGTAAATGTGAAGATGGATCAAAACGGAGCTCAAGTGTAAAAGATATGCCAATTTAGGAGATACTCGTGTTGACACCAGATTAGAAAATGGCATGAAACCTAACCAAGATGGCCTCTGATGGAAAAGGTTACAACAGAAACGTTCTTCGTCTCGTCGAAACGATCGATTTTGATATAAAAATCGTTCAAATCCGAGTTGGTATGCAAAAGTTAGAGCCATCGGAATACAGCCCTGTCAGGAGGCAAAAAATGGCGCGCCCCACCAGACACCATGTCTGATGGGTAGCGCGAGGGATAGCCTGTTTTGCGCGACCGATTTGACCCTCAAGATGACCTCTGATTAAAAAACGTTCAACATAAAAGTTGTTCGTCTCGTCGAAACGGTCAAGATTTCTTTTGGGTTCGTTTCCATCCGAGATCGTTTACCACCACAAAAAAGACCCGCAAGGTGCAGCCAGTTTAAACCGAACAGTTTTGGAAAGTTCGGGCAAAACCAATCCGAATTTGGCTAGGGTTTTGGACGTGAATCCAAGCCTTTTCCTTGCACGGGAAGTCCAGCCGCCTCTTATATACCTAAGGGGTGACGGCCGATTGAACAACACACAATCGAACAATCAATCTACTTTTTACCCTAGTTTACATCTCTCCCTTGTTCTTTCTCTCTCGTTCTTCGTTCGTTCTTCGTTGAAGGGCAGCGATCCTCGAGGCTCTAGGGCGGGCGAACCGACCTAGGGCAGCCCATAGCCGCCAAGGCCAGACGGGTCCTCCCGGCGCGTGGGGTTTCGGTGCTCAAAGCGCCCGCCGGATTGCTTATGCATCGCGCTCGGACGAAGTCTCCTTCGACGTGAGCTGCGTGCATCACCTCGGCGTTGGAGGTACACGGTGACGTGTTCGTGTGCGAACACACTTTTTGGCGACTCCGCTGGGGACGAAAGATCAAGAATCATCATCAACTATGTCTAATCTCCCAAGCCCTCATAAGTTGACGCCGATAACATCATTAAGCCCGGTCTTGATGAACTATCGGATGAACATCGCCAAGCCTACGAAGCGCGCAAGAAGCAGCGTGAAGAGGCTTTTGAGGCGCTCAAGAAGAAGCGCGAGGAGGAGGATTTGGAAGCGTTTCTTTCAAGTTTCAAGAAGGACCGTCAAGGCAACATCACTCCGGTTGGAAACATCAATTTTCCTCCCTCATCGATTTAACAAGATGTAATCACTTTGTGAGTAAAGTTTTTTCTCGAGCAAGTGGCTGTGATTGAAAGTCTTGTTAGTAAGGGTAATGTGATGGCATACAATTCTTTTTGGCTAGTGCTAATGCTCGAGAAAAATATGCCTCCATCATCTAGTGGTACTGTTGGTATATCTGAAAACCCTAGTCCAATTTTACCTATTTCATCGGCACCACCTATGCAACAACAATATAATATGCCGCTGAATTTTGCCCTACTCAAACCAACCAGCTTGTGACTGCATCTACATACCCTAATCCTATTATGAGTATGCCCAATTCAAGGCCAACGCCAATCACTTTGTCACACCACCCATAGGTGCAAGCATGTTTGGTCTTCCGCGAATTATGGTTCGCGCCCATCCCACAAGTTGCACCAATAGCTAGTACTCAAGTTGCTCCTATGTCATTGCCACAAACATCTTCATCTACCTCGGATCCAATTTTAGCTAAATTAAGGAGGATTTGCATAAGATGTTTCAAGAAACTTTCGAAACGAGGCGAAAGTAAAGAGTCGTGTGTATCAAAAGCCTTATCCTAAACACTTCGATGCAATTTCTTACCCTCAAGGTTATAAGGTTCTGATTTTGTTAAATTTAGTGGTGAGGGTACGAAAACAACTTGGGAGCATGTGAGTCAAGATTCAGCACAGTTGGGTGAAGCAAGTTCCATGGAAGAATTGAAAGTGCTTTTATTTCCATTATCTTTAACTCGGTACCGCATTTTCATGGTTTGCGGCTTTACCACATGGCTCAATTCTCTTATGGTCGCAATTAGAGCAAAAGTTTCATGATCACTTTTATAGCGGCGATAATGAGCTAAAGTTGTCACATCTTACATCGGTTAGGCGAAACATGATGAATCGGTCACCGATTATGTCAAGAGATTTAGAGATATAAAAACCGATGTTATAGCTTAGTGATAATCGAGAGAGACTTGGCAGATCTTGTTCTTAATGGTTTGAAAACTCACATTAAAGAGAGGCTAGAAAGTTATGAGTTTTTGAGCATTAATCAAGTCTTACAAAAAGCTTTGGCCCAAGAGAGTCAAGTAAAGAGGTCCATAGGTTCTACAACCGATCGCCCTAGAATGCATATGGTTGAACACAATGATGATAATTGGACGATGAGGTTGATGTCTATCTACTGAATTTGTTTGGTCCTCAAAGGCCAAACCCTATATGTGCAATGTTTTAAGCCGATTCGTAAGAATCGTGATGAGGAGATGAGGTTTACTTTTGATATATCAAAGTGTGATAAAATATTTGATGCACTCTTGCAAGATAAGATGATTAGAATATCACACACCATACCGCCGTTTGAGGAGCTGAAACGGCGTGCTTATTGCAAGTACCATAATTCATTTTCTCATGCTACTAACGATTGCAATGTTTTCCGACGACAGATACAATCGGCCATTAATGAAGGACGATTGAATTTTGCTGAGATGCAAGTTGATAAACAGCCCTTCCCGATAAACACCATGGACTTGGAGGGAAAGAAAATGTTGATTCAGCCTAGCATAGCCGAATCTGCTAATAAAGATAATGTTGTTATTGGTGAACCCAGGAATAGCAAGGAGGGCGACAAGGTCTTGGGAAGAAAGATTGTGCTTGAGAAGCAACCCGATGGCAAGGAAGTGTTGAAGATCACTATAAAAAATGCCACACTCGGGGGGCAGCCACAAGTACAAGAGGATGCTCATGTTAAATTGATCAAGCCCGAGAATTCAGAAGTTGGCAAGTGGAAAAAGAATGAAACTAAGAACAAGAGAATCAAGCCAACCTTTGATATGTTGCTATCCAAATATGCAAGTCAAGCGGCCGGTTCTAGCTCTAATCGCCATCACATTCAAAGCGCTCAAGATTGCCTCCGAGCAAGAGTTTCAACGATATGCAAGGCCATATGTGTCAGGCACCGACTCCATGGATGTCACAACCTCCTATGCGCCATATTACATGAGAGGCTTCGTGGAGGATGGGGCAGCCCCAATGGCTCCTTATGCTTTCCATATGGGGTGGGCAGCACCTAGAAGGCCTGCTCGTGAGAGGCTTTATTATCCCACGCAAGGCCGTTTGAGATATGGTGCTAATCGCCAACAAAAATTTCTCCAAGTAAGGTCAATAAAAAGTGTGGCGCCTTAAGTCATCTAGTGCGGAAATTTCGAATGCGACAAGCAAAAGGAGATCGAAAGCCGGTTGTTTGTAATCCGCTACTTCTAATGGTGATATTGTTATTGTTCAGCAGGTTCCATGCTTAGTGATCATGAGGCGAGCGAAGCAAGGCCAAACCAAGGATCCCAAATATACTCAACCTAAGTGGTGTCCTCCGGTTTAACCAAGACCATGAAAAGGAGATTACAACGCATGAGGAACCACGAGAAGGTAGAGCACAAAGAGGAGAGGCAAAGGGACGAATTGTTAAGTGGAATTCGGCCCATGGCACTCACAAAACAAGTGTGGAGGCCTAAAGAAAAAGAAAACGCAGATGCTTCTACATTAGCTACAGCAACACATTCAGCACCAAAAGAGGATGATGCAACCCCTATTACATCGCCCACACCACCAAACATCCCTTCAATTGAGGAATCTTTGAGCCCAATATTCACATTGGGAGACGAAGACGAGATGGTGGATTATGAATATACGCCGGTTCGGGAAGGTATGGATATTAATATGGTATATTACTTACCTGTCGAGTTTCGTGCTATAGGTGAAGAAGGGGAGGTAGCCCAGCTGAATTTTGGTCCTAAGAATGCTATTTTTGAGAAGCCAAGAGAACCGGTGACACACTTGAAGCCATTGTACCTCAAAGGTCATATTAACAGATCGCCGGTTGCTAGGATGCTCGTTGATGGTGGTGCTGTGATAAATCTTATGCCCTACTCGGTCTTCAAAAAGTTGGGGTTAGATGATGATGCATTGATGAAGACCAATATGGTACTTAATGGATTCGAGGGTAAAGAAAAGACAGAGGCCAAAGGTGTGATGTGCATGGAACTCATCGTGGGAAGCAAAACTTTGGCCACCACATTCTTCATCTCCGAGGTGCAAGGTAACTATAATGTTATATTATGTCGTGATTGGGTTCATGCTAACCAATGTGTGCCATCTACCATGCATCAATTTTTAATACAATGGATTGATGATGAGGTAGAAATCATTCACGCGGATAATTTGGCTTGTGTTGCTTTGGCCGATGCATCGGTGGATTGGAATCATCCCGATGTTACTTGCTTAACAGGGCGTGACCTGTCGGAGTTTGATTTCCTTAGTGCTACAAGGAACGGGTTCATTCCCATCTCTTTAAAACCGATTGGTGGTAATCGGTTACAAGGTATGATGTGAACCAGAAGTTAAAATCAATGGCCGATATAGAGTTATCGCCCTAAGCATAAACATGGCCGATATAGAGATTATTGCCCTAAGTGCATATAAATGGCCGATGGAGTGTTGACATCGTCCTTAGACAAACGTTTTGCAAGTTATTTTTCGGCGCGCTAGCTTTGCCGAAAAACAGGGGGGCATGTGTTGACGCTCAAAAAGGGCATGATCGCAAAGAGTGACTTGAGGCTGTAGCAAGATGAGGTCAAATTTATGAGTTCATGTCACCATTTGATGGCTCTCTTCAATATAATCAAAGTAAATGTGAAGATGGATCAAAACGGAGCTCAAGTGTAAAAGATATGCCAATTTAGGAGATACTCGTGTTGACACCAGATTAGAAAATGGCATGAAACCTAACCAAGATGGCCTCTGATGGAAAAGGTTACAACAGAAAAGTTCTTCGTCTCGTTGAAACGATCGATTTTGGTATAAAAATCGTTCCAATCCGAGTTCGTATGCAAAAGTTAGAGCCATCGGAATACAGCCCTGTCAGGAGGCAAAAAATGGCGCGCCCCACCAGACACCATGTCTGATGGGTAGCGCGAGGGATAGCCTATTTTGCGCGACCGATCTGACCCTCAAGATGACCTCTGATTAAAAAACGTTCAACATAAAAGTTGTTCGTCTCGTCGAAACGGTCAAGATTGCTTTTGGGCTTGTTTCTATCCGAGATCGTTTACCACCACAAAAAAGACCCGCAAGGTGCAGCCAGTTTAAACCGAACAGTTTTGGAAAGTTCGGGCAAAACCAATCCGAATTTGGCTAGGGTTTTGGACGTGAATCCAAGCCTTTTCCTTGCACGGGAAGTCCAGCCGCCTCTTATATACCTAAGGGGTGACGGCCGATTGAATAACACACAATCGAACAATCAATCTACTTTTTACCCTAGTTTACATCTCTCCCTTGTTCTTTCTCTCTCGTTCTTCGTTCGTTCTTCGTTGAAGGGCAGCGATCCTCGAGGCTCTAGGGGCGGGCGAACCGACCTAGGGCAGCCCATAGCCGCCGGGCGTCCAGACGGGGTCCCTCCCGGGCGCGTGGGGTTTCGGGTGCTCAAAAGCGCCCGCCGGATTGCTTGCGTACCGCGCTTCCGGACGGGTCTCCTTCGACGTGAGCTGCGGTGCATCACCCTCGGCGTTGGAGGTACACGGTGACGTGTTCGTGTGCGAACACATACGTTGGAGTTCATCGTAAAGCTACGAGGGCCACCGCGCAGCCGTCTTCGGCTTCCCACTCCTTTTGCAAGAGTGATGGAGGTCGAGGAGCCGCCCGGGCTGAGGCTGCACGTGAGGGGCTGCTGTAATGGCAGTATGCGGGCGGACGTGGAGTTCCTTGCTCCTCATGTCATGCTTCTTTGGCGTGGTTGGAAGAATTTTGCTCGTGCCCACAGCTTGGCGGCTGGGAACGTCCTCCATTTGAAGCTAATGGATGCCACCTTGCTCTCCATCAAAGTCTTTCGACGCTCGGGTGCTCATTTAGGGTGCTGCGCGGAGAGGTCGACTGACGACGAAAGCTCCTCCTCGAGCGATAGCGACGAGGAGGACAGTGACGGGGATGATGGTGGAGCTGATGGGGAGGACGACGACTCCGACTCCGGCTGAACACCAGCTGCACCATCAGCATCAGCCGGTCGCACCACCATCTGCACCTGCATCTCCTCCCCGGCAAGGCGATTTGCCGGGGTGTTGGATGCGGGCGGTGCTTCCGTTTCCTCCAGCAGTCTTCCAAGTGGACCCCAGCAGGGTTCCTCGTGGGCTCTGGCTTTGTTCGCCCTGCCGCGTCCTGCTGGCCCTGGTGGCAGTGACTAGGGCATCGCCTTGCTGCTCTCCCCATCCATCACCTTTGTCCGCGCCCTCCCGATCTTGTTAGGCTCCGTCTCACGAACCCTGACAGGGTCAGGCTGGACTTCTGCCCAGGCGCTCCTTTTGCCCTCTTCACCTCCCGCTGTAGTTCCTAGGAGGAGAGGGACAAGAAAGGGATTATGGGGCACTCATATTTTTTCAGTCTAAAATGTGCAGGCACTTGCCAAACTTTAGACTTAAATATGTAATCTTCTGTATCCATGTTTGTGTTCTGTAAGATCAGTACGTGTTTATCCGCATATTAATGAAAAAAGACAAGCCTTGTCGGGTACTTGTGCATGTACTATGTCCACGTAGAGGTGAGATGCCTCTATACGTTTAAGTAAACAAGTTTTCTCCGGCAAGCAATCCTGCCGGTGCCTTTTGTTTGTTGCCGCGGGGCTTGACCTGCCCGGGCTCAAAAATGGAAAGGGACCAGCCCCTCGTCGAACCTCCTCCGTCAAAGGCCACTACAACCACCTTGACCGAAGCAACGTTCGGGACAAAGGATGGGAGCACCCATGCTTCGAAGGTGATGAGGTTTTCATATGCACAAGTTTCCTTTTTTACATAACATGTATGGATAAGATGGAACTTATCTGTTTGGCTGGTCGGGGACCGATACTTAGGCTTGTCTTCTTTTGTTCTCTTCGGGACCGAGTCTGCAATGAGAGCCCTGCAGTTTAGCATAGAGGATAACAAAGTTACATATGATTTTATCTACATGATCATGCCATTCCTATGTTAAGCTTTGCATGCATGCAAGTTTTTGGGGCCCCCAGCGCTTCTTTATTTATCTGTTGCTCAAGGTCTGCGTCTGGCTCTATACAAAGGGTTACATGCAGCATAGACAAGGCTTGTACAAAAGGGTGGCTGCCGGGCAGGGCCCAATCGCCGCGCCATACAGGTAGAACTTACGATGATGCTCAATGTTCCATGAGTTTTGCAACTGAATGCCATCTCCGATCTCCAGACGGACTGCACTATGTCTGGAGACTCGTACTACCTGGTAAGGGCCTTCCCACTTTGGCGTCAACTTGTTTGCACCCTTGGCGTACTGAACGCGCTTAAGGACAAGGTCACCTTCCTCAAGGCTCTGAGCGTGAACCCTACGACTATGGTAGCAACGCAGGGCTTGCTGGTAGCGTGCAGCGTGCGTAGCAGCCTGGAGACAGTTCTCCTCAAGGAGCACGGTATCGTCATGTCGGTGCTACTCTTGCTCTACTTCATTATTGGCAAATACTCGAGGTGACCCTTATTTGAGTTCTGTGGGTATCACTGCTTCTGCCCCACAGACTAGGGAGAAGGGATTTTGGCCGGTAGCTCGATTTGGTGTCATACGGAGGAACCAAAGAACCACCGACAGCTCATCAATCCATTGCCTTCCGCACTTCTGCAGCTTATCAAAGGTTCATGTCTTGAGTCCTTGCAACACTTCAATGTTCACTCTCTCAGCTTGTCCGTTGCTTCTGGGATGGGCAACAGAGGCGAATGAGACCTTGCTTTCGAGGGATTGAACATATTGCAGAAGGCACGACTTGTGAATTGGGTGTCGTTATGAGTGATGACTCTGGCGGGTACTCTGAAGCAGCACACCAATCTCTTCAAGAAATTGATAGCTGATTGTGCGGTTACCTTCCTCACTAGGGCTGGAAAAAAAAGCTCGAAGCTCACGAGCTAAACAAGTAGCTCGTCACTCGGCTCGAATTGACTCGAACTCGAAGAATAACGAGTCGAGCCGAGCTTTAGTTTAAGATCGTTTATAGACCAAGTTAAACGAGCCAATCTCACGATTACTTGTGTAACTCGTTAGACTCGATACAATAGATCAGACACTCCTAATACAGAGAAAGACTAGTCACTAAACAACCTACGTCCCAGACGCACAATGCAAGACCAAACCGTTGAAGGCCTAGCCTCCTAGGAGACTCATGTGTTACAAGCAAATTACAATTGTTTAGTGATATATATGTTTAATATATACATAATCATTTTTGTCATATTTGAGGGCTTAATGTTTATATCTTTAACGAGCTTAACAAGCTAAACGAGCCAGCTCGCGAGTTATACGAGTCGAGCCAATATTGGGTTTGAGCTCGTTATAGTAACGAGTCGAGTCGAGCTAGCTCGTTAACGAAACGAGCTCTAGCGAGTCGAGCCGAGCTGGCTCAACTCGGCTCGAATTCCAGCCCTAGATGCACTTCAGTTTCACACCGTTGGGCCTCCTTCTGTACACTGTGTTATCCATGAACTGATACATACTGGCCCTCCGGGCTACTTTTTCACCTTGCACTTCTGGAAGTTCTCCTATCTGGAGGTAATGGACTATGTGCCGTGCCCAAGTTGGAGTGTGAGGCTCGACAACAAGGATTAGCGGCACCTCCTCATTCGTGGGAGTGCATGTCTTAACCGCAAGGACTGGTAGTTTGGTGGGAGGGTGCTGCTCACCAAGCAAAGTGGAGTTGTTCCCGCCAACCTCTCTGTCGGGGGCTTTGGGAAGCTCTGTCGGGAGAGGCTTGCTGGAGTCCAGTTTCCTCCTCTCTCTGGCCATTGTTGCCGGGGATACAGTGGGTTGAGTCAGGTGAAGAACAAAAGTCCTTGCTTCCATAGGAAGCTTTTGCGCAGCGCACATTGACAGATGATCAGCAATACTTTTTTCTGCACGCAGCACGTGGTCTGTTTGCAATCCATCAAAGTGCTCCTCCAATTCTCACATCCTCCACATATGCCTCCATCAATGGACTTTGATAATCCTTGTTTGCTTGCCTCACCATGAGTTCTGAGTCTTCTCGGATGATTAACTTCTTAACCCCCAACTATGTCGCGATTCTAAGCCCAGCAAGGAGTCCTTCATATTCCACGGTGTTGTTGGTAGCCTTATCCCAGGGGAAATGCATTTGGACCACATACTTGAGGTGCTCTCCAGTGGGTGCGACCAGGAGCATGCCAGCTCCTCCACCTTGTAGTGAGAAAGCACCATCAAAGTACATGATCCACTCTTGGGGGGCCTCCTTGCTAGGGATAACTGTCTCTAGCGTCTCTTCATCTGGGGCAGGCGTCCACTCCGTAATAAACTCCGCCAGTGCTCTGCTCTGAATGGTTGATGTGCTCTCAAACTTCAAACCAAATCTTGATAACTCCAAATCCCATTCCACTATTCTGCCAGCGGCCTCCGGGTTCCTCATCATCCATTGCAAAGGGAAACTGGTGACAATTGTGATCTCGTGGGCTTGGAAGTAGTGGCGCAGTTTCCTTAAGGCCATGACAAGGCCAAAGATCAACTGTTGCACGCCATAGTTCCTTGATCTACCCCCTGCAATAGGGAGCTGACAAAGTAAACTGGCCACTGCACCACATTTTCCTTGCCGTAGTCTTGGGGTTGCCTTCACTTCTCTGCTCTTCTTTCTCTTGATCTGCATTCATCATTGCTGTGATTGGTTCGCTTCCTTTCTCAGGGGGGACAGTAGCTGCAGCTGCTCCTTCTCCACTTCCAGTTGTGCCACTAGTGCTGCACTAACCACTTGATTGTTTGCTGCCATATATCGGAGCAACGGCTCTTGTAGTTTAGGAGCGACCAGGGTGGGGACAGAGGAAAAATAAGTTTTCAAGTCCTGCAGCGCTACTTCCGCCTCTGGGGTCCACTCCACGGGCCCTTCCTTCTTCAAGATTTTGAAGAAAGGTAGGGCGTGCTCGACGGACTTGGAAATTAACCTACTCAGTGTAGCAACACATCCAGTCAACAGCCTCAAGTCCTTTACTAATTTGGGTGCTTGGATCTGCTCGATTGCCCTGATCTTGTCGGGGTTGGCCTCTATCCCATGGTGAGACACAAGAAGCCAAGTAGCTTGCCGGAGGGACCGTCAAATATGCAATTCTCAGGGTTTAGCTTCAAGTTGATATTGCGCACGTTCGCAGAAGTTTCTTCCAAGTCCTGAATGAGCATTGATCTTTCCTTGGTCTTGACCACTATGTCATCGATGTAAGCTTCAATATTCCTGTGCAGTCGAGATTTAAACCTCATTTGCACTGCTCTTGCAAAAGTGGACCTAGGGCTCTTTAACCCAAAGGGCATCCGTACGAAGCAGTACGAGCCACACACGGTTATGAACGTCGTCTTCTCCTCGTCTTCCTTGGACATGAATATTTGGTGATACCCGGAATAGGCATCCAAGAAGGAAAGTAGATCACACCTGGAGATGGAGTCCATGATCTGGTCGATGCATGAGGGGAATGGGTGCTTCGGGCATGCTTTAATCAGATCTGTGAAATCTATGCAAAGCCTTAACTTCCCATTCGCCTTGCGCACTAGCACTGGATTTGCCAACCACGTTGGGAGCAATACTCCTCTGACCAAACCACCTGCCGCAAGTTTCTTGATCTCTTCGGCAATGAACTGCTGCTGCTCCAAGGCTTGCTTCCAGACCTTCTACTTGATGGGGTGGGCATGAGGGCAAACAACAAGGTAGTGCTTGATTACCTGCCTGGGAACACCGGGGATGTCAGATGGTTGCCAAGCAAACACATCAAAATTCGCCCGTAGGAAGGCAACGAGTGCACTTTCCTATTTATCGTCAAGGGCGGAGCTGATAGTGAATGTACCATCGGCGCCGACCAGCCCTGCCGAGACCTTCTTCATAGTAGGTGCAACAACCTTGGAACTCTTTCTAGTAGAACTCTCCGGCTAGTCATCGACAGGTGCAACGCACTTCGGAGAAGCGCGCTTCCCGGGTTCCTTGCCGGTATCCTTGCTAGCTTTCCTCCCTTGTTTGTTTTCCTTGGCGGGAACTGCGGCTTCTGTGGCCTCCGTAGCGACCGCGTCGCGGTACATCTTGTCCACAGATATAATCGCATCCTTCTTGTCCGATGGGATAAAAATAAAGCCCATTGGCCCTGGCATCTTTAGGGTGTTGTAGGCATAGTGGGATGCCGCCATGAAATTTGCCAGGGCAAGCCGTCCAAGTATCCCATTGTATGGCAACAGAAGCTCGACCACATCAAACACAATCTTCTTAGTCCGGTAGTTCAATTCTCCTCCAAATGTCACCGGCAGCGTGAGCTTCCCCTTTGGATGACTCATGCCGAGGCTGATTCCTTGAAACGTGCCAGTAAGCTTGAGCTCTTCGTCTGTGATCTGTAGCTTGCTGATTACTTTGGGGGAAATTAAATTCAACCCGGCCGCGCCGTCAACCAATATCTTTGTGACCTTGAGGTTGCGGATTGTTGGTGGTACCAACAACGGCAAGCACCCTGCCGCTGTGGTGCGGTCATAGTGATCCCCTTTGTCAAAGATGATTGGCATGTGAGACCATTTGAGCGGTTTTCGCGAATCTGCCACTGGCTCCATAGCACTGACCTCACGCGCCCATTGTTTCAGCTGGCGGTGAGAGGAGTGCAAGGATGCACCCCCGTCAATGCACAGGGTGTCAGTGGCTTTCTGAAACTCTTGCTCACTGGTTTCTCTTCATCCCCTTTATTGCTTTCGTCACCACACTCCTTCTTGTCATGGCCTTTAGTGGGTTTCCCTTGATGTTGAGGGACCTTGCCAGGGTGACCTCCTGGGCCTCCTCGGCCCTTCCCGTCAACTCCATCCTCGTCTCTCTCCATGTCACGCTCCTCATACTCAGCTCTCTGGTTATTGACGAGTTTCTCAACTTGATGACACTCTTGGAGATGATGCCCCTTGGTCTGATGGACCTTGCATTACGACCCGTTTGCCTTCCCAGCCTTCTCAGTGGCCGCAGCTTCCCGACAGTCAGTGCACGTGGCAACTTCCTTGCCGGGGTCTTTGGTCTTGGCCTTCTTTCCGGTACTAGGAGTGTTCAATCCTTCAACAACTAGCACTGCTTTATCCTTACGCTTCTTGTTCTTCTTCTTCTGGTTGGCAACATCGTCGTCATCTTCTGATTCGATGTCGATGCCATCCTCATTTTCGGGGATCCGCCTACCCTCCTCTGTATGGGCACACTTATCTACCAAGGTGTAAAGCTCATTCATAGTCTTGGGAAACCAGACGTTCATCTTGGAACGTATCATGTGGTTGCGTATGTTGGACTGGAACGCAACAATCACAGCTGCCAGGTGGATATCTTGAATGTTCCTGTGCACCCGGCTAAACCTCTACATGTACTTCCGCAAACTCCACCCTTCCTTTTGTGGAAGGAGCTGCAAATCGTTTGGCTGCCCTGGCTCTTGATGGCCGTCCGTGAGGCACCAACAAACTTGTGGCACAGGTCAGCCCAAGTCAAGATGGAGTTCTCCGGCAAGTGCATCAACCACGACGTCACGTTTGGCTTGAGTGCCAATGCGAAGTAGTTGGCAAATACGTTTTAATCTCTTCCTCCGGCAATTTGAACGACGATGGTGTAGATGCTCAAGAACTATGCCGGGTTCAGTCTTCCATCATACTTTTCTGGTATCTCTGGCTTGAATGTACGGGTAGATGGCCAATGGACTTGTCGCAGCTTGCGGGTGAAGGCAGGACACCCAACCATGAAATGCAGGTGTGACGCCCCCGATTCAATCGTACACTAATCATGCACGCAAACGTGTACGATCAGGATCAGGGACTCCCGGGAAGATATCACAACACAACTCTAAAAACATAAATAAGTCATACAAGCATCATATTAGAAGGCTTTGGCCTCGAGGGCTCGAATACAAGTGCTCGATCATAGACGAGTCAGTGGAAGCAACAATATCTGAGTACAGACATAAGTTAAATAAGTTGCCATAAGATGGCTAGCACAAACTTGGATACAGATCGAAAGAGGCGCAAGCTTCCTGCCTGGGATCCTCCTATCTACTCCTGGTCGTCGTCAGCAGCCTGCACGTAGTGGTAGGCACCTCCAGTGTAATTGTCGTCGTCGACGGTGGCGTCTGGCTCCTGGGCTCCAACGTCTGGTTGCGGCATCCGAGAAGAAGAGGAAAACGGGGGAAAAGAGGGAGCAAAGCAACCATGAGTACTCATCCAAAGTACTCGCAAGCAAGGAGCTATACTACATATGCATGGTTATATGTGTAAGGAGGCCATATCAATGGACTGAAATGCAGAATGCCAGAATAAGAGGGGGATAGCTAGTCCTATCGAAGACTACGCTTCTGGCAGCCTCCGTCTTGCAGCATGTAGAAGAAAGTAGATTGAAGTCTTCCAAGTAGCATCGCATACCATAATCCTACCCGACGATCCTCCCCTCGTCGCCCTGTGGAAAAGCGATCACCGGGTTGTTTGTGGAACTTGTCTGGGTGTGTTTTATTAAGTATCCAGTTCTAGTTGTCATAAGGTCAAGGTACAACTCCGGGTCGTTCTTTTATCAAGGGACACGGCTATTCGAATAGATAAACTTCCCTGTAGGGGTGCACCACATAACCCAACACGCTCGATCCCATTTGGCCGGACACACTTTCCTGGGTCATGCCCGGCCTCGGAAGATCAACACATCACAGCCCCACCTAGGCACAACAGAGAGGTCAGCACGCCGGTCCAAATCCTATGCGCGCAGGGGTCTGGGCCCATCGCCCATTGCACACCTGCACGTTGTGTACGCGGCCGGTGAGCAGACTTAGCAACCTCCATTAGAAAGGAAGTTGCATTACGTAGTCCAACCCGGCGCGCGCCGCTCCGTCGCTGCCGTCAAGAAGGCTTCGACTGATACCACGACGTCGAGTGCCCATATCTTTCCCGCGTAGTTGGTTAGTGCGTATAGGCCAGTGGCCAGACTTAGATTAAATACCAAGATCTCATTAAGTGTGTTATTTTGAAGTAACCGCGGACGCCGACCAGGGCCAGGCCCACCTCTCTCCTAGGTGGTCTCAACCTGCCCTGTCGCTCCGCCACATAGTAACAGTTGGGGGCCGTCGGGAACCCAGGCCCACCTCTACCGGGATGGAGCCACCTGTCCTTTCAGCCCCCACATCGTAATCACTTGCGGGTACTCAACGAGCCAACCTGACTTTTGTCACCATCTGTATAGTATGTATATATGTATAGTATATACCCGTGATCACCTCCCAAGTGATCATAGCCCGATAGGATAGCAAGGCAGACTGACAAGAATGTAGGGCCAATGATGATAAAATAGCATCCTATACTAAGCATTTAGGATTGCGGGTAAGGTATCAACGACTGTAGCAACAATGACAGGCTATGCAACAGAATAGGAGTAATCGAACAGTAACATGCTACACTACTCTAATGCAAGAAGTAAAGGGAAGAATAGGCGATATCTGGTGATCAAAGGGGGTCTTGCCAGGTTGCTCTGGCAAGGAAGGGTCGTCAACACCGTAGTCGAACTAGGGGGCGTCGGCAGCCTCGGGGTCTACCTGAAAGAAGTAACGGAGGGGGAACACAATAAATAACAGAGCAATCAAAGTATCACAAAGCGTAGCATGGCAATATGCGGTGCTAGAGGTGACCTAACGCAGTAGTAGGTGATACCCGTGAAGTGGGAAAACATCCGGGAAAGTATCCCCGGTGTTTCACATTTTCGGACAGATGAACCAGAGGAGAAAGTTGCGTGATTGCTATGCTAGGGATGTGTGGCGGACGAACGGGCTGCGTATCCGGATTCGTCTCGCCGTTCTGAGCAACTTTCATGCACAAAGTTTTTCCATCTGAGCTACGGTTTATTTATATTAATTTAAAAAGGATTTAATCATTTTCAGGAATTAACAGATTTAATTTAAACCAAAATTAGTTTTACTACATCAGCATGACGTCAGCGGTCAACAATGACTGTTGACCGGTCAAACTGATAGGTGGGGCCCGTTCGTCATTGTCTTATACTAACTAAGCAAGTTTAATTAGTTTAATTAAGTCAATAGGTTAATTTAACAGATTTAATTAAGTTAATTAATTAATTAATTAACATTTTTATTTACTTATTATTTATTTATTTATTTATTTTAACTTCCTCTTTTTTTAATCGTTCTTAGGGGCGTGGGGCCCCCATGTCATTGGCCTAGGGGCCAAGCAGGTGTGGCGACGGCGCTGGCGCCGCCCGAATCTGGCCTTCGCCAGATCGACGAGAGGGCCAACCATAGGCGCACCAAGGCCAACCGGGGCTCTAGTGGGGCGCCGGCCAGGGCGGTGGCGCGGTGGCCGGCAGGGGTGGCCGTGGGGTGGATCTTGGTCGCTGCAGGTCAGGCGGAGTCGGGCGCGGGTGCGTGAGCAGCCTAGGAGGCGCGGGAGGAGGCAGACTCGTGGCGGGGAAGGCGGGGTTGTGCGACCCGTGGGGCTGGGCAAGGACGGCGACGAGCAAGCGCGATGGAGGCGGGAGGCGTGAGCGCTGCCGGGTGATGTGGCGTGGCCGACGCGGCCGAGGTGAGCGCGGACGGGCGCGGTGGCTGCGCACGGTGGTTACGGGGTGGCCGCGGAACGTGGTCGTGGCTAACGGCGAGCGAGGGCACGGTGTGCACATGGGGACACGGTAGGAGGAGAGGAAACCGGGGGTGGTCGACCGCGGTGCGTTAGGAAGAGGGGAGGCCGAGGGCCTCACCGTACGATGCAGGGACATGGCAGCGGGGCTCGGGGAGGAGGAAGGGGACGACGCGAGCGACGACGGGGACGAATCGGGGACGTAGAGGACGACGGGAAGGCAGTCCGGCGAGGGAGGCGTGGTCGAGGCGACCGGGTCGAGGGCGCAGCGCAGGAACGGCGACCTCGACACAGGGCGAGGAGGATGCCGAAGCACGCGGGGCGATGACGATCCGCGACGCTGGAGGCGGCGATCCTCGGCGCGCACGCCCGGTTGGAGGCGGCAGGCGACAGCGCGGTCCGGGGGTCGCTCCCCCGATCCAGAAACGGGACTGGGAGAGGGAGGAGTGGGGAGAGTGTGGTTCGATGCCCTATGGTTTCGGGGGTGAGTGGATAAGGGGGAGTTGGGGGAGTGGCCGGTTGGGCCTGGTGGGTTGGCCCAGTGGGGCTGATGGCCTGCTGGGCCATAGCCCCGGGGGCTACTCTCTTTTTGTTTAGCTTTGTTTTCTGTTTTTGTGTTTTCTTTTCTTTTATTTATTTTCCTTTTCTGTTTTATTTAATTTAGGGCATTTAAGTATTTCCTAAACATGTGCTTCCTTCACTATAGTTACATATGTAATATTTGGCACAGTCTGAACATTTTTGTTTTAATGTTTTAAAATTTTGTTGATTTTGCTTTAGTTTAAATTCGAATTTGAATTCCGTTTGAATCAACACGGGTTTAATTAACGGTAATCATGGTGATGTGGCATCATTGGCAGGGAATTACTGTAGCTTAACTATCCGGGCGTCACAATTCTCCTCTGCTACAAGAAATCTCGTCCCGAGATTTAAAAGGTGGAACACGGGGGAAGGTCTGGTTACGAAATTCTAATGAATCTTGTCGGTCTTGGTTGCTCTTCTTGAATAGGTCGATCCATTACATTGATGTCTTTATTCCTATGCTTCAGTCATCATGATTAAGTCGGCATCCTGTCTTCGGGAACTCCATCATACTTACGAAAGAATAAAGGGTGGGTATTTCGAGAGGACAGACCTCTACAAGGTAGACTATCTGGTAGACAACGACGAGGAAGGAGGCGGAAAGTAACTCTCGTACTGAAACCCCTAAAAATATCGAGAGCAAAGTAAAGAGGCATTATGGGAAGTTTTGAGCTAGCAGGCAATCGTTCGTTGCCTGAAACAGAGTGTGAAAGGGGTTCGGAGCAACGGAATTAAGTATTGTGTTTAATACCAGAACAGAGGATCACACATAAGGTGGCTCATGAATTATGGACGAGGCCACGCGCGAGGAACAAACTTGGAAATAGGGGGTACAGGAAAATCAGGTTTCGATCCTGTGGAATTGTGGGTTATGGGCCCACCATGTGGGTTGAAAGTAGGAAGGGCACTAACCCCTTGCATGGTCATGATAGCAAGGCATGTCAGAGAATAGCCTGTCAGTTATGTCGGCAACAACATCGGTACCAAGGGCGAGGGACGAAGAGAACCATTTTCCTGCTCGTTGAACGAGGCGGGCCAATAGGCAAAGTTCTCGTCCATCGGTGGTTACCAGAATGTCATCAACAATAGTGTGAGGTCTAGTGATGAATTGTACACCGAGGTGTTTACATAAGCAGGAGAATATTACTGCTTAGATCATATAGATCACAAGAAACGTTAAACCAACTAATGGAAAGGAAAAATATGATTATCAGATTAAACAGAACAATGGAAAGGAAAATGTGTTTAGACACATTTTTCAAGGGTATATCCTTCCCAAGGACAAGCAGCATGATATCCATGACAGGATATAATGTAGAAAACTCCTTAAGTAGGGGAGAGAAATTTCATGACATTACCCATACAACGGTGTTTGGATAATTGAGCAGGAAACATTTAGCATTGGGCTTCAAATGTTCTTGCTGAAAATCGGAGTACCATAGACATGCTTCGAGATAGCATTGACATGGTCATCAGGTGAAGATCAGACTTTGGAAACACAAAGGATCCATCAGGAATAACTTTTAGAATAAGTCTTACAATTTCCTTATGGAAGAATGGATAACCTTGCTGAAAAGGAATCCATAACAATAGGGCCTTCAGCCAGGTGTGCTAGGCACGACATCACCTTACAGGGTCCCATAAAGACCAATGTTATAACTCTTGGAAATATGTTTCAAACATCATATCTGACCGAGATTCAGATCTGATTGGCGTTAGGATACCTCAGACTCAGGATGCCTGATAAGAAAAGGTGCAACGCAAATTGACGAGATGACATGATATGATTCTCGGGAAATGAACTATGAAAGCAAGTTCCAAAACAAGGGTTCATCAGTAAACCAACGAGAGGATGAGGAGGTGGCTGATGGAATCAGTGCCAATTCATCGAGGTTTCCAAAAAGACGGATTTCCACAATTATGTGAACAAGGAGAAAACATTTGTCAGATCGAACAGTACAATATAATGATGTATGTTTGTGGAAAACATCCACAGTTAAACATTGGTTGAACGGTGCACTTGAAATATGGGCTGGGTTGCACGACCAACGTTGGGATGGCTATTTAGCAACTAGCACACTAAATTGGAATAGTTTTCCATTAAATCATAAGCAATAGGGTTGCTAGGAATATTAAATTCTCACAACAGAGTTCACTTATTGGTATTCAAGTTGGAACACAGGGACCAAGAGAATATGGTAATCACGAGAAGCCTCACAATACCAAGAATATGTAAGAGGTGGAGCAATTCTCTCAACATCCTCGACATAACAGATGGTAATACTCCAAGGTAGAACATATCATAAGCTAGATAGCAAGGAAATCAAGATACAACACAAAACATGAACACATTTGTGTTGGGGGAAGGCAAGAATGTGGTCGATGATAACACAATTCATCGAGGGGCAAAGATGGTATTTCTCTTCCTGAATTCGACAACAACTTGGAAGGAGTCAAATTGTTGACAATGATCACGAAAAAATTGTCAAGAGGTTTCAAGAAGATGTAATAGATCGACGATGACTTCAAGTCAAAAGGAATGATGAAAGCGAAATGTTTTTGGAACCACGGGTAGGACACAAACTCAAAATCAAGTTTGCTGTTCAAGGCGAAATGATATGACGAGGAAAATCGACGTAAGCTTAGCTCATCGTCGAAAGTGGTGCTCCGGGAATAAGGACCAGGTAGCACAGTTAAAAAGTTGCACGATAAGGATATAACCGATCACACTAGGAATGGCTTGATCGGGTACAAACTCGTACTTAAAGAAGATTACTAAGAGTAGTTGAACCGTAGTGCGGACTCGATTCAGTTATCGGTTTCTTTGAGTGTTTAATAACTCAGAGCCCATGAAAAATTGTAATCAGTGAGAATGTAGTACTTGATGAAGAACTCATAAGAAGTTATGCAGTTCCAAGTTAATCTCGAGATACCAGGGGGGTAATACTCGACGACAGTCCAAAGTAGAGCTTGGAATGGGGTATTGCTCTATAGAAGGTAAGTGCTAAAACTTTCACGAGAAATGGTATTTAAAAGAGAACATGGTCGAAACCATGATTGCAAAAGGCCAGATCCTAGATATAAGATGAACTTATACCAAAGGAATAATTAATTTAAGATAAGCTTTAATGATAAGATCTGCATCGTGTCCATGGGCATGAACACGAGGTTCAAGGTCGACTCCCACTTCTATAATGCATAACCTTCCATTCACTTCTCGTCCTCGAAGAAGTTGTATGGTAGAAAATTATCTGATAAACACTAGAAGGGTATGACTTGTCAAAACCTTCCGGTTCATACGGTTTTTAAGGAAGGTATAGGTTCAACCCATAAGGGAATCTTAGGAACATATACCACAACTACAGGAGCAAATACCTCCAGCTCAGAAGTAGAGCATGGTTGACAAAGCAGAAGATACCGATTGTCAAAGAGATATGGGAATAACTCACAAGAATTTTTCAATGTGAAGGATCCTAACGGATAATAACCCAGCAATGGGCCTAGCGGTGCACAACAGAGTTGATGTGAGTATCGGTACTCAATAAGAGGAGGAAAGGATGCAAATGTGTCGGATTATAGAACATCTGAATAATTCGATGCTTTGGTAACAAAGGTATTATGATTTCCAAAACGAAGGAGCAGAAGCAGACACTCTGATCAAAGATGGATAGTCGAATAGACATAGGGCATACAATCAATGACAAATTGATTGGCCAAGAAACAGCATGTTTAAAATGATGTCTGAGCTGGAAGGATAATTCCTGAGGATTGCAAGCATTCGCAACATATCGAATCAATAGACTCTAAATGATAATGACAAAGGATGCCAATAAGATTACCAGACTTATTGGATTAATCATAATGCTAGCAAGCAAGAATTTGAAGAGCATTAGGCTATTGAGGATTTACAGAAGAACGAACGGTGTTACGAAGACTTTTGTGAAATACATGAATCAACTGGGGATGAGCGGATACTCGGTAATTGCGAGAATTATCTATAGGGGTACTCAGGTGACAAAGAACAACAAGGCACTAAGCTCAAAGGATTCTCGAAACAACATAGAGAATTTCGGGGTATCTTGCAGTAACAAGATCAACTGGGAAACATTGTATGAATGGCGAGTATACATGGTTATCAATAGGGGTTTATCGATGAAAGGGGATTGCAAAAGCGATGCCATAAAGTCTCGAGAGAACATCGGATAGTATCTTTCGATTCTTTTGGTGCAGCAGACGGTCATCTGTAATAAGGGGCTCTCCAGGAGAAAGTTGTTACGAGAACCTAATGTTAGAGTTAGGAAATTCGTTTCACCCGAGTAGGAGAGAGTTCAGAGCCCCAGAGTAAAGGTCGAGGAATAAAAGATCCTACTACCACCCAATAGCGACGTGGGCCCATGGGCCGCACAGCCATGTTAGTAAAACAGTTTTCATCGACTAGACACAACTTCGGCCAAGGAGTGTGGAAGGGGGATTCCTACAGGCAGTCGGCTCTGATACCAACTTGTGACGCCCCCAATTCAATCGTACACTAATCATGCACGCAAACGTGTACGATCAAGATCAGGGACTCACGGGAAGATATCACAACACAACTCTAAAAACATAAATAAGTCATACAACCATGATATTACAAGCCAGGGGCCTCGAGGTCTCGAATACAAGTGCTCGATCATAGACGAGTCAGCGGAAGCAACAATATCTGAGTACATACATAAGTTAAACAAGTTGCCATAAGATGGCTAGCACAAACTGGGATACAGATCGAAAGAGGCGCAAGCCTCCTACCTGGGATCCTCCTATCTACTCCTGGTCGTCGTTAGCAGCCTGCACGTGGTAGTAGGCACCTCTAGTGTACTAGTCGCTGTCGACGGTGGCGTTTGGCTCCTGGGCTCCAACGTCTGGTTGCGGCATCCAAGAAGAAGAGGAAAATGGGGGGAAAGAGGGAGCAAAGCAACCGTGAGTACTCATCCAAAGTACTCACAAGCAAGGAGCTACACTATATATGCATGTGTATATGTGTAAGGAGGCCATATCAGTGGACTGAACTGTAGAATGCCAGAATAAGAGGGGGATAGCCAGTCCTATGGAAGACTACGCTTCTGGCAGCCTCCGTCTTGCAGCATGTAGAAGAGAGTAGATTGAAGTCTTCCAAGTAGCATCGCATAGCATAATCTTACCCGGCGATCCTCCCCTCGTCGCCCTGTGGAAAAGCGATCACCGGGTTGTCTGTGGAACTTGTCTCGGTGTGTTTTATTAAGTATCCGACTAGTTGTCATAAGGTCAAGGTACAACTCCGGGTCGTACTTTTATCGAGGGACACGACTATTCGAATAGATAAACTTCCCTACAAGGGTGCACCACATAACCCAACACGCTCGATCCCATTTGGCCGGACACACTTTCCTGGGTCATGCCCGGCCTCGGAAGATCAACACGTCGCAGCCCCACCTAGGCACAACAGAGAGGTCAGCACGCCGGTCAAAATCCTATGTGCGCAGGGGTATGGGCCCATCGCCCATTGCACACCTACACGTTGCGTACGCGGCCGGTGAGCAGACCTAGGAACCTCCATTACAAAGGAAGTTGTGTTACGCAGTCCAACCCGGTGCACGCCGCTCCGTCGCTGACGTCAAGAAGGCTTCGGCTGATACCACGACGTCGAGTGCCCATATCTTTCCCGCGTAGTTGATTAGTGCGTATAGGCCAGTGGCCAGACTCAGATCAAATACCAAGATCTGGTAAGCGTGTTATTTTGAAGTAACCGCGGACGCCGACCAGGGCCAGGCCCACCTCTCTCCTAGGTGGTCTCAACCTTCCCTGTCGCTCCGCCACATAGTAATAGTCGGGGGCCGTCGGGAACCCAGGCCCACCTCTACGGGGATGGAGCCACCAGTCCTTTCAGCCCCCACATCGGAATCACTTGCGGCAACGAGCCAACCCGACTTTAGTCACCATCTGTATAGTATGTATATATGTATAGTATATACCCGTGATCACCTCCCAAGTGATCACGGCCCGATAGTATAGCAAGGCAGACTGACAAGAATATAGGGCCAATGATGATAAACTAGCATCCTATACTAAGCATTTAGGATTGCGGGTAAGGTATCGACGACTGTAGCAACAATGACAGGCTATGAAACAGAATAGGAGTAACCGAACAGTAACATGCTACACTACTCTAATGCACGTAGTAAAGGGAAGAATAGGCGATATCTGGTGATCAAAGGGCGGGCTTGCCTGGTTGCTCTGGCAAGGAGGGGTCGTCAACACCGTAAACGAACTGGGGGTCGTTGGCAGCCTCGGTGTCTACCAGAAAGAAGTAACGGAGGGGAAACACAATAAATAACAAAGCAATCAAAGTATCACAAAGCGTAGCATGGCAATACGCGGTGCTAGAGGTGACCTAACGCAGTAGTAGGTGATACCCGCGAACTGGGAAAACGTCCGGGAAAGTATGCCCGGTGTTTCACATTTTCGGACAGATGAACCGGAGGGGAAAGTTGCGTGTTTGCTATGATAGGGATGTGTGGTGGATGAACAGGCTGCATATCCTGATTCGTCTCGCCGTTCTGAGCAATTTTCATGTACAAAGTTTTTCCATTTGAGCTACGGTTTATTTTATATTAATTTAAAAAGGATTTAATCATTTTCAGGAATTAACAGATTTAATTTAAACCAAAATTAGGTTTACTACATTAGCATGATGTCAGCGGTCAATTGTGACTGTTGACCGGTCAAACTGACAGGTGGGGCCCGTTCGTCGTTGTCTTAGACTAACTAAGCAAGTTTAATTAGTTTAATTAAGTCATTAGGTTAATTTAACATATTTAATTAAGTTAAGTTAATTAATTATTAACATTTTTATTTACTTATTATTTATTTATTTATTTATTTTTAACTCCCTCTTTTTTTTAATCGTTCTCAAGGGCGTGGGGCCCCATGTCATTGGCCTAGGGGCCAAACGGGTGCGGGCGACGGGCGCTGGGTGCCAGCCCGATACGGCGCTTGCCCAGATCGACAAAGGGGCCGACCATAGGCACAACGAGGCCAACCGGGGCTGCAGTGGGGCGCCGGCCAGGGCAGGGGTGCGGTGGCCGGCAGGGGTGGCCGTGGGGCGGATGTGGGTTGCCTTGGCGAGGTCAGGTGAGTCGGCGCGGCGCGATGAGCAGCCTAGGAGGCGTGGGAGGAGGCAGACTCGTGGTGAGGAAGGCAGGGGTCATGCGCCTGCGGGGTTGGGCAAGGACGGCGACGAGTGGGCGCGATGGAGGCGGGGCGCGGTGAGCGTGGCGGGCGATGCAGCGTGGCCGACGCGCCGTGGAGCGCGGACGGCGTGATGGCTGCGCGCAGATGGAGTACGGGTGGCTGCGCGTGGTGGTGGCTAACGGCGCACGAGGGCGCGGTGTGCACATGAGGACGGGAGGAGGAGAGGAAACCGGGGATGGTCGACCGTGGTGCGTGAGGAAGAGGGGAGGCCGAGGGCCTCACCGTATGATGCAGAGACATGGCAGCGGGGCTCGGGGAGGAGGATGGGGACGACGCGAGCGACGACGGGGACGAATCGGCGACGTAGAGGACGACGGGAAGGCAGTCCGGCGAGGGAGGCGTGGTCGACACGACGGGGTCGAGGGCGCGGCGCAGGAACGGCGACCTCGACACGGGGCGAGGAGGATGCCGAAGCACGCGGGGCGATGACGATGTTGCGACGCGGAGGCGGCAGTCCTCAGGCGCGGCGCGCCGGTTGGAGGCGGCAGGCGACGGCGCGGTCCAGGGGAGGGGGGTCGCTCCCCCGATCCAGAAACGGGGCGGGGAGAGGGAGGAGTGGGGAGAGTGGGGTTTGATGCCCTAGGGTTTCGGGGGTGAGTGGATAAGGGGGAGTTGGGGGAGTGGACGGCTGGGCCTGGTGGGTTGGCCCAGTGGGGCTGATGGCGTGCTGGGTCGGAGCCCTAGGGGCTTCTCTTTTTTTTGGTTTAGCTTTGTTTTTTGTTTTTGTGTTTTCTTTTCTTTTATTTATTTTCCTTTTCTATTTTATTTAATTTAGGGCATTTAAATATTTTCTAAACATGTGCTTCCTTCATTATAATTACCTATGTAATATTTGGCACAGTCCGAACATTTTTTTTAATGTTTTAAAACTTTGTTGATTTGGCTTTAGTTTAAATTTGAATTTGAATTCCGTTTGAATCAACGCGGGTTTAATTAACGGTAATCGTGGTGATGTGGCATCATTAGCAGGGAATTACTGTAGCTTAACTATCCGGGCGTCACAACAGGTATCCATATCCACTGGACGCGGGCTCGTCGATGTCGGAGCCATTGCACCTATCAGACTGGTGGCGGGTTTGATGGCGCCATTCTATGGTGACACGCGCATGTTCCTTCCTCTTGTCTTCCAAGACCTGCCGCAGATCTCGATTGGGCTCGAGGATCAGACGAAGCCATCGACACCTTGTAGGGTTCTTGGTCGCGCAGCTCTAGCCACGACCCCCGCGCTGGCTGCCGTGGTGGGACTGCACCGTAGGGTTGGCCCCTTCAGCACAGCCAGCAGCTCGGGCCGTTGACGTTGCCTGCGGATGCTGCAGTGCATCCGCCCGCTATGATCCTCCCGCCTCAGTGAAACCAATCAAACTTTTAATGGTGGCTCTCCATTCAGCCATTTGATTGGCTGCTGGCGGGAATCTCAGCAGGAGCTGGGCTCACGACATGGCTTCTGAAGAAGTACTTGGCATGGAGGACAACGCAGACCAGGACGTCGCCCGACTCCTGTTGGTACCAGTTGTGGTGGCGCCATGGCGGCGTGACGATGATAAGGGTGCGCCTTGGGGTCGATGACCCCATTCGGTGCTCCGTCTCAATTGCCTTTCCCTGGGGAAGGCGCGCGCTCCATAGCCACACCCGCAGCAAGTGCAGCTAGGGGTTACAATCTGCACCAAAACGGGCGCCACCGTTGCGGTTGCGCCATTCAGCGAGGTGGAGAGGTGGAGATTGAACATTCTCCCCACCCGCGCCTTGTGGAGCGTGACTGCCGGGGTGTTGCTAATGCTGTCCTCCTCCGGTGCCTCCTTCTCCTACCTCGGCCGAAGGGGGAACGATGACGGTGCCGCAGCTCCCACAGGATCAGTGGCTACATGTGAGGGGGCCTTCGAGGTAGAAGGGTGGGCTGCTGCGCCGGACCTTTTCTTGGGTGCCATGGATGACGAAGCCGTTGATGAAGGAGATGGTGATGAAGATCGATGCGCTGCTTACGACCTTGGGTTCGCGCAGGCGCTTCCCCCTACCCGGCGCGCTAAAGATGTCATGGTTCAACATGATCACCTATGGGTCCATCAGCCCCTTGTGGTTCGACAAGGGGGAATGGCGCGTTGCACAAAGAGCGGAGGCCGTAGAACAACATGATAGCGATGACACAGGCATTTTTTTACCCAAGTTCGGGCTGTCTTGAGGCGTAAAACCCTACTCCTACTTTGGTGGATTGGATGGAGGACCATGACGAACGCGCAATGATCAAGCCCGGCAAGGTCGCCTCGAGAAGAGCAGCTACGTGTGTGTGAGTGTACAAGGGTCCGACCCTTTCTAAGGTTGCCTAGACCCTCCTTTTGTAGGTCATGGGGTTATCAGAATGGAAAAACAGTCATTATCTAGTGATTAGACAGCCATAGTGCTATCATACCTAACTCTGCAGACAAGACAAGGTGCATTAAATCAGCAATCAACCCAAAAGAGGAAAGAAATCTACTCAAAACATCATAGGATGGCAACACATCATTAGATCATAACATGCGGCATAAAGCACCATGTTCAAGCAGGGGATTACATCGGGGTGCGGGAGAGTGGACCGCTTAAAAGAGAGAGAGAAGGAGAGAGTCTCCCCCTTGTATTTCCTCCTCCATGGCCTCCCCCTAGATGGGGAAAGGTTCTCTCTCTGGTCCTTGGCCTCCATGGTGATGATGGCCCCCTCCGGCTTCCTCCTCCATGGCCTCCGGATGATGGCCCTGTCCGGCAGGGTGCCAAAGAGGGCCTACATTAATTTTTCATGGCTACAAAGGCTTGCGGCGGTGGAACTTCCAATCTATGGTTCTTTTCAGAGGTTAGGATATTTATAAGAATTTTTGGCATCCGTCTCACGTCAAGGGGGTGCCCGAGGTGCCCACAAGCCCGGAGCACCCTCCCTGGGGGGTAGGGTGCGCCTACAGGGCTTGTAGCCTCCTCGTCCACTTCCTGGCCCAGCACTTGTGCTTCGGGGTTCTCTTTTGGTCCATAAAAAATCACCGTAAGTTTTCAGCCCATTCCTAGAACTTTTATTTCTGCACAAAAAACGACACCACGGTAGTTCTGCTGAAAACATCGTCAGTCCGGGTTAGTTCAAATAAAATCATACCATAACCATATAAAATTGTTGTAAACATGGCATGAATAGTTCATAAATTATAGATATGTTGGAGACTTATCAGCATCCCCAAGCTTAATTCCTGCTCATCCTCGAGTAGGTAAATGATAAAAGAAATAATTTATGAAGTGTGAATGCTAGCATACTGCATAAATTTGATCAATGATACTTCCAAACACTTTTCTTGGATCATTATATATCATAAATTGTAGCTCATCTCATAAAAAATTTCATGATCAAGTAACAAGCTATTTACATGTTAGAGTATAGACCATAAACTTTCTTGAAAACTAACAAACTATGCTTTTAGTCACCAAACAATTGCAATTCATCTTATATTCGGGAAGGGTCTGTGTAAGAGCTTTCATTTAGCAAATTCCACATACTCAACTATCATATAGTCTTCCAGGATTGATAACACTCAAAGCATATTTTTGGAACAAATAGCATCTGTTGAACACAGAGAAAGATAGGGGCTTAATGTTCCGCCTCCCAACTTATTTATCATATAGATAATTGTCAACAATAATAACTCATGATCAAATATATTTGAATGGCCATATTTGCTTGGATCTTTCCCCACCACATGGTGCTTGCCACCTAAAGAATAACTGAGGTTGAACTAAGAAGGAATACTACTATCGACTCTTGCATAAAAGTAAATACATGAAAGTAAAAGATAGGCCCTTCATAGAGGGAAGCAGAGGTTGTCATGCGCTTTTTATTTTTGGATATGCAAACCCTTAATGCAAAGGAACGTCATGTTGTATTGCCCTTTGTGATAGCAACCTTTATTATGTAGTCCGTCGCTTTTATTTCTTTACCATCACAAGTTCGCACAACGCTTATTTTCCCTTACAATAAAAGATCATACATATGTAGGAGCAATTTTCATTGCTTTTTGCATAGATGACAACTTACTTGAAGGATCTTATTCAATCCATAGGTAGATATGGTGGACACTCATGGCAAGAAACGGGGTTTAAGGGTTTTTGGATGCACAAGTAGTATCTCTACTTAGTACAAATTTTTGGCTAGCAAAAGATCCTAAGCAAGCACCACATGTTGGAGGATCCATAACAATATAACTTCTATACAAATATACACAAACATAACTCATTGCGTTGTCTTCCTCGTCCAACTTCAACTAATTTGCTCAAGTTTGAAAATAATTAATGGGGCTCACAATCATAGAAGATGTCCAAGATAGTATATTTATATGTGAAATCTCTCTTCCTTCAATATTCTTTCTTGAATTGTTCAAGTGACCAATTTTGTGTTTGCTAACTTTCAATAAATTTTACCACCTATACTTCTTATATGTGAAGTCATTACTCCCCATGGGATAAGCATGCAAAACATATATAATTTCGGAGTTTACGATATTCAATACATTCAACCATTTACTCATAGGATATAAGTGAAGCACGAGAGTAAATGACAAAACTACTCCAAAAAGATATAAGTGAAGATCAATGCATAGTCAAATAGTTAAATAGCCATGTGAGGACTCTCTCTCATTCAAGATTTCAGATCCAATGATTTTAGTCAAACAACTAGTAAAATGAAAATACGCTCCAAGCAAAACACATATCATGTGATGAATAAAACTATAGCTCCGAGTAAGGTATACTGATAGTTCTGAATACGAAACATGGGATGCCTTCCAGGGCATCCCCAAGCTTAGGATCTTGAGTATTCCTTGAATATTAATTGCCTTGGGGTGCCTTGGGCATCCCCAAGCTTAGGGTTTTTCCACTCCTTATTCTCCTCATATCGACATCTCACTCAAAACTTGAAAACTTCAATCACACAAAACTTAACGTAACTTCATGAGATGGGTTAGTATGGTAAAGACAAATCATTCATTTTTGGTACTGTCAAGATAAGATAATAATTGTTCTCACACAATGCCTAATGTATCATATTATTTCTACAATTTATATTGGGCAATATAAGCCATAGAAACTAGAAAACAAGCAAACTATGCATTGAAAACAGGATTTGTTAGAAATAGAACAGTCTGTAATGATCTGAACAACAACCATACTTCTGCAACTCCAAAAATTATCAAAAACTACGACAACATAAGCAAACTATATATCAATCTTGTTTAAAAAATTCAGATCAAAATCATGCTTCTATGAGTTTTTATAATTATGGCAATGAGCGCAAAAGTTTCTGTTTTTTAGCAAGATCAAATCAACTACCACCATAGATGTCGGGGAAACGAACACCTATGGGACCACAAGAATCCGTTCTACATTCGGTGGGGAGAGTGGCTGCACGAAGAGCCGGTCTATCAGTCAGCACAAGGGGATTTTACCCAGGTTCGGTCCGCAAGGATGCATAATACCCTAGTCCTGCTTTTCTGGATATATGTATTCTTGATCTTTTGGACTGGCTACGGTGCGTGCCCGGTCGAAAAGTCTGAATACTCTCCCTGTACGCCTTGGGCCTCCTTTCATACGTAAAAGGGGTTGCCACAGTGGCACATAAGAGGTGGAAAGCAAGCTTCAGTTTGTGAGCTTATCGCTCGGCATCGTAGGACAAACACATTTAATGCGTTGCCAACATGCCCTCTTCTTTATCGAGGACGGCAACAGAAGCTATCTCGTCCATCACCGCCCCTCCTTGCTTAGACACGCGTCCAGGCTGACGAGGCCTACAGTGCCATGCTGGCTAACTAGCTGTCGTGTTGGCATGATGGTAGAGCCTCCACGAAGATCTGCATGCCGCCATGCAGGCGCCTGCTTAGTTGGCATACAGGTCGTCGTACTGGAATGGTGGTGAGGTGGCAAATCCTTGCCGGGCGCGGGGCTGGCTGTGGCCCAGTGATCGCCCCCGGCAAGGCTTCCCAGGGGCCTTGAAGTCGTCCCCCGCAAGGGTCTTGCCAGGAGTCTCCGTCTTCTGGCCCCACGTGGACCCGCAGGCTATCAACCTTCATGAAGATCTGCATGCTACCATGCATGCGTTCCCAAATCTTGGTCTTAACGTTGTCGATGGTGTCAGAACTCTCAGCCTCAAGGGTGATGGGTTTGCTGGTGCCGTGCAGGTTGCCCCGTCAAGGGTGTTGCCGGGGGAGGTCCAGCTCGCTTTCTGCTCCCATTTCCTCGAGTATCTGTCTTTGCAGTCTTCGTGTTTTATCTTCTGCTGCCCTGCTAGGCCTGGCCACAGGTGTGGCTGCAACTACCCATGCATAAGTAAGGGTACAGAAAGAACCCATTCTTCTGTACACCAACAGGAGCGCCCAGGCCTGGGCCACACCTGAGCGCAAGGCGTAGTTCGGCCAGGACCAAAGTAGTGCGCGGGCACGCGTGGCTGACACTGAATCTTCCACGTTCTCTTTACCAGTTGCACTTCCCCCACGATCCACGTCGAGCGCGTGACGTGGGGGTCATGCATGGGATGGCCTCAGCATGCTTGCGGCATCTCACAGTAGATAGTAAAGAGGCGGCCCGTGCTTTCCTTACTAAAAAGAAGGAATTTGCAGGGGCGCTACTCATTTACTAAGTGGACTCGGCTCGCAGCCTGCATGGCGCCGCACCCCACGATCACGGGGTAGAAAACGTTCGCTCCACCTATCCTCATGCTTCTTTCCGCTTCGCCACGTGTCCCCCATGCCTTGGACATGGTAGGCGGTGGATGGGGAGGACATGGGCATTAACGCCAAGGCGGGAAGCCATGCATTGTTTACTGGGGGAGCGGGTCGGTCCCGATTCCCTGTGCTTCAGGAGGCCGCATTGGTCGTGCGGGGGAGCCGCCCCTTGGGCTGGGAGGCCAGGCCCCGGCCCTACCCTTCTATAAAAGGGGAGAGGGACGGTGCTTTCCCACACTCGCCTTCTTCTCCTCCACTTGCTTGGTATCTTTCTTCCACTTGCTATGGCGAGAGGGCGTGCCGGTGCTTCGACGACGATGATAAGGGTTTCTGCTCGACAATGCTCCTCCTCCCCCGGAGCTTCCGGCGGCAGAGCTCACCGCGAGGGGGAGAGGGAGGGGACGAGGCCGAGGCCGCCACAGTGCTCGTGGAAGAGGAGGACGGGGTGGCGCGCCGGCCGCGCTTCCGCTGGCGGCCCCTCCTCCAATGGACGGCCATGTCAGAGATCAGCCTCTCCAGTTCTTCATTCGGCTGTATAAGCGCGTGTGCGGCCATCTCCGCCTCCCTACCCCGTTTGGTCGGGTGATGGAGTAGGATCCGCCACAGGCTTTCAGGCTACACATGAGGGGTTGCGGGAAAGGTAGCACGTGGGTCAATGTAGGCTTCCCGCGCCCACACGTCATGTACCTCCGCAGCGGGTGGATAACTTTTGCACGCGCCCACATCTTGTCGGAGGGGCATGTTCTCCATTTTATGCTAATGGAGAATGGCCTTCTCTCCGTCAAGGTCTTCGGGAGCTCAGGAGTCCGCTTAGGGTGTTGCGTGGAGAGTTCCACTGACGACGAAAGATCCTGCTCGAACGACCATGGCGAGTAGGACAGCGCCAACAACGACGATGGCACCGGGCGGGCGGACGACGACTCCGACTCCAGCTGACCATTAGTGGTAGCACCATCATCTCCTCCGCCTCCTCCCCCGGCAACATTGCTGGGGGTTGTGTCCTGCTGGCTCTAGCGTCGGTGATCGACGGGCTTCCCCGTCAAGCTCTCCATCGACTCATTCCCCATGCACGTCACCTTTCTTCGCCTGCTGTTCCTGGGGAGGAAAGGGGCAAGAATGGGGATTACGGGGCACTTATCTTTTTCTCAATTTGTATGCACTTGCCAAATCTTAACTTTCTAGAAAATGTAATCTTCCGAGCCCATGCTTATGTTCTGTAATATTTGTACTTGCATCAGATCAATGAAAACGATGAGCTTTTGCCGGGAACTCATGAACATATACGTTCGTGCAGAGGCGAAATGCCCCTTTAATAAAAATAAGTGAGACTCCCCAGCAAGCTACCTTGTCGGCGCCCACTGTGCCAGCCAGAGAATCACATCTGCCGGGTTACAGACGCAGGGTCCAGCCCCCTGCCAATCTCTTTTTACCTAAGGTTACTGCAACCAACCCGACCGAAGCAGCGTTCGAGTCGGGGATGGGAGCACGTAAGTCTAAACAAAGTGGTGAGATTTTCTAACGCACAAGTCAAAAGTTACGAACATGAATGGGCAGGAGATGAACTTTATCTTGTTGGGTTGTCGGGGAAGACATGCCGAGCAGTCTTCTCCATTTCTTGCTGGAGCATTGTCACTGTGGTCGAAAGGAGGAGAGGACAGGGGCACAGAGCCTTGGCGGTTTCCCAGTACCTACTAGGATCAAAGGTAGCACAATATCCTGGGCAAGCATGCATGCATACATATATATATAAACATGGAAACTAGTAGGAAACTGTACATACTAAAAGCTATCTGACTGCGCACAGGATCTGCGCCTGGTTCTGTACATAGGGTTACATGCCTTGCCGGCAAGGCTAGTACAAAAGGGGGTTGCTGAAGCTCCCGGCAACCACGCCCTATGTGTAAAACTTGCGAAGATGTTCGATATTCCAGGAGTTGCTCATCGGAATGCCATCTTCGGTCTCCAGGCGGACTGCGCCGGGCATGGTGACTCGTATTACCCGATAGGGGCCTTCCCACTTTGGCATCAACTTGTTTGAATTCTTGGAGGGCTGAAAACGCAGAAGAACAAGGTTGCCTTCCTCAGGGCTTCGGGCATGAACCTTATGGCTATGATAGCGGCGCAAGGCTTGCTGGTAGCGAGCGGCTCGCACAACAGCTCGAAGACGATCTTCCTCAAGGAGCATTGCATCATCTTGGTGCAACTGCTCTTTCTCAAGCTCATCATAAGAGAGCACTCGAGGTGACTCGTATATGAGTTCCATGGGGAAAACTGCTTCATGCCCCGTATACCAGGGCAAAGGGTGTCTGGCCGGTAGCTCAATTTAGTGTCGTTCTGATTGACCAAAGAACTGTTGGCAATTCATCAATCTAGCGTGTTCCACATTTGCGCAGCCTGTCAAAAGTTCTTGTTTTGAGGCCTCGAAATACTTCAGCATTTGCCCTTTCCGCTTGGCCATTGCTTCTTGGATGAGTAACGGAAGCAAAGCAAACTTTGTTGCCAAGGTCATGGATATACTGCATGAAGGTGCGGCTCGTGAACTGTGTGCCGTTGTCAGTGATGACTCTGTTTGGCACACCAAAATGGCAAACGAGTCCCTTGAAGAACTTGACGGCCAATTGTGCTGTCACCTTTCTCACTGGCTCCACCTCTGGCCACTTTGTGAACTTGTCAATCGCAACGTACAAGTACTCAAAGCCCCCAACAACAAGGGGAAAGGGGCCCAGTATGTCAAGCTCCCAGACCGAAAATGGCCAGGAAAGAGGAATTGTTTGGAGAGCCTAGGCTGGTTGATGAAGCTTCTTTGAATGAAACTGGCATGCTTCACACTTGGTTACTAGTGCCATTGCATCCTGGAGGGTAGTGGGCCAGAAGAAACCTTGCCGGAATGCTTTTGCTGGCAAGGGCTCTTGACCCTATGTGGGAACCACATATGCCTCCGTGTATCTCTGCCAGCAGCTCCAGTCCGTCCTCCCGAGGAATACACTTCAATTTCACGTCGTTCGGTCTCCTTCTGTATAGGACATCATCCACAAACTGGTACAGGCTGGACCGATGGGCTACTTTTTCTGCTTCTTCCTGCTCCTCAGGGAGCTCCCCAGTTTGGAGGAAATGAACTGTATGCTGTGCCCATGCTGGAGCCTGAGGCTCGATGGCAAGGACTAAAGGCATGTCTTCTGCTGCGGGGTCAGTTGCCTCTATGGCAAGGGCTTGGGGCCCTGCCGGAGATTGCTGCTCCCTGGCAAGCTTGGGGTACCCGCCAACTTCCTTACCAACGGCTCCTGGGAGCTCTGTGGGAAAGTATTTGCCGGGGCCCTCCTTCCTTTGCTTGTTCTGCCCTGCTGATGGTTCGACGGATGGCTGAGTTAATTGAAGCAAAAAGGTACCTGGTTCCACAGGAAGCTTGAGGGCAGCGCACTTTGACAAGTCATCGGCAATGCTGTTCTCTGCTCGAGGAACATGCTTTGCTTGCAGACCGTCAAAGCGCTCTTCCAACTTCCTCACTTCATCCACATAAGCCTCCATCAACGGGCTCTAATAATCCTTGTTGACTTGCTTGACAACAAGTTGTCAATCTCCTATGACGATAAACTTCCTGATTCCAAGGTCCGAGGCGATCCTGAGACCGGTAAGCAACCCCTCGTACTCTGCGGTGTTGTTTGTTGACCTCTCCCAGGGAAAGTGCATATGTACTACGTACTTGAGGCGCTCTCCGGTGGGTGCGATGAGAAGCACGTCAGCACCAGCACCTTGCAACGAGAAAGCCCCATCGAAGTACATAATCCAATGACTACTTGCCTCTTTGCCGGGAAGGGTGGTTTCTTGAACTTCTTCTTCACGCGTGGATGTCCATTCTGCTATGAATTCTCCCAAGGCTCTGCTCTTGATCGTCAAAGTACTTTCAAATCTGAGCCCATAGCTCGACAGCTCCAATGCCCACTCCACAATCCTCCCAGCTGCATCTGGGTTGTGCAAGATTCGTTGCAACGGGAGGCGAGTGACGACGGTAATTTTGTGCACTCGAAAATAGTGGCGCAGCTTTCTCGAGGCCATAAGAAGGCCAGAAAGCAACTTCTGCAAGCCAGAATACCTTGATCTAGCCCCCTGCAAGAGGGAGCTGACAAAATAGACCGGGTGCTGCACCACCTTCTTCTTGTGCCTTACTTCGCTTACTTGCGCAGACTCTGTCTTGCTGGAACCGCGCTCTGCCGGGGGTTCTGCCTTGCCGGCCCAGGCTCCTCATCCAATGTCCTTGCCGCCGCCGTTGCCTCTTCCTCAACTTCTCTCTCTGCCACTAGTGCGACACTGACCACTTGATTCGTTGCCGCCAAATACAGTAGCAACGGCTCTGGCGGTTTGGGCATGACTAGTATTGGCGTAGACGAGAGGTACCTCTTTAAATCTCGCAGCGCTGCCTCTGCCTCCGGATTCCATTTCATTGGACTCACCTTTTTCGAGATTTTGAAAAACGGGAGGGCACACTCAGCAAATTTAGAGATAAACCTACTCAGGGTGGCAACGCAGCCGGCAAGCCTACGGATGTCCTTGACTCTGTGGGCGCCTCAATCTGCTCAATGGCTTTGATCTTGTCGAGATTCGCTTCGATTCCATGTTGAGACACAAAGAACCCAAGAAGTTTGCCGGATGGGACGCCGAACACACACTTCTCTGGTTGAGCTTGAGGTTGATTTTGCGCAAGTTTGCAAAGGTTTCTTCCAGGTCCTGCACGAGTGTAGCCTTGTCTTTGGTTTTGACCACTATATCATCCATGTAGGCTTCCATATTTCGATGGAGCTGGGGCTCAAAACCAATTTAAACTGCACGAGCGAACATCGAACCAGTGCTCTTCAATCCGAAAGGCATCCGTACGAAACAGTACATACCACATGGGGTGATGAACGTGGTCTTTTCTTCATCTTCCTTCTTCATGAAGATCTGACGATATCCTAAATAAGCGTCAAGGAACGACAACAGGTCGCACCCAGCAGTGGAGTCCACTATCTGGTCGATACGTGGCAATGGGAAAGGATCCTTTGGACATTCTTTATTGATATCCGTATAGTCGATACATAGCCTCCATTTCCCATTCGCCTTACGTACTACCATCGGATTGGCCAAACACGTCGGGTGGAGTACTGATACGTCTCCAACGTATCTATAATTTTTGATTGCTCCATGCTACTTTATCTACTGTTTTAGGCAATATTGGGCTTTATTATCCACTTTTATATTATTTTCGGGACTAACCTATTAACCGGAGGCCCAACCTAGATTTGCTATTTTATGCCTATTTCAGTGTTTCGAGGAAAAGGAATATCAGACGTTGTCAAAACGGAACGAAATCAACTGGAGAAGTTAATTTCGGAAGGAAACCAACTAGATGGGCTTGGAGTGCACGTCAGGGGATCCCCGGGCTGCCCACGAGGGTGGGGGCGTGCCCCTCCCCCTGGGCGCGCCCCCTACCTCGTGAGCCCCCCGGAGGTCCACCGACATACCCCCTGCACCTATATATACCTGCCTACCCTAAAAGTTCCAGAACAGAAGATAGATCGGGAGTTCCGCCGCCGCAAGCCTCTCTAGCCACCAAAAACCAATCGGGACCCTGTTCCGGCACCCTGCCAGAGGGGGATCCCATCACCGGTGGCCATCTTCATCATCCCGGCGCTATCCATGACGAGGAGGGAGTAGTTCACCCTCGGGGCTGAGGGTATGTACCAGTAGTTATGTGTTTGATATCTCTCTCTCTCATGTTCCTCTATGGCACGATCTTGATGTATCCCGAGCTTTGCTATTGTAGTTGGATCTTATGATGTTTCTCCCCCTCTACTCTCTTGTGATGAATTGAGTTTCCCCTTTGAAGTTATCTTATCGGATTGAGTCTTTTATGAACACTTGATGTATGTCTTGCGTGGGATAACCGTGGTGACAATGGGTTATTCTATTGATCCACTTGATGTATGTTTTGGTGATCAACTTGCGGGTTTCGTGACACTTGGGAACCTATGCATAGGGGTTGGCACACGTTCTTGACTCTCCGGTAGAAACTTTAGGGCAATCTATGAAGTACTTTTATGTTGGTTGGATGAATCTGAGATTGTGTGATGCATATCGTGTAATCATGCCCACGGATACTTGAGGTAACAATGGAGTATCTAGGTGACATTAGGGTTTTGGTTGATTTGTATCTTAAGGTGTTATTCTAGTACGAACTCTTTTATAGATCTATCCGAAAGAATAGCTTTGTGGTGGTTTCGTACCCGACCATAATCTCTACGTTTGTTCTCCGCTATTAGTGGCTTTGGAGTGACTCTTTGTTGCATGTTGAGGGCTTGTCATCTATTCTATCTATGTTATTATTGTTGAGAAAACTTGCACTAGTGAAAGTATGAACCCTAGGCCTTGTTCCCTACCATTGAAATACCGTTTACGCTCACTTTTATCGCTCGCTACCTTGCTGTTTTTATTATTTCAGATTACAAAAACCTATATCTACTATCTATTTTGCACTTGTATCACCATCTCTTCGCCGAACTAGTGCACCTATACAATTTACCATTGTATTGGGTGTGTTGGGGACACAAGAGACTTTTTGTTATTTGGTTGTAGGGTTGTTTGAGAGAGACCATCTTCATCCTACGCCTCCTACGGATTGATAAACCTTAGGTCATCCACTTGAGGGAAATTTGCTACTGTCCTACAAACCTGTGCACTTGCAGGCCCAACAACGTCTACAAGAAGAAGGTTGTGTAGTAGACATCAAGCTCTTTTCTGGCGCCGTTGCCAGGGAGGCTAGGTAAGTGAAGGTATATCTTTAGATCTTGCAATTGAATCTTTTTGTTTCTTGTTTTAGCACTAGTCTAGTGTATAAAAGAAAACTACAAAAAAATGGAGTTGAGTTTGTCTCATATGCTTCACCTTTTTAATATCTTTCGTGAGTATAATGGAAATGATAATTGTGCTCAAGTGCTAGAGGAAGAAATCTATAGAATGTTTGGTACTAAATCTTTGAATGATGAGCATGATTGCAATGTTGTTAGTATGAATTCCTTGAATATCCATGATGCTAATGATATGTAAAGCCACAAGCTTGGGGAAGCTATGTTTGATGAATATGATATATTTTGTCCCCCAAGCTTTGATGAGCAAATTTACTATGATGAAAGCATGCCCCCTATCTATGATGATTATTGTGATGATACGTATGCTATAAAGAAGAAGTTTGCTTATGTGGAGAGTAGAAAATTTTCTATGCTTGCAGATCATGAAAAGAATGCTTTAGGTGCTGGTTATATTGTTGAATTCATTCATGATGCTACTGAAACTTATTATGAGGGAGGAACATATGCTTGTAGGAATTGCAATAATGTCAAGTTTCCTCTCTATGTGCTTAAATTCTTGAAGCTATGCTTGTTGTGCCATCCTATGCTAGTTGATTATTGTTCCCATAAGTTATTTGCTCACAAAATCCCTATGCATAGGAAGTGGGTTAGACTTAAATGTGCTAGTCATATGCTTCATGATGCTCCCGTTTTGTTTCAATTCTTATCTTTTATGTGAGCAGCATTGTCATCATCATGCCTAGCTAAAAGGCATTAAAGAAAAGCGCTTGTTGGGAGACAACCCAATATTTATCCTTACTGTTTTTGTGTGTCCACATGATTATTCTACTGTAGTAATCATGTTTTATAGCTTTTGTTTCAATAAAGTGCCAAGTAGAACCTTTGGGAAGACTTGGGTGAAGTTTATGTGATCTTGCTGTGAATAACAGAAACTTTAGTGCTCACGAGATTAGCTGCCATTTTTTACTGGAGAGTGATTTTAGGTTGATTCTTTTTGCATATGATTAATAGACAAATTTCTCAGGTCCAGCAAATTATTTCATAATTTTTAGGGTTCCAGAAGTATACGTTTTATACAGATTACTACAGACTATTCTGTTTTTGACAGATTCTGTTTTCTATGTATTGTTTGCTTATTTTGATGAATCTATGAGTAGTATCGGAGGGTATGAACCATAGATAAGTTGGAGTACAGTAGATATTACACCAATATGAATTTAGAATGAGTTCATTACAGTACCTAAGTGGTGGTTTTATTTTCTTATACTAACGGAGCTTACGAGTTTTGTGTTGAGTTTTGTGTGGTTGAAGTTTTCAAGTTTTGGGTAAAGATTCGATGGACTATGGAATAAGGAGTGGCAAGAGCCTAAGCTTGGGGATGCCCAAGGAACCCCAAGGTAATATTCTAGGACAACCAAGCAACTAAGCTTAGGGATGCCCCGGAAGGCATCCCCTCTTTCGTCTTCGTTCATCGGTAACTTTACTTGGAGCTATATTTTTATTCGCCACATGATATGTGTTTTGCTTGGAGCCTCAATTTATTTTGTTAGTTTATTCTTTCTGTTAGTTAGAATAATGTTTTGCATCTTTAGTTTCAATAAAAAAGTCAAGGATAGCCTTTGCCATGTTTATTTTGCTAGTTTGCATGTTGCTGTTTGAAAACAGAAAGTTTACCGCTGTTGCAAAAATTCCCTATAAAAGTAAGAGCATGGTCTAACGTTGAATCTTTTTGCATATTGAGCTCTGATAAATTTATTAAGTGGTAATTTTAGTTCACAATTTATGGAGTCAGGGAAGTATTGATACTCTTGCATTCTTTACAGACTGTACTGTTTTGACAGATTGCTGTTATGGTTGCATTGTTTGCATATGTTTGCTTGTTTAATGATTCTACTTGATGATAGGAGTATTAAATATACAGAGGCATTTAGTATTCAATGTTGAATAATAATTTTAATGATTTGTTACAGTAGAAAATTATAAGGTTTTGCATTGGTTTATACTAACCTATCTCACGAGTTCTTGTTGAGTTTGTTGTGAATGAAGCTTTTGATGAAAAGAGAAACCATGATATGAGATGAATTAAGGAGACACAAAAGCTCAATCTTGGGGATGCCCAAGGCACCCCAAGGTAATATTTCAAGAAGTCTCAAGCATCTAAGCTTGGGGATGCCCCGGTAGGCATCCCACCTTTCTTCTTCAACAACTATCGGTTAGTATCGGTTGAGCCTAAATTTTTGCTTCTTCACATGAGTTGTGCTATCCTTGCATTGTAGTTTTCTTTAGCTTTGCTTGCTGTTTTGATTAAAGTATCAAGATCTGAAATTCTTTAATGAGAGAGAGCCTAACACAAATTGGAATTTGCTAGAATACTCTATGTGCTTCACTTATACCTTTTGAGCTTGATAGTTTTTGCTCATAGTGCTTCACTTATATCTTTTGAGCGTGATAATTTTTGCTCTAGTGCTGCACTTAGATCTTTTAGAGCACGGTGGCGGATTTTTTTAAAGAAACTTGATCTCTCATGCTTCACTTAGATTATTTTGAGAGTTGTTAATAGCATGGTAATTTGCTTAATGTTAATATACTTGGTATTCAAGATATGTGACACCTTCTTTTGAGTGCGTTGAATACTAAGATAAGTTTGATGCTTGATAATTGTTTTGGGATATGAAGGTGATAATATTAGAGTCATGCAAGTTGAGTAGTTGTGAATTTAAAGAATACTTGTGTTGAATTTTGTGAATCCCGTAGCATGCACGTATGGTGAACCGTTATGTGATGAACTCGGAGCATGATTTATTTATTGATTGTCTTCCTTATGAGTGGCGGTCGGGGACAAGCGATGGTCTTTTCCTACCAATCTATCCCCCTAGGAGCATGCGCGTAATACTTTGCTTTGATAACTTCTAGATTTTTGCAATAAGTATATGAGTTCTTTATGACTAATGTTGAGTCCATGGATTATACGCATTTTTCCCATCCTTCCACCATTGCTAGCCTCTCTAATACCGCACACCTTTCGCCGGTATCATACACCCACCATAAACCTTCCTCAAAACAGCCACCATACCTACCTCTCATGGCATTTCCATAGCCATTCCGAGATATATTGCCATGCAACTTTCCACCGTTCCGTTTATTATGACACGCTCCATCATTCTCATATTGCTAGCATGATCATGTAGTTGACATCGTATTTGTGGCAAAGCCACCATTCATAATTCTTTCATACATGTCACTCATGATTCATTGCATATCCCGGTACCCCGCCGGAGGCATTCATATAGAGTCATACTTTGTTCCAAGTATCGAGTTGTAATTGTTGAGTTGTAAGAAAAATAAAAGTGTGATGATCATCATTATGAGAGCATTGTCCCAAGTGAGGAAAGGATGATGGAGACTATGATTCCCCCACAAGTCGGGATGAGACTCCGGATGAAAAAAAAATAAAATAAAAGAGGCCATGGAAGCCCAAATAAAAAAAAGAGGCCATAAAAAAAGAGAAAAGGCCCAAATAAAAAAAATGAGAGAAAAAGAGAGAAGGGACAATGCTACTATCCTTTTACCACACTTGTGCTTCAAAGTAGCACCATGATCTTCATGATAGAGAGTCTCTCATTTCGTCACTTTCATATTCTAGTGGGAATTTTTCATTATAGAACTTGGCTTGTATATTCCAATGATGGGCTTCCTCAAAATTCCCTAGGTCTTCGTGAGCAAGCGAGTTGGATGCACACCCACTTAGTTTCTTTTGTTGAGCTTTCATATACTTATAGCTCTAGTGCATCCGTTGCATGGCAATCCCCACTCACTCACATTGATATCTATTGATGGGCATCTCCATAGCCTGCTGATACGCCTAGTTGATGTGAGACTATCTTCCCTCTTTTTGTCCTCTCCACAACCATCGTTCTATTCCACATATAGTGCTATATCCATGGCTAACGCTCATGTATTGCGTGAAGATTGAAAAAGTTTTGAAAATGTTAAAGTATGAAACAATTGCTTGGCTTGTCATCGGGGTTGTGCATGATTTTGTGGGGAAGATGGAGCATAGCCAGACTATATGATTTTGTAGGGATAACTTTCTTTGGCCATGCTATTTTGAGAAGACATGATTGCTTTGATTAGTATGCTTGAAGTATTATTATTTTTGTGTCAATATGAACTTTTGTCTTGAATCTTTCGGATCTGAATATTCATATCACAATTAAGAAAATTTACATTGAAATTATGCCAAAGTATCACTCCGCATCAAAATTTCTTTTTTATCATTTACCTACTCGAGGACGAGCAGGAATTAAGCTTGGGGATGCTTGATACGTCTCCAACGTATCTATAATTTTTTATTGCTCCATGCTACTTTATCTACTGTTTTAGGCAATATTGGGCTTTATTATCCACTTTTATATTATTTTTGGGACTAACCTATTAACCGGAGGCCCAGCCCAGATTTGTTGTTTTATGCCTATTTCAGTGTTTCGAGGAAAAGGAATATCAGACGGAGTCAAAATGGAACGATATCAACTGGAGAAGTTAATTTTGGAAGGAAACCAACCAGATGGGCTTGGAGTGCACGTCAGGGGATCCCCGGGCTGCCCACAAGGGTGGGGGCGCCCCCCCTGGGCGCGCCCCCTACCTCGTGAGCCCCCGGGAGGTCCACCGACGTACCCCCTGCACCTATATATACCTACGTGCCCTAAAACTTCCGAGCAGAAGATAGATCGGGAGTTCCGCGCCGCAAGACTCTATAGCCACCAAAACCAATCGGGACCTGTTAAGCACTGCCGGGGGGATCCCATCACCGTGGCCATCTTCATCATCCGGCGCTATCCATGACCAGGAGGGAGTAGTTCACCCTCGGGGCTGAGGGTATGTACCAGTAGCTATGTGTTTGATCTCTCTCTCTCGTGTTTCTCTATGGCACGATCTTGATGTATCCCGAGCTTTGCTATTGTAGTTGGATCTTATGATGTTTCTCCCCCTCTACTCTCTTGTGATTAATTGAGTTTCCCGTTTGAAGTTATCTTATCGGATTGAGTCTTTTATGAACACTTGATGTATGTCTTGCGTGGGATAACCGTGGTGACAATGGGTTATTCTATTGATCCACTTGATGTATGCTTTGGTGATCAACTTGCGGGTTTCGTGACACTTGGGAACCTATGCATAGGGGTTGGCACACATTCTTGACTCTCCGGTAGAAACTTTGGGGCACTCTTTGAAGTACTTTTATGTTGGTTGGATGAATCTGAGATTGTGTGATGCATATCGTATAATCATGCCCACGGATACTTGAGGTAACAATGGAGTATCTAGGTGACATTAGGGTTTTGGTTGATTTGTATCTTAAGATGTTATTCTAGTACGAACTCTTTTATAGATCTATCCGAAAGAATAGCTTTGTGGTGGTTTCGTACCCGACCATAATCTCTACGTTTGTTCTCCGCTATTAGTGGCTTTGGAGTGACTCTTTGTTGCATGTTGAGGGCTTGTCATATGTTCTATCTATGTTATTATTGTTGAGAAAACTTGCAGTAGTGAAAGTATGAACCCTAGGCCTTGTTTACTACCATTGCAATACCGTTTACGCTCACTTTTATCGCTCGCTACCTTGCTGTATTTATTATTTCAGATTACAAAAAACCTATATCTACTATCTATTTTGCACTTGTATCACCATCTCTTCAACGAACTAGTGCACCTATACAATTTACCATTGTATTGGGTGTGTTGGGGACACAAGAGACTTTTTGTTATTTGGTTGCAGGGTTGTTTGAGAGAGACCATCTTCATCCTACGCCTCCTACGGATTGATAAACCTTAGGTCATCTACTTGAGGGAAATTTGCTACTGTCCTACAAACCTGTGCACTTGCAGGCCCAACAACGTCTACAAGAAGAAGGTTGTGTAGTAGACATCAAGTACTCCCTTGACCAAGCCTGCCGCCTCCAACTTCCTGATCTCCTCGGTGATGAACTCTTGTCTCTTCAAAGCTTGCTTTCTAACCTTCTGCTTGACGGGCCGTGCATGGGGGCAGACAGCAAGGTGGTGCTCAATCACCTCCCTGGGAACACGGGGGATGTCGGTTGCTTGCCGTGCAAACACGTCGACATTCGCCTGCAGGAAGGCGAGGAGCTTGCTTTCCAATTTGCTCTCAAGGGTGGAACTTATGGTAAAACCTCTGCCCGTGCCATCCTCCCTGATGGGAACCTTCTTGGTCTCTGGTGGGGCCACCTTAGACTTCTTGATATTTCTGTAGAGCTCTCCGGTACGTCCTCAGCAGGAACGCGGCACTCTGGAGAGTCGCATTTGCCGGACTGAGCGCATGAGCCCTTGCCAGAGACAGGAGTCTTGCCGGCAACCGAGGCCTTGCTGGTCTTCTTCTCGGTGGCAGGAGCAGGTGCCTTGGTTGTGGACGCTGCAACCAGCTCTCGATAGAGCTGGTCGGCGCAGATGAGCGCGTCCTTCTTGTCGCAGCTGACGGTGATGATGCTCATCGGACCGGGCATCTTCAGCTTGTTGTATGCGTAGTGTGACACCACCATGAACTTGGCCAGCGCCGGGCGGCCAAGGATCCCGTTATGTGGCAACGGGATCTCGGCAACATTGAAAACGATTCTCTCCGACCTATAGTTTAGATCGCCACCAAACGTGACCAGTAGCGTGACCTTTCCCTTGGGCTGGCTCCTCTCTGGATTGATCCCTTGGAACGTACCCGTTTCCTTAAGATCTTCGTCTGGGATCTACAGCCTCTTGATCACGTTGGGCGAGATCAAGTTCAGGCAGGCCCTACCGTCAACTAATATCTTCGTCACCTTGAGGTTGTGTATTGTTGGTGATACCAACAACGGCAAACACCCAACCACGGTTGTGCGATCAGGGTGATCCTCGGCGTCAAAAATGATAGGTGTGTGTGGGACCACCTTAGTGGCTTTTGGGTGTCGACCATCGGTTCCGTCGCATTAATCTCACGCGCCCATAGTTTAAGTTGGCAGTGGGAGGAATGCAATGAGGCACCTCCATCAACACACATGACCTCTGTCGCCTTCTCAAATTCATGCTCGGTGGATTCGTCATCATCATCATCATCGTCATCCTCGTCTTTCTTGTCGTGGCCTCGGGCAGGCCTCTCTTGTTGCTTCTCCTTGTTGCCGCGACCTCCTCGGCTGCCCCGCTTCTTGCCGGATCTTTCAGCGCCACCTTGGCTCTTCTCCTTATACTCTCGTACTCAGCCCTTTGCTTCTCCATTAGCAACTCCACTTGGCAGAAATTTTGGAGGTCGTGGCCCTTGGTATGGTGTATCTTATAGTACTGCTTGTTGGAGCCATATACTTGCTGGTAGCTGCCAAGGGCCGGCAGGCGTTGCACCCGGCAATCTCCTTGCTGAGGTCATCAACCCTGGCCCTCTTGACAGTGCTGGGGTTGCCGGATTCCTCGACGGCAAGCACGGTCTTGCCCTTGCGCTTCCTGTTACGTCGTTGGCCCTTCTTTGCGGGGGCAACAACGTGTTCATCTTCTGAGTCACTTCCCATGTCGGCATCTTCGTCGGGGTACTTTCTCCCTTCCTCAGCTCGGGCATCTGTCGGCTAGAACATGCAGTTTGGCAACATTCGCCACTTTGACCATCGCCAGCTCCTCGCGCATCTTACGATTGTACATGTTGTGATGGAACGCGCTGATGACAGCTGCAGGATTAACATCGGGGATGTTGTACTGCACACTGCTGAATCTTTGTATGTACTTGCGCAGGCATTCGCCGTCCCTCTGAGAGATCACATGCAAATCGCTTGCCTAGCCAGGAGCTACGTGGCCGCCCTTGAAGGCACCAACAAACTCATGGCACAGATCAGACCAAGAGGAGATGGAGTCTATCGAGCAAATGCATCAACCATGACCTGACGTTGGGCTTGAGCACCAACGGGAAATAGTTGGTGAGTACCTTGTCATCTCGTGCTCCAGCAGCTTGCATCGTGATGGAGTAAACGCTCAGGAATTCAGACAGATGGGTCTTTCCGTCGTACTTCTCCGGAACCTCCAGTTTGAACTTGCGGGTGTTGGGCCGCTGGAACTACCGCAGCTCATATGGGTGAACGTTGGACAAGTTATTGCACAGGGCAAGTCGCCAGCATCCCCCGGTGCAGGCCTGTACGCAGTGGGCCCAATATGCCTATCTGATTGCTGATATGCCTCTCGTCACCACTCGATAGTGGTCCGAGCATCATCCTTGAACCGCTCTCGAAGGACTTGACGTTGGTCGCAACGCGCCCGTGGGTCAGACGACGCCGTGGACACATTGTCATAGGCGTCAACCTGACGGGCTAGCTGCGGTGGAGGGGAGTGCATCGTGGTTGCGGCGCCCCCAACCCTTCCACTGTCAACGCACGCTGGCTCAATGGTCCGGCACCGCGAGGGACTTGCTTCCTAGTGACCATCCCTGTTGGCATGGCCAATAAAGCTTTGGATGGCAGCCCTCCACTCTTCTTGCTTCCCTGGAGCAGGAGGAAAGTCGAGGAGTATTTGCGCTCGCACCAATGCTTCTCCTCGTGTGGATGGCAGTGATAGGCGCAAGGAATGGGAGGAATTCGGACTTCTAACGATGTTTGAAGGAGTCCCATCACGATTCAGCGGCCGCGGGCCTTTCTCGGCAGCATAAGGGCGTGCATGTCGGCCCTACGCGTCGTGAGAGTGACGCTGAGGGCTCTTGCCACGGTGACGCCCGGGGTCCTCACCGTCGTAGCACTGTTCATCACGCACGAGCAGGGAAGACCGCGGTGCATGCGCTAGCGGGGGCATCCTTCTGCCCTTGGAGGTCCCTACACCACACGTAGATAGCGCGGCTCCGTCCTTGGGCGCGGCGGTGTGCAGGCTGCCGTCACCGCTGCGGACGGCACCGCCCGCCTGGCTTCTCATATCTAGGTGGCGTGGACGATCTTGATCTCCTCTGCCACTGACGTCTGCCACGTCGCCCGTCCGTGCGGGCACGGGCGGTGCGGCCACGGACGGCCGACCGCTGTGATCGACTTCTTCTTCGGCGCCATGGCGATGAAGAAGCTGTTGCGCTCACTAATATACCAAATTCTCACAACTAATTCCCCCCGACCTGGCGCGCCAAAGATGTCGGGGAAACGAACACCTATGGGACCACAAGAATCCCTTCTACCTTCGGTGGGGAGAGTAGCTGCATGAAGAGCAGGTCTATCAGTCAGCACAAGGGGATTTTACCCAGGTTCAGGCCGCAAGGATGTGTATTACCCTAGACCTGCTTGTCTGGTTATATGTGTTCTTGAGCTTTTGAACTAGCTACGGTGCGTGCCCGGTCCAAAAGTCCGAATCCTCTCTCTATACGCCTTGGGCCTCCGTTTATATGTAAAAGGGGTTGCCACAGTGGTACGCTGGAGGTGGAAAGCAAGCTACAGTGTGTGAGCTTATCACTTGGCACCATAGGACAAACACATTTAATGCATTGCCTATGTGCCCTCTTCCTTTATCGAGGACGCCAACAGGAGCTATCTCGTCCGTCACCGCCCTCCTTGCTTCGACATGCGTCCAGGCAGACAAAGCATGCAGTGCCACGCACACGCCTGCATAGTTGGCACACTGGTCGTCGTACTAGAATGGTGGTGTGGTGGCAAATCCTTGCTGGGCGCGGGCCTGGATGCGGCCCAGCAATCTTTCCCAGCAAGGCTTGCCTGGGGCCTTGCAGTCGTCCCCGACAAGGGTTTTGCCGGGGGTCTTCGTCTTCTGGCCCCACGTGTACCCGCAGGCTATCAGTCTTCATGAAGATCTGCATGCTACCACGCATGCGTTCCCAAATCTTGGTCTTAACATTGTCGATGGTGTCAGAACTCTCAGTCTCAAGGGTGATGGGATTGCTGGTGCCGCGCAGGTTGCCCCGGCAAGGGTGTTGCCGGGGGAGGTCCAGCTCGCCTTCTGCTCCCATTTCCTCGAGTATCTGTCTTGGTAGTCTTCGCGTTTTATCTTCTGCTGCCCTGCCAGGCCTGGCCACAGGTGTGGCCGCAACTACCCGTGCACAAGTAAGGTGCACAGAAAGAACCCATTCTTTTGTACACCGACAATAGATCATCCCAAAGGTCTCACTTGGCACTTTATTGAAACAAAAGCTATAAAAGATTATTAATACAGTAGCATAATCGTGAGAACACAAAAAACGGTAGGGGTAAATATTGGGTTATCTCCCAACAAGCACTTTATTTAATGCCATTTTAGCTAAATATTTTAATGATACTATTCCAAGCCCAATTCCGATGATAATTTTATTCATACTTTAAAAGATATAAGTGAACTTCGTAGATCATTCTACAATTAATATAGATTGACCAATATCCAAGCTCCAAATGTATAGGTCAAGCACATGAAGCATTCTATAAAGCCATACTCAAAAGATTTAAATAAAGCACATGAAGCATTCTATTAATCAATGAAGGACTATCTCATACTAGCATGGTACATAAAGGAAAATAAAAGAAAAATAAACACAAAAGACGCATATCATGTGAACAAGACAAAATCGACGTATACTGATAATTGTTGAAGAAGAAAGATGGGATGCAACCAGGGCATCACCAACCTTAGATGCTTGACTATCCTTGAAATATTTACTTGGGGTGCCTTGGGCATCCCCAATCTTGAACTCTGGCCTCTTATTCTACTCATATCGATAATTCCTCCATCTTCGAACACTTCATCCACACAAAACTTAACAAAAAACCTCGTGAGATCCGTTAGTATAATAAAGCAAATCACTACTTTTAGGTACTATTGTAAAATCATTCCACTCAATTTCATATAGTATTATATCTATTGTATTCCAACTTCACCATGGTTCATACCCCCCGATACAACCCATAGATTCATCAAAATGAGCGAACAACACATACAAAACAGAATTTGTCAAAAACAAGAGATTCTATAGCAATTTGGAAATTTTGTATACGTCTGTAACTCCAAAAATTCTGAAAAATTAGGAAAAAATATTTTTTTTGCATAGCAGTCTATGTAAAAATTTCAGAATTTTATCTCTTTCCAGTGAATTTAAACAATTATGTTACCGGAAGCAAAAGTTTCTGTTTTCGCACCGCACATAGCAAACAAGCAATCTAATCATCCTAAAGCCAAATCTTGGGACATTATTTTGATAATACAAGGGGATAATTATTTTTGAGAAATTCCCATGGAAAATTCTACATTGTTTCCATGAGCATGAACACAAGTGTTCAAGGTTGACCCTCACTTTTCCAATGCACAACCTTCCAATCACTTCTCTTTTTGAAAAAGCTTTTAGGCATAAGAGACAAAACACTTTTGTATTTTGCATTCTTTTAATTTTTTTGTTTGTTTCACCCACAACTAAAGAAATCAAAAACAAAAGGGAAAACAAAATCTACTTAGTGAAGAAAGCAAACAAGCATTCACAAGAATATCAACCCCACATTGTTGCTCCCTGGCAACGGCGCCAGAAAAGAGGTTGATAATCCCCAAGTGCAAGGAATCATCGTAGCAATTTCCGAAGTGGAAGTTCTAAGCATGGAGTGTCGAACCCACAAGGAGCTAAAGCTATGATCAATATTCACTCAAGTTCTATCTTCCACTAATACGACTCTACATACACCGAGCGTTTGCATTCATCTAGAAACGAGAAATAAAACTACGTTGTGGGTATGAAGAGGGTAGCTTTGCATGATATCGGAGAACTAAAATATAAAATAGGTGTTGTTAACATAAAGTTAGAATATATTACTATTTATTATAAATAGCGAGTGTGGAATAATGATGGATTAGTGTGCGGAATTATCCTTGGCAATTGTTACCAAGATCAATAATCATTATTGCAATTTTATATGAGGGAGAGGCATAAGATAACATACTTTCTCTACTTGGATCATATGCACTTATGGTTGGAACTCTAGCAAGCATCCGCAACTACTAAAGATCATTAAGGTAAAACTCAACCATAGCATTAAAGTATCAAGTCCTCTTTATCCCATACTCAACAACCCCCTTACATGGGTTTAAGCTGTTGTCACTCTAGCAACCCACTATAAGTGAATCATGAACGTATTGCAATACCATACAGCGGGAATCCTTCACGTGTGCGTGACACGGAAGGCACCATAGGACAACACCAAAATAAAACATACAATTCAAACCAATCTGGATCATCAATCTACCCAAAAGACAAAAGAAATCTTCTCAAAACATCATAGGATGGCAACACATCATTGGATCATAATATGTGGCATAAAGCACCATGTTCAAGTAGCGGATTACAACAGGGTGCGGGAGAGTGGACCTCTTAAAAGAGATGAGGAAGATGGTGATGTTTATGAAGATGACCACCTTGGCGATGGTTCCCCCGGCGGCACTCCGATGCCACTGAGAAAGAGAGAGGGGGAGAGAGAGTCTCCCCCTTGTACTTCCTCATCCATGGCCTCCCCCCTAGATGGGGAGAAGTTCTCCCTCTGGTCCTTGGCATCAAAGATGATGATGGCCCCCTTCGACTTCCTTCTCCGTGGCCTCCGGTGATGATGGCCCACTCCTACAGGGTCTCGAAGAGGCCCTAGATTGATTTTTCGTGGCTACAGAGGCTTGTGGCGGTGGAACTTCTGATCTAGGGTTCTTTTTGGAGGTTTCGGTATTTATAAGAATTTTTGGCGCCGGTGTCATTTCAAGAGGGTGCCTGAGGTGCCCACAAGCCCGGAGCACCCTCCCTGGGGGGTAGGGCACGCCTAGAGGGCTTGTGGCCCAGCTCTTGGCCCAGCTCTTGTTCTTAGGGGGTCTCTTTTGGTCCATAAATACTCATCGTAAATTTTCGGCCCATTCCGAGAACTTTTATTTCTACACAAGAAATGACACCACGGTAGTTCTGCTGAAAACAACATCAGTCCGGGTTAGTTCTACTCAAATCATACCAAAGCCATATAAAATTCTTGTAAACATGGCATGAATACTTCATAAATTATAGATACATTGGAGTCGTATCAGGCGGCGCCTCGAGGCCGCACCGGCAGGGGCGGAGTGAGGCATGGTGGCGGCTCGGCAAGGTCACAACTACGACCATGTCAGCAGAGGCGGCCAGCAGCTCGGCGTGAGGCGGCGGTCGGGGCAGGCCCGCTCAAGGCGAGGCTGATTTGAGGATGACGCAGGGAGGTGACTCAACGCAACATGCAGCCGCCCCGAGGTGGCATGGGCGTGCGGAAGGAGCGGGGCCGGCTCACGGGGCACGGGCCGAATGGGAGGAGGAGAAGTCATCAAGCGACCGGGTCAGAGGAGGCGAAGGCGGCCGTTGGGCGCCCAGGACGAGGGTGTCCCATGGAATAGCAGCCGTGGTGGTCGGCCGACTTGCGACAAAATGGCGTGATGGTGCGGCAATCACAAAAATTGCCGAGTTATAGAAGTTGATCATATCGGCTAATGATTGTTACAAATGCCGGGTCACGTAATTGGTCTTCCTGAGTTCTTCAGGCCAAGTCCTTATAGCTTGTGACGACTTAGTGCTTGCTTTTGTAAATATAGCATCCAATCGTTGAGTCAGCTACATGGCCTTTCTATGAATATCTTAGAGGAGAGAAACTTTGCAAGTTTCTCCACTAAGAATGTGTTACCTGGTTTGCTCAAAACTGAGAACTGGAAGGTATACCTTCCTTATATCCATATTACCTGTAGCCCTCGAGTCTTAAGAGGGAAACATTGTGATAGCTTAAGACTTGCTTCAATATAAACGTTGCAACTTTGGAGAAATTCGGGTTGTTCATTTGAGTCACGAGTCATAAACTGAATGTTTTGTATTTCACATGTGTAGCCCCCAAGGGTCGGCTAATCCATATATAATGGGCCGGGTCTTCAATTTGGACCATATAATCTGGGTAAACAAATGAATTCCATAGCCCCCAAGTGCCGGGATGTCTTGCCTGCAGCAACCTAGGACTTTATATTTGTCTTATGCTCATAAAATTTCAGCCACTGTATCCCCCAAGGGTCGGGTCATTATGCAATAATGAGAAGGGACTTTGTAGATCTGATTATATAGACTTGAAAATAACATCAAATGATGTAGCCCCCAAGCTTCGGGTCACTATTGCTGTAGTGGATTCAAGGCTTGTGTACTTTGAAATTTTGACAAGAGCAATTGGTAGCCCCCAAGGGCCAGCTCATCATTATGTGATGGGTCGGGTCTTCAATGAGACTAGTTAAAATGACCATGCATTAGTCCCCAAGTGTTGTGGTGCATGCTTGCAGTGACGTGGGACTGGAATATTTGATGTATTCTTGATTTGAATAATGTAGCCCTCAAGTGCCGGGTCATGTGCCTGCAGTGATTCGGGGCTATTCCTTCCATTGTAGAATAAAATTATATCCACTGTCTGGATGATGTTACTGAATTATTTGAATATCAATATTGAACCATGCTTCTTGTTGTAAGCTTGTATATTTGGATGAGGAAATAATAACCATCTCTGAAGCCGATTTGAAAACCTCAATCATTCAATACTAGTTATGATAACCATAATGAAAATCCATCCATATTGGCTTATCAAAGATTTGAATAATGTAACCCGGTTTGAAAACCGACCCTTGCAACATAAACCAATATATCCATGTATATACGATGCATTGTATGATGATGTATTCGTATGATAACAGAGTATAAAAAGACCCGCTTTCGAGGCTTGAGTCTTGCTTCAGTGAAGCAGGCAGGATAGCCTTCATTTATCCTCGCTTTCAGTAAGCTGACTCTCACATGACTTAAGCCACCCTTTTAACTTTGACAAGTTCAGGGTCTTAAAGATTGACTTGTCAAGAGTACGGCGGGTCATATATTTCGGAGTAGCATCAAGCATACGGGCATGTATAACCAATAATGTGGTGTTTTTTGTCGGGCCAGGAGGGTGAGAAAGCTAAACTCGATGAGTTGGAAGTCCCCAAAGTGATCTTATGATCAATTAACAAAAGACTCATGCACAATATATGTTATGAAACGACCGAGGCCCCGAGTTTCTGGGATGCCGGCTTTATTACGTTCATCATATTATGATAAGCCAATAAGGGAGGACACCCATGTTTGAACCACACATCTTGGCAGCTAGTCCTCTTTGGCAACCTTTATATTTTCGCCGATAAGACAAGATACCCATGTTTGAACTGCACATCATGGCAGCAAGTTCTCTTTGGCAACCTCTAATTTTTTGCTGATATGGCAGCAACCCTGAGGTCCGAGTTATCTTCCCTGCAATGACCCGGGGTTCTTGAATTTCTGAAACCGGCCAAATCTGCCGAGTCATATCTGTGTATCCCCCGAGTCTTAAGACGATTCGAGGAGTAGGCTTGAGATTCTTCATACCTTGCTGTGGCATAAGCCGACATATAGTTGTCAGTGGAACGCTAGATGTGTTGAAGCTGGAGGCAAAGTGGCGAGTTGATGATCTTCATGGCACTCATTGTATATCCTTGGCATTTATAATGCAATGCGAATCCAGCGAAGGTTGAAGTTGAACGTGCGGGTTATAAATGGTCTCGTTGTGTCAGTAACTCGGCTGATGGTTCATCCCGGCTGGTTGTTGAAGTTAACCAGACCGCAATGGCGACCACTTGGCAACCACTGGTGCAGGCAGAGGCTGGAAATATAATATGATTTGCTCTAGAGTTGTTGGAGTTGACCGACCGTAGAAGCAGCCAGTAGAGATGGCTACGGCTTTAGAGGCAACGCGGACGCGGGCACATCGGCCACGGACGCGGCTGGATAAGTTGACCGCGGATGCGGACGGATGAGTTGGCCACGACGTTGTAGGGCGGCGCAGACGGGCGAGTCTACCGCGGGCACAGTACCTGTGAGCTGATGTAGACCGAGCTACAGGGGCGGCGGTTGTGCACGTTCGATTGTCAGGTAGTGCTTGCAAACAGACGCGAAACGACAGGATGGTGGCCTGTGCGCTTGCTAGTCGGGCAGTGCGGCTTGGGTGGATGATGGTGCATGATGATGCTAGCGCATGCTCCGTATCCATGGCATGGCATCACTTTTATAATGAATAATTGTCCTGTATAAAAGATATCACATACGAGAGTAATTGTTCTCTAAAAACTAAAAAATGTATCAATAAAAATTGACTTGATGGATTTCACCTGATTTGTTCAGATGACAGGTGATCTTTATGTAGCATCCGTAAATCACCTTTCAGTACTGTTATTGAATTCCTTTTGATCCTTATATGTATACAAAGGAAATTTGTGTTGACCCCCTCGAGGACCCTGTCAGATGCTGCCATAGATCCTCCTTTTTTTAGTTGGGGCAGGATCTGTAACTTCAAGTCTTCCTTGTAAAATTGTCGAACCTTACCAAATCCAGAACTTCGGGAACGCATCCAAGTTGTTTGCTAGCAAGCCGCTTAGCCCAAAACTGTCAGTTCAATTCAATAACTTAGTGTCATAAAGTGCGCCAACAGCAGTGTATTCAGGCGTCGACGACACATCAGGTTTCCCCTTATCATTATTGCCCAAGCCTGGTGGTATATGAGGGGGCCTTGGTTCCTCTTTCCTACCTTTGGTAGAGCATTGGTCGCCATCTCTACCAGATTGAACAATTTCCCCAAGGATAGATGAGGTAATAGCACTACTGTTCCCAGGGCCACAAGAGGACATCCTAGCTAAATTTTGATTCCGAAGAGGATAAATGCATGACATGTTTCATCTGCTTCCCAAGGGGATGGATTTGACACCTTTGGCTGATTATTTGTTAGCTACCAAGAAATCAAGGAAGCAATAGCAACATCGAGTGAATCACACGTGGCAGGAATCTGTTGCTGGAAAATCGAACTATTTTGCAAAGGCGGTCGTCTGCTGTCTTGAGAGGGCACAGCTTGCAATAACAGTGCTTCAAAAACTGATATTGGATATGCAGTCAATCCATGAAAACAGTGTCACATTGCTTTCGTTATCTACCACGGTCTGTTCTATGTTACACTGAATGGACAGACTAACATATTTACTTGGAAACTCAAAAGGATTATGTTTCTCCTGCTGTAGAACCTTTTGGATCGCCTCATCTATTAGAAAAAAACTAAAGCTTCATCTTTCTCGAATAATTTGGTGGTTCAGCAAACACATTTGTCAAGCTGATATATTGTACTTCCACAGAGCTATCACCCTTCAATGCAATCATACTGCACTAAACGATTAACCATCTCCGGTTCTGCACTTAACCCGAACATTGCTTGATGATTTGTGGGTATATTTGCCTGGCTTCGGGGCAATGCATCTTATTAACTAATAGAGGCAAAGGTGTCCCGTCTTTTGATGAGATGGTGGCTATCGCTTTGGAGGAAGTCGACTTTGACGATCCGACTACGAACGTGCGAGGACGTCGCGCCTTAGTAATCGCTAAACCAACTCCGAGAGGTTATTGACCACGCCGGAGCACGATCAACCTGACCACGAGGGTTTGTTTCCTGCAGGCAAATGAAGAACAAGCAAGAAACTGAGACTACAATCTAGATATTGTGAATATAAGATGAAAGCTTTATTGATCAAGGTGGGGTTCTGTAACGTCTTTGTCTGGTCGTTGAACACAAACGAAGTACTGAAGTTGCAGCTATGGCGAAATTTTATCTAAACAAAACCCAAAGCCTAAACGGTGCCCTAAGGGCCGTATATATGGAGGAAGAGGGGTGAATTTCGTGGCCCTTGGTGGAGGGGTCCGAAACTAACCCTATCTCTTGTTTCCCCACACATACGGACTCTAAAAATAGCCTATACTTATGTATTTCGAAATTACATGGGCCTGGCCCAATAATAAGGTGACGCAGCACCTAGAATAGCCTCTGGACGAAATTTATGAAGTGGCATCTTGTATATTTCATCCAAGGCTTCATGCACTCATTATGGTGGCTTCAAAGTCCTGAAATCATCACTTCTAACTCCGTTCTTGTTCCCCTTGCGCATGCCATCATCTCCATGCTTGTTCTTGCTCCAATATTCATCCTTCTCCAAGCTAGGCCCTTCATTTGTAAGCAAAACAAATGTATCCAATTTAGGCAGCATCATATTGTCATGAACATTAGAATCATTACCAAGAAATGAAAGTACCTGGTAATTTAGTTGGCGTGCGCGAGCTCTAGTAATTGGTCCAGTATGTATTGCAGCAGGGGCTGTGGGTGTAATAATGGTATTGATGTCCTCATCATCCTCCCCTTCTTGAAATGAAGTCGTCCTCGACGGAAGTTCATCCTCCTCATGCAAATAAGGCTTCAAATCTGCAATGTTAAAAGTGGGATTAGCACCAAAATCTGCAGGCAGCTCAAGTTTATATGCATTATCATTTATTTTCTCCAACACCTTAAAGGGACCATCAGCACGTGGCATTTGCTTTGATTTGCGCAAATCAGGAAATCTATCCTTACGCAATTGTAACCAAACAAGATCTCCAGGTGCAAACACAACATGTTTTCTACCCTTATCTGCAGCAAGTTTATATTTAGCATTCATACGCTCAATGTTTTCCTTAGTTAACTCATGCGTTTTTAAAATCAATTCAGCACATTGTTTAGCATCAAAATTAACCTTCTGCGAAGATGGAAGAGGCAACAAATCAATAGGTGCACGAGGTAGGAAACCATACACAACTTCAAAAGGGCACATCTTAGTAGTAGAATGCAATGAACGATTATAAGCAAATTCAATATGAGGCAAGCATTCCTCCCACATATTCTTATTATTCTTCAAAACAGCCCTAAGCATAGTAGACAATGTTCTATTGACTACTTCAGTTTGTCCATCAGTTTGGGGGTGACAAGTAGTACTAAAAAGCAGTTTAGTCCCCAACTTAGCCCATAAACATCTCCAAAAGTGGATAAGAAATTTAGTATCACGATCTGAAACAATAGTATTTGGCACACCATGCAAGCTTAATAATTTCACGAAAGAACAAATCAGCAACATTAACAAAGATCATCACTTTTATGACATGGTATAAAGTGTGCCCTTTTCGAGAATCTATCCACGACAACAAATATGCTATCCTCCCCATCTTTGTTCTAGGTAAACCTAAAACAAAGTCCATAGATATATCCTCCCAAGGAACACTAGGTGCAGGCAAAGGCATATATAAACATGAGGATTGAGTCGTGACTTAGCTTTTTGACATGTAGTGCAGCGAGCAATAAAACGCTCAACATCCCGTCTCATCTTTGGCCAAAAGAAATGTGTAGCAAGTACGTCCTCCGTCTTCTTCATGCCAAAGTGTCCCATTAGTCCTCCTCCTTGCGCCTCCTGCAACAACAAAAGACGAACAGAGCTAGCTGGAATGCATAGCTTGTTAGCACGGAACACAAATCCATCATTAACGATGAACTTGTTCCATGTTCTTCCTTCTTTACAATTCTGCAATACATCTTTAAAATTAGCATCATGCACATATTGATCTTTGATGGTCTCCAAACCAAATATTTTGAAGTCAAGTTGTGAAAGCATAGTATAGCGACGAGACAATGCATCAGCAATAACATTTTCTTTACCCTTCTTGTGTTTAATGACATAAGGGAAAGTCTCAATGAATTCAACCCATTTAGCATGTCTACGATTCAGTTTAGCTTGACTTTCAATATGTTTCAAAGATTCAAGATCATAATGTATAACAAATTCTTTGGGCCATAAATAATGTTGCCATGTTTCTAAAGTCCGAACAAGAGCGTATAATTCTTTATCATAAGTAGAATAATTCAGACTAGGCCCACTCAATTTTTCAGAAAAGTATGCAACAGGTTTGCCATCTTATAATAACACACCTCCTAATCCAATTCCACTAGCATCACATTCAAGCTCAAAAGTCTTATTAAAATCAGGAAGTTCGAGTAAAGGAGCATGTGTCAACTTATCTTTAAATATCATGAAGGCTTCTTCCTGTGCAGTACCCCAAACAAAAGGCACATCTTTCTTTGTAAGCTCATTGAGAGCTGCAGCAATGGTGCTGAAATCAATCACAAAACGCCTATAGAATCCAGCGAGGCCAAGAAAACTCCTCACTTGTGTGACCATTTTGGGCTGCGGCCAACTCTCAATAGCTTCAATCTTGGCTTTATCAACTTCAATTCCCTGTGGAGTAACAACATAGCCAAGAAAAGACACTCGGTCGGTGCAAAAGGTGCACTTCCCAAGGTTACCAAACAAACGTGCATCACGTAGAGCAATAAAAACAACATGTAAATGTTCCAAATGTTCCTCCAAAGATCTGCTATAAATCAATATGTCATCAAAGTAAACTACCACAAATCGTCCAATGAAAGCACGTAAAACTTCGTTCATTAATCTCATGAAAGTACTAGGTGCATTAGTTAACCCAAAAGGCATGACTAACCACTCATATAATCCAAACTTAGTTTTAAATGCTGTTTTCCATTAATCTCCCAATTTCATACGAATTTGATGGTATCCACTACGCAAATCAACTTTGGAGAATATTGTAGAGCCACTCAATTCATCAAGCATATCATCTAGCCTAGGAATAGGATGACGATAACGAACAGTAATATTATTAATGCCTCTACAATCAACACACATACGTGATGTACCATCCTTTTCGCACTAGAATAATAGGAACAGCACAAGGACTAAGGGATTCGCAGATATAACCTTTGTCGAGCAGCTTCAGACTTGACGATAATCTCCTTCGTCTCCTCCGGATTGGTATGGTATGGTGCACGGTTGGGTAATGATGCACCGAATTAAGTCAATCGATGCTCAATCCTCGAATGGGAGGTAATCCGGTGGCACGCCTTGTGGAAAGACGCCGAACTCTGCAAAATGTTAGTGACAGCAGGAGGCAAAGAGGAAGGCACGTCCTCGAATGAAAATAATGCCTCTTTGCACACAAAAGCATAGCAAACAGATTTACTAAAATCTAGCTCATCAATATCAGATTTAGTGGCAAGTAAACATGCACTTTTCAATTTAATTTCAGAAGCAACAGGAGATGGTTTACTATTAGGCTTCATTTGTTGCTCACATTCTTTTGCCACAATATGATTTTCACTCTTATTTTTCTCCTGTTTTGCTTTATTAGCTCTATTAATATCATCTTTCAAAATGGACTCAGGAGTCATAGGAAGCAAAGTAATATTTTTATCCTTATGAACAAGAGTATACTGATTGTTTCTACCATGGTGTACAGAATTTTTATCAAATTGCCATGGTCGACCAAGTAATAAGGAACATGCTTGCATAGGTACCACATCACAATCAACATAATCAACATATGTAGAGATACTAAAATGCACACGAACAGTACGTGTTACCTTAACCTTGCCGCTGTTGTTGAACCATTGTATGTAGTAAGGATGTGGATGTGGTCTTGTGGTGAGAGATAGCTTCTCCACCATCTCCATGCTAGCCAAGTTGTTGCAGCTCCCTCCATCTATGATGACGCGCACAGAACGTTCCTTCACAACTCCCTTTGTATGCAACAAATTATGCCTCTGATTTTGCTCAGCTTGTGTAACCTGCACACTCAAAACACGTTGAGCAACTAAACATTCATACATGTCAGCATCTTCAGGAGCCATGTATTGCGTCTCATGATCAGAATCATCTCCACCGTGTTCTCCACTTGTAATAAGGGCTAAAGTCTCCTCATCATAGTCACTAGCAGACTCATACCCACCATCCTTAGTAGCAATCATCACACGCTGAGATTTGCATTCTCACGCATAATGTCCTCTTCCCTTACAACGACGACAAATAATATCACTTGTGTGCCCTGTTGATGCCATGGACGAAGAAGAGCTCTGTGCAGGCCCGACAGGTGCGCTCTTGGCAGATAATGGTGGTTGTGCCTGCTTTCTTGTGTCACGGCTGGAGGTAGCAGCTGATGGAGGTGCTGGTGCAGTGGAAGTAGAGGATGCACGCGGTGTCCATGATGAAAGTCGACCTGCAGAAAAGTTAGTTCGCGACAATGCTTGTCGATCCTGCACTTCACGTTCAGCTTTACAAGCAAGATGGAATAAACGAGTGATATTACTATACTCCTTATACTCTAGAATGGTCTGAATCTCTCTATTTAATCCACCCATAAAACGTGCGAGCATAGCTTCATTCTCCTGAACAATACCACATCTAATCATGCCAGTTTGTAATTCCGGATAATATTCTTCTACAGATTTTTTTTCCTTGTCTTAAACGCTGCAATTTTTGAAGCAATTCACGTTGATAATATGGTGGAACCCAACGAGTATGCATAGCAGTTTTCAAGGCAGCCCAAGTAGTTGGAATAGGATATAATCTACAATGTTCGACCACCATACACATGCAAAACTAGTGAAAGCACAAACAAGAGCAAAGAACCCGCTCTCCTCGGGATATTGTAAACATGTAAAACATTGTTTAGTTTCTAACTCCCAAGTAAGATATATATCAGAACATATCTACCCTCAAATGGTGGAATATTCAATTTCAGTTTGAATATGGTCATTATCTTGCACCGAGGTGGTGGTGCAGCCTACCGCTATGCGAATATATACCGAGGTCGACCTGCCGGTGGTGGTGCTGGTGGCTGCACGTAGTTCTGATTTTGATCAACCTCATCCTCGTAATAGTTCTCCACCTCTGCATAACAGCAGGAGCTCTGAAGCACCAACAGCGAGAGCAATGGCACCAGAATTTCGTCTGGCTCAATAGGAACACGCTGTGCTCGCCCCATCAGACGCAGCGTAGAGCTGGTTGTGGGAGACGTTTGATAATTCATCAAACTTGGCATCCAACTTGGTGTCAATTGACTTCTCAATGTCATCCATCTTCTCCATTGCCTTTCCAAAACTGGCCATCACGCCTTCCACCGCCGACCCAACATTTGATGAAACTTATCATGAAGCTCCTTGTTCGTCATGTTCTCCCAATCAATCTCGCCGACTTGTGTTCCTGCCATAGTTAGCAGCAATAGAAGCAGACAAGAATATGATCCTCAGACTCATTGGAATATGGTGGTGGTGGGGTGTCACAAACCGCAGCTTAATCTCAAATTCTTACCAGTTGTTACCCAAAGAGCAGGTGGTGATCGGCAACCGTTGTAGTCAAAACTCTCAAAGCTTGGATAGAGCGATTACCAGGGAGAGTCAAACGCACGACGTAGATGTATGTGGAGCAGGGAAGGCTTATAATATGGTAGCAAAAAAGATCAGCAATAATCAATTCAGTGATGCAAAGTTGAATAAACGCTCAACGACAGTACTGTGCTGGTCCTAGGCTCGACCGTGCTAGAGACGCGAGCCTAGAACACTAAGAAAATCATGGCATTTCACTTAAACAAGGGAAAAGCACACTCTGGAATTTTTTTTTCGCTCTCTTTTTTTTGCGAAAAATCACTATAATGGCGAGTGTCTCAAAACTCTTCCCAGGTCAAACTGACAAGATGGGCATGAAATTTTTCTGACAATTTTTTTTCGGAAATCAGGACAGCGACAACGAAAAAGTGCGACAAAAAATCACTATGATGGCGAATGTCTCAAAACACTCCCGGGGACTTAAAAATAGGATAAGGAAAAAATATTTTCGATCGCCGAAATTTTGGCCTAAAAACTCCCGGGGGTCTCCAGACTCGGAAACAAACCTACTACGAAAAGAACTCGGATTGGTGGTGGATATATGGTGATAGGATATGGCAGCGGTGGTGGTATATGGATATCTACCGGTGGTATATGGGAGCATTGGTGGAATATGGCAGCGGTGGTGGTATATGGCAACGGTGGTGGTATAAGGCAGCGTTGGTGGGATATGGCAACGGTGGTGGTATATGGCAACAACGATGAAGATGGTGCGGCGGCGGCGTGACAAACTGTGACAGAAGTCGAAACTCTAATGGACTAGACGCTAAGACCAGCAACTAGACACGAGGATGCAACTGCAAATTCAACAAAGCAAAACCCTAAAAAGATTATTCAAAGGCTCAGATTGGTTCGGATATGATGAACTAACCCTAATTTTTTTGGCTTTTTCGTGGACTATAGGTATGAAGAACAGACTCGATCTAAACTACGAAAAACTGTAAAATCTCACTTAGCAACCTGGAAATCTGATACCACTTGATAGAGGCAAAGGTGTCTCGTCTTTCGATGAGATGGTGGCTATCGCTTTGGAGGAAGCCGACTTTGACGATCCGACTACGAATGTGCGAGGACGTCGCGCCTTAGCAATCGCTAAACCAACTCCGAGAGGTTATTGACCACAACGGAGCATGATCAACCTGACCACGAGGGTCTGTTTCCTGCAGGCAAACAAAGAACAAGCAAGAAACTGAGATTGCAATCTAGATATTGCGAATTTAGATGAAAGCTTTATTGATCAAGGTGGGGTTCTGTGACGTCTTTGTCTGGTCGTTGAACACAAACGAAGTACGCGAAGTTGCAGCTATGGCGAACTTTTATCTAAACAAAACCCAAAGTCTAAACGGTGCCCTAAGGGCTGTATATATGGAGGAAGAGGGGGTAAATTTCGTGGCCCTTGGTGGAGGGGTCCGAAACTAACCCTATCTCTTGTTTCCCCACACATACGGACTCTAAAAATAGCCTATACTTATGTATTTCGAAATTACATGGGCCTGGCCCAATAATATGGTGACGCAACACCTAGAATAGCCTCTGGACGAAATTTATGAAGTGGCATCTTGTATATTTTGTCCAAGGCTTCATGCACTCATTATGGTGGCTTCAAAGTCCTGAAATCATCACTTGTAACTCTGTTCTTTTTCCCCTTGCGCATGTCATCATCTCCATGCTTGTTCTTGCTCCAATGTTCATCCTTCTCCAAGCTAGACCCTTCATTTGTAAGCAAAATAAATGTATCCAATTTAGGCAGCATCATATTGTCATGAACATTAGAATCGTTACCAAGAAATGAAAGTACCTGGTAATTTAGTTGGCGTGCGCGAGCTCTAGTAATTGGTCCAGTATGTATAGCTGCAGGGGCTGTGGGTGTAACAATGGTATTGATGTCCTCATCATTAACACCAAGTTTAACATTTACTTCGGACACTGCACCAAGATCTTTCATGATTTGCTGATATTCGTCAACAATTAGCTGATATTCGTCAATAGTAGCAGCTATGAGGTTCAGTATTTATCTAGTCATAGAAGACTTCCACCTTTCCTTGGTGCAGTGCCGGAGAGCGACGACCGCGGGATCCGGGGCGTAGCCGACGGGACGTAGGAGGCTTGACGTGGCGGATGAAGCATGCCATGGAAGAAAAGGGTGCCTCGAAGCGAGGCTATGGCCATGGTGATAGAGGCGGAGGTGTCCCGATCTTTCGATGAGATGATAACTATCGATTTGGTGAAGATGACTTTGACGATCCGACTACAAACGTGCACGACGTTGCGCCTTAGCAACCAACCTAACCACTCCGGAGCACAATCAACCTAACCACGAAGGTCTATTCCTGCAAGCAATCAAAGAACAAGCAAGAATATGATAAAAGCAATCTGAATATTGCGAGTATATATATGAATTATTGATAAAGGTGGGGATCCAGAAGCGGTCTTGGTCTGGTCGTTGCACACAAACGAAGTACACGAAGTTGCAATGGCTAACTTTTAACTAAACAAATCCCAAGGGAAAAGCTACTAGATGGATCTACTTATATAGGAGCAAGGGGTGGCGGCCAAGGAGGTGGGTGGACGTCCCAAGGCAGCCTAAAACTAACCTTAGGTCGTACAAGGCCAATGGGCCTAGGTGGAGGTGATATAACACCCTTGGACTTGTAGTTTAACTCGGATTCTGATGCAGCATCAGATTGTTTCGTCCATAACTCAACGCTCCGGACGAATTTGAAGCTGAATTCAATTGGGTTGGAAAGTGCACGAAATCTAGTTTCCACAAAAAAAGAATCACCCAATTCGGAGTCTGTATGAAAAAGTTGTTGGCGTTTTGAGTCAGGTATGTCTGCGTAGTCCGAATATGAATCCAGAACGTGAGAGACTTGGACTCTATCTTCTCTTGGCCCAAAAGTGACGTGAGAGGACTTTTTGAACAGCACCTAAACTTCTCCTTTTCCCTTATCTTCATATGTGGACTGTACAAATGTCCCATACACCTGCAATTAGACAAAACACAAAAGTGTGTGAAGTATTTTTGTTCTGGATAGCATAAATAGATTATTGAATAGGTTGCACTAGAAATCACCTGACAAATATGCATGTATGCAATATTTTTGGTCTTATCCATGGTAGTCATGTCCTCATCATCCTCCCCTTCTTGAAAACAAATCCGTCCTCGGTGTTGCTTAATCTGAAATGTGGCTAACAAAACAGACAAGGTGTACATGTTGTATATGTATATGTCATCCATTTTTACTTCGCTTGATTTTTGCACATATGACACATGTATATATGAGGAACCTTCATAGATTACAAAATATAAAGCCAAAATGTTATCATAAGTAGAATGCATGAAAATATTGCAACTCAGTTTGCACATATAAGTGAAGCTCTTATGCATATCAAAAGATTGACAATATTGATCATTAAACCATCCCAACATTGGTGAATAAACCTTACGTGCAACAAATTTACATGCTACAACATGCTTAAATAAGAAAACATGCAATAAGTCATTTGACATAGAATGATCACCAAGATTAGAGGTCATATCAAAATGATTAAACATTGGCAGAATTAATTTAAAATGTATTTGATCCAAATCTGATTTATTTCCTGATTCACATGGTTCTTTGACATCAACAGTTAATTCAATGGGCGCACTCAAAATTGTTGGTATTTCAGTTGTTTGATCACATGATGCATTCATGATAGTAACATGATTCTCTAAACTAGGTGGCGTGCTCAAATCAATAGGTAACTCAACGCATGATGTATTCAAGTTAACTAGGCATGCATCATTCTCATGTGAAGTTATATCATCAATACCTTTACTGTTACCTTGTCGCAAAGACGTAGTTGATGTAGGTACGGACGTTGAAAATGTACCATACTCTTGAGATGATGTCGCGCTCACAATCTGAGGTGGGGTTGCTCTAGTAGGTGCAACGGTAGAAGAATCAACCGGCGGTGGTGAGCAAAAACTGGAATAGTAGTTGTTGTAGTCACCCAATGCATCCTCCTGTATCTGTCTCTCAAAGGTACAAGCGCGAACATACATACCAGTAATGCAACAAGGAATATACCGAAATCTTGCCTGAATATCATGGTTCAAACTACCAAAAAATCTATTTATTGTATCATCCTCAGATTCTTCTATGTCACACTGATGCATATAAGATATGAACTCTTGGTAGTAAGCATGAACAGTGTTGTTGCCTTGTTTAAATTGTTCAAATTTGCGAAGCAATTCACAACGATAGTAAGGAGGGAAAAATTGTTGTCTCATTACATCTTTCAAATTTTTCCAAGTTGTGGGTTGGTTATCAATGTTTTTCTTACAATGCACACTCCACCAAACAGAAGCAAAAGCAGTAAATGCTCTAGTGGCAGCTCATACTCGCTCAAGTTCAGAAAAGTCATGGTTACTGAAAACTTGTTCTACTTCAAACTCCCAAGCTAGATAAATAGCAGGATTAAATCTACCCTCAAATGATGGTAAAGAGATAACCTGACCATGTGCTTGTGTGTGTTGTCCCAACTCTCGTGATGGTGAAGATGTGTCCGTCGTCCAACAACTTCTATCTCCGAAACCTGTCATGATTAGTAGAAACAAGAAACAAAATTCGAGAATAATGTTCCTATGAACTACTAGGATGTGGTTGTAAAGTGCTCACAGTAAAACAAATATCAATATCTTACAAGTTCTTACCATGCGGCAGGTGGTGACAGGCAACGAGCAATGTCAAATAACTCCAAACATTGTGTAAAGCGATTGCCAGGGGAACGTACGTATACACGGTGTAGAAATATGTGGAGCTGGGTTGGCTATATATGGTAGCAAAAGATTAGCAATAATCAATTCAGAGATGCAATGTTGAATAAATGCTCAACGACGGTACTGTGCTGGTCCTAGGCTAGACCGGACTAGAGACGCGAGCCTAGAACACTAATGAGGTCACGGCGTAGCACAACTAGCATCAATGAAGGATACTAAGTAGCTCTGGACAGCAAGATATAAGTGAAGATCACAACGGCAGTAAAGATAATGATGAAAAACAACTGCCAAGCAGGATATACAACAAGTTTCTCTCCAACTTTCCACTTGAAAAGTTTCTGCCAACTTTTTTGATAAGTTTTATCAAGAAAGGTACTGACTCAAGCTTTCAAATGCAACAGGAATCACTCAATTCCGAGTTGATATGAGGAGTCAAAAAAATCCTAAAACTGGTCTAAAAAACTGGAATAAGCTGTGTTCGAGAACTTCGAAGGGCAAAAAGACCTATGTACAAGCTGTTTCTGAGGTGCCAAATATTGAACTAGCTTCTGAAACTATTTAGATGAGGCTCATCGCTAGCTTTCATTTGAGTACTCGCAGAGCCAAAACGGACTTCGTATGAAGAAGTTATGCCTATTTTACCGAATAGTGCGCAAAACACCGGAGCACGATCAACCTGACCATGAGGGTCTGTTTCCTGCGAGCAAACGAAGAACAAGCAAGAAATTGAGATTCCAATCTAGATATTGCGAATATAAGATGAAAGCTTTATTGATCAAGGTGGGGTTCTGTGACGCCTTTGTCTGGTCGTTGAACACAAACGGCACTGTGAAGTTGCAGCTATGGCGAACTTTTAATCTAAACAAAACCCAAGGGAAAAGCTACTAGATGGATCTACTTATATAGGAGAAAGGGGTGGCGCCCAAGGAGGTGGGAGGACGTCCCAAGGCAGCCTAAAACTAACCCTAGGTCGTACAAGGCCAATGGGCCCAGGTGGAGGTGATGTAACACCCTTGGACTGGTAGTTTAACTCGGATTCTGCTGCAGCATCAGATTGTTTCATCCATAACTTAACACTCCGGACGAATTTGAAGGTGAATCCAATTGGGTTGGAAAGTGCACGAAATCTAGTTTCCAACAAAAAAGGAATCACCCGATTCGGAGTCTGTATGAAAAAGTTGTTGGCGTTTTGAGTCAGGTATGTCTGTGCAATCTGAATCTGAATCCAGAACATGAGAGACTTGGACTCTATCTTCTCTTGGCCCAAAAATGACGTGAGAGGACTTTTTGAATGGCACCTAAACTTCTTCTTTTCCCTTATCTTCATATGTGGATTGTACAAATGTCCCATACACCTGCAATTAGACAAAACACAAAAGTGTGTGAAATATTTTTGTTCTGGATAACAAAAATAGATTATTGAATAGGTTGCACTAGAAATCTCCTGACAAATATGCATCTATGCAATATTTTTGGTCTTATCCAAGGTAGTCATGTCCTCATCACATGGCCACATCAGCGGTTCATCCAAATGGGCAGCACAATATGATACGGTGGCTCGCAGGTGGAGGCGGCGCCTCGAGGCTTCATAGGCGGGGGGCAGAATGAGGCGAGGCGGCGGCTCGGCGAGGTCACAACTATGGCCATGGCGGTAGAGGTGGCTAGCGGCTCAGTGTGAGGCAGCGGCCGGGGTAGGCCCATTCAAGGCGAGGCCATTTTGAGGATGACGTGAGGACCGACCCGGCGCGGGGAGGTGGGTCGGCGCAATAGGGAGCCGGCCCGCTTCGGCATGGGCGTGCGGAAGGAGCAGGGCTGACTCACGGGGCGTGCAACGCAAGGGAGGAGGAGAAGTGATGTGCAGCATCCTTCGATCATCCCCATGGACCTTCCATCGTCTCACCAAGCACCAAGAGGACCCATGACTAGAGCATGAGCTAGAGCTCTCGAGACCGAGGTGACTTCTCTCCTTAGTGATATATCACATGATCCTCTCGAGACATGGCTACTACCTCAATCCGGAATGTTGTGCATGCTTAGGTACCAAGAGGACCCTCCCAATGATGCACATGAAGATGGTCAAGACCCCAAGTCCACGGAAGAAGAGAACCAACGGAAGAAGGCAAGAACAGCCTCTAGGCACCGGACATCCGGCCAGGACCCCGGACATCCGGCCCCTGGAGATCTACACGGCCAGGCCTGTGTAGAAGAAGCTACAGGGACCGGACATCCGGCGTCCAGCCCGGACATCCGGCCCCCCTAATCGGAAATCCGGCCAAAATCCCGGATATCTGGCACCGGCGTCCAGGGAGGACAGAAGGTTGCCCCGTCAGCCCGGACATCCGGCGACCGCCCCAGACATCCGGCGCCTCCCGAAGCAACGGACATCTAGCCCCTCTGAGTGGACATCCGGCGCCGCTCATCCAGAGGACAGACTGGCCATGTTCACCAGCCCGGACATCCGGCCCTGCCGACCGGATATCCGGCCCCTCGCGAGCCACCGGACATCCGGCCCGACGCCCGTACATCCGGCCTTCCCTGTCTGCGCATAGTGTAGGGCCGAGGCCCATGTATCCCTCTTCGCCCCTAGACTATATATACTCCATCCCCACCTACGTTTTAGGGTAAGCATTGTGATAGCTCATTTAGAGATAGAGCTCTGCTCATCCGTACCGGATCTACTCCAGGTGAGGGACCGTGCCTCTTCAGAGAAGATCCTTTGGGATTGAAGGCCTCCATCCGGAGAAGACAATCAAGACCTCCTCATGGAGAAGAATGGTTACTCTTGTATCTTCCCTTTGTTGATTTTGGATCTTGTGCTACCTTATGCTTTCGGTGATCTAGCCCTTGTGTGATCAATTACTTGTCGGTTGAGTGTTTCTCTCGTTTCTCCCCCTGATTTCCCGTGTGTTCTTCCGCGCGTTCTTCGTGTTTTCCCCGTAGGATCCTCTCCAAACGTGAAAGATCGGCCCCTAGGGTTCCGCCCTACATCATCTTGGTATCATGAGCCACGTTGATCATGTTTTTGGAGCCCGTACACCGTGTTTTCTAGCTTGATTTTGTTGTTTTCATACAAAATCCGAAAATCCCAACCAAAAAATAGCCCCCAATTTTTTTTGTGATTTGTTGGTGTGATGAAGTTTTTTTTTGATTTGATCCATGGATCTGCTTTGCATCGAGTTGATCTAGGTTTCCCCATCTCTCCCGTGATTTCCATCAACCAATTCGTCCGAATTTTGCCCCGAAGTTGCAATTTTTCCCGTGGAGTTCATCGTGTTCGTCCCCGATCCAGGAGCCCGGACATCCGCCCCGTGTCCACCGAACATCCGGCGCCCCGGATATCCGGCAGCGGGCCTAGAGATCCAGCCCCTGGCAGCAGCATCTCCATCCCCCGCGCCCATTTCCTCATACTTTCGCCCAATTTTGCCCCGGTGCCCACGCTTACTTCCGCATACCCCCAACGCTTTCCACAAGCACCACCACCGCTCACAGCTACCTCCTATGTCAATTTTGACACATTTTGGTCTTTGATATTTTGGGTTGTGGTTCCCTTGTCCTATTGTGTTTCGGCTATATAGGTACGGTTCGACGTCACCATCACCACCACTCATCTCCATCGAATACTCATCATCGCCAAGGACGGTAACTTCGACGACATCTTTGTCATACCTTGCAATTGCATTGATACCCACATGGCCTTACTTTTGCGTAGCTTACCCATGGAGACTAGCCATTGAGTATTGCCGGCAACGTGACTTGTGCACATTAGTGATCATACTCAATGTGGTGTATATCTTAGCATCAACTTTTATGTCAGAAAGTTGTCATAGCATACACAATTGCTATCTCGGTTCATGAAGTGTTGCATAAGAAAAGAGCTCAAAAGTGAAAGAGCCACCAGAGCTTATAAGCAAGAACCATAGCATCATACTACATTAAGATTGTCATACTCGATCATCTTGGATCATAGCACCGAAATACCATACATATAGCATACTTGGGATAGAGGTCGTTGCATTTTTTCCGAGTAGGTTGTGCACAAGTTCTGTATCCGCCTATTGTGCAATCGCGCTAGCGTCTCTCTAGTATTGTGCAACAAGAGCATTTTCGTGGATTCCACATTTTGGCTTACTTTTGGTTTGCACAATCCCATTTATCTATTTGCGTGTATGTTTCTGTGTACCCCTATTTGCTTGGTCTACTTGTTTCATTTGCAAATTTGTGAGTCTTTTCCAACATTATTGAAGCTCACTTTCAATTGCATCAAATTTTGTGCCACCATCCTAACCAAGCTCCACCATAAGATTTTACTTGTGTAGGTGTGAGAACCGACAAGAATTGGTACCAATAGTGATATTTCATTGTCCGCATTTGAGCGAACTTGATTCATCATCAACATTGGTCAAGGTACATTGGTATAATTTCTTCTACGTCTACCACTCACATTTTTGCTTGGAATGATGGATAGGCCGAGTACTTCTACCAACCCACTCTTCATCAAGGAAGATGACGACAAGTCATCATACATCACCAAGAGCCACCTCTTTGGTGCACAACGAGCGTTGCGTCAAGAGCAATAAGCCATGAACGAACGCATCGACAACCTCATCACCGACTTGCGACTCTCCGAGCAACGTACCAAGGACTACTTCGACAACAAGCTCGACGCGCACAAGCAAGAGAACGATGCAAGGATGGACGAGATCCGTGCCTTGTTTGTGAACCGTCCTCCTTAAACTTCTTCATACTCAAGACGAAGCCACTCAAGTCGCCATTCCGACGACTCCTTCTCCGGCTCAAGTACACCGTCATCGAACACTCTTCCACGAGCCGTGCGTCAAGACCGTCATGCATCTTGCAACCCACTACACGACAAGCATTCACAATCCCTCGTCCTCACTCAAACCAAGACGCTTTTGCTCAAGCTCAAGAACGACAACGACTATGGCGCCAAGAGGAAGAACGAGCGCGTCTACACCAAGAGGAACAATACACCGAGGCTCAACGTCTTCAACAACAACAACGAGAAGCGCAAGCTCTTGAGGCGTAACGTGCCCTTCAAGAATCAAGTCGAGCCATCGCCAACCGAAATCGCGAACGGCGCAATCAAGGGGAAGTCCTTCGAGAAGAAATCCAAGAGAGGAACTACGAACCGCGAGTACAACGGCAAGCTCCACAAGCTCGTCAAGCTCCACCTAAACCTCAAGTTCAACAAGAGCAAGTTGATCATGGACTTCCTCCACGCCAAGAGCAACATGAGGATGATTACCCTCCACGTCAAGGGCGTCATCATCACCATCGCCAACAACACAGTGAAGAGCAACGCTATGGCAAGCTCAAATTCACAATGCCCAAGTTCAATGGAAGCAACGATCCCGAAGAATACCTCTCATGGTCATTGAAGGTTGACAAAATCTTTCGTTTGCACAACTATGAGGAAGAGAAGAAGATCGCTATGGGATCACTTGAGTTCCAAAACTATGTGCTCATATGGTGGGAACAAGTCCTTGAGTGCCGGCAAGCAAGAGGTGAACCTCCAATCACCACTTGGGATCAAATGAAGGATGTCATGCGAGCATGTTTTGTGCCCACCTACTACAACCGCGACCTCTTCAAGAAGCTACAACTCCTCAAGCAAGGAACAAAGAGTGTTGAAGAATACTACAAGGAAGTGGAGATAGCCATGATTCGAGCCAATGTCACGGAAGATGATGAGCAAACAATGGCACGATTCCTGAATGGCCTCAATCATACTCCAACCTCATTGATCTCGTGCATCAAGCTACAAAGGCGGAACGTCAAGGGCAAGATCACTTCAAGTACTCCAAGTACTCGTCCAAGACCTATGGCTTCTCCAACAACCAAGCTTCAAAAACTCCTCCAACATCTACATCAACCAAGCCTTCTCCAAGCAATGACGACAAGTCAAGTTACAAGAAAACATCAGCAAGTTCAAGTCGTCTTCCTCCTACTACAAGCAACTTCAAGCCGCGTGCTTCATCATCTACTCCGACCGATGAGACCGTCAAGACAAGCTCCTTCAAGTGTTTCACTTGCGCCGGCCGAGGACACAAGTCCTATGAATGCACAAACAAGCGCACCATGATCCTCAATGATGATGGCACCTATGACTCAATGAGTGATGAGGACATGGAAGCCCTTAAGCAAGTGGCCATGCACCGACGAGTGAATGAGGATGAAGATGATCAAGCCCCGCTCTCGTTGTCTCCAAGGTCTTGACTCTTCAACATCAACAAGAAGAAGACCAACGATGCCACATCTTCCACACAAAGGCTGGCATCAATGGAAGGTCCGTCAAGGTCATCATCGATGGAGGTAGTTGTCACAACTTGGCAAGTGAAGAGCTATGCTCCAAGCTTCAATTGGTCAAGATGAAGCACCCGCACCCCTACAAGGTTCAATGGCTAAGTGACTTCGGCACTATACGAGTTGAGCATACGGTCCAAGTCTCCTTCAAAATCGGTGCATATGAAGACACTTTGGAGTGTGATGTCGTCCCAATGTCCGTTTGCCACCTCCTTCTTGGTAGGCCTTGGCAATTCGACCGTGGTGTCATCCACAATGGGCGTACCAATCTCTATAGCTTCAAGATGAAAGGAAAGGAGTATGTGCTACGACCTATGTCTCCTAGTCAAGTGATAGCCGACAAGCAAGCCACCCATCGTGGAGAGAAGACTGAGAAAGTGATCCACCAAAAAGTGAGTGAGAGCCACAAGCCAAACTTGAGCGCCTCTTCGCCTAGAGAGAAAAACCTCATACATTTGCCACAAAAAGTGAGATGAGAAAAGTGTGTGAGAACCCATCGAGTGTTATGCACTTTGTCCTTGTGTGCAAGGATGGGGAACCAAAAACTAACACCTCTCACGAGCTACCTTTAGTGTTTCAATCTCTTTTACAGGAATTCCAAGATGTTTTCCTCGATGAGCTACCTCCGGGTCTACCTCCTCTACGAGGCATTGAGCATCGAATCGAACTCATCCCCGGAGCGCCACTTCCAAACAAAGCTCCATACCGTGTCAACCCCGAAGAAACTAAGGAGATACAACGGCAAGTACAACAACTAATCAACAACGGTCATGTACGTGAAAGCTTAAGCCCTTGTGCCATTCCCGTTATACTTGTGCCTAAGCAAGATGGAAGTTTCCGCATGTGTTCCGATTGTAGACCCATAAATGCTATTACCGTTCGTTACAGGCATCCCATTCCTCGCTTAGATGATATGCTTGATGAACTAAGTGGTGCCGCCTTTGTCTCAAAAAAATGATCTTAAAAGTGGCTATTATCAAATCCGCATACAAGAGGGTGATGAATGGAAAACTGCTTTCAAAACCAAATTTGGTTTATATGAGTGGTTGGTTATGCCTTTGGATTTATCGGAATCTCCCGATACTTTCATGCGTCTTATGCATTATGTGCTTCGACCTTATATTGGAGTGTTTGTTGTAGTTTACTTTGATGATATTCTAGTGTTTAGCAAATCCATGAAAGAGCATCTTAATCATGTTAGGGCTATTTTGCAAACGCTTCTCAAGGAACGTCTTTATGCCAACATGAAAAGGTGCACGTTTGGTGTTGACAAGCTAGTTTTCTTGGGTTTTGTCATTTCTTCCAAGGGTGTCCATGTTGATGAATCTAAAATTGCATCAATTAAAACTTGGCCCCAACCCACCAATTTGCAACAAGTGCATAGTTTTCTTGGCCTCGCAGGTTTTTACCGTCGCTTTTTGAAAGATTTTAGCACTATTGCCGCTCCTTTGCATGCCTTGAGTAAGAAGAATGCTCCTTTTTTTGGCGATCTTTGCAATCCACCGCTTTTGATGAGCTCAAGTCTTTGCTTACTCATGCTCCAATTCTTGCTTGCCCAATTTTGACCAAACTTTTGAGGTTCATTGTGATGCAAATGGTACCGGAATTGGCGGAGTTTTGATGCAAGAAAACGCGCCATTGCTTATTTTAGTGAAAAACACTCCGGTGCACAACTTAACTATCCCATCTATGACAAAGAATTGTATGCTTTAGTGCGTGTGCTACATGTTTGGGAACATTATCTTAGACCTCATGAGTTTGTCATCCATACCTATCATGAAACGCTTAAGTACTTAAAAGGTCAAACTAAGTTGAACAAGCGTCATGCCAAATGGAGTGAATTTATTGAATCTTTCCCCTATGTGATCAAGTACATTAAGGGTAACGAAAATGTAGTTGCGGATGCACTTTCCCGCATATGCACGCGTGTCACTAAACTCTAGTTGAATGTTATAGGCTTTGAGCACATAAAAGACTTGTATGCTAATGATCCATATTTGCGACTCCTTATGCTAAATGTTTGACGCATACATCTTGGGAACAATACTACATCAATGATGGTTATCTTAAGAGAGCTAACAAACTATGCATTCCAGAGTCTTCTCTTCGTTTGCTCCTTTTGCAAGAGCCTCATGGAGGCGGACTCATGGGACATTTTGGACGCGACAAGACATTTGCCACGCTCTCCAAGAACTACTTTTTGCCCAAGATGTTCCGCGACATCTCACGCTTCACCACCCGATGCTCTACATGTCGCAAAGCTAAGTCTAAAGCTCAATCCCATGGTCTTTACATGCCTCTTCCGATTCCTTATCAACCTTGGGATGACATTAGCATGGATTTTGTACTTGGTTTGCCTAGAACTCAAAATGGAAAGGATTCCGTGTTTGTTGTTGTGGACCAATTTTCTAAGATGGCACATTTCATTCCTTGCAACAAGAAAGACGATGGTTCACACATTGCAAATCTCTCTTGTAGGGAAATCTTGCGCCTCCTTGGAGTTCGAAAGACAATCGTCTCCGACCATGACGTCAAGTTCTTGAGTTACTTTTGGAAGACACTATGCGCCAAGCTCGGAATCAAGCTCTTGTTCTCATCCGCATACCATCCTCAAAGCGACAGCCAAACGGAGGTGACGAACCAGACACTCTCCACTCTACTTCGCTTGTTGATCAAGAAGAACATCAAGGAGTGGGAGGAGTGTCTACCCATCGCCGAGTACGCCTACAACCGTGCAAGACATTCGGCTACCGGTAAGTCCCCCTTCGAGGTCGTCTACGGCTTCAACCCGTTGTCCCCATTGGACATTCTACCCCTTCCTCTACAAGAGCGCACCAACCTCGACGCAAGTGCCCGTGCAAGCTACATCAAGAAGGTGCATGAAGATACAAGGCACACCATCGAGCGCCAAGTACAATGACTCGCGACCAAGATCAACGTCAACAAGCATCCCATGATATTCAACATTGGAGACCTCGTGTGGCTACACCTTCGCAAGGACCGCTTCCCCAACGAACGCAAGTCCCAACTTCTCCCTCGACCCAATGGACCATTCAAGGTGCTAGCACGCTACAACAACAACGCTTACAAGATCGATCTCCCACGCGACAAGTACAACGTGTGAGACATCTTCAACATCTCCGATCTCTCCCCGTACCATGGTGATGAGGATTTCGATCCGAGGTCGGATCTTTCCCAAGGGGGGGGGGATGATGCGGAGCATCCTTCGGTCATCCCCATGGACCTTCCATCGTCTCACCAAGCACCAAGAGGACCCATGACTAGAGCACGAGCTAGAGATCTCGAGACCAAATTGACTTCTCTCCTTAGTGATATATCACACGATCCTCTTGAGACATGGCTACTACCTCAATCTGGAATGTTGTACATGATTAGGTACCAAGAGGACCCTCCCGATGATGCACATGAAGATGGTCAAGACCCCAAGTCCACGGAAGAAGAGAACCAACGGAAGAAGGCAAGAACAGCCTCCAGGTACCGGACATCCGGCCGGGACCCCGAAAATTCGGCCCCTGGAGATCTACACGGCCAGGCCTCTGCAGAAGAAGCTACAGGGACCGGACATCCGCGCCCAGCCGCACATCCGCCCTCACCGAAATCCGCCAAAATCCTGCATATCCGCACTGCGCCCGAGGAGCATGAAGGTTGCCCCATCAGCCAGGACATCCGGCGACCGCCCCGGACATCCGGCGCCTCCCGAAGCAATGGACATTCGGCCCCTCCGAGCGGACATCCGGCGCCGCCCATCCAGAGGACAGAACGGCCATCTTCACCAGGCTGGACATCCTGCCCTGCCGACCGAACATCCGGCCCCTCGCGAGTCATCGGACATCCGGCCCGACGCCCGGACATCCGGCCTTCCCTGTCTGCGCACAGTGTAGGGCCGAGGCCCATGTATCCCTCTTTGCCCCTAGACTATATATACTCCATCCACACCTACGTTTTAGGGTTAGCATTATGATAGCTCATTTAGAGATAGAGCTCTGCTCATCCGTATCGGATCTACTCCACGTGAGGGACCGTGCCTCTTCGGAAAAGATCCATTCGGATTCAAGGCCTCCATCCGAAGAAGACAATCAAGACCTCCTCATGGAGAAGAATGGTTACTCTTGTATCTTCCCTTTGTTGATTTTGGATCTTGTGCTACCTTATGCTTTCGGTGATCTAGCCCTTGTGTGATCGATTACTTGTCAGTTGAGTGTTTCTCTTGTTTCTCCCCGTGATTTCCCGTGTGTTCTTCCGTGTGTTCTTCGTGTTTCCCCGTAGGATCCTCTCCAAACATGAAAGATCGGCCCCTAGGGTTCCGCCCTACATCAAGAAGCCATTGCACGACCGGGTCGAAGGAGGCCGAGGCGGCGGCTGGGCGCCAAGGGCGAGGGCGTCCCGGGGAAGAGTAGCTGCGGTGCCCAGCCGGCTTGCGACGAAACGGGGCGATGGTGCGGCGATCGCAAAAAATGCCTAGTTATAGAATTTGATCATACCACGTTATGGTTGTTATAGATGCCGGGTCACATAATTGGGCTTCTTGTGTTCTTCAGGCCAAGTCCTTATACCTTGTGACGTCTTAGTGCTTCGTTTTGTAAATATAGCTTACTATCATTGAGTCAGCTACTGGGCCTTTCGATGAATAGTTTAGAGGAGATAAAATTTGCAAGTTTCTCCACTAAGAATGTGATACCTAGTTTGCTCAAAACTGAGAACTTGAAGGGGTACCTTCCTCATATCCATATTACTTGTAGCCCGCAAGTCTTAAGAGGGGAACATAGTGATAGCTTAAGACTTACTTCAATATAAACGTTGCAACTTTGGAGAAATCCAGGTTGTTCATCTGAGTCACCAGTCATAAACTGAATGTTTTGTATTTCACATGTGTAGCCCCCAAGGGCTGGCTCATCTATATATGATGGGCCAGGTCTTCAATTTGGGCCGTATAATCTCGATAAACAACTGAATGTTATAGCCCCCAAGTGTCAGGTTGTCTTGCCTGCAGCATCCGGGGACTTTATATTTGTCTTATACTCATAAAATTTCAGCCAGTGTAGCCCAGGGTCGGGTCGTTATGCAATAATGAGAATGGACTTTGTAGAACTGATTATATAGACTTGAAAATAACATCATATGATGTAGCCCCCAAAGCTTTGGGTCACTATTGATGTAGCGGATTTAAGGCTTGTGTACTTTGAAAGTTTGACAAGAGCAATTGATAGGCCCCAAGGGCTGGCTCATCATAATGTGCTGGGTCGGGTCTTCAATGAGATTAGTTAAAATGACCATGCATTAGTGCCCCAAGTGTCGTGGTGCATGGTTGCAGCGACATGGGACTTGCATATTTGATGTAATCTTGATTTGAATAATGTAGCCCCCAAGTGCCAGGTCGTGTGCCTGCACCGACTCGGGACTATTCGTTCCGTTGGAGAATAAAATCATATCCACTGTCTGGATGATGTAACTAAATGCTTTGCATATTAGTATTGAACCATGCTTCTTGTTGTAAGCTAGTATTTTTGGATGAGGAAATAATATCCATTTCTCTGAAGCTGCTTTGAAAACCTCAATCATTCAATACCAGTTATGATAACCATAATGAAAATCCAGCTATATTGGCTTATTAAAGATTTGAATAATGTAACCCGGTTTGGAAACCAGCCTTTACAACATAAACCAATATATCCATGTATATATGATGCAATGTATGGTGATGTATGTGTATGATAACAGAGTATAAAAAGATCGGCTTTTGTGGCTCGAGTCTTGCTTCAGTGAAGCTGGCATGATAGCCTTGGTTTATCCTCGCTTTCAATAACCTAGCTCTCACATGACTTAAGCCGCTGTTTTAACTTTGACAAGTTCAGGGTCTTAATGATGGACTTGTCAAGAGTGAGGCGGGTCATCTTTTTTGGAGTAGCATCAAGCATACGGGCAGGTATAACAAATAATGTGGCGTATTTTACCGGGTCAAGAGGGTGAGAAAGCTAAACTCGATGAGTTGGAATCCCCATAATTGACCTTATGATCAATTAATAAAAGACTCATGCACAATATATGTGATGAAACGACGGAGGCCCCGAGTTTCGGGATGCCGACTTTCGTATGTTGATCATAATATGAAAATCCAGTAAGGCAGGCACCCATGTTTGAACTGTGCATCTTGGCAGCTAGTCCTCTTTGGCAACCTTTTATTTTTCGCCGATATGGCAGGATACCCATGTTTGAACTGTGCATCATGGCAGCAAGTTCTCTTCGGCAACCTTTAATTTTTTGCCGATATGGCAGCAGCCCCATATCCAGGTTATCTTCCTTGCAATGACACGGGGTTCTTGAATTTCTGAAACCGGCCAAATCTGTCAAGTCATGTCTATGCAACCCTCGAGTCTTAAGATGATTCGAGGAGTCGGCTTGAGATTCTTCATGCGTGGCCGTGGCATAAGCCGACATATTGTTGTCAGCGGAATGCTGGAATGTGTTGAAGCTGGAGGCAAAATGGCAAGGATATGATGTTCACGACACTCATAATATATCCTTGGCGTTGATAATGCGAGGTGAATCCAGCGAAGGTCGAAGTTGACTCTGGCGGGTTATAAATGGTCATGTATGAGTTGTGTCGGTAACCCGACCGATTGTTCGTCCCGGCTGGTTGTTGAAGTTAACCAAACCGTAGTGGCGAAGACTTGTGCGCCTAGCCATTGAGCCATCCGGTGCAAGAAGAGGCTGATAATATATTATTATTTGCTCCAGCATTGTTGGAATAGAGTGGGCCGCAGGAGCGGACGGTAGAGATGGCTGCGGAATTGGAGGCGGCGCGGATGCATGCGAGTCGGCCGCTGGCACAACAAATGAGTCGGCAGCGGGCACAGATTGATAAGTTGACCACAGATGAGGTCAGATGAGTTGGCCATGACACTGTAGACTGGCAAGAATGGGCAAGTCGATCGTGGGTGCGGTCCCAGCGAGCTGATGTAGACCGAGCTACAGCGGCGGCGTCTTGCGCACGTCCGATCATCATGTAGTGCTTGCAAACAGATGGCAAACCGTAGGTGGCAGCTTTTGCGCCTGCCAGTTGGGTAGTGCGGCTTGGGCAGATGCTGGTGCATGATGATGGAGGCGCACGCTCCGTATCCGTGGCATGGCACCTCTTTTGTAATGAATAACTGTCCTGTATAAAAGAAATCACAGAAGAGAGTAATTGTTCTCGAAAGACTAAAAATGTTTCAATAAAAATTGACAGGATGGATTTCACCTGATTTGTTCAGACGACAGATGATCCGTATGTAGCATCCGTAAATCACCTTTCAGTACTGTTGTTGAATTCCTTTTGATCCTTATATGTATACAAAGGATATTTTTGTTGACCCCCTCCAGGACCCTGCCACATGCTGCCATAGACCCTCCTTTTTTTAGTTGGGGGCAGGATATGTAACTTCAAGTCTTCCATGTAAAATTGTCGAGCCTTACAAAACACAGACCTTCGAGAACGCATCCAACCTGTTTGCTAGCAAGCCGCTTAGCCCTAAAATTTCAGTTCAATTCAATAACCTAGCATCATAAAGTGCCCCATCAGCAGTGTATTCAGGCATCGAAGACACATCAGGCTTCCCCTAATCATTATTGCCAAAGCCTGGTGGTATCTAAGGTGGCCTTGGTTCCTCTTTCCTGCATTGGGTAGAGCGCTGGTCGCCATCTGTACCGGATTCAACAATTGCACCAAGGATAGTTGAGGTAATACAGTACTATTGCCAGGGCCACAAGAGGATATCTTGGCTAAATTTTGATTCCGGGGAGGAAAAATGCATGACATGTTTCATCTGCTACCTAAGCGGATGGATTTGGCACCTTTGGCTGGTTAATTGTTTGCTAGCGAGCAATCAAGGAAGCAATAGGAGCATCGAGTGAATCACACATTGCAGGAATCTGCCGCTAGATGATCGAGCTATTTTGTAAAGGCGGTTGTGCTGTCTTGAGAGGGCACAGCTTGCAATAACAGTGCTCCACAAGCTGATACTGGATATGCAGTCAATCCATGAAAATGGTGTCACTTTGCTTTCATTATCTACCATGGTCTGTTCTGTGTTACACTCAATGGATGGACTGGCAAATTTACTTGGAAACTCAAAAGGATTATGTTTCTCCTGCTGTAGAACCTTTTGAATTGCCTCATCTACTGGAAAAAACTAAAGCTTCATCTTTGCCGAATAATTTGGTGGTTGATCAAACACGTTTGGCTAGCTGATATATGGTACTTCCATAGAGCTATCACCCTTCAATGCCCATTAAATGATTAACTATCTCCCATTCTGCACTTAGCCCAAAAATTACCTGATGATTTGTGGGTATATTTGCCTGGTTTCACGCAATGCATCTTATTCACACCAAGTTTGACATTTGCTTCTGTGTTAGTTTGTTACAGTGCTGCTGAAGATCTGCCATGATTCCCTAATATTCGTCAATAGTAGCAGCTATCAGGTTCAGTATTTCTCCAGCCGTAGAAGACTGCCACTTCCATGGCGCAGTGCCGGAGAGCGGCGGCCGCGGGATGCAGGAGGCTTGACGGAGCGGATGAAGCGTGCCATGGCAAAAACGGTCTCCTGGAAGCGAGGCCGTGGCCATGGCTGTAGCAGTGGGTCGGCGAATTGGGTGGCACGAGACGATACGGCGGCTCGCGGGTGGAGGCAGCCGCTACCTCTTGAGCATGCGTTGGTTTTCCCTTGAGGAGGAAAGGGTGATGCAGCAAAGTAGCGTAAGTATTTCCCTCAGTTTTTGAGAACCAAGGTATCAATCCAGTAGGAGGCTACACGCAAATCCCTCGTACCTGCACAAACAAATATGAACCTTGCAACCAACGCGATAAAGGGGTTGTCAATCCCTTCACGGCCACTTGCAAAAGTGAGATCTGATAGAGATAATAAGATAAATATTTTTGGTATTTTTATGATATAGATTGAAAAATAAAGATTGCAAAATAAAATAGATTGGAAAATTATATGATGGAAAATAGTCCCAGGGGCCATAGGTTTCACTAGTGGCTTCTCTCAAGATAGCATAAGTATTACGGTGGTGAACAAATTACTGTCGAGCAATTGATAGAAAAGCGCATAGTTATGAGAATATCTAGGCATGATCATGTATATAGGCATCACGTCCCCGACAAGTAGGTCGAATCGATTCTGCATCTACTACTATTACTCCACACATTGACCGCTATCCAGCATGCATCTAGAGTATTAAGCTCATAAGAACAGAGTAACGCATTAAGCAAGATGATGTAGAGGGATAAACTCAAGCAATATGATATAAACCCCATCTTTTTATCCTCGATGGCAACAATACAATACGTGGCCTCCTGCCCTTGCTGTCACTGGGAAAGGACACTACAAGATTGAACCCAAAGCTAAGCACTTCTCCCATTGCAAGAAAGATCAATCTAGTAGGCCAAACCAAACTGATAATTCGAAGAGACTTGCAAAGATAACAAATCATACATAAAAGAATTCAGAGGAGATTCAAATATTGTTCATAGATAATCTTTATCATAAACCCGCAATTCATCGGATCTCGACAAACACACCGCTAAAAGAATTACATCGAATAGATCTCCAGAAAGATCAAGGAGAACTTTGTATTGAGATCCAAAGAGAGAGAAGAAGCCATCTAGCTAATAACTATGGACCCGAAGGTTTGAGGTAAACTACTCACACTTCATCGGAGAGGCTATGGTGTTGATGTAGAAGCCCTCCATGATCGATTCCCCCTCCGGCGGAGCGCCGGAAAAGGCCCCAAGATGGGATCTCACGGGTACAGAAGGTTGCGGTAGTGGAAATAGGGTTTCATGGTGCTCCTGGATGTTTTCAGGGTATATGAGTATATATAGACAAAAGAAGTCGGTCGGGGGAGCCACGAGGGGCCCACGAGGGTGGGGGGCGCGCCTACCCCCCTGGGCGCGCCTCTCTGCCTCGTGGCCTCCTTGATTCTTTCCTAACGTCCACTCCAAGTCTCCTGGATTGCGTTTGTTCCAAAAATAACTCTCCTGAAGGTTTCATTCTGTTTGGACTCCGTTTGATATTCCTTTTCTGCGAAACAGTGAAATAGGCAAAAAACAACAATTTGGACTGGGCCTCTGGTTAATAGGCTAGTCCCAAAAATAATTAAAAAGTGCGTAGTAAAGCCCAATAAACATCCAAAATAGATAATATAATAGCATGGAACAATCAAAAATTATAGATATGTTCGAGACGTATCAGCAGCGCCTTGAGGCTGCACTGGTTGGGGCGGAGTGAGGCGAGGCGGTTGCTTGGCGAGGTCACAACTGCGGCCATGGTGGCAAAGGCGGCTGGTGGCTCGGCGTGAGCCGGCGGCCGGGGCAGGCCTGCACAAGGCAAGGCCGATTTGAGGACGGCGTGAGGTCGGAGCTGGCATGGGGAGGTGACTTGGCGCAGCAGGATGCTGGCCCGCGGTGGCACGGGCGTGCAGAAGGAGCGGGGCCGGCTCACGGGGCATGGGCCGAACGGGAGGAGGAGAAGTCGTCACACGACCGGGTCGGCGAAGGCCGGGGCGGCGGCTGGGCACCCAGGCCGAGGGCGTCCCGGGGAAGAGCAACCGTGGTGGCCTGCCGACTTGTGACGATACGAGGCGATGGTGTTGCTACCGCGAAAACTGCCGAGTTATAGAATTAGATCATATCGGGTTATGATTGTTACAGATGCTGGGTCACATAATTGGTCTTCCTGAGTTCTTCATGGCAAGTCCTTATACCTTGTGACTACTTAGTGCTTGCTTTTGTAAATATAGCTTCCAATCATTGAGTCAGCTACTGGCCTTTCTATGAATAGCTTAGAGGAGATAAACGTTGCAAGTTTCTCCACTAAGAATGTGACACCTGGTTTTCTCAAGACTGAGAACTTGAAGGTGTACCTTCCTTATATCCATATTAACTATAGCCCCGAAGTCTTAAGAGGGGAACATAGTGATAGCTTAAGGCCTGCTTCAATATAAACGTTGCAACTTTGGAGAAATCTGGGTTGTTCATCTGAGTCACCAGTCATAAATTGAATGTTTGGTATTTCACATGTGTAGCCCCCAAGGGTCGGCTCATCTATATATGATGGGCCGGTATTCAATTTGGACCATATAATCTGGGTAAACTACTAAATGTTGTAGCCCCCAAGTACGGAGTTGTCTTGCCTGCAGCAACCTGGGACTTTATATTTGTCTTATACTCATAAAATTTCAGCCAGTGTAGCCCCCAAGGGTCAGATCATTATGCAATAATGAGCATGGACTTTGTAGATCTGATTATATAGACTTGAAAATAACATCATATGATGTAGCACCCAAGCTTTGGATCACTATTGATGTAGTGGATTTAAGGTTGTGTACTTTGAAATTTTGACAAGAGCAATTGGTAGGCCCCAAGGGTCAGCTCATCATTATGTGACGGGCCGGGTCTTCAACGAGACTAGTTAAAATGCCCGTGCATTAGCCCCCAAGTGACGTGGTGCATGCTTGTAGCGACATGGGACTTGCATATTTGATGTAATCTTGATACGAATAATGTAGGCCCCAAGTGCCAGGTCGTGTGCCTGCAGCGACTCAGGCCAATTCCTTCCATTGTATAATAAAATCATATCCACTATCTGGATGATGTTACTGAATGTTTTGCTTATCATATTGAACCATGCTTCTTGGTATAAGCTGGTATTTTTGGATGAGGAAATAATAGCCATTTCTCTGAAGCTGCTTTGAAAACCTCAATCATTCAATACCAGTTATGATAACCATAATGAAAATCCAGCCATATTAGCTTATTAAAGATTTGAATAATGTAACCCGGTTTGAAAACTGGCCCTTGCAACATAAACCAATATATCCATGTATATGATGCAATGTATGATGATGTATGTGTATGATAAAAGAGTATAAAAAGATCGTCTTTTGAGGCTCGAGTCTTGTTTCAGTGTAGATGGCATGATAGCCTTGGTTTATCCTCGCTTTCAGTAAGCTAGCTCTCACACGACTTAAGTCGGCGTTTTAACTTTGACAAGTTCAGGGTCTTAAAGATGGACTTGTCAAGAGTAGGGTGGGTCATCTTTTATGGAGTAGCATCAAGCATACATGCAGGTATAACCAATAATGTGGCTTTTTTTGCCGTGTCAAGAGGGGGAGAAAGCTAAACTCGATGAGTTGGAAACCCCCCCCCCCCAAGTGACCTTATCATCAATTAATAAAAGACTCATGCACAATATATGTGATGAAGCGACAGAGGCCCCGAGTTTTGAGGATGCCGACTTTATTACATTGATCATAATATGATAAGCCAATAAGGCAGGATACCCATGTTTGAACCGCGCATCTTGGTAGCTAGTCCTCATTGGCAACTTTTAATTTTTCGTCAATATGGAAGGATACCCATGTTTGAACTATGCATCATGGCAGCAAGTTCTCTTTGGAAACCTTTTATTTTTCGGTGATATGGCAGCAGCCCCCTGGTCCGGATTATCTTCCCTGCAATGACCCAGGGTTCTTGAATTTCTGAAACCGGCCAAATCTACCGAGTCTTGTCTGTGTAACCCCCGAGTCTTAAGATGATTCGAGGAGTCGGCTTGAGATTCTTCATACTTGGCAATGGCATAAGCCGGCATATAGTTGTCAGCAGAACACTGGAATGTGTTGAAGTTGGAGGCGCAGTGGCGAGTTGATGATCTTCACGACACCCATTGTATCCTTGGCGTTGATAATGCGATGTGAATCCAGTGAAGGCTGAAGTTGACTGGCCGGTTATAAATGGCCCTGTATGAGTTTTGTCAGTAACCCGACCGATGGTTCATGCCAGCTGGTTGTCGAAATTAACCAAACCGCAGTGGCGAAGACTTGTGCGCCTGTCCATTGAGCCATCCGGTGCAGGCGGAGGCTGATAATATATTATGATTTGCTCCAGAGTTGTTGGAATAGACAGGGCCGCAGGAGCGGGTGGTAGAGACGGCCGCGGCGTTGGAGGCGGCATGGACGGCGCTGGCGCGGATGGATAAATTGACTGCGGATGCGGATGGATTAGTCAGCAACAGCGTTGTAGGCTGGCGCAAGCAGGCGAGTTGACCGTGGGCACGGTCCCGGTGAGCTGATGTTGACCAAGCTGTAGGGCAGCGGCTTGCGCACGTCCGATCATCAAGTAGTGCTTGCAGACAGATGGCAAACCGTAGGATGTCGGCCTGTGCGCCTTCCACTCGGGCAGTGCGGCTTGGGCAGATGCTAGTGCATGCTCCGTATCCGTGGCATGGCACCACTTTTATAATGAATAATTTTCCTGTATGAAAGATATCACAGACAAGAGTAATTGTTCTCGAAAGACTTAAAAATGTATCAATATAAATTGACTGGATGGATTCACCTGATTTGTTCAGATGATAGATGATCCATATGTAGCATCCGTAAATCACCTTTCAGTACTGTTGTTGAGTTCCTTTTGATCCTTATGTGTATACAAAGGATATTTTTGTTGACCCCCTCGAGGACCCTGCCAGATGCTGCCACATATCCTCCTTTTTTAGTTGGGGGAAGGATCTGTAACTTCAAGTTAAAATTGTCGAGCCTTACAAAACATACAACATCGGGAATCCATCCAAGCTATTTGCTAGCAAGCCGCTTAGCCCTAAACTGTTAGTTCAGTTCAATAGCCTAGCATCGTAAAGTGCCCCATCAGCAGTGTATTCAGGCATCGACGACACATCAGGCTTCCCCTTTTCGTTATTACCCAACCCTGGTGGTATCTGAGATGGCCTTGGTTCCTCTTTCCTGCCTTTGGTAGAGCGTTGGTCGCCATCTATACCGGATTCAACAATTGCACCAAGGATAGTTGAGGTAATAGCACTACTGTTGCCAGGGCCTCAAGAGGACATCCTTTCTAAATTTTGATTCCGGGGAGGAGAAATGCATGACAGGTTTCACCTGCTTCCCAAGGGGATGGATTTGACACCTTTGGCTGGTTACTTGTTTGCTAGCGAGCAATCAAGGAAGCAATAGCAGCATCGAGTGAATCGCACGTGGCAGGAATCTACTGCTGGAAAATCGAGATATTTTGCAAAGGCGGTTGTTTGTTGTCTGAGAGGGCACAACATGCAACAACAGTACTCCAAATCATGATACTAGACATGCAGTCAATCCATGAAAATTGTGTCACTTTGCTTTCGTTATCTACCACGGTCTGTTATGTGTTACACTCAATGGATGGACTAGCAAATTTACTTATAAACTCAAAAGGATCATGTTTCTCCTGCTGTACAACCTTTTGAATCACCTCATCTATTGGGAAAAAAACCGAAACATCATATTTCCCGAATAATTTGGTGGTTGAGCAAACACGTTTGTCGGGCTGATATATGGTACTTCCATAGAGCTATCACCCTTCAATACAATCTCACTACCAGTAAACGAGTAACCATCTCCCACTCTGCACTTAACCCGAACATTGCCTGATGATTTGTGGGTATATTTGCCTGGCTTCATGCAATGCTTCTTATTAAGACCAGGTTTGACATTTGCTTCTGTGTCAGTTGGTTTACGGTGCTGCTAAAGATCTTTCATAATTCCCTAATATTCATCTATGGTAGCAGCTATCAGGTTTAGTATTTATCCAGCCATAGAAGACTTCCACCTTTCCTTGGCACAGTGCTGGAGAGCGACGGCCGCGGGATGCGGGGCGGAGCCGGCGGGACGCAAGAGGCTCGACGCGGCGGATGAAGTGAGCCATGGCATAAACGAGCGCCTCAAAGCAAGGCCGTGGCCTTGGCCGCAGCGGTGGTGCTTTCTTGATCCCCAAGGTGTCTTCTGCTCCAAGAAAAATCTCTAAAGAGTTTCGCTGTGTTTGGACCTCCGTTTGGTACTGATATTCTACGAAGTAAAAAACAAGCAAAAAACAACATCTGGCAGTTGGCACTATGTCAATAGGTTAGTCCCAAAAACTGATATAAGTTGCTGTAAAATGATGGAAAAACCCTCAATACAATCCATAGATTCATCAAAATAAGCACACAACGCAACAAAAACAGAATCTATTAAAAACACAATAGTCTGTAGTAATCTGAACTTCGACCATACTTCTATAACTCCAAAAATTCTGAAAAATTAGGACAACGTAGGCAATTTGTATATCAGTCCTGCGGGAGAAATTCAGAATTTTTGGTCACTTCTTTGTTTTTTAAGAAATGTTTTACTGCACGTAAAAGTTTCTGCAAGATCAAATCAACTATCACCAAACATAATCCCAAAGGCTCTACTTAGCACAAACACTAATTAACACATGAAAAACACAATTATAATAGTAGCATAATTGTGTAAACACTCAAAAAGAAAAAGAAAAAGGCACAAATAAATTTTATTCATTGGGTTGCCTCCCAACAAGCGCTGTCGTTTTATGCCCCTAGCTAGGCATAATGCGTAGATTCAAGTATTGTCATCTTTAGTTTTCAACTCCTCAACAACACAATAGAATTCTTCAAAGATTTAGCATGCAAGGTTTTAACAACAATACTTCTAGGAATAAGATCGAAAAATTCATTTTTGTAGATAGGGCCTTTTATCACTTTAACAAAATTGGGATGAACGCGAATCATTTTAAGATCTTCTTGGTTATTATTGGAAGTTACACCCTTGTTTTTAGTAACATGAGCAGTCTTGCCATTTTTTACGGGAGTTTTTTCAATAATTTTGGCAGAAGAGAAAGTAGAACTTAAGCTCCAAAAAAATTCTCCCAACTTATCAACCTAAGAAGGACCTCCTCCAACTCTTTCGTTAACTATGGTTTCCTTCTCCCATAGTAATTTAAAAACATTGCCCGCTTTTGACCCAAATTTATTAGCAAGATTCTGCATCCTTTTATCCAAATTTTCAATTTTCTCTAAGGTGATCATCTTGTTTTCAACAGCATCAAATCTTTGCATAACATGATCAAGAGTTAAGATTGTTTCATCAATAATGATAGGTGGTGCACCCACTAGATCTCCGATGGCATTAAAAGCGTCCAAAGATGGACACATCAAGAAATTCCCACTAGTAATCATATCAAGGACGAATCTATACCAAGTGGTAATGCCCACATTAAGACTGCGAAGAAGAATAACGGTAGGTTGCTTACGAATAGATCTATTATGAGCATTGCAAATCCTATACCAAGCATCTTTTAGATTCTCCCCCCTTTCTTTGAAATTAAGAACCTTGTTCTTGGACATGTAATAAAGGAAGAACTAGCCATATTGACAAAGTTGGCAAACAAGATTATAAACAAAAAGATAGATCTGACGAGGAAATGACAAACGGAAAAGAGGGCGAATAAAAAGGCAAATTTTTGTGAAGTGAGGGAGATGAAAACGAGAGGCAAATGGAAAATAATGTAAATTGCAAGGAGTTGATATTTGTGATTAGGAACATGATAGATGTTGATGATGTCTCCCTGACAACAGTGCCAGAAATTGGCAAGTTGACGGGAGACTATCTTGACTTGATCCTCCCTGGCAACGACGCCAGAAATTCCTTTTGATTTCGCTTAAAACTGCATGGTATTTCCCCAAAGAGGAAGGGATGATGCAGCATAGCTACGGTAAGTATTTCCTTCAGTTGTCAAACCAAGCAAGACTATGTGAACTGTACCTACACACAAAGAAAAAATAATTGCAACCCGACATGTAAGAGGGGTTGCCAGTTCCTCCACGATAAAAATATAGCTAATTTTGTGGTAGATTGGATAAATAGATCTCGATAAAACACGAAATAAAAGATGCAAATAAACAGTGCAGAAAGGTCTGAAAATAAAAGTGGCAAATAATAGATCAGAAAGCAAATATGATAAAGAAAAGACTCGGGGGCCGTAGATTTCACTTGTAGCTTCTCTCAAGAAATAGCACACGGTGGGTAAACAAATTACTGTTGGACAAGTGATAGAAGATCAACTAATTATGACAATATCCAAGATAATGATCAATATATACGCATCATGTCCAAGATTAGTAGACCGACTCCTTCCTGCATCTACTACTATTACTCCACACATTAACCGCTATCCAACATGCATCTAGTGTATTAAGTTCATGGAGAAACGGACTAATGCAATAAGAATGATGACATGATGTAGATGAGATCTATTCATGTAGGAATAGCCCCATCTTGTTATCCTTAATAGCAATGATACATGTGTGTCTTGCTGCCACTTCTGTCACTGGGAAAGAACACTGCAAGATCGAACCCATCACAAATCACCTCTTCCCATGGCAAGAAAAATTAATCTAGTTGGCCTAACTATACCAAAGATTCGAAAAATAAATATGAGGCTATAAATAATCATTCATATAAGAGATCAAAGAAGACTCAAATAATATTCATGGATAAAAGATCTGAGCATAAACTCAAACTTCATCGGATCCCAACAAACACCCCGCAAAAGTCATTACATCAAATAGATCTCCAAGAAACCATTGTATTGAGAATCAAAAGAGAGAGAGGAAGCCATCTAGCTACTATATACGGACATGTAGGTCTGTGGTGGACTACTCACGCACCATCGGAGAGGCACCAATGAGTTTCATGAACCCCTCCGTGATGGTGTTAGATTGGATCTCGTGGTTCTGGAACTTGCGGTGGCTGGAATTGTGTTTCGTCGACTCCCCTAGGGTTTTTGGAATATTTGGGAATTTATAGGGCTAAGAGGCGGTGCAAGAGAGCTCCGTGGGGCCCACAACCCCTCTGGGTGCACCCTGGTGAGTTGTGCTCCCCACGGGCCTCCCCAGGTGCTTTCTTCGTCCCCAAGGTTTATTCTGATCCAAAAAAATCTCCAAAAAGTTTCACTGCGTCTGGACTCTGTTTGGTACTAATATTCTGCAAAGTAAAAAAGCAAGCAAAAACCGCAACTAGCACTAGGCACTATGTCAATAGGTTAGTCCCAAAAAATGATATAAAGTTCCTATAAAATGATGGTAAAACATCCCAGAATGATATATAACAGCGTTGAACAATCAAAAATTATAGATATGTTGGAGACGTATCAGCGGCCAATTTCAACTAGTGGAAGGCGACGAAGATCTGGCCTGCTTCACTCCCCTCCATCGAATTGGAGGCCACCACCATTGACCTTCATCTCCATGCCCTCTTCTCTGGCTTACTGCCCCTATTTTCAGACTTATTGAACACCGTGCTGTCGCACTACCAGGTCCACGCGCTGCACTTTGACCCGAAATCCATTACCCTCCTTTCCGCCTTCGCATTCTTGTGCGAGGCCTTCGTGGGGATCTGCCCCTCAATGGTGCTGCTTTGCAACTTCTTCTCCCTGCGCCTGACCGCCGGCGCCTAATGTTCTAGATGCGTGTCGCTCCGCACAGCAACCGTGACGGCGGGCGAGGGCATCAGTATGAAGATCGGCCCAGACGCAGAGGACTTTCAGAGGCAGTGGGTGTAAGTCGACGCATCTCAGTATAGCCCCCTGCTCGAAACTCCATCATCCCCGGCAATGCTGAGCTCCGGATGGACCCGCGAGAGGCTCGGTGATCCGAGGCTTGCATGGGTCACTGCGAGACTGGCTGACCTGAGAGCGGCGGGCATGACGGTGGCGATGGTGGTGAGGGAGTTCGTCCAATAGCGGATCACCCCACTTCAGCATCATTCTCGCCTAATGTGGGCCTTTACCAATCGTGAAGACCCTATGAGGCTCTTGGTGGCCTCCCTACCCCTAGTGTGCTAAATAGGATACTCCGCCTCCTGACCAGCGGGGAAGCCAATGCGCTTCCTGAAGGAGGGCACCCCTTATACAACTACATGAGGGACACGTCTCCAACGTATCTATAATTTTTTATTGTTCCGTGTTGTTATATTATCATTCTTGTATGTTTTACAATCATTTTATATCAACTTTGTATCATTTTTTGGGAATAACCTATTGACATAGTGCCTAGTGCCAGTTGCTATTTTTTGCTTGTTTTTTTAGTTCACAGAAAAACAATACCAAACGGAGTCCAAACGCAGCGAAACTTTTTGGAGATTTTTTTGGACCAGAAGACACAAGTTGGACCAAGGAAGTACTACAGGGGGCTCCAAGGCGAGCACAACCCACCTGGGTGCGCCTGGGGGCCCAAGCATGCCCTAGTGGGTAGTGCCCACCTGGGCCGCCTCCCGCACCACCTCTTTGCTCTATAAGTACCACAATATTCCAAAAACCCTAGGAGAGTCGACGAAACACAATTCCAGCCGCCGCAACTACCAGAAACCATAGATCCAATCTAGACACCATCACGGAGGGGTTCATCATCCTCATTGGTGCCTCTCCTATGATGCGTGAGTAGTTCATTGTAGACCTATGGGTCCTTAGTTAGTAGCTAGATGGCTTACTCTCTCTCTTTTGATTCTCAATACAATGGTCTCTTGGTGATCTATTTGATGTAACTCTTTTTGCAGTGTGTTTGTTGGGATCCGATGAACTTTGAGTTTATGATCAGATCTATTTTATCCATGAAAGTTATTTGAGTTTTGACCTCTTATATGCATGATTACTTATAGCCTCGTATTTCTTCTTCGAATCTTTGGTTTAGTTAGGCTGACAAGATCTATTTTTCTTGCCATGGGAAGGGGTGCTTTGTGATGGGTTCGATCTTCGGGTGCTCAATCCCAATGACAGAAGGGGAAGTGACACCTATGTATCGTTGCTATTAAGGATAATAAGATATGGTCTATTCCTACACGAATAGATCTTGTCTACATCATGTCATCGGTCTTATTGCATTGCTTCGTTTCTCCATGAACTTAATACACTAGATGCATGCTAGATAGCGGTCGATGTGCGGAGTAATAGTAGTAGGTGCAACCAGGAGTCAGTCTACTAATCTTGGACGTGATGCCTATATAATGATCATTGCCTGGATATCGTCGCAATTATTTGAAGTTCTATCAATTTCCCAACAGTAATTTGTTTACCCACCATATGCTATTTTTCTCGAGAGATGCCACAAGTGAAATCTACGGCCCTAGGGTTTCATCTTTATCATATTTGCCTTCAAGATCTATTTTTGTTCGCTTTTATTTTCAAATCTTTTAATCCAAAAACTCAAAAATACCTTGCTGCAATTTATTATAGTTAATTTTATCTCACATTCCCATGAGATCTATTTATCCAATCTACTACAACTTTATCTATCTTATTTACCCGGGAGGGATTGACAACCCCTCGTTTACATCGGGTTGCAAGTATTTGTGCTTTGTGTGGAGGTACCGTTTACGTAGTGCTGCGTGGTTCTCCTACTAGTTCGATAACCTTACTCTCATCATTGAGGGAAATACCTACTGTAGTTGTGCTGCATCATCCCTTCCTCTTTGGGGAAATACCGACGTAGTTCAAGCCGCATCAAAAGGAATTTCTGGTGTCGTTGCCGGGGAGACATCATCAACATCTACTAGGTTCCTAATCACAAATCTAATCTCCTTGCATTTTACATTATTTGCCATTTGCCTCTCATTTTCGTCCCCCCCCCCCCACTTCCCAAAAATTTGTTGTTTTATTCACCCTCCCTTTCGTTCGCCGTTTTCTCGCCAGATCTGTTTTTGTTTGCAATCTTGTTTGCGTAGTTGCAATGTCTCAAGAAAATACCAAGTTATGATTTTTCCTATACCAATAATAATGTTTTTATTAGATCTCCAATCGCTCCTCCCGCCACTAGTGCGGAGTCTAGTGATGTTAATGCCACTTTGTTGAATCTTGTTATGAAAGATCAATTTTCCGGTACTCCTAATGAGGATGTCGCATCTCATCTTGACACATTCATAGAATGATGCTATGTGCAAAAGAAAACAGATGTTGACAATGATATTATGAAGTTGAAAATATTCCTGTTTTCTTTGCAAGATCGTGCAAAAATTTGGTTTTCTTCTTTGCCACGCAATAGTGTTGATTCTTTGGATAAGTGCAAGGATGCTTTTATTACTAAGTATTTTCCACCCGCAAAAATTATTTCCCTTAGGACACAAATCATGAATTTTAAGCAACATGAGCATGAACATGTTGCGCAATCTTGGGAAAGGATGAAATTGATGCTAAGAAATTGTCCTACTCATGGTTTAAATCTTTGGATGATCATACAAAAATTTATGCGGGATTGAATTTTGTTTCTAGAAATCTTTTTGATTCCGCTCTGGGTGCTACTTTTATGGAAATTACTTTGGGTGAAGCTACTAAATTTCTTGATAATATTATGGCAAATTATTCACGATGGCATACCGAAAGAGCTCCTACTAGAAAAAAGGTTGAGGAAATAAACTATTTGAGTGAAAAAGTTGATGCTCTTATGAAATTGGTTTCTAATGGAAGTGCTCCTATTGATCCTAATGATTTGCCTTTGTCTACTTTGATTGAGCAAAATAGTGATGCCATAAATGTGAATTTTGTTTCCTGAACAAATTTTAATAACAATGCTTATAGAGGTAATTTTAATTCTAAACCTTTTCCGGGAAATTCCTCTAATAATTATGGTAATCCTTCTTATAATAATAATAGGAACACCTCTTATCTTCAGTATAACATTAAAAAATTTATCAATGCTCAAAAATGTTTCAACAATACGATAGAAAAAAAGTTGAATAAGATTGATGATATGTCTAGAAGCATTGATAGAATTTCTCACGATGTAGAAAGTCTCAAGATGAAAATTTTTGTGCCTAAGGTTGAGGAATCAATTAAAGCTTTATATGTTTCTATGGTTGAAAGTAAGAAAATAACCGCTATGCTTAGAGCTAAAAGAATTTTTTAGAAAAAGCGTTTCCTAGCGATTGCTTTCATAAAAATGATGAAGATCTTAAAATGATTGGTGTTTCTTATATTGATTCCTTGTTTAGGAAAATTAAGATTAATGATAAATGGACTGAAGAAGAGTCAACTTTAGCTAGAAGGCGTCCCGATAATTTGGAGGGTAAAAATCTTGTTGAGAAAATTGATAAAAGTGGGTTTAGAGAGGTCAAAACTTTAACTAGTGATGTCCCCACTCTTTTGGATTAAAAAGACTTTAATTATGATAATTTCTCTTTGATTAATTGTATTTCTTCGTTGCAATCCTTGATAAATTTACCCCATGCTTATGAACAAAATAAAGCTTTTACTAAACATATCGTTGATGTTATGATGAAAGCTTTGGAAAAAAGTTGGAATTAGAGATTTCAATTCCTAGAAAGTTACATGATGAATGGGAACCCACCATTAAAGTCAAGATTAAAAATTATGAGTGTTTTGCTTTTTGTGATTTGGGTGCTAGTGTTTCTACATTTCCAAAATCTCTATGTGTTGTGCTTGGTCTTACTAATATTGAAGAATGTTCTTTAAATTTGCACTTGGCGGATTCTACTATTAAAAAGCCTATGGCAAGAATTAATGATGTTATTATTATTGAAAATAGGAATTATGTGCCCATAGAATTTATTGTTCTTGAAATTGATTGCAATCCGTCTTGTCCAATTATACTTGGTAGACCGTTACTATTGGTGTCGGGATTGATATGAAAGAAGGCAATAAATTTCAATTTACACTAAGGAAGGCTATGGAACACTTCCCTAGAACAAGAAATAAGCCCCATATGAATCAATCATGAGAGCATCTTATGGATCTAGACATAAATATTACCACACTTAGATCTATACATTATGCCTTGCTAGGGGCATAAAACGATAGGGCTTGTTGGGAGGTGAGGGAGTCCTGGACTAGGGGGTGTCCGGACAGCCGGACTATCATCGTCCGCCGGACTCCAAGACTATGAAGATACAAGATTGAAGACTTCGTCCCGTGTCCGGATGGGACTTTCCTTGGCGTGGAAGGCAAGCTTGGCGATACAGATATGTAGATCTCCTACTATTGTAACCGACTTTGTGTAACCCTAGCCCTCTCCGGTGTCTATATAAACCGGAAGGCTTTAGTCCGTAGGACACAACAAGCATTACAACAATCATACCATAGGCTAGCTTCTAGGGTTTAGCCTCCTTGATCTCGTGGTAGATCCACTCTTGTACTACCCATATCATCAATATCAATCAAGCAGGAGTAGGGTTTTACCTCCATCGAGAGGGCCGAACACTGGGTAAAACATCGTGTCCCTTGTCTCTGTTACCATCCGCCTAGACGCACATTCGGGACCCCTACCGAGATCCGCCGGTTTTGACACCGACATTGGTGCTTTTATTGAGAGTTCCTCGTGCCGCCACCGATAGGCTTGATGGCTTCTTCAATAAACAACAACGCCGCCCGTATGAGACTTTTCTCCCGGACAGATCTTCAGATTTCGCGACTTTCGCTGCGGGCTAATTCACTTGGCCATCTGGAGCAGATCGAAAGCTACGCCCCTGGCCGTTAGGTCAGATTTGGATGCCTAAACTTCACGGAGGACATCCGCGGAGACTTGATCTTCCATGGATCCGATCCGTAGCCGAGCGTGCCGCACTGTCGCGATGGGCACGATCTTGCTCTGCCGCCGGACAGTGCCTTGGAGGCCGCACATGAACCCGCTCTGACCCATAGTTCGGAGCCGATCGCGCAGATCGAGGACGAGTGGCTGGACACCGCCTCGGGAGCTGCAACATCCGCGGCGATGGAGCCGAACACGGACCTTGTCCCCTATAAAGCTCGTGACTCTGAGGTGCCGTACTCCGAACCTCCTGCGCCCCTGCCAATCGAATCCGATTGGGCCCGATCATGGAGTTCACCGTTGCGGACATCTTTCAGCACTCACCCTTTGGCAACATCCTAAATTCGCTAAAGCATCTCTCGCTATCCGGAGAGCCCTGGCCGGACTATGGCCGGGATGGTTGGGATGCGGACGACGAAGAAATTCAAACCCCACCCACCACCCACTTTGTAGCCACTGTCGACGATCTAACCGACATGCTAGACTTCGACTCCGAGGACATCGACGGTATGGACGACGATGCCGGAGACGATCAAGAACCAGCGCCTACAGGGCACTGGAAGACCACCTCGTCATACGATATATACATGGTGGACACCCCAAAAGATGGGGACGGCGAAAAAGCAGCGAAGGCAGATTCCTCAAAGAAACAGCCCAAGCACTGGCGTCAGCAGCGCCGCTCTAAATCCCGCCATAGCAAGAATGGAGATTCCGGCACCGGAGATAATAACACCCCGTAAAGTGCCAAGACAACCCTCCAAAGAAGATTCAGCACAGGAGGATGCAGAAGCAAGCCCTCACGAGAGAGCGGCAGACGAAGAGGTCGAGGATGATAATCACATACCTCCCTCCGGAGACGGGGCAAGCCTCAACGACGACGAATTCGTCGTGCCCGAGGATCCCGTGAAACAAGAGCGTTTCAAACGCAGGCTAATGGCCACACCAAATAGCCTAAAGAAAAAGCAGTAGCAGCTTCAAGCTGATCAAGACCTGCTGGCCGACAGATGGACCGAGGTCCTCGCGGCCGAAGAATATGAACTCGAACGCCCCTCCAAGAGCTACCCAAAACGCAAGTTGCTCCCCCGATTAGAAGAGGAAGCATACATACCTTCATCACCAGCGCACAATACGGCCGACCGACCACCCCGTGGTTGCGACAGGGAGGCATCCAGGCCTTCCATCAAGACCGCACTCGCATCGTCAAGAGTACGGCCACCGGGAACGCGCGGACTTGCGGGATATATTGGAGGATAAGGCAAGACAATCCAGATCTATCTATGGATCACGTGGGCGCCCCACGACCCACGACAAATACCGTCGAGCCGGATACATAAACTCCGGCCAGGCCGAACACAGCAGACAATGCTCCCTTGAGCTACGTCGTGATATTGCTCAATACAGAGGCACCGCACACCCGCTATGCTTCACTGACGAAGTAATGGATCATCAAATCCCTGAAGGGTTTAAACCCGTAAACATTGAATCCTACGATGGCACGACAGACCCCGCGGTTTGGATCGAAGATTATCTCCTTCACATCCATATGGCCCACGGCGACGATCTCCACGCCATCAAATATCTCCCGCTCAAGCTTAAAGGACCAGCTCGGCATTGGCTTAACAGCCTGCCCGCAGAGTCAATTGGGTGTTGGGAGGACCTGGAAGCCGCATTCCTCGACAACTTCCAGGGCACATATGTGCGACCACCAGACGCCGATGACCTAAGCCACATAATCCAGCAGCTGCACGAATTGGCGGTGCAACTCGACACGGTTCTTAACAAAGAAAAATCAAATCGTCGACTGTCTGGATGTAGAGGCCCTAGCAGCCTTCAAACATAACATCCGCGACGAGTGGCTAGCCCGGCACCTAGGACAAGAAAAGCCGAAATCCATGGCAGCCCTCACATCATTAATGACCCGCTTCTGTGCGGGAGAGGATAGCTGGCTAGCTCGCAGCAACAACCTCAGCAAAAATGCTGGTAGTCCGGATACTAAGGACCACAATGGCAGGTCGCGTCGAAGCAAAAATAAACGCCGTGTTAACGGCGACGACAAGGAGGATACGGCAGTCAACGCCTGATTCCGAGGAAGCCATTCAAAAGAACCACTCCGGGTCCGTCCAATTTGGACCGAATACTCGACCGCTCATGCCAGATACATGGCACCCCCGAAAAGCCAGCTAACCACACCAACAGAGATTGTTGGGTATTTAAGCAGCAAGTTAATCGCCGAAAACAACGACAAGGGCTGCACAATGACGACGAGGAAGAGACCCGACCGCCCGAACAAGAGAGGATGAAGGGTTTCCCCCACAAGTGCGGACGGTAAACATGATATACGCAACCCATATACCCAAGAGGGAGCGGAAGTGCACTAAGGGACGATATGCGATGGAGCGATCGCCCTAAGTTCAATCCATGGTCCTCCCGCCCGATCACTTTCGATCAAGAGACCATCGACCAAGATCCGCCATGGCAGATTCGCCGTTGGTTTTAGACCCAATCGCCGATGGATTTCACCTCACGAGTCCCGATGGATGGCGGCAGAGCTTTGAACCTGCTTTATCAGATACAAGGCGCAAGATGGGCATAGACCCTCATGGATTAAACCTACAAAGACGACCTTCAAAGGCGCCATACCGAAGTTGAAGCCAATTATGCAGTGCTCACCACACCGAAGTGGTCTTCGGATCCCGGATAATTTCCGAGCGAGGAGTTAATCTTCGACATAGTCCCGTTCGCAGCGGCTATCACGCCCGCCGGACAAACCGCGTTCGCAAAGTTCAACGCGGTGCCGCATTATGCATACGTCAAGCTCAAGATGCCAGGCCCTCGTGGAGTCATCACGGTCAACGGAAATACGGAACGCTCCCTCCGAATGGAGGAACATACAGCGGCTCTCGCGGCAGAAGTACAGAGCAGCCTTTTAAAGCAATTTTCGAGTCCGACCGTTAAACGGCCGGACACGGCCAAACATGCCCGGAGCAACATCAACCAAGACCACCTGGCACGTTCCGAGCACGCGTAGCAATGCGGCCCCAACCCCAGCCCTCGCATGATTGCAGGACCAACCCTCCGTGTACATCATTACGCTCTGGAGATACCATGGGCCCAGGGGGAGGGGCACGACCACAACAGACCCAGAGTACGGCTCGACCACACCAGGGGCTCACAAGTGTGTCGCTCCTTTTTTATTTTTTATTTTTCTTTCTTTGTATACACTGGACTCCGTTCACCAGAGGCCCTGTCCGGCGGCAAACCCGCCGAGCTCACGATGCAACAGCCAGGGAGAGAAAAAGGCTGCGACGAACACTCAGGTGGTCTCCATTACAAGCATTAAATTTGATTATATGTACCAGTCCGCAGCCCACCCCTGGAGGGGGACATGTTTAATTAGTCCAATCCCTTGCTTAGCGCACTATTTGTATCATTCCGCACTCATAGCAGAATTTCTTGAATAAATACTGCAACACTTTTTGCCTGTAATTGCATTACTTTACATATATGTTCACTAATGACATTTTGCACCCGTATATTTTGGTACGGCCGAATACACCAGGGGCTTATGTTCCCCGCATTATGGTGTGATAAGTCCGAACACTTTCACAAGTGCGGCACCCCGAACTTATAGCATTATATGAATCGGCTCTGAATCATGTCTTCGGTTAATAGTTGGGTTTGCCCGGCTCCCACGTTTTGGTACCTTATGGTCCGCTCAGCCGGCTAAGGTGGACTGGAGAACCATCGCGATTGCGCCCGGTTGAGCTGGGCGGCGCCTCGAGGAGAAAGCTAAAACTGATTGTCATGATAAGGCGAGACGATCGCTGTTCGAGAGGTCTTTTCGAGTCCTTAAAGACTTATGCCGCTTCAGCGAAGAACCGGATAATGTCCGCCAAGGCATGGATAGCGCCCGAACTCGGTCTTCCGAATAGTAGGGGCTTCACCAAATTTAAAATTATAGAATTCTATGGCTAAGTGAGAGTGTTCAAGCATTATAAGTCCGGTTGCCTTGTTCGTTGTGTTGAGCGCCTCCTAGATGGACCCAAAATGGGAACAAGAGTGCTCAACTTTATCCCAAACACCCCAAAGACTGTGGCTTGGGGGCTGAAGCCGACGACTTGCCATCTCTCGATTTTATAAACGATCGCATGAAGGTAATATTTTAAATCAAACAAGCGTTGCTTGGCGATATGAACAAAGTTTTCAGCGCATGTGATAATACATAGCGAGTCTACTCAATAATTACATCTCGGGGCACTCATCCGCAATCTTGCGGGCACCCTTCAGGACAGTCTTATAGTACATCTCGGGCGTACGATACTCCTTTCCCGCTGGCGGCGCATCAGTGATAAGCCTCTCCACATCCAGCCTGCCCCAGTGCACCTTTGCGCGGGCAAGGGCCCGACAAGCGCCTTCAATACAGGCGGAGCGCTTGATGACCTCCACCTAGGGGCACGCATCCACCAGCCGCCGCACGAGGCCGAAGTAGCTCCCAGGCATGGCCTCTCCAGGCCACAGCCGGACTATGAGGCCCTTCATGGCCTGCTCGGCTACCTTGTGGAGCTCGACCAACTGTTTCAGCTGGTCGCTAGGGGGCACCAGATGGTCGGTCTCAGCGTACTGAGACCAGAAGACCTTCTCCGTTGAGCTCCCCTCCTCGGCTCGGTAGAATGTGGCGGCATCGGATACACTGCGAGGCAGATCTGCAAACGCCCCTGGAGAGCTCCGAATTCGGGTAAGTGTCAGGTAGTTTACATTAACATGCTTGCTTTGCATGAAAAATGCCTTACCTGCCGCTATTTTCTTCACATCCTCAACCTTCTGAAGGGCCTTATGGGCCTCGGCCTTGGCGACTTTGGCACTTTCGAGAGCCGAGGCAACCTCGGACTCTCGAGTCTTTGAGTCGCGCTCCAAACTCTCATGCTTTTCCATGAGAGCCTGGAGCTCTTGCCGCACTTCCGCCACCCGCGCCTCATGTTTCTCTCGCTCTGTCCGTTCCGCGGCCGCATTGTGTTCGGCCGCGGACACAGCCTCCTTCAAGGTTGCCACCTCGTTCGTGGCCCCTGTAGTACCCACGTTATCCTTGTTATTTTCATTGCAACCTAAATCCTTTTCGTAAGGTAACTATTCAAGTGGTGTTACTCACCTTCTTTGTCCTCGAGCTGCTTTGGCACGGCCGAGCTCTTGCTCGGACTGCTCGAGGTCCGCTTCAAAGCACCGACCTCCTTGATCGGTCTTGGCAGAGGTTAGCACGCAGCCCGCAAACCCATATTGACATAATTTTTAGAAACCCGCGATATCTTTTTAGATCCTCGGTCCGGCTTTTCTTTCCAACACCGAACCGAGCATCGTGGGCTACTGTCTATGCGGTGTTACATTACATAATTTTAACTTCTTACCTCAAAGCTCGTTAGAAGGCTCTTTGTCAGAGCTTTCGGCCCCGCTGTTGGCGAAGCTGAACCTTCAATCACCGCACTCATGATAGTGCGGTGTTCTTCCTCGATGGAAGCGCCTTTGAGCGCCTCCAACAAGTTGTCCGGCGCCTCCGGTTGGACAGGGGCCGCCGGCGTCACGGTCTTGCCCTTCTTGCGAAGGGGCCGCCTGCCGGACTCCGGAACCACTGCGGGTTCCGGCATGGAGTCCAGCGCAAAGTCCAGGAGGCTGCCTTGCGGCGCCTCCGGAGCCTCCTCCTGATGGGTCCCTTCCTGGGATCCCACCTCGGCGTCCTCAGCGGCGCGAGGGGTGGAGGCAGTCGGAATGGAATCAACATCCGATGGAGCCAACGACCCGCTCGACGAAGCGGGGAGATCATCGTCGGCCGGACTGCAGGCAGTATGCGGCATTAGAAGGACACTATGTGACACAAAAGTAATTACGAATCAGGATACTTATGATCTTGCCGGAGGCCTGGCCCTCGAGGGCCACTCTTCTTCGCCAATGTTGGCGTTGGCGGAGCTGTCCGGGGGAATAGTTCTTCCCCTCTTGGACCCTTCGGCCTCCCCTGTTGGGGAGGCCTTCCTCTTCCTCTCTCCCTCCTCTAGGAGAGAGTCCTCTGTTTCCTCCTCGTCTTCGGGGGAGGAACCCGCCGAGTCGTCGGACACTGAAAACGGAACTCTTTCGAGTACCGTGGCCACCTTCTTGGCCTTTTTCTCCGGCACCACGTGTGGTGCGGAACCAGCTAACCCCGCTAGACAGGCGCCCTTTGGGTTTTCTAGCATGGGAGCCGGGCAGATGAGCTGCTCGGCCTTCTTCATCGATCTGTCAAAGGAAAAGGGAGATTGAAACCCGCTTAGGGTCGAACTATTAACAACAAGTGTCCCGTAAAGGGGTAGAATCACTTACCTCGTCAGCTGGACGCTGCGAGTGATGAGGACATCAATACCATTGTTACACCCACAGCCCCTGCTGCTATACATACTGGACCAATTACTAGAGCTCACAAGACGACAACTAAATTACTGTACTTTCATTTCTTGGTAATGATTCTAATGTTCATGAGAATATGATGTGCCTAAATTGGATACATTTGTTTTGCTTACAAATGAAGGGCCTAGCTTGGAGAAGGATGAACATTGGAGCAAGAACAAGCATGGAGATGATGGCATGCAAGGGGGACAAGAATGGAGTTACAAGTGATGATTTCAGGACTTTGAAGCCACCATAATGAGTGCATGAAGCCTTGGACGAAATATACAAGATGCCACTTCATAAATTTCGTCCAGAGGCTATTCTAGGTGTCACGTCACCTTATTATTGGGCCAGGCCCATGTAATTTCGAAATACATTAGTATAGGCTATTTTTAGAGTCCGTATGTGTGGGGAAACAAGAGATAGGGTTAGTTTGCACCCTCCACCAAGGGCCACGAAATTCACCCCTCTTCCTCCATATATACAACCCTTAGGGCACCGCTTAGGCTGGGATTTGTTTAGTTAAAGTTAGCCATTGCAACCGTGTACTTCGCTTGTGTCCAACGACTGCACCAAGACCGCTACGGATCCCCACCATTATCAATACTTCATATATATTCGCAATATTCAGATTGCTTTATCATGTTCTTGCTTGTTCTTCGATTGCTTGCAGGAATAGACCTTCGTGGTCAGGTTGATCGTGCTCGAGCGTGATCAATAACCTCTCGGAGTTTGTTTAGCGATTGCTAAAGCGCAACGTCGTGCACGTTTGTAGTCGGATCGTCAAAGTCGTCTCCACCAAATCGATAGTTATCATCTCATCGAAAGATCGGGACACCCCGCCTCTATCAGCGAGTGAAATCCGCGATCTTCCGTCGCGGTTGCGGGGGCTTCGACGCCCTTAAACAGCACCCTCCAGGCGCCTTCGTACGTCGTGTCGAAGAGCCCGCTCAACGCCTGGTGCTGTGCCAGATCAAACTCCCACAGGTTGAATGCCCGTTCTTGGCATGGGAGAATCCGGCGGACGAGCATGACTTGGACCACATTAACAAGCCTGAGCTTCTTGTTCACCAGCTTCTGGATACAGGTTTGGAGTCCCGTCAGCTCCTTCAAACTACCCCATAGCAAGCCCTTCTCTTTCCAGGAGGTAAGCTGCACAGGGATACCAGATCTGAACTCGGGAGCCGCCGCCCACGTAGGGTCACGCGGCTCGGTGATGTAGAACCACCCCGACTGCCACCCCTTGACGGACGCCACGAAGGCCCCTTCGAACCAGAGGACGTTGGGCATCTTGCCCAACATGGCGCCTCCGCACTCCGCCTGCGTGCCCTTCACTACCTTCGGCTTGACATTGAAGGTCTTGAGCCACAAGCCAAAGTGGGGCTGGATGCAGAGGAAGGCCTCGCACATGACGATGAACGCCGAGATGTTGAGGATGAAGTTCGGCGCCAGATCATGGAAATCCAGGCCGTAGTAGAACATGAGCCCACGGACAAAAGGGTGAAGTGGAAAGCCCAGTCTGCGGAGGAAGTGGGGAAAGAAAACGACCCTCTCATGGGGCCTGGGGGTGGGGATGAGCTGCCCCTTGTCGGGCAGCCGGTGCGCGATATCGCTGGAGAGGTATCCGGCGCCGCGCAGCTTTTCGATGTGCTCCTCCTTAACGGTGGAGGCCAGCCATTTGCCTCCCGCTCTGGACATGGTCGGAGAAGGTCGAGGCGAGATGCACGGACTTGGGCGCTGGAGCTCGAGAGTGCGCGGAGATGGATAAGCAAAGGAGGAAGAAGGCATAGGTGAAAAGGAGGATCCTTATCCCCTTATATATAGGCGGACTATGCGTCCCCACCGGCCTAGTAAAACTCGCTTATCTCCCGAGCGCCACCATCAATGGCGTGGTTGGGTTACCCACGTCCGTATTGATGAGAATCCCGGAATAAGGGGAACACGATCTCTGCTTCGACAAGACGTGCCAAGGAAACCGCTTCGCTAAACGTGCTGAGGTGGTATAATGAAAAACAATTCAAGTGAAGACTTGGTAGTGGAGTGACGTCACGATACATAATACGTCAGCAGATTGAGCTTGTGTACATAATATTCTCTCTACGGTGGAATCTGGAATTTATTTTGCAGAGCCGGACACTATCCTGGTGTTCACAATCTTCTATGGATTATTCGGAGGAGGAACCCGCCTTGCAATGCCGAACATTATGCGCGCCGGACTCATCGTCATTGAAGCCAGGTTCAGGGGCTACTGAGGGAGTCCTGGACTAGGGGGTGTCCGGACAGCCGGACTATCATCGTCGGCCGGACTCCAAGACTATGAAGATACAAGATTGAAGACATCGTCCCGTGTCCGGATGGGACTTTCCTTGGCGTGGAAGGCAAGCTTGGCGATACGGATATGTAGATCTCCTACCATTGTAACCGACTTTGTGTAACCCTAGCCCTCTCCGGTGTCTATATAAACCGGAAGGCTTTAGTCCGTAGGACACAACAACCATTACAACAATCATACCATAGGCTAGCTTCTAGGGTTTAGCCTCCTTGATCTCGTGGTAGATCCACTCTTGTACTACCCATATCATCAATATCAATCAAGCAGGAGTAGGGTTTTACCTCCATCGAGAGGGCCCGAACCTGGGTAAAAACATCGTGTCCCTTGTCTCCTGTTACCATCCGCCTAGACCCATAGTTCGGGACCCCCTACCCGAGATCCGCCGGTTTTGACACCGACAGGAGGCAACCCAATGATAAAATTTATTTTTGTCTGTTTCTTTCTGTTCTTGAGTGATTTCACAATTATGATACTGTTATGACTGTGTTTTTATGTTCTAATTTGTGTTTGTGTCAAGCAAAGCCTTTGGGATCATGTTGGGTGATAGTTGATTTGATCTTGTTCAAAAACAGAAACTTTTGCGTCTAGTAAAACAATTTTTAAAATTCACAGAACTGTGATAAAATCCTGATTTATGTACACAAGATTGATATACAAATTGCCCATGTTTTCCTAAATTTTCCGAATTTCTCGAGTTACAGAAGTATTCAAAGTTTTTAGATTGCTACAGGCTGTTCTGTTTTTGACAGATTCTGTTTTCTTTGTGTTGTGTGCTTATTTTGATGAATCTATGGTTTGTATTGGACGGTATAATCCATGGTAAAGTTGGAATATATTAGATATAATGCAAAAATAAAATATGAATGGGTTTGCAACAGTACTTAGAGTAGTGATTTGCTTTGTATTACTAACGGATCTCACGAAGGTTTTGTTGAGTTTTGTGTGATTAAAGTTTTCAAGTTTGGGTGAGATCATGATGGATGAAAGAGTAAGGAGTAAGAAGAGCCTAAGCTTGGGGATGCCCCATGGATCCCAAGCCATTATCTAAAAGAGAAGAAAGCAACTAAGCTTGGGAATGCCCCCGAGTGGCATCCCTTTTTCTTCTAACGACCATCGGTATTTTACTTGGAATTATATTTTTATTCGTCACATATCATGAATTTTGCATGGAGCGTCTTGTATGATATGAGTCTTTGCTTGTTTTGATTTTTAGTTTAAGTCAAGTATCCTTGCTGAACACACCTATTTGAGAGAGCCAAAATTATGCTATAGAATTGCTCTGTGTGCTTCACTTAAATTTTTTTAAGCTATGGAAATTGCTCAAGTGCTTCACTTATATCATTTTGAGCAGGGTGTGCTTTAATATTTTTGAATAAATTCTCACATGCTTCACTTAGATTTATTTGAGAGTTAGTAAATTTTTTAAGAAATTCTCTCGTGCGTCACTTATATTATTTTGAGAGAAGAAACTTTATGCTCATGTTCTTCACTTAGATTTGTTTGAGCTATCAAAAGCAACATATGAAACTAGTCCCAAAGTGATAGATATTCAAGAGGGATATAATAAAAACTATCATGAAGATCATTGGACAAAATAAACTTGATTCTTTGTAACAGTTTTGCGGTATGATTATATAATATGTGCGTCATGTTGATGAGTAATTATGCTTTAGTAAGAATATGGGTGTTAAGGTTTGTGATTCCCTATGCAAGCACGAAAGTCAATATTTATGCAATGAAATTACATCCTACTTGTGGTGCATTATTCGTCGTTAGTTATGCTTAATGCTCGCTTATGTGATTTTTCGTTTATTGGTTGGATGCTTCTCAATCTTTTGCTGGCCTTCACTTGTACTAAGTGGGATTACTACTTGTGCATCCAAAACCCTTAAACCAATTTTGCCATATGAGTCCACTATACCTACCTATATGCGGTATTTTTTGTGTTTTAATCAAATTTGTATGTGCCATCTCTAATCTTTAAAATAAATTTCCTTTTTGTGTGCTTGTACCTCTCATGAAATGGAAGGGGGTGGCTAATATTTTTCCATGCTAGATGTGTTATTCTCAAGATGAGTGTTTATTCACTTGTCATTGCACGAGAGTACGACAAAGGGATTCGGGATGCCCAGTCCCAACATGAAAAATAAATTTACTTTATGTTATCAATTAGTAAATTCGTTGGAAAGTGTTGGTATGGACGACACCCATAGATTCGGTTAGCCGTGGAATGTGAAAGTATGGTGGAAAAAGGAATAAACATTATTTTCTGTTTGGGAACCGCCTATGATATATCTAGCATGGTAAGTATTGGGAACTACTCAATCATTTTCGTTGACAGGAAAGGCATGCCACCCAAAATGTTTTATCTCTACCTTTTTCGCTTTGAGCTCTGGCACCTCTACAAATCCCTACTTACCTCTACGAAGGGCCTTTCTATGTACTTTATGCAATTTTTACTTTGGGTCTCAATCTTCTCTTATAAAGCACCAACTAAGGGGCACTATGATCGTACTTGAGCATTGGGTGTAGCTAATATGCGAGTGTGTTTCATGAATAGATCAATGATTGAGCATAATGGGCTAGGGATAACTTGCTTTAATGTTGATATTTTGAAAGACATGGTTGCTTGTTGATATACTTGAGTATTGAAATCTTCATGTCAAAACTAAACTATTGCTTTGAATCATATAAAAGTCCAAATGTCCATGCTACAAAGAAAAGAATATGTGATGAACATGTTAGGCAGCATTCCACATCAAAAATTCTGTTTTTATCATTTACGACTCGAGGATGAGCATGAATTACGCTTGGGGATGCTGATACATCTCCAACATATCTATAATTTTTGATTGTTCCATGCTGTTATATTATCATTCTTGGATGTTTTACAATCATTTTATGGCAACTTTATATCATTTTTTGGGACTAACCTATTGACATAGTGTCCAGTGCCAGCTGTTTTTTGTTTGTTTTTTTACTTCATAGAAAATCAATACCAAACGGAGTCCAAACCCAGCGAAACTTTTTGGAGATTTATTTTGGACCTCAAGACACAAGTTGGGCGAAGGAAGTACCAGAGGGGAGGCTCCGAGGGGAGCACAACCAACTTGGGTGCGTTTGGCCCCTAGGCGCGCCCTGGTGGGTTGTGCTCACCTCGGCCGCCTCCCACACCGCCTCTTTTCTCTACAAATACCCTAATATTCCAAAAACCCTGGGGGAGTCGACGAGACACAATTCCAGCTGCTGCAAGTTCCAGGAAATCCAATCTAGACACCATCATGGAGGGGTTCATGATCCTCATTGGTGCCTCTCCGATGATGCGTGAGTAGTTCATTATAGACCTACTTGTCCTAGTTACTAGCTAGATGGCTTCCTCTCTCTCTCTATTGATTCTCAATACAATGGTCTCTTGGGGATCTATTTGATGTATCTCTTTTTGCGGTGTCACTACTAGGGAAAAGCCTAGCAGCAGCGCGGGTTCTAGGTATATCAGTAGCGCGGGACCGATGCTACTAATAAGGCGCTGCAGCTAATCCGTAGCAGCAGCGCGTGCAAGCCTGCGCTACTGCTATACAAGTGTAGCAGCAGCGTTCTTCCCGGGAGCTCGCTACTGTAATAGCTATAGCGCGCTTCTCCGGTGCGCACTACTGCTACTGTCACGATGCTTCTAACTTTTCTCCACTCGCTACTGCTAATTTTAGTAGTTTTTTCTGCATATTTGTTTTGTATTTGAACAGGCTTCATAGAATAATCTTTAGCACATACATACAGATGTAATCATAGCATATACATAGCTGCGAGACCACAAATGTAATCATAGCATATACATACAGATAGTCTCATCATAATCATCATCCAACACAAAGTGGTATCTTGTCGTCATCTCGAAAATAGCGATACATGCAAGTCTCAAATACTTGAAACTACAACATCATCCATCTAAACAAAGGTATACGCGAGAAGAGCTATCACTATGAGTGAGAGCGGAACTATGTAGTACATGAGGCGGCGGTTACGAGTCCTCTCTCGCGCTAGCGTGAACCTCAAGTAACTAGCTTCTCCTTCTTGTCTGCTTTTGAAGCCTTTATGGATGGCGCTCGAGAACCCATTCACTTGGGCCTGACACTATGGCCACTCGTTGTACACCCCCGGAACCTTCCCTTTGTACACGACATAGCACTGCCATCTCACCATCAAGAAACTAGGTACCTATTAGAGATGCATCTTCATGAGGAGGATGTACAATCATATGCAACAAAATATACTAGAGCAACACGAAAAAGAAAGGGTTAGCAACTAGATGCAACATACAGTACGCAAACTAATTAACTAGAGGTACGCAGGTCATCGTACACAAACTAACAAAGTAGCGTTACGCAAGTTCGGTAGGGACCGTGGACATCACAAAGTTTCATCGCTACAGAAAGTATATACAAGTTCAACCGACGCATATCATCATCATCGGCATCGTAAATCACTAGAAGTTCCATCCTTACATACCATCGAGGATGGACCCTAGCTTCTTGAACGGCGTGAGGTCTAGACATTGCATGCCTATGCGAGTTCGGACGTCAGCTCGCGATATAGGGCCGTGGTGGAACATCCCCTTCTCATCGACGACTTCTTTCATGATGATCGTTGCAATGTCCCTTTGGATGCGACAGAAGTCATCTCTAGGTTTATAATCCGCTTCTGCATGAGATTCTAGCCAGTTGTGGATATGATCATCATTTCTGCTTGTCATGCGAAGCTTTTGGTGATCCATGCTGAACTCAATCATGAGATGGACGATGTAGAATCCATCCTTCTTGCCTGGTTTTGGGACATGGATGCAGGAGAAGTTAGTTTTATGCGCGAAACCCATCTTCTTGTTCCTTTGTTTCCGGATCTACATGTGGCCACCTCTAATGCTGAAGCCTTGGAGAGCATCATCTAGAATACTCATTATGTGGGTGTAGTTCTTTTTCTTGTAGTCTCTGGAAGGGTCAAAATACACGGCGTGGGAGACTCGCGGGTAAAGAACGATAAGGACGGCGCGCCCGTTGCTGCGGGGAAAAGACACCTCAAATTATTCTCCATATGAGCGAGAATGAATGATTGAAATGTACGAAAGGGTTGTCCGGAACTGGCTTACTTTGGATGATAAGGCAGGAGGACAATTTCCTGGTCCTTATTCTGTTCCATGAAGTTTTGGAGGTAGTCCCTAGCAGTTTTACGCTCAAAGTCGCCGAGACTCAAGAAAGACTCATGCATGTAGTACGGATCGGCCACACAGATTTGTGAGACTTCTTCACTCTTCATGACGAAGCTCATATGTATCGCAAAAAGGCGGACGATTGTAAAATAGAGCCGCCTTTTCAGAAACATCTCAAAGATATGGTCAAACTGTAGGAAGAACACCTCCGCGGGCCGTGTGTCGATGTAGCACTTCCCCTCAGGCACACGAGCCGCGTATGTCGGATATCCTGGATCCATTGAGGCTAGTAGGCTTTTTTCAGTCGACAACACATGGTCGTACAGTCTCCTGAGATCCCCTGATAGTGCCTCCAGCGGTTTCCGCGGTAGCATCGGCTCGCCCGTGAGATGGAACATGGCCGCACATCTCACGGGTACACGCTCTTCAGAATCCATCTTCTGGCTGCTATGTGCTCTGGCTTGTTTGGAGGCAGTTATCTTCCCCGATCTCTTCCTCTCCTTTTTCTTGGGCACAGCTTCTAGACCCGTCTTTAACCCCTGCCCCAGGGTTCCTGGGCTAAGCACTGTACGACCCCCGGCTAGTTGAGCCTATGTTGAGGCGGCATCTTCAGGCGTGTCCTGTGAGGAATTCATGAAGAGAGACTCTTTGCAATCCTTCCAACGACCTTCCTGCCCGGGCATATCATCCATATCCTCATTAGCATGCTCATAGCCCGATTCATCATATGGTTGACTCATCATATCTATGTCACAGTCATACGAATTTGTATTGAGGAAACCAATAGGGTCGATCTCCGTCTAATCATCCAATCTCTGTTCTACAGGACCGATTACATCACGTCGTTCGTCGCTCTCACCCACACTACAGGAGCTGGTAATTGCGTAGGCGGGGTGGTGGTCTCCGCACATTGATACAGGCAAAGGTGTCCCGTCTTTCAATGAGATGATGGATATCGCTTTGGTGGAAGTCAACTTTGACGATCCGACTACGAACGCGCGAGGATGTCGCGCCTTAGCAATCCCTAAACCAACTCCGAGAGGTTATTGACCACGCCGGAGCACAATCAACCTGACCACAAGGGTCTGTTTCCTGCGAGCAAACGAAGAACAAGCAAGAAACTGAGATTGCAATCTGGATATTGCGAATATAAGATGAAAGCTTTATTGATCAAGGTGGAGTTCTGTGACGCCTTTGTCTGGTCGTTGAACACAAACGAAGTACGCGAAGTTGCAGCTAAGGCGAACTTTTAATCTAAACAAAACCCAAAGTCTAAACGATGCCCTAAGGGTTGTATATATGGAGGAAGAGGGGGTTAATTTCGTGGCCCTTGGGGAAGGGGTCCGAAACAAACCCTATCTCTTGTTTCCCCACACATACGGACTCTAAAAACAGCCTATACTCAAGTATTTCAGAAATACATGGGCCTGGCCAAACAATAAGGTGACGCAGCACCTAGAATAGCGTCTGGACGAAAGTTATGAAGTAGCATCTTGTATATTTTGTCCAAGGCTTCATGCACTCATTATGGTGGCTTCAACGTCCTGAAATCATCACTTGTAACTCCGTTCTTGTTGCCCTTGCGCATGCCATCATCTCCATGCTTGTTCTTGCTCCAATGTTCATCCTTCTCCAAGCTAGGCCCTTCATTTGTAAGCGAAACAAATGTATCCAATTTAGGCAGCATCATATTCTCATGAACATTAGAATCATTACCAAGAAACGAAAGTACTTGGTAATTTAATTGGCGTGCGCGAGCTCTAGTAATTGGTCCAGTATGTATAGGAGTAGGGGCTATGGGTGTAACAATGGTATTGATGTCCTCATCATCCTCCCCTTCTGGAAATGTAGTCGTCCTCGACGGAAGCTCATCTTCCTCACCCAAATAAGGCTTCAAATCTGCAATGTTAAAAGTGGGACTAACCCCAAAATCTGTAGGTAGCTCAAGTTTATATGCATTATCATTTATTTTCTCTAAAACCTTAAAAGGACCAACAACACGTGGCATTAGCTTTGATTTACACAAATCAGGAAATCTATCCTTACACAAATGTAACCAAACAAGATCTCCAGGTGCAAACACAACATGTTTTCTACCCTTATCTCCAGCAAGTTTATATTTAGCATTCATATGCTCAATGTTTTCCTTAGTTAACTCATGCATTTTTAAAATCAATTCAACACGTTGTTTAGCATCAAAATTAACCTTCTCCGAAGATCGAAGAGGCAATAAATCAATAGGTGCACGAGGTAGGAAACCATACACAATTTCAAAAGGGCACATATTAGTAGTAGAATGCAATGGACGATTATAAGCAAATTCAATATGAGGCAAGAATTCTTCCCACATATTCTTATTATTCTTCAAAACATCCCTAAGCATGGTAGACAATGTTCTATTGACTACTTCAGTTTGTCCATCACTTTGGGGGTGACAAGTAGTACTAAAAAGCAGTTTAGTCCCCAACTTAGCCCATAAACATATCCAAAAGTGGCTAAGAAATTTAGTATCACGATCTGAAACAATAGTATTTGGCACACCATGCAAGCGAATAATTTCATGAAAGAACAAATCAACAACATTAACAACATTAACAGTGTGCCATTTTTGAGAATCTATCCACCACAACAAATATGCTATCCCTCCCCTTCTTTGTTCGAGGTAAACCTAAAACAAAGTCCATAGATATATCCTCCCAAGGAACACTAGGTACAGGCAAAGGCATATATAAACCATGAGGATTGAGTCGTGACTTAGATTTTTGACATGTAGTGCAGCGGGCAACAAAGCGCTCAACATCCCCTCTCATCTTTGGCCAAAAGAAATGTGTAGCAAGTACGTCCTCTGTCTTCTTCATGCAAAGTGTCCCATTAATCCTCCTCCATGCGCCTCCTGCAACAACAAAAGACGAACGAAGCAAGCTGGAATGCATAGCTTGTTAGCACGGAACACAAAGCCATGATTAACAACGAACTTGTTCCATGTTCTACCTTCGTTACAACTCTTCAATACATCTTTAAAATCAGCATCATGCACATATTGATCTTTGATGGTCTCCAAACCAAATATTTTGAAGTCAAGTTGTGAAAGCATAGTATAGCGACGAGACAATGCATCAGCAATAACATTTTCTTTACCCTTCTTGTGTTTAATGTCATAATGAAAAGTCTCAATGAATTCAACCCATTTAGCATGTCTACGATTCAGTTTAGCTTGACTTTTAATACGTTTCAAAGATTCATGATTAGAGTGTATAACAAATTCTTTGGGCCATAAATACTGTTGCCATGTTTCTAAAGTCCGAACAAGAGCATATAATTCTTTATCATAAGTAGAATAATTCAGACTAGGCCCACTCAATTTTTCAGAAAAGTATGCAACATGTTTGCCATCTTGTAATAACACACCTCCTAATCCAATTCCACTAGCATCACATTCAAGCTCAAAAGTCTTATTAAAATCAGGAAGTTGGAGTAAAGGAGCATGTGTCAACTTATCTTTCAATACCGTGAAGGCTTCTTCCTGTGAGGTACCCCAAAGAAAAGGCACATCTTTCTTTGTAAGCTCATTGAGAGGTGCAGCAATGGTGCTAAAACTCACAAAACGCCTATAGAATCCAGCGAGGCCAAGAAAACTCCTCACTTGTGTGACTGTTTTGGGTTGCGGCCAACTCTCAATAGCTTCAATCTTGGCTTTATCAACTTCAATTCCCTGTGGAGTAACAACATAGCCAAGAAAAGACACTCGGTCGGTGCAAAAGGTGCACTTCCCAAGGTTACCAAACAAACGTGCATCACATAGAGCAATAAAAATAGAACGTAAATGTTCCAAATGTTCCTCCAAAGATCTGCTATAAATCAATATGTCATCAAAGTAAATTACCACAAATCGTCCAATGAAAGCACGTAAAACTTCGTTCATTAATCTCATGAAAGTACTAGGTGCATTAGTTAACCCAAAAGGCATGACTAACCACTCATATAATCCAAACTTAGTTTTAAATATTTTTTTCCATTCATCTCCCAATTTCATACGAATTTGATGGTATCCACTACGCAAATCAACTTTGGAGAATATTGTAGAGCCACTCAATTCATCAAGCATATCATCTAGCCTAGGAATAGGATGATGATAACAAATAGTAATATTATTAATGCCTCTACAATCAACACACATACGTGATGTACCATCCTTTTTTAGCACTAGAATAATAGGAACAACACAAGGACTAAGGGATTCACATATATAACCTTTGTCGAGCAGCTCCTCTACTTGACGCATAATCTCCTTCGTCTCCTCTGGATTGGTACGGTATGGTGCACGGTTGGGTAATGATGCACCGGGAATTAAGTCAATCTGAGGCTCAATCCCTTGAATGGGAGGTAATCCCGGTGGCACGTCTTGTGGAAAGACATCAGCGAACTCCTGCAAAATGTTAGTGACAGTAGGAGGCAAAGAGGAAGGCACATCCTCAAATGAAAATAATGCCTCTTTGCACACAAAAGCATAGCAAACAGATTTGCTGAAATCTAGCTCATCAATATCAGATTTAGTGGCAAGTAAACATGCACTTTTCAATTCAATTTCAGAAACAACACTAGATGGTTTACTATTAGGCTTCATTTGTTGCTCCAATTCTTTTGCTACAATATGATTTTCACTCTTATTTGTCTCCTTTTTTGCTTTATTATCTCTATTAATATCATCTTTCAAAATGGAATCAGGAGTCATAGGAAACAAAGTAATATTTTTATCCTTATGAACCAGAGTATAATGATTGTTTCGACCATGGTGTACAGAATTTTTATCAAATTGCCATGGTCCACCAAGTAATAAGGAACATGCTTGCATAGGTACCACATCACAATCAACATAATTAGCATATGTAGAGATACTAAAATGCACACGAACAGTATGTGTTACCTTAACCTTGCCGCTGTTGTTGAACCACTGGATGTAGTAAGGATGTGGATGTGGTCTTGTGGTGAGAGATAGCTTCTCCACCATCTCCATGCTAGCCAAGTTGTTGCAGCTCCTCTCTGTCTATGATGACGCCGCATGTAACGTTCCTTCACAACTCCCTTTGTATGGAACAAATTGTGCCTCTGATTTTGCTCAGCTTGTGTGACCTGCACACTCAAAACACGTTGATCAACTAAACATTCATACCTGTCAGCGTCATTAGGAGCCATGTATTGCGTCTCAAGATCAGAATCAACTCCACTGTGTTCTTCACTTGTAATAAGGGCCAAAGTCTCCTCATCATAGTCACTAGCAGACTCATACCCACCATCCTTAGTAGCAATCATCACACGCTGAGATTTGCATTCTCTCGCATAATGACCTCTTCCCTTACAACGACGACAAATAATATCACTTATGTGCCCTATTGATGCCATGGAAGAAGAAGAGCTCTGTGCAGGCCCGGTAGGTGCGCTCTTGGCAGATAGTGGTGGTTGTGCCTCCTTTCTTGTATCACGGCAGTAGGTGGCACCTGATGGAGGTGCTGGTGTAGTGGAAATAGAAGATGCACACGGTGTCCATGATGAAGATCAACCTGCAGAAAATTTAGTTCGCGCCAATGCTTGTTGATCCCGCACTTCACGTTCAGCTTTACAAGCAAGATGGAATAAACGAGTGATATTATTATACTCCTTATGCTCTAGAATGGTCTGAATCTCTCTATTTAATCCACCCATAAAACGTGCAAGCATAGCTTCATTCTCCTCAGCAATACCACATCTAATCATGCCAGTTTGTAATTCCTGATAATATTCTTCTACAGAATTTTTTCTTGTCTTAAACGCTACAATTTTTGAAGCAATTAATGTTGATAATATGGTGGAACCCAACGAGTACGCATAGCAGTTTTCAAAGCAGCCCAAGTAGTTGGAATAGGATATAATCTACAATGTTCAAACCACCATACACATGCAAAACTAGTGAAAGCACAAAAGCAAAGAAGAATCCGTCTCTCCTTGGGATATTGTAAACATGTAAAACGTTGTTCAGTTTCTAACTCCCAAGTAAGATATATATCAGGAACATATCTACCCTCAAATGGTAGAATATTGAATTTCAATCTAGGAATATGGTCATTATCTCGTACCTGAGGTGGTGGTGCAGGCCTACCGTTGCGAATATATACCTGTGGTCGACCTGCTAGTGGTGGTGCTGGTAGCTGCATGTAGTTTTGATTTTGATCAACCTCATCCTCGTAATAGTCCTCCACCTCTGCTGTAGCAGGAGGAGCTATAGAAGCACCAACCGCAGTAGCAGCCGCACCAGAATTTTGTCCTGGCTCAATAGGAACATGTTGTGCTCGCCCTACTGTATCACGACGTAAAACTGGTTGTGGGAGACGTTTGAGTAATTCATCAAACATGGCATCCAACTTGGTGTCTATTGTCTTCTCAATGTCATCCATCCTCTCCAATGCCTTTCAAAAGCTGGCCATCACGTCTTCCACCTGTTGACCCAACATTTGATGAAACTTATCATGAAGCTCCTTGTTCGTCATGTTCTCCCAGTCAATCTCGTCGGCTTGTGTTCCTGCCATAGGTAGCAGCAATAGAAGCAGACAAGAATATGATCCTACTGGACTCTTGGAATATGGTGGTGGTGGGGTGTCACAAATTGTCAGCGAATCTCAAATTCTTACCAGTTCTTACCCAAAGAAAAGGTGGTGATCGGCAACCGTTGTAGTCAAAACTCTCAAAGCTTGGATAGAGCGATTACCAGGGAGAGTCAAACGCACGACGTAGATGTATGTGGAGCTAGGAAGGCTTATAATATGGTAGCAAAAAGGTTCAGCAATAATCAATTCAGTGATGCAAAGTTGAATAAATGATCAACAACGATACTGTGCTGGTCCTAGGCTAGACCGTGCTAGAGACACGAGCCTAGAACACTAACAAAATCACGGCGCGGCACGTAATCAAGGGAGGAGCACACTCTGATTTTTTTTCCTTTTTTTCACTTTTTTTTGCAGTTTTTTCCCTCTTTTTTTTTGCTCCGCAACATTTTTTTCGAAAAAGTATACAAATGGCCTAAAAACTGCCTAGCCAGAATTTTCCAGACTTAGTTTTTTTGTGAAACTGGAACTACTTTTTTCTACTGCAGGTAGCACGAGAGTTCGGGAGTCCTACTCTGTTATGACTCGGAGTATGGCGTGATGTCGAAATCCAAAACAGAGTAACAAAATACTAGACTCGGACTAGGACTGGTGGCGGAGATGAATCTGGTGGAACTCAGACTAGTGGCGGAGATGAATCTGATGGAACTCGGACTGGTGGCGGATATATGTTGCAGGTGGACTCAGATTGGCGTGATGGCGGCAGATATGTGGTGCGTATATGGACTCGGATTGGCGGTGAATATGTGCCGGTCTTATATGGCAGCGGCAATGAAGTTGGTGCGGTGGTGGTATATGGCAGCAGCAATGATGATATTGCGGTGGTGATATATGGCAGCGGCGACGTGACAACCTATGAACAGAACTCGAAACTCTAAAGGACTAGACGCTAAGACTAGCAACTTCACACGAGGATGCAACCGCAAATTCAACAAAGCAAATACAGAAGAGATTATGCAAAGGCTCAGATTGGTTCGGATAGGATGAAATAACCCTTTTTTTGGTTTTTTCCATGGACTATAGGTATGAAGAAAAGACTCGATCTAGACTACGAAAAACTGTAAAATCTCACCGAGCAACCTGAAAATCTGATACCACTTGATAGAGGCAAAGGTGTCTTGTCTTTCGATGAGATGATGGATATCGCTTTGGTGGAAGTCGACTTTGACAATCCGACTACGAACGTGCGAGGACGTCGCGCCTTAGCAATCGCTAAACCAACTCTGAGAGGTTATTGACCACACCGGAGCATGATCAACCTAACCACGAGGGTCTGTTTCCTGCGAGCAAACGAAGAACAACCAAGAAACTGAGATTGCAATCTGGATATTGCAAATATAAGATGAAAGATTTATTGATCAAGGTGGGGTTCTGTGACGCCTTTGTATGGTCGTTGAACACAAACGGAGTACACGAAGTTGCAGCTAGGGCAAACATTTAATCTAAACAAAACCCAAAGTCTAAACGACGCCGTAAGGGATGTATATATGGAGGAAGAGGGGGTGAATTTTGTGGCCCTTGGGGAAGGGGTCCGAAACCAACCCTATCTCTTCTTTCCCTACACATACGGACTCTAAAAACAACCTATACTCAAGTATTTCAAAAATACATGGGCCTGGCCCAACAATAAGGTGACGCAGCACCTAGAATAGGCTCTGACGAAAGTTATGAAGTAGAATCTTGTATACTTCGTCCAAGGCTTCATGCACTCATTATGGTGGCTTCAACGTCCTGAAATCATCACTTGTAACTCCGTTCTTGTTCCCCTTGCGCATGCCATCATCTCCATGCTTGTTCTTGCTCCAAGGTTCATCCTTCTCCAAGCTAGGCCCTTCATTTGTAAGCAAAACAAATGTATCCAATTTAGGCAGCATCATATCTCATGAACATTAGAATCATTACCAAGAAACGAAAGTACCTGGTAATTTAATTGGCGTGCACGAGCCCTAGTAATTGGTCCAGTATGTATAGTAGTAGGGGCTATGGGTGTAACAATGGTATTGATGTCCTCATCACACATACTTGTTGATGTGTGGTTATTGGTGTGCTCTTGGCCGTCTCTAGACGAATAAGATTCTTCGGCCATAGCAGCACCCAACCCTTACAGCTTCCAATCCGTGGCGGGGTCTCGTCGTCCTTTCCCACATGCTGTACTGGAGGTGGCAAAGCCTCGTGCCCCGATTTCACATTGGACAAGCTAACCCTGAAGTGCCCAGCGGGGATTGGCTGGTTGTGGAACATGGGTTGCAAGGGTTTCATTATCATCACCTTTCCACGTCCACCTTCTCGCCTTTGATCAAGCAGAGTATGGTGCACGGGGTTTCTTCGGCCTGCAAACACATATGTCAGTGGCGTAAAACATCCGAAAGGCAACAAAAATGGAATATTCTCTCTCTCTCTCTCTCTATATATATATATATATATATATATATATATATATATATATATATATATATATATATATATATATATATATATATATATATATATATATATATATATATATATATATATATATAGGGAAAATGCATACTACCATCTAATGGTAGTTACCTCCACCCTCGCAGCCGTCGGATCTATGAGCGTTGATTGACGGGTTCGGTTCTGAAAGTGCCCAGACTTTCTCTACCCGGCAAAACTGACCAGCCTGTATTCCCCACCTGCCCACCCGATTTATGTGGACAGATAATTACCATATATAACTACGTGCAGTTAAGCGAGCAAGCTAGATTTCAAATTATATCCACCGGCCGCCGGTGTGATGTTTCATGTGAGGTGCCCATCCGCAGGTATTTATGTTACGGTGGTTCAATTTATTAATCCTTCTTGTTTTGATTATGCAAGCTAATCTTTGATCCATCCTTCTCTGGTTTCTAGATTTAGCATATGTACATGCATACTGAACCGATGCTAATTCAGAAGAGATGCATCCATTAACCGGCGGCCATGCACCACGCGCGCACCCACCGTTGCCGCCGGAGTACCAGCGTGCTAATTATTCATTTTTATTGTTAGAATTTTTCAGCAGGTCAAAGTACGCCGCCACCCGATCTGTCGCTGTCGCCGTTGCCGACGAAGTCCATCGACTCTGTTGGCTTTGTACTTCACCACATATTGGTCAGTACTGCTCCGACGTCTCGATGCATCAATCACGATGGCAAGAACTATGGTGGCACATGTTAGAGGGATATGACTGTTCCAGCACCGCGGCGCGGCTGGGCCTAAAAAAACCCTAGAGATGAGAAGTTGGGCGTATGACCTGATGTAAACAAGAGAATACACTGTATATGATCAGTCGATCTCACGTAGAAGTCGATAAAATCATGGACAAACTATTTGTATCATGGACAAACTATTTGTGCATTCTTGTAGTATATCAATGTTATACCAAGGGATTATACTACATACTACATAATATTGGGCGGAGGGAGTACATACTACATACTGGCTTTGTTCTAGCAAGAAAATAATACTACATACTGCCTCGCTTATTATACTCCATACCATGTTTCTTACGTATACTCTTTACTTGCAATCTACGTACTCCTTTGATCTCATCTACATACTCCTTTCATCAATATCAAGATGTCCGTATTTCCCACAACAAGAAAGAAAAAGAAAAAGGTGTACACATTTTTTTCCCTGGAGATACTCCTCTTATCTTGGAGTATATATCTATTTTTTGTGGGAACATACTCCTTTTTTGGTGATAATATACTCCTCATTTGGACATACTCCATACTTCATACTCCTTTCTGAAGATACTCCATACTACATACTCTACAAAGTACAAATTGCTAGAATAGTAGTATATTATATACTGCATATTCTGATTAGAAGTGTGGGGACTCGTAACTAAAGTACGTACTCCCAGCTAAGAGGATACATGTACTCCATAATACATCAGAATCAATGTGTTTTATAATCACTCTTGTCTTGTTAAGAAACGAAATAGAAAAAGGTTTAAAATGGAAAAAGCTTGGACAAAGATTTTCTTTGGCTGAGGCAAAATAAGTACGTACATGAGAGTGCTATAATGCACAACCATACTACAACAGCCCTAAAATCTTGTACTGTTACATGGAAGTGTACGTGTAAATTTGAGTAACCCAGGAAGCTACATGTATTCAAATAATCAACCCACCACTCCGTTTCAAAAAAAGAAAAAAATCAACCCACCAGCGCGCACATAGTACATACATTTGGATGCACAGAAAATGCTCCACTCCATTTGCATGCACAAGAAATTTGTGCTGTTTATCCTTTCACAGCGCACATACTTCATGCTACATACTCCATACTATTTTTCTTATAAAAAACTACTGTACTCTACGTAGAAAAGTTTCTTCAGTCGAACTGAAAAATCACAATGTCACGCTCAGCATACATGTACTGCTCAGCATACATGTACTCATCAAGTCATCAGCAAGTTGTTCAAGGTAGGCGTGAAATATGGAGGTGGTTGAACTAAAGCATGTCAGTTGCCGGATTATTTAATTAAGAGAACAAAAATTATCAGAGGAGCATGTTATCCATTCAAGATAATCTCCAACCCCTTCTTTATAGCTAGCTCCACCCATGATCGGTTGACAAGTTACACGTACCTCCCCACCTAAAAATCAGGGATTGCTTTATCTAAGGAATATATTTTTCCCACCTTTCTCCACCGGTTAAGTGCGGGAGCTTACGGGTTAGCGGGTTCTGCCCGCAAAATGATAAACCAGCGCTTGGTTCGCTTGCCGCTATGTGTGAGGACACGTGGAGGCCAAATAATTAGGTGGTAACTACCACTGCTTGTAGATAAAATTTGTCATATATATATATATATATGTTGGTGCGACATGTAATTACCGTGACGGCGTCGAGCTCAGCCAAAGATGAAGGCCCACCTAGCGCGCCAGAGACTGAGGACGGGCTGCTATGAGCAGGAGCGACTGTGAAAGGAGGCCCGGTTGCGTGAGCCATTGATGGTGCGGTGTTGTTGTTGTTCATGGAGTTACTCCCGATGAAACTGGGCATCGGGAAATCATGTACCGTCTTGTCTGGATTTTCCTTCGTCCAGTTGATGATAGGTGGAACCAAGTTAGTAGCGAAATCATTTCTGGAGGCAGTTACAGCTGCATTGATTGCCTGCTGTAGCAACTCATTTTTCTCCTCAGCTATTTTTTTCGCGTTCTTGGCTGCTTTTTTCTCGACCGCAAGCTTCACCTTCGCGTTGATGTTCGCCTGACTAAACTTTTTTTTCTGCTTCTTGGCCTCCGGGCCCTCGTTGTAGAACACCTTCCATGTGGTGCCGTCTCCAGCGCTGTGCACACGACCATATTGCGGCCGCTGGCCCAAAGGGAGTCCCTTAAGTTCGTTCAAGGCCTAGTTGAGAGGGGTGTCCCACTTGGGCCTCATCGGAGAAGTAGGGTTTCGGCTGCAAGCTGGTGTTGCTTCTCTTGCAGAAGGAGCGTGAACCATTTAGGAATGTGTAGTTGACTAGATATGGAGCTAAATGTAAGGTGGTAAAAGAATAATTAATTACCAGTAGTCTAATCAATTTCCGCGTGATCTGGTCCGTGTAAAAAACCTTTTTTTCCTTGTCCCACTTGTAGCGGGCGCTGATGAAGTCACGCTCCAAGGGGTTGGTGAACTTCGCGAAGGGGTCTGGGATACCCGCGGCTTCACGTTCCGCGTCCTCCTTATCCATATGGGCTTTTTACTGAGGTAGCCACGGCTTCCGAGGCGATGCTTCCCCGTGTTCCTTTGCTGAAGGCTCTTGAATTTCGCAGCCTTAGCCTTGGCTGCCTCGGTAGCACAAATGTCCTTGAACTTTTCGAACTCCTCTTCTGTAAGTGTCGGATTTTCCTCCAGAATCTTGGAAAGGGGTTCCTCAGCCTCAATAGCTTGTTTCACCCTCCCTTTCTAGGAGACCAAATCATTGCTGAACATGCCCATGGCGTGATTGTTAATCTTTTTCATCTTCGGATCATCCCACGGTTGTTCTATGTTATCATCCCGGTCGGGGAACTTGAATCTCTTGTGTAAATTCATCAGGAGCAACTGCGTCAAATGTTCTTTACTCCTTAAGTCATCATCGTTGATCGCGCATTCCCGTAGGATGCATCCTACTTGGTTTCCATAGCACTTGCGAGGTTCTTCCGGCTCTAATGGCTCAAACTTGCCAGGTGCCATCTTTGTGATCACTAGTCGTCCAATCCTCTGCTTCTTCTGCTTCTTCTTTTCGGTAGCGGCATCGACGCGGTACCTTCCCCGCCGGTATCTTCCCCGCCGGTACCTTCCCCACCGGTCTCGGCACCATCATCAGTGCCGGCACCGTCGGTGTCGATGTCGGCGTCAGTACCATCATCGAGGCCGGCCTGCAAACCTTGCTTAGCAGTCAAATAGTCGAGGTACTCTTGTTCACCCTCGTAATCCATCTCATCTGCATCTTGGTCAGAAGGCCCACTTTCTTCATTGTTCGACATGTTTCCTATGAATAAGTCTCCTCGTTTATTTCTAAAAGTATGAAAAAAAATGAGAAATGACATAAAAAAGAAATCTATGTGCCAGCATTCGATATGCCTACTATCTAGCACAAATCATGCCAAAATTCACGGAAAATTTTGGCATGACCTTTGCTAAAAAAATGGACATATCGAGCGCCTGAAATTCACCGGAACGGAAATGAATCAACATTCCGGCGTAACATAGGCCACTCGGATCATTTACCAAAATTGAACCAAAACATCACATGTCCAAATGACATGTCCAAATTCCAAACATGAAATGTCCAAAACATGACATGTCCACATATCACATGTCCAATTCAAATTTGCATATAAATTCAGCCTACCTAAATTCAGCCTACCTAAATTTGCTTTAACAAGGGATGTTGATTTGGACAATTGCTTAAATGCTGCCTTTTCTTTTAACTACAATTACTTAACCCTAAATTCCCGTCCTATTTTAAAACCTAGCTAAATTCATAACTAAATAGATAACCTAATTAACCTACTGCCCTAACTAAAACCTAAGTAAATTAACCGAAGAACCCTACCTAGCAGAGAGAGAGAGGGGGGGGGGGTTTGCAGAGGGTGCAGGGGTGAGGAGGCAGGCCCAACGACGGCCGAGGTTGGGAGGGGAGGAAGCAGAGAAGGGAGGCGTGGTGCGGCGGGGTCGGGGTCGAGGGCGAACGTCGGGTCAGGGGCGAGCGCCGGGTCAAGGGTGAGCGCCGGGGTCGGGGGTGAGCGTCGGGGCGCGGTGGTGCAACGGTGGAAGAGAGAGTGGGGATTTGGGGGGAAAAGAGGCGGGATAAATAGAGAGAGTGAGGATTTTGGGTTAAGTGGACGTAGCAATAGCGCGTTTAGACCAAACACGCTACTACTATTACAGGCAGCTATAGCGGTTTTATACGGAAACCGCTACTGCTACCTTGACTAGTTGTAGCTCTTTTTCAGTCAAGCGCTACTACTATAACCAGTTTTCCTTTTTCTTTTCCTTTATTTTCGCTCACTTTTTTTTCTGAGAGCAGTGAACAAAGGGAAGGCGATATATATTGCATCATTTGACGGTTAAATATGTATACCAAATAGGAACATATATATTACATCATTGGACCCATGCATAATAATGGCTAAGTAACACACGGTTCCTCAGCGTTGACATTTTCGTTTTTGAGTCAGCTTCTTTCCCTTCTTGTTCGTTGAAGAATAATTGAGCCCCTCATTGTGACTTTGCCTTTTCCATGGAGTACGATTTTTCTTAGGTAATGTAGTATTGATTCTTCTTTTGACATATACTTCATCATCATCGTCATCTTCCCTCATTGGGTTGCCGTAATGATCGTAGTCTTCCTCGTTGGCGACTCCATCCATTCCAATGATGTTCCTTTTGCCTCTCCTCATGACAACACGGCTGGGATTGCACGGGTCGGTTATGAGGAAGCATTGTGTCACGTGCTTAGCGTGTACCCATGGCTCCTTTTTTGTGATAGCGTTCACGGTAGCGCTCTTGGCGTCGGGTATAGACATGGTAGAGAAATTCCGGTTTTCTCTTTCGACATTCTTAGCCCATCTGACGAACATCGTCATGTTGTGCAGTCCAGCGTAGTCAAGCTCCCAGATCTCCTCGATCCTTCCATAAAATCTTTCAGTTGCACCGTTGTCGCTGCCGGTCATGCATTCCATCGTCACCCTTGAGTTCTAATCATCACTGTCCATATCTTTGGCCTTAGTGCAGAACGTGTATCCGTTGATATTGTATGCCTGATAGGTTACGAGGTTGGGTGAGGGGCCAAGTGCTAAGGCGTATATGAGCAATCCGTCCTTAGATCCCTCCTCTAGGGGATCAACAATAATATGCTCTTTGAACCAATGCAGGAAAGTGGAGTTGCGCTCTCTAGTAACTTCGGCGTCCGTCCTGCATACCCCCCGGTCAAGATACTTCTTTGCGATAATTTGTTTGTGCAGTGCCACGAAAGGATCTACCTCGTCTAGGTGTTGTAGCACTACCAAGTTTGCTCTGTCAAAGTCGCTGCGTCGATCTGAGTATGCCACGTGCAGTTCCCTGCGACCGTTGGAGTGACCTTCTCCTTCGAACCTCCCATCATGCTTGTTAACGGGCAAACCAACACTAATACCAGGTGGCTGTAGGTCTGCGCCATATAGAAAATTCTCGCAGAAACAGATGCACTCTTGTGTCAGATAGCCCTGGACGATGCTTCCATCTGGACGGGACATGTTACAAACGAATCCTTTGATGATCCCATTCATCCTCTCAAACGGCATCATGTTGTGCATAAATGACGGCCCCGGGTCTATTATGTCGTCCACAATATGGACACACAGATGCACCATCACGTAAAGAACGTGGGCTGGAAGTACATCTCAAGCTCATTCAGTATCACAACGATCTCTTCATGTAGCCTTCGGAGCTGCTTCACACTGATGGACTTTCGAGAGATGACGTCGAAAAGTTGCAGAGACCAATAAGCGTGTCACGGACGTGCTTGTCCATTATCCCTCTAAGGGCAACAGGTAGTATCTGCGTCATCATCACATGACAGTCATGGGACTTCGTCCCGCTGAACCTTTTCTTGTCGGTGTCTAGATATCTACTTATCTTGCCACAGTAACCAGAACTAACTTTGACTCCGGTAAGGCACTTAAAGAATTGACCGGTCTCAGCCTGACTTAAGGTGAAGCAAGAAGGGGGGCAATAATCCTCTTTCTTTATTTTCTTGCCCTTCTTCTGTCGTGCCTTTGTCTTCGTCTCTGTCTCGTCTGACATCTTACGGGGCGGCATGTGCAGACCTTCCCTGATTTTCAAATCTTGCAAGTCTTTTCTTGCCTTCGGCCCATCCTTGGTCTTATCCGGCATGTTCATCAGTGTCATGAGCAAGCTCTCAAGGACATTCTTACAGATATGCATTTGATCAAGGAAATGAGGTGTATCGAGTTTGTGCCAGTACTCCAAGTCCCAGAACACAGACCTCGTCTTCCATAGCTTCAGCAGCGGCTCCGACGCCTTTCTCATCGTCTTTCCCGGCATTGGGCACTCATTCCAGTTTTTCAATAGCTCCTCGATCTCGGCACCGCTCCGCTTACGTGGAGGTCCTCGATGCTCAGCGTGACCATTGAATAGATCTCCACGGTTTCTCCACGGGTCGTCCTGCTAGAGCCATCTTCGATGCCCCATGTACACGATTTTCCTAGACCCGCCATCTTTCCTTGACGTTAGCTGCTGAGACGTCGTATCATCAATGCACCGCGTGCACCTGCAATATCCATGGCACACCTGGCCTGCAACATATCAGTAACCAAGACAGTCGTGCACCATCGTGATCAGCGCGACTCTCATGTAGAAATACTCGCCTTTGCTAGCGTCCCATGTCTTAGCCGGTGTTTTCCATAACGTGTCTAACTCCTCTTGAAGTAGCCCCAGATACAAATTAATATTATTTCCTGGTTGTTTCGGCCTTTGAATAAGCATGCTCATGTGAATGTACTTCGACTTCACGCACAACCAGGGGGGAGGTTGTACATCCATACAAACACGGGCCATGTGCTATGGTTGGTGTTCTGGTTGCCAAACGGATTCATGCCATCTGTACATGCGCCGAGCACGATGTTCCTTGCATCACATTTGAAATACCGATAGAAGCTGTTGAACGCTCTCCACAGGCTTCCATCCTTGACGTGTCTCAGCTTCGGGTCATCTCCATCATCGGGCTTCTTCCTCTCCGTGTGCCAGCGCATTAGCTTTGGTTCCTTGGGATCTACAAAATACCGCTGGAGACGAGGAGTGATCGGTAAGTACCATACAACTTTCTGGGGACATTTCTTCCCGGTCTTCTTGTATCGAGAAGCATTGCACACTGGACAACTTGTTTTTTTCGCGTGCTCCTTCCGATAAATTATGCAATCGTTGATGCATGCATGGTATCTAACGTGCGGTAGATCAAGAGGGCACACGATCTTCTTGGCCTCATCAACACTTGTATGGCATAGATTCCCCGCGGGAGGAACATCCTTTAGGTACTTGAGATGCTCATCGAGGCTAGTGTCGGTCCATTTGTTTTTAGTCTTCGTCTTCAGGAGTTGGAGCGTGAAACTCAAGCGGGTCACCTCAGGATTGCAACCATCATACAATGGAGTGTTCGAGTCTACCACCAGTTGCTCCAGCTTCGCCTCCTCTCTAAAAGCAGCTCTCTCAGTACTCATCTCCTTGCGAAGCAATGCTTGAACATGAGGGCCCCGCACGATTGTACTTAGTACCGACGAACTCTGTTGCGTGGAGTCCACGTTGTTCTCTCCGCGGCCATGTCTGGCCCCTTCTCCTCCGCCATGTCCGGCCCCTTCTCCGCCGCCATATCCGGCCTCTTCCCCGCCGCCATTATCGATCATCTCTTCGTCGTCTTGCCCCGTGTCATCATTGCCTGCCCCGTCGGCGTCCTCAACATCGTCATCCACATCTTCAATTATCCACCGAGTATAGCCATCCATGAAACCAGTCATTAGCAGGTGCACTTCGACACGACCATCGTTATAGGGGTCGAGCCAAACTATTCCTTTGCATTTCTACATGGACATAAAACCTCTGTCCGGTTATTTTCTTTCATGTCCTGCACCGCCGACCGCAACCACCTGTCCACCATCGTTCCATAGACCATCATGAACGTCTGCACGGTAATAAAAAACAAATTGATTATAAAAATGCGTGCATGCATCAAAGTCATACAAAAATTCTGCATGACCTTCCCTAAAAATAGGACATATATAGATCCAGAGTTTGCCCGGAATTAGCCGAAACAGAAATAAATCAACATTTCGGCAAAACATAGTCAACTCAAAAGCACAATTTGGCGTCAAATCATGCCACACACACAATTTCAATAATATTGCCCAATTATCATATCATACACACATACACATATTTCCATTTTGCAAAAGCATGAAATTTTAATTTACCTCTATCTCGAGATCGAGCACACGGTGGAGATGATCATGTAGGGAGATCAAAAGTGCACAAAGCTCTTCTTGACAAAGATAGATCTAGTTAGGGGGCAAATAGGTCACTTGAATAAATGCTACATCTACCTAGCTAGCTACTTTGGGAGGAGACAACTTCATCTAGTGGAGGGAAGGAAAAAGATAAAGGAGATGCATTAATGGAGGTGGTGTAGTTAGCTAGGAAATGAAGAGAGAGAAAGGTAGGTAGAAGAGGGAAAGTGATGGGGCAGAAGTCTTGAGGAAGAAGAAGAGTGAGAGAGGGAGGATGGGGGAGGTAGGGGTAATGGAGGAGAGGAGATGGGGGAGGGGATGACGGGTGGGGAAAAGGTGGTGGGGTGCTGCGCCTTAGCAATAGCACGGGAGGAAAAGAGCGCTACTGCTAAGGGTGTAGCAACAGTGTGCTTTAAAAACACGCGCTACTGCTAAACGGGCCAACCGTGAGAACAATTTCAAAATTAGCAGCAGCAACATGACAAAAAAGTGCACTACTACTATTGCTTTAGCAGTAGTGCGCATCGCGCCACCGCGCTGCTGGTGAACTGAGGTTGTTGGGTTCTGCCGGTAAATTTTTGTAGCAGCACGGTTTATCCATCAAGCGCTACTGCTAAATTTTCATCAGCAACGCGCTTTTCTTAAGATCGCTACTGCTAAGTAGCAGTAGCGCCTCTTTTTGAGCCGCGCTCCTGCTAAGATTCTGTTTATAAGGTTCTCCCTAGTAATGTGTGTTTGTTGGGATCCGATGAACTTCGAGTTTATGCTCAGATCTATTTTATCTATGAAAATTATTTGAGTTTTGATCTCTTATATGCATGATTACTTAGAGCCTCATATCTCTTCTTCAAATCTTTGGTTTAGTTAGGCCGACAAGATCAATTTTTCTTGCCATGGGAAGAGGTGCTTTGTGATGGGTCCGATCTTACGGTGCTCAATCCTAGTGATAGAAGGGGAAATGACACCTAGGTATCATTGCTATTAAGGTTAATAAGATGGGGTCTATTCCTACACGAATAGATCTTGTCTACATCATGTCATCGGTCTTATTGCATTACTCCGTTTCTCCATGAACTTAATACACTAGATGCATGCTGGATAGCGGTCGATGTGTGGAGTAATAGTAGTAGATGCAGGCAGGAGTCGGTCTACTAATGTTGGACGTGATGCCTATATAATGATCATTCCCTGGATATCGTCATAATTATTTAAAGTTCTATCAATTGACCAATAGTAATTTGTTTACCCAACATATGCTATTTTTCTAGAGAGAATCTACTATTGAAATCTACGGCCCCCGGGTCTCATCTTTATCATATTTGCCTTCAAGAAATATTTATATTCACTTTTATTTTCAGATCTATTAATCCAAAACCCGAAAAATATCTTACTGTAATTTATTGTTATTTCCTTTATCTCGTGTTCCCGCGAGATCTATTTATCCAATATACTACAATTTTATCTATCTTATTAACTCTGTAGGGATTGAAAACCCCCTTTTTACGTCGGGTTGCAAGTATTTGTTCTTTGTGTGCAGGTACCATTTATGTAATGTTGTGTGGTTCTTCTACTGGTTCGATAACCTTGGTCTCATCACTGAAGGAAATACCTACCATAGTTGTGCTGCATCATCCCTTCCTCTTTGGGGAAATACCGACGTAGTTCAAGCTGCATCAATGAGCGGGAGAAACATTGTCAGGGGGATGCCTCGCTTTGATGAGTAGGGGTTGCCTCCTGAGGGCCATGAGGGCCTCGTGACAACCCCTTCCTGGCAGCTCTAGGCCCCGCGGGCTCAACGGCGAGGCATCCCAGGCGACGACGGAGGGGCGGCTTGAACCACGTGCCGTGAGCCCACTCGCTCCCACGCCCTGATACGTCTCCAACATAACTATAATTTTTGATTATTCCATGCTGTTTTATTATGGAGTCCAAATGCCACGCCAATTTACGATGATTTTTTATGGGCCAGAAGGAACACAACAAGACCTGGTTGCACCTGGGGGAGTCTCGAGGACGGGACAACCCACCAGGGCGCGCCAGGAGGACCATGCACGCCCTGGTGGGTTGTTCCCACGTCGGGTGCCACCTGGACCGACTCTTTTCTCTATAAATACCCCAATATTCCAGAAACCCTAGAGGAGTCGATGAAATTTTCTTCCAGCCGCCGCAGAGTATGGTACCACGAGATCCAATCTAGACACCATCACGGACGGGTTCACCACTTCCATTTTTGCCTCTCCGATGATGCGTGAGTAGTTCTTTGTAGACCTTCGGGTCCGTAGTTAGTAGCTAGATGGTTTCCTCTCTCTCTCTCTCTCTCTCTCTCTTGATTATCAATAAAATGGTCTCTTGGAGATCCATATGATGTAAGTCTTTTGGCGATGTGTTTGTTGGGATCTGATGAACTTTGAGTTTATGATCAGATATATCTTTTGATATCCATGGAAGTTATTTGAGTTCTTTGATCTCTTATATGAGTGATCTCTTATAGCCTCGTATTTCTTCTCTGATATTTGGATTTTGTTTGGCCAACTTGATCTATTTATCTTGCAATGGGAAGAGGTGCCTGGTAGTGAGTTGATCCCAGTGACAAGAAGGGAACCGACACGTATGTATCGTTGCTACTAAGGATAAAAAGATGGGATCCATATCTGCCGCAATAGATAAATGGATCTTGTCTACATCATGTCATCGTTCTTTTTGCATTACTCCGTTTCCATGAACTTAATACACTAGATGCGTGCTCGATAGCGGTCGATGTGTAGAGTAATAGTAGTAGATGCAGGCAGAAATCGGTCTACTAATCTTGGACGTGATGCCTATGTAATGATCATTGCCTGGATATCGTCGTAATTATTTGAAGTTCTATCAATTGCCCAACAGTAATTTGATCACCCACCGTTTGCTATTTTTCTCGAGAGAAGCCACTAGTGAAACCTACGGCCCCCGGGTCTTCTTTCTCATATATTTGCCTTGCGATCTACTTTTTCCTTGCATTTATTTTCATATCTATTAAACGCAAAAATACAAAAATACCTTGCTGCAATTTATTTATTCCGTGATCTATTTATCCCATCTACAAATTTACCTCACGTCCTTTGCCTATCTTGAGGCGCCGTACCCCGAACCGGGTTGACAACCCCTTTAACATGTCGGGTTGCGAGGTGTTGTTCTTTGTGTGCAGGGGCTGTTTACATTGTGTTGCTTGGTTCTCCTACTGGTTCCTTAACCTTGGTTTCATATATGAGGGAAATACCTACCACCACTGTGCTGCATCATCCCTTCCTCTTTGGGGAAATACTGACATAGCTTCAAGCGACATCACGCCCCTGGATGGTGGTGGTCCTCCGCCTGGGACGTGGCCATTGCACCGATCACGCGGGGAGGCCAGGTAGACCCCATGGCACCAAACCCCAAGGCCCGCCTCCCTTCTAGGAGGAGGCGGCTTGAGGGCGGCACCATCTCGCCCTCGCGGGCCCTGAAGAGAAGGAAGTGGGTTGCCACTGACGAGTAAGTCCTCTCCTCCCGCTGACCTCCACTCGACAAGCCCTCCTGAGCCCTTGGTTCTCATGTGTCCACCAGGCGAAGGAGCGAGGGTGCTCCCGTCGCCACTTTCGGGGGCGTCAAGGCGCTCAGCAGCCGTGCACCCCATGAGCCCGGCGCCCGAGCTCACGTGCACCGAGGAAGTCGCGCTCCTCCCAATGCGACCCTTGACAGTCCTTGACCTTGGGGCTCTTGCGTCCTCTGACGGGGGTGGCATCAGGCTCGCATGGGTATGCCGACACCCATCCCATCATCTCTTGGCGGCACTTGGATCTACTAAGAGCCGATGGGCAGCCTAACATCCGGTTCGCGCAGGGCCACGCCCCGTGCCAGGGAAACGGACGCGGGGGCGGCTGGCCCCGGATCAGGGCTCGGCGCGGCCGGACCTTCCCGTGCCTCTGCCGCGTCCAGGAGCGTTAAACGGGGTCCTGGACAAGCGTTAGAGATCGCGCGCGGCCCTGGCGCCACCTAGCATGGCCTGCTTCGGGATGCGAGGGGCGTGCTGAACCGGCTCTGCGATGTCGACTCGCACCTTGAGGCCGAGCATCTACGCCTGGAGCGCGGGTGGCGCTGGCTCAAAGTAGCCATCAACTTCAGCCACCTTCAGCATGAAGCCACTCGCTCAAAGGACGAGGAGTCCTCCGTGACAGCCAAAGAAGCCCGCGAGCGTGCCTTCGAGGAGGCTGAGGGCACAGATCGGTGGCGTGAAGCCGCCGAGAAACATGAGCGGGAGCTCCTGGCCTCCGCCGCAGCCCTGGAGCGCGAAGTCATCGCGCATGGTCCCGCGGAAGGGCCGTCGGTCCGTGAAGTGAGGCTCCGCGTCCTGGAAGAGGCACTGGAGCTGGTGGCGTCCTAGCAGAACCTGGAGCGTGATCGGCTGGAAGTGATGAAGCGCCAAGTGATGACCACCGATGCCGCCCTGGCCTCTCGGGAGGCGAGGGTTCAGCAGAGATTGACGAGGGGATCGTCGCTGGCCGCCAGGCCCACATCAAGGATCATCACAAGAAACTGAAGCTTCAGGAGACTTGCTTCTACACTCGGCGCGAAGAACTGAAGAGCGAGATCGACGGCCCCAAGAAGCAGCTGGCCGGGGCGGACAAGCGCCTGAAGGCTACCCTCGACGCCCAATCCACGGCCGAAACCGAGGTGGCATTCCTCTACCAGCAAGTGGGGGATGTTGCTTCCCTTGTGGAGTGGGCGACAAATGAGGCGAATCGGGCTCGAGGTTTGCAGCACATGCGTTCCATGATATTTCAAGACCTCGAGCGGTAGGCTAGTCGCGCCCTATGCTCCATCCACATGGAGAGTGTCTCCAACCCGCGTGTGCCTGACGATGGTGACTACCTCACCTTCTACACCAGGGTCGTGGAGCGGCTTGAAGGAAGCACAGAGAAGGTGCACAGGCTCATCGACGAGGAAAGCCGAACCTCCTCGCGCAGGCGTCGACGCGTGTTTTCAGTCATCTTCTTGGCTCCGACCCCGACTTAGACTTCGAGGCCATGCTCGACCCCGTCCCTAGTCTAATATGCGATGCCCTGGGGGATTGGGTGGAGGATCACATAGATGACCTTATCAGCGTCATGGACTTGGGGGTATCCAGTCCTGCCTGCTTGCGGCCCACCGCATGCCTTCATCGATGGCCTGGTACGACCCAGCTTCAACACCAACACTGCAAGACCCTCGCGAGGGGCCAAGCCTCGCAAGGTGGACAGCGCCAAGACCCCTGAAGGAGTGGCCTCCTCAGGAGGACTCCTGAGGGGCGGAGAGTTCTATGCAGCTACCTCATGAGGCTCAGCTGTCGTGAGCCATGACGACCAAGGCCAGGTGGGCGCCAGGCAGGTGCAGAGCGCATGTTTCCTCTTCGGTGCAAGGGAGGCAAGCCATAGGCGCGAAGCCCCGAGGAATCAGCCAAAGGTTTCCATTCTGGTGCAACGAGACCAGGACTGCCAGGACAGCAGGATGGAGGTCATCACCGAGCCCACCGCAGTGTCATGGCCAGAGGCTTTCCGCAAGCGAAGGCTACTTTTGTCAGGATAGACTGTACTACTTGTCCCCTTTCAAATCCCGCCATTGTGGAATACCTTCCCACTCATATTATGGAAGAGGACCAAGGCCACTATATATAGGACTTAGCCACCACCATAGGGGGGGGAGATCCATTCCGACCCAAGCACCACACCAGCTCAAGAACACCTCAACTCCTGAGGCTTGTTCATCCTTGTACTAGTTCATCCATAGCCCCTCAAGGCAATCCACTTCACCACACTGGATTAGGGTATTACACCAGAAAGGTGGCCCGAACCAGTATAAACCTTTGTGTCTTTGTGTCTCTGTGAGCACGACATGCTAGGCTAGGGAGGATCACGAGTAGGGAGGCTGGGCAGGTTGAGATCTCCGCACGCACCCCAGTGTTCAAACCTCTCAAGGCTTGACGGATCCCAAAATCCGACATTTGGCGGGCCAGGTAGGGGTGCGTCGGAATCCTCTTCCTTGACCTCCAGATCGTGCCACTGACCCATATGGCAGGCGCTCCTCCGTCGGCCTCATCGACGCGCGTTCCCAGAGAAGCGCCGGGGCTGCGCTGCTTCGCCCCCGCCCTACGGCAGGTGCAATGGCTGCCCAAGTTTCGACCGGAGATGCCGCCGCGCTATGACGGTTCGGCAGATCTGGCCCCCTTTCTTCAGGCATACGAAGAGGCAGTTTGGGCGGCTGGTGGAGAGGACAAGGTGAAGGCCAACTGGTTCCCCATGGCCCTCGTGGGCGTGCCACGTGCCTGGTTACTCAACCTGCCGTCTTCTTCTGTGGCCTCCTGGGAGGAGCCGCGCGACCTCATCCTCGCCCACTACGCTGCGCCGGCGCCCCCGGTCGTCGCAGCTCTCCTAGGCGGCTCGCAGGCGCCACCTTTCGACCGCCACATCAAGCAGTTCTACCGATAGGAAGGCAACATGCAGGCGGGCTGGGGGGCTCCCCCGGGCTGGGCGGCGCCCCAAGCTGATCTCGCCTTTGGCGCCAAGGATCACCCCATTGCCACGATGGGAGTAGGCGCGCTCCCGGTGCTCTTCACCCCCACCATCTGCCATGTGGCGATCACCAGGACCCTCATCAGTGGCGGGGCCGGCCTCAACATGCTCTCCCTAGAGGCGTTCGGCCTGCTCCACGTGCCACCCAGCCGGCTCCACCCCTCCAAGCCATTCTCTGAGGTCGGAGACGGCTCCACCTGGCCCCTGGGGAAGATCCGCCTCCCTGTCACCTTCGGGACCCGCAACAACTACCGCACCGAGCTCATCGACTTTGACATCGCCAAGATCGACCTGCCGTACAACGCTATTTTAGGATACCCAGCCTTGGCCTAGTTTATGGCTGCAACCCACCCCACGTACAACCTCATGAAGATGCCTGGAAGAAACGGTGTCCTCACGGTGGCGGGGGACACTAAAGGCGCGCTGCACGCCCTCAAGCTCGTCTTCAAGACAGCCGTGACCGCGATACCCGGCGAGAAGAAGGGTCAGGAGGCCCCAAAACGGCACCTGCCAAGAAGAAGCGGTTGTTCTCCCAAGACCGAGCCGAGACGAAGCAAGTGCCGGTCTGCGAGGACGGGATGGCTAACCCCACCTTCACCATAGGGGCTGGCCTCCCTCTGGATCAAGAGGACGCATTGATCAACTTTTTGCGGGCCAACAAGGATGTATTCGCTTGGCAACCCAAACACTTGGCTGAGATCCCGAGGAGGGTAATCGAGCAGCACCTGAGGGTATGTGCAAACGTGCGGCCGGTAAAGAAGAAGGCTTGCCGCCAGTCCACCGAGAAGAAGGCCTTCATCGTCCAGGAAACACGTAAGCTGCAGGCCGCAGGGGTCATCAGAGAGGTGTGGTACCTAGAGTGGCTGGCGAACCTCGTCATCGTCCCCAAGAAAGGAGGGAAGGAGCGCATGTGTGTCAACTTCACCAACCTCAACAAGTCCTGCCCGCAAGATCCCTTTCCGCTCCCTTGCATCGACCAGATCGTCGACTCCACCGTCGAGTGCGACTTGTTGTGCTTCCTAGATGCCTTCTCCGGCTACCACCAGATCAAGATGGCCATTGAGGACGTGGAGAAGATGGTGTTCCTCACCCCTTGTAGGGTGTACTACTACGCCGGCATTCCCTTCGGGCTGCACAACACTGGGACAACCTTCTAGCGGTTGATGCACATCGCCTTGGGTTCGCAGCTCGGGAGGAACGCAGAAGCCTACGTCGATGATATAGTGGTGAAGTCTCGAGAGGCCAGAACAATGATAGAAGATCTGGAGGAGACGTTCGCCAGCCTGCGCACGGTGGATCTTCGGCTTAACCCCGAGAAGTGTGTGTTCGGGGTCCCTTCCGGCAAGCTGCTGAGCTTCTTGGTATCGCACAAAGGGATTGAGGCTAACCCAGAGAAGGTCAAGGCGATAGAGGATATGAACCCCCACACAGATCCTGAAGGAGATGCAGAAGCTGACTGGCTGCATAACCTCACTTGGGCGCTTCATTTCCAAGCTGGGGGAGCGCGCCCTCCCGTTTTTCAAGTTGATGAAAAGGAAGGATCCATTCGAGTGGAACCCCGAGGCAGAAGCAGCCTTCCAGGACCTCAAGAGATATCTGACCAGTCCGCCCGTGTTGGTGGCACCGTGCCCTCTCGAGCCCTTGGTGCTCTATCTGGCAGCAACCTCTCACTCAGCAAGCGCCGCCCTGGTGGTGCTAAGGAAGGAGCACCCGGTCAAGAAGTCGCAGCAGGATGCACAACAGGCAAGCGAAGCGCAACACACACCGGGGGAGGCATCTGAAGTCTCGGCCGGCGCAGCGGTCGACATTTCTCTTGAGGCCACGATTGACCCCGTGGCTGTCGAGGCTCCGGAGGACGGGCCTCATGAGGCCGCAAAGGATCTGTGCCCTCCTGGAGAACAAGATTCTGCTAACGCTTCCCCCCTCAACGAGCACCCCGTCTAGTTCGTCAGCACAATACTGAGGGAGACCCGAGGATGCTACCCCATGCCACAGAAGCTCTTGCTCGCACTTCTAGTCGCCTCCAGGAAACTATGCCACTACTTTCAAGGCCAACCCATCAAGGTTGTCTCAGCATACCTGCTGGAGAGGGTGCTCCAGAGCCCGAACGCAGCTGGGTGAGTTGCTGAATGGAACATTGAGCTTCAAGCATTCAATCTCGAGTTGAGTACCACCAGGGTCATCAAGGGCACGGCCCTCGCGGACTTCGTGGCCGAGTGGACTGACGCTCCAGACCACGGAGCAAGTGAGGATTGCACCTTCAAGAAGAAGCTCGAGGCCTGCAGCAGGGGCTGGCTCGACGAGCTGCAGTCCGTGCTGTGGTCCATCCGCACCACCGCGACCGAGCCAACAGGAGAAACACCCTTCTTCCTCGTCTACGGAGCAGAAGCAGTCCCCCCTCACGAGGTCAAGCATCACTCCACGTGGGTCCTGGTGTTCGACGAATCGCAGAAGGACGCCACGTGAAGGACGGATCTCGTGCTGGGGAGGAACACCGCCATCAAGCCTCGCTCTGGGTAGCGAGGTACGAGCAGGCGCTGCAGTGGTACCACTGCCGCAGCATCCTCTCCAAGACATTAGAGGTGGGCGATCTCGTCCTGAGGCGGGTGCTCTCTAGGGAGGGGCTGCATAAGCTCATTCCCATGTGGAAGGGCCCTTTTAGGGTTGCTTGTGTCTCTAGGCCTGGCGCCGCGCACCTGGAGACACAGGACGGGGTCCCCATCCAGAGCGCCTAGAGCATCCAGCACCTCCGGAAGTTCTACCCCGAAGAAAGGCTCCGGCCTGTGAAGCAAGGCTCCGGCCTGTGAAGGTCTCCGCTCGTGACACTCTCACGTAATAATGAGTGGGGCTGTACACGCCCCGGAGTCTCCTGAGAGTCGCCCTGGGGCCTCATGGGGGCTCCCTCCCACGTCCTAGTGGTAGCACTTACCTCCGCGCTGGTGAGAAGACTAGATTAGGTGCCGGACGCGGCTATTCATTTGCTTTCCGAAGTTGCTTGCAGTTTTCTTAGTAGTCTTTCAATGGATTTGGTATTCTCGAATGCTGGTTCCCCGAGTTGTGTTTGAGACTAAGCTATTTTGGTCTAAGGACATGAGAGAGGTGGCAGTCGCCCACCGCTTCTCCTCGCGCTCCTCGGGCGTGGGGCTAGGTAGGTGTGTGCGCGCCCAGGGCCTGCCTTTGCGCACGCACCACGCCGAACCCTGTTATTTCGGGTTCATCCTCGCGAGGAGCCCTCGAACGAGTCCGCTGGCGCCAGCACCCCACATGTCCGTGCCCCCCGGGCAGCGCGACGCGGTGCATCAGGTCCAAACCACCCTATGGCAGGGGGCTTGCATAAGGGGGAATAAGTCGCTCAACAAATTTTCTTTTCGTTCAAGGGATAGCTCTGCCCTACCGCGGCTCCTGAGGGTGCAAGGCGTATCTCCGGAAGGCACATGGCGTGCGCCCTAGGGCCCCTGTCAAATACCTAAGGTTAGGTCCTCATGAGGTGAAGGACGACTGCACATACCAAGCTAAGCCTTCCTACCTTAGCCCACTCAAATTTCAAACACTGCAACACAGCATCAAGACAACAATTATAGCATAAAAGGCATAGCGGCAACGGTTCATTACATGCCCTCCTGGGGTACATTCTTTTTTTGGATTGTAGAAAAAAGGAAAAGCTAAACAAAGAGGGCCCGAAGGCGTGCAAGCTTGGCACCAGCGCCGCATCCTCAAGCAGTGCATCAAGGTAGCCCGTTGCTCCACCAGTTCTTCCACAGGAGATCTGGGGACACCGGCCTTGAGTCCAGGTTCGCTGCCCCCCAGCTTCAAGCCAGGCTCCTCTCCAGCTTCACTGGAGTGCTGCGGCGGGATGAACCACTGGCGTCCTCAACACGAGCACGACGACGCGGAGGCCGGTCGTAGCCACCGCTGCTCAAGCTCTCATCCGAGGAAGAGCTGTCATCACAGGAGGAGGAGTACGTGTCGCCAAGGCCAAGCTCGCCGTCACCACCATCATCGTCGCTGCTGTCCTCCGGGCAGCACCCCACGTGGCGGCCGTCCCCCCTGAACACCCTCACATAGAGGGTCGCCAAGCCGTCGTAATTGAAGCGGAGGGTACACCTTTCGCCCAGGCAACACGCGCGGGCGAAGGTCTGCCAGCCGCGGGCCAGCACCACGCTGCTAGAGGCGGAGATCTCGGTGCTAACCCACGAGGCTCTGCTGCAGCACCCGTCAGCCTGCAACCATACGCCGGCAAGCCCTGAGGAAGGAAGCTCACCGGGGAAGAAGCATGGGAGCCGGAGCGAGGTGCCTGCCGGACTCTCCGACCACACCACGAACTCAGGGAGCACCTCCAGCGAGAAAAAGCGCGACCGAGGCGGGCGCACGACCACGGCGCACCTTCCTTCATCACGGGGACTGCTCTGGAGCCAGTGGCCCCCGCCGCGGGAGGAAGTGCCATCGCGGACGCTTGGAGCAATGCCACCTTTAGGGGGCACGCGCCCGTGCCCCCTGGGTGCTTTCGGAGAGACCGCTGGGTGCTTGCGGGGACGGCCGCGGCCCCTCTTCGGAGGGAAGAGGCTGGCCCCTCCTTGGGGGCCTTCCCTTTCTCGGCTGCTGAGAACCTCTTCGGCGATGCCATGGGAGCAAGAAAGAGAGGAATGAAGCAGGCAGGAGCAACACGAAAGAAAGACGGACAGGGGGCTCCACCCCTTCCTCACATTTATAGCCAAGGGAGGCCAACCATCGACTCCATGACCTCGCGCCATCATGACCCTCTGCATGCGGCATCGACCAGTCAAGTCGAGCAGTTGTCGATGCAGCGTTGGGAAACGGAGTCGCCCAGGTCCAATCAATTGCCACGCGTCATCAAAGCCACAGGCGGTTAGGGCCCGCGGCGCTCTGCACTTGCCCTTTGGCTTTGCCTATAAGCCAAGTCCGAGCGCGCCTTGGGCCCGGGGGCTATTGTCGGCGTCCTGGACTTGGGGGTATCCAGTCCTGCCTGCCTGCGGCCCACCGCATGGCTTCATCGATGGCCTGGTACAGCCCAGCTTCAACAACAACACTGCAAGACCCTAGCGAGGGGCCAAGCCTCGCGAGGCGGATGACGCCAAGACCCCTGAAGGAGTGGCCTCCTCAGGAGGACTCCTGAGGGGCGGAGAGTTCTATGCAGCTACCTCATGAGGCTCAGCTGACGTGAGCCATGACGACCAAGGCCAGGCGGGCGCAGAGCGCAGGTTTCCTCTTTGGTGCAAGGGAGGCATGCCACAGGCACAGATTCCCGAGGACAGTCAAAGGTTTCCATTTTGGTGCAACGAGACCAAGACCGCTAGGACAGCAGGACGGAGGTCATCACCGAGCCCACCGCAGCGTCATGGCCAGAGGCTTTCTGTAGGCGAAGACTACTTTTGTCAGGATAGACTGTACTACTTGTCCCCTTTCAAATCCCTTAGTTGTGGAATCCTTTCCCGCTCATATTTCGGAAGAGGACCAAGGCAACTATATATAGGATTTAGCCACCACCATAGGGGGGGAGATCCATTCCAACCCAAGCACCACACCAGCTCAAGAACACCTCACCTCCTAAGGCTTGTTCATCCTTGTACTAGTTCATCCATAGCCCCTCGAGGCAATCCACTTCAAAGGTGGCCCGAACCAGTATAAACCTTTGTGTCTTTGTGTTTCTATGAGCTCGACGTGCTAGGCTAGGGAGGATCACAAGTAGGGATGCTAGGCAGGTTGAGATCTCTGCAAGCACCCCAGAGTTCAAACCTCTCAAGGATTGCCGGATCCCGAAATCCAACATTTAGCGCGCCAGGTAGGGGTGCGTCGGAATCCTCTTCCTTGACCATAGGGGGAGATCCATTCCGACCCATGCACCACACCAACTTAAGAACACCTCACCTACTGAGGCTTGTTCATCCTTGTACTAGTTCATCCATAGCCCCTCGAGGCAATCCACCACACCACACTGGATTAGGGTATTACACAAGAACGGTGGCCCGAACCAGTATAAACCTCTATGTCTTTGTGTCTCTGTGAGCTCGACACGCTAGGCTAGGGAGGATCACGAGTAGGAAGCCTGGGCAGGTTGAGATCTCTGCGCGCACCCAGAGTTCGAACCTCTCAAGGGTTGCCGGATCCCAAAATCCGACAGACCTTATTGTAGAGTTCGCCCCCGACAGCCATGAAGATCAGCACAAAGCCGAGGAGCATGGGGCTGTCGTCAATGGTGATGATGATGCTTCCCTTTAGGACGCTTTCCTTTCATTTTCCTGCTGACATTTTGAATGTAACCCCGCGGAGATGTAAAGGGTACTAGGGGAAAACTGCTTAATGATATATGAGTAGCACTACGCTCCCTTAGGTTGCTTTTCCGCTAATTCCGCACCCAACCCCCGATCAAGGGTCGATCATCACTAGTATGCTGGCTCACGATGCCCAGTCAAGGCCAAGAGATGTGTGCTCCTGAGGTCAAGGACCGAGGGCAACGCGTGCCTGCAGGCTCATTTAAGAGCGTCGCGCGAGGACTTAAGCACCAAAGTCTTCGTGAGATGTGTGTAGGGGCAGGCCCATGGCCGATGCGGCCGGGGTCCTCCGTGCTGCTGGGGCTGGCTTGAGCGCAGAAATCGGCCGAGCCCCTGCTCGCAGAGCGATCGGGAGGTGGGCATCAGGCAGCCATTGCTGCCCTCACGAAAATACGAGAAATGAAAACACCGCAAGAAAAAATCTCGACACCCCCCACCCCCTTCTGAAAAGTACGCAAAAACTCCAAGCTTTATTCGAGGAAATCGCAATTGGTTTACAAGAAGCAAAGGAAGTTGCCGCGTCCAGCGCCTAGACTAGTCTTCCCATCAGCACTAAGCATGGGGCCTCCACTTGGGCGTGGGCATAGTCCTTGTTTGACTGTTCCGCCAGTGCAGAGCATGGGGCTTCCGCTGGGGCGTGGGTGGGAGCTCCCGTGAGGCAGTGGAGCAGCGCACCGGGAGCTCCGGGGTGTGTACAACCCCACTCATTATTAGGTGAGAGTGTCACAGGTAGAACTTGTGGAGGTGCTGGATGTTCCATGCTTTCTGCACGGGGACCCCATCCTCCGTCTCCAGGCGCGTGACGCCAGGCCTGGAGATGCGTGCGATCCTGAACGGACCCTCCCACATGGGCGAGAGCTTGTGAAGGCCTTCCCTGGAGATGACCCGCCTTAGGAGGAGGACTCTGACTTCGAGAGTCCGATAGCGGATGTTGCGGCTGTGGTAACGCTGCAAGGCCTGCTGGTACCTTGCAGCGCGGAGGGAGGCTTGACGAGGAGCTTCCTTGCCGAGCACGAGATCGGTTCCCCGCATGGCATCCTGGCGCGCCTCATCGAATACGAAGACCCGCGGGGAGCCATGCTTGATCTCAAGCGGAAGGACCGCCCCTGCCCCATAGACAAGGAAGAACGGAGTTTCGCTGGTGGGCTTAGTCGTGGTGGTGCGAATGGACCATAACACGGACTGCAGCTCATCCATCCAACCCCTATCGCAAGCCTCAAGCTCCTTCTTGAAGTTTCTAGCCTTGAGGCCCCTGAGGACCTCCGCTTTAGTGCGCTTGGCCTGGTCGTTGCTTCGCGGGTGCGCCATCGAAGCGTAGCATATCCATGTTCCAAAGTTAGCACAATATGGCCTGAAGAGGTCGCTTGTAAACTGGGAACCATTGTCGGTGATGATGAGGTTAGGGATGCCGAACTGGCTCACGAGGCCCTTGATGAACTTGACAGCCGAGCCCACAGGGATGGTGCGCATGGGTTCCACCTCTGCCCAGTTGGCGAATTAGTCCATGGCTATGTAGAGGTAGCGGTAGCCGCCGGCCGCCCGTGGGAACGACCCCGGTATGTCTAGCCCCCAAGACCGCAAAGGGCCACGAGGGCAGGATCTTCTGGAGCCCCTGCGCCGGTTGGTGAATCTGCTTGGCGTGGAACTGGAAGGCCTCATAGGACCGAACCAACTCGGGGGCGTCGTGCAGTGTCGTGGGCTAGTAGAACCCGTCGTGAAACACCTTGCCCATGAGAGTGCACGACGAAGAGTGTTGCTCGCAATCTCCCCCATGGATATCGGCCAGCAGCTTGCACCCTTGATCTTCTAAAATGCATCTTAACAAGACGTTGTTAGGACGCCTGTGGTATAGCTTGCCATCCTACAAGTAGTAAGCGGTGGCCTGGCGGGCCACACGCTCCGCGTCCTCCTCCTTTTCAGGCAGGGTGCCATGGAGCAGGTATGCCTCGAACTCCTGTGTCCAACTGCCCTCATGAGGCGCTAGTGCTAGGAGCAGACGGGCTCCTAAGATCGGGCCACAGGCCGGGGGCACCTGTGGGTGGTGCCAGAGGCAGCTCCTCTAGAGGCAGCATTGTTCCTGCTATCGGAGGCACGACTGACGGCCTGAAGAGCCTTTCTTCAAAGACACTAGGGCTTTGGGGTTCACGACGCGATGCCTGCTTGGCGATATCGTCTACTTCCTTGTTCACGCCCCTCGGGACGTGTTGCAACTCCAAGCCCAAGAATTGCCTTTTCAATTTTACATACCTCCTCCAGGTATGCCGCCATGTGCTTGTCCTTCGTCTTGTACTCCTTATTGGAGAAGTTGACGAGGAGCTGGGAATAGCCCTTGATGGTGAGGCGCTTGACCCCCAGGGCGGCTGCGGCTTTGAGCCCGGAGATCAAGCCCTCGTACTCCGCGATGTTATTGGAGACCTTCTCGCCGTGCTGGAAGCAAAGCTGGACGGTGTAGTAGAGTTTGTCTTTGCTCGGGGAAACGAGCATCATCCTGGCTCCCATGCCCTGCCGCATGAAAGCTCCGACGAATTGCATGACTCAGCCATCGGTGCCTCGTCGCCCGGTGCCAAGGACCGGTCCGCGTGCAGCTCTTGGTCATATGCGTCTGTCCATTCCATCACAAAGTCGGCAAGCACCGCTCCCTTGATCACCCTGGTCATACTAAATTCTAGCTAGAAGGCTTGTAGCTCAATGTTCCACTCGGCGACTCTGCCGACATCGTTGGAGCTGTGTAGCACCCTCTCCAAGGGGTATGCGGTCACGACCTTGATGGGGTGGCCCTGGAAATAATGATGCAATACTACAAGAAAAAGACACATCCATGACATTTTGGGCCAAACGAAATTTTGTTCTGTCATACTTATGACACTTCTATCACGATAATTGTAACAAAACCCGGTATCATCATAGATGTGGTGGGCTCCTACTTCTATGACAAAAAATCAGGACAGAAAATGGGCTTTTCATCCTGGGCTGGCCGGATACGCACCTGCATGACATTCTTTGGGCTGTCCATGACGGAAAAAAACCGTGGTAGAAGCGAGGGCGAGGAAAATTTCGGCGAGTTCCCGGTTACGGTGGGTGGTCGGGGGCCGACGGATGCGCGTTTCTCTCGCACACGTACGCGCGTGTGTGCGGGGCGTTGGCTCTAACTGAACCCGAGGGAGGCGTTGGGCTCTAACTGAACCCGAGCAATTGCACTGCAGGCTATGAGTTACTGAACCCGAGCGATCGATCGATGGCAGTTAACTGAACCCGATCGACCGATTCCTTCGCTACTGCTTCTAACTGAAGCTGATCGATGTTGCCTCTGGATGAACAGTGAGCGTTGCGGGGGGAGGGGTGGGGGTTGGATAAAACAATGAGAGGTGGGGTTGGATGAACAGGACCCCAATCGATCGAGCCGGTTGGGACTGGATGAACAGGACCCCGTGGAGGGCTGGATGAACAGGACGACCCCGTGGAGCGCTGGATGAACAGTAGACGGTGGAGGGGTGGATGAAGAGTAGTCGTGGAGGGGTGGTTGAACATGAGCCTGTGGAGAGAGGTGGTTGAATAGTAGCCGGTGGAGTAGCGTGCGGTGGAGGCTGGATGAACAGGAGCCCGTGGAGGCTGGAGGAGGTCGACGGTGGATGAATAGTAGCTCGTGGAGGATGGAGGAGGTCGACGGTGGAGATGAACAGTATCCCATGGAGTCCCGTTTTGCGGTACGCCACACCCCTCCCGATGAACAGGACCCCGTTTCGACCGTAGCGCTCCAACACAAGTCCGTTTAAATGCATTTTGCGGGACACCACCCTTCGATCAACGGGACCCGTTTGGCCGTAGGAGGTCCGTTTCCTCCGTTTTGTGGTACGCCAGACCCCTCTCGATGAACAGGATCCCGTTTCGAATGTGGCTGGTCGAACGCAAGGCCGTTTCCTCCATTCTGTGATACGCTAGGCCTCGTTTCCATTGCTTGTTCCGTCCAAGCCGGTGGGCTCCCACGCGTTCTATTGCCTCCCGACGAACACGACGCATTCCGTTGCCTCCCGATGAACACGACACATTCCGTTGCCTCCCCATGAACACGACGACAACGCAGTTTCTCCGTTCCTACCCAGCCATGTACACAAGCCCTGGCCGTACGTATGTGCGAGTAGGCATTCGAGACCCGCCGTATGTATGCGTACATGACGTATGGTCAGATTTTCTTGCACCTTGGCCGTTGTACGTACGTGTACATGCTACGTGCGCCCCTCTACTACGACACATGTGCACCTCTACTAAGACACGTGCGCGCCTCTACATCGATCAGTATGTACATACACATTCCCGACCAGAATGGCAACACTACGTACGCTTCGACCAGGTGGGTCCCGACTGTCAGGCACTTCCCTGCGTGCGAAGATGTAGCTGGTGGGTCCCAACAATCAGGGGGGTGAATCATTTTTTTTCGGACGCACTTCCTTGCGTGCGAAGATGTAGCTGGTGGGTCCCAGCAGTCAGGGGGTAAATGTTTTTTCGCGAAATATGGTGGCCCGTTCGGTGGGTCCCTGCTGTCAGGTGGAGGAATAATTATTTTGCGCGTAATAACGAGGCACTTCCTTGCAGCTGCCGTGGACCTAGCTGTCAGTCTCTCCACGTACAGTACTCTTTCGATGGAAGTCGTTCCTTGACCACGTTGGCCACGCCGCGCCGAGAGCACCAGGGCGATGGACGACGGCGAGGCCTAGGAAGGGGATGACGCGGAGTCGGGGAAGACGTGGCAGTGGAAGCCCGCGCAGAGAGGAGTACGAGGGTTCACTGGTTCGGCTGCGGTGTGAGGCTGCCGTCGCTGTAGAATAACAGGGGGTGTGGGTGAGTAGAGGGATGGCCTGGCCAGCGGTGGGAGTAGTGGGGGGCGGTGAGGCCTCCGCGGCATCACAGCCGGCCAAGGGAGGCAGGAGCATGCGGCACGACCGGCGCTGGTTTGGTCGGCTAGAGCAAGAAGACCAGAGGTTGAAGAAGCACTACGGTCGTTGGATGGACATCGTATGGTCACTGGAGCTAGAATCATTCATATTGACTAAGTCGACAAAGCCCTCCGTCCCCGTCAACTTAGTTGGCCCACAAGTCATCCTCCCACTATGGTGGGTCCCAGCTAGCAGGGGGTATTCATTTTGCGTAATAAGGAGGCACTTCCTTGCATGTGAAGATATAGCTGGTGGGTCCGACCTGTCAGCGGGGGAACGTTTTTTCGCGAAATTCAGAGGCCCTTCCGGTGGGTCCCAGCTGTCAAGCCGTGGACCCAGCTATCAGCCTCTCCAGGTACAGTCCACGTCCGATGGATGTCGTTCGTTGACCACGTTGACCAGGCCGCGCCGAGAGCACCATGGCGGTGGACGACGGCGAGGCCTAGGAAGGGAACGACACGGAGCCAGGGAAGACTCGGCATTGGTTGCCCACGCGGTGAGGAGTACGAGGGTTTACTGGTCCGGCTGCCGTCGCCGGAAAATAACAGGAGGTGTGGGTGAGTAGAGGAATGGCCTGGCCAGCAATGAAGTAGAGTGGGGCGGTGCGGCCTGTGCGGCAGCACAGCCGACCATGGGAGGCGGGAGCAGGCCGTCCCACCGGAGCTGGTTTGGGCGGCTGGAGCAAGAAGATCAGATATTGAAGAAGCAGCATGGCCGTTGGATTAACATCCAACAGTCACTGCTGCTAGAATTGTTTATGGACTAAGTTGACAAAGCCAAAGTACACATCAACCTAATAGACCCACAAGTCACCCTCCTAATCTGTCCCAAATAGCTTATAGCCCGAAATTTCTAGCCAGATTCAAATTAATTTTAAATCTAAATATACCTTAATTTAAATTCAATGAAATTTTACCTGCACAAAAACAATGAAATTTAAAATATCAAAATCCGAAAGAAAACAGTATTTTGGAACTAATTGCCTGTTTGCTGTATTATTTCATTTTACAGCCCATTTATTATTACTTATTGCCCATTTCTTATTACTTATAGCCCATTTTCTGGGCAAAATACATCCCTCCATGTCTTGAAAGATTTCCGGCCTAGCAGGGCGTAGAAAAGCAAGTAGGCCTACATTGGTTATTCTGCAAAAAAAAATAGCTGGCTAGCCATTTTCAGAAAGGGAAAAAAAAATTGGATGGTCATGTGCTAAACATATGAAATAAAAGCTTGGGCTAGACGGGCCACGGGTCTCGCACAACCCAGTTGATACCCTTCTCCGTCCCGAAAAAACAAAATTACTCTGCGCGCTGCTGGGTCCTACTGTCATCCTCACCATTGATGAGGAAATGACTACCTTGGATACGACCAAAAATATTGCATACATGCGTATTTGTTAGGTGATTTCTGGTGCAAACTATTCAATAACCTATTTGATAGAGGCGGGGTGTCCCGATCTTTCGATGAGATGATAACTATCGATTTGGTGGAGACGACTTTGATGATCCGACTGCAAACATGCACGATGTTGCGCCTTAGCAATCGCTAAACCAATCTCCTGAGGTTATTGACCATGCCGAAGCACGATCAACCTGACCACGAAGGTCTATTCCTGCAAGCAATCGAACAACGAGCAAGAATATGATAAAAGCAATCTGAATATTGCGAATATGTATGAAGTATTGATAAAGGTGGGGATCCAAAAGCGGTCTTGGTCTGGTCGTTGGACACAACCAAAGTACACGAAGTTGTGTTGGCTAACTTTCAACTAAACAAATCCCGAGGGAAAAGCTACTAAATGGATCTACTTATATAGGAGCAAGGGGTGGTGGCCAAGGAGGTGGGAGAACGTCCCAAGGCAGCCTAAAACAAACCCTAGGTCATACAAGGCTCATGGGCCCAAGTGGAGGTGATGCAACACCTTTGGACTTGTAGGTTGACTCGGATTTTGGTGCAACGTCAGATTGTTTCGTCCATAACTCAACATTCTGGATGAATTTGACGGTGATTCCAATTGTGTTGGAAAGTGCACGAAATCTACTATCCAACAAAAAATAATCACCCAATTCGGAGTCCGTATGAAGTTATTGGCGTTTTGAGTCAGGTATGTCTGAGTAGTCCGAATCTGAATCCAGAACATGAGAGACTTGGACTCTATCTTCTCTTGGCCCAAAAGTGACGTGAGAGGACTTTTTTAATAGCACATAAACTTCTTTTTTCCCCTTATCTTCATATGTGGATTAAACAAATGTCCCATACACCTACAATTAGACATGGCACAAAAGTCTGTTAAGTATTTTTGTCCTGGATGACATAAATAAATTATTTCATAGTTTGCATTACAACTCAAATCACAAATATATATATATGTATGCAATATTTTTAGTCGTATCCAAGGTAGTCATGTCCTCCTCATCCTCCTCTTCTTGAAAACAAAGCCGTCCTTGGCGTTGCTTAATCTGAAATGTGGCTAACAGAAGAGACAAGTTGTACATGTTGTATATGTATATGTCATCCCTTTTTACTTCCCTCGATTTTTGCACATATGACACATGTATAAATGGGTAACTTTCATAGTTCATAAAATCTAAAGCCAAAAAATTATCACAAGAAGTAGAAGGCATTAAAATATTGCAACTCAGTTTGCACATATAAGTGAAGCTCTTATTCATTTCAAAAGATTGACAATGTTCATCATTAAACCATCCCAACATTGGTGAATAAACCTTACTTGCACCAAATTTACATGCTACAACATGCTTAAATAAGCAAACAAGCAATAAGTCATTGGACACAGAATTATCACCAAGATTAGAGGTCATATCAAAATGATTAAACATTGGTTCTTTTGCATCAACAGTTAATTCTGCGGGTGCACTCAAAATTGTTGGTATTTCAGTTGTTTGATCACATGGCAAAGTCAAATTATCAACATAGACCTCCAAAATAGGTGGTGTGATCAAAGTAGTGGGTAGCTCATCAGATGGTGCATTCAAATTGACAAGGCATTCATCAGTCTCATGTAGAGATGGAAGATCAGTACCTTTGTCATTACCTCTTATGATCAACTCAGATGATGTAGCCACTCTCGGGGGCGATGTGTCACATGGTGGAGGTGATGTAGTCCTCACAACAATGGATGTGGTTGTCATAGTATGCCTAGAAGTTGAAGGAACAATCATATCAACTCTTGGAATGTGCACCGTGTGCTTGTGTTCCTCGTGGCCAACACGTGGTTTTATTTCTTGTTTAGCTTTGCAAGCAAGATGAAACAAATGGTCCATAGGATAACACTTTTCATGAATTAGTATCTCTTGAATATCATGGTTTAATCCTCCCCAAAATCTATCCATAAAATCATCTTCACTTTCTTCTAAAGAGGAATGCAACAAGGTAGTTTGTAAATCATCATAGTATTTTGTTACAGTGTCACTACCTTGTTTTAAGTATTGCAACTTCTTAATCATGTCACGAGTATAATAAGCAGGGAAAAAAGTATTCGCATGGCAAGTTTCAAATCATCCCAAGTAGTAGGTATATAATCAGGGTGTAACCGACAATATTCACTCCACCAAACCAAAGCATAACTAGTGAAAGAACCAACCGCAACCTTAACCGTTTTATGTTCATCAAAATTATGGGAAGCAAATATATTTTTATGTCAAACTCCCATTCAATATATAAAGCAGGTCTAAAACGGCCATTAAATGGTGGTATAGATACATTAACCTGATCATGTGTATTTGGATGTTTGTGCACCTCTCGTGACGGTTGTGGTATTTGCAAAGGTGGTGGCACGTCTCCCATGATCAACAAAACTCATGAATTGACTCTGGATCCTGTCATGATTAGTAGAAACATGAAACAGAATCCAAAAAAATGTTCCTATGAACTACTTGGAAGTGGTGGTAAAACGCTCACAGTATAGCTAATCTCAATATCTTACAAGTTCTTACCATGCAACAGGTGGTGATTGGCAACCAGCGGTGTCAAATAACTCTGAAGATTGAGTAAAGCGATTGCCAGGGGAAAGTGCGTAAACACGGTGTAGAAATATGTGAAGCTTGGAAGGCTTAAGTATATGGTAGCAAAAGATTAGCAACAATCAATTCAGATATGCAATGTTGAAGAAACGCTCAACGACGGTACTGTGCTGGTCCTAGGCTAGACCGTACTAGAGACGCGACCCTAGAACACTAATGAGGTCACGGCGTAGCACAACTAGCATCAATAAAGGATATGAAGTAGCTCTGGACAGCAAGATATAAGTGAAAATCACAATAGCAGTAAAGATAATGATGAGAAACAACAACCAAGCTGGATATATCAACAACTTTCTCTCCATCTTTTCTCTGGAAAAGTTTGTGCCAATTTTCTAATAATTGTTCTCAAGAATGGCACTGACTCAAGCTTCCAAATGCAAAAAGAATAACTCAATTCCGAGTTGATATGAGGAGTCCAAAAATTCTAAAACTGGCTTGAAAAACTGGAATAAACTGTGTTCGCAAACTTCAGAGGGAAAAGACCTATTTAGAAGCTGTTTTTCAAGTGCCAAATATTGAACTAGCTTCTGCAACTATTTAGATGCGGCTCGTCGCTAGCTTTCATTTGATTACCCGCGGAGTCAAAACGGACTTCGTATGAAGAAGTTATGCCTGTTTTACTGAACAGTGCGCAAAACAGATTCCAATCCAAATTCAACTACGAGATTGAGTCTAGATAGATCCGAATTTGTTTTTCCTTCTTCCCTCTTTTTTTTCCTCACACTTTTTTCTTTTTCTTTCTCTGACTTTTTTTTAACTTTTTTTCTCCTTTTTTTCCTCTCTCCCTATTTCCAAAACAAACTAGATAAGATGCAGATTGGATCAAGCGAAGATGTGAACGATCTCAACTATGATTATAACAATGAACGGTGGGTAGCACGTGGTGGAAATTGATGTATGAGTGGTGGACAGCGGAAGGGATAACGATGCAGCGGCGGCGTGACTAATGTGAACAGAACTCGAAACTCTAAATGAACTAGACACTAAGACCAGCAACTCGACACGACGATGCAACCGATAATTCAATAATGCAAACAATGAAAAGAAAATTGCAAAGTCTCAGACTGGCTAGGACAAATGATGAATAGACTAACTTTTTGTGTGGCTTTTTCTTGGACAATAGGTAAGAAAATAAATGTAATCTAGGGATAACTGGAAATTCTCATCGAGCAACCTGAAAACTGATACCACTTGGTAGAGGCGGGGTGTCCCGATCTTTCGATGAGATGATAACTATCGATTTGGTGGAGGCGATTTTGACGATCCGACTACAAACGTGCACGACGTTGCGTCTTAGCAATCGCTAAACCAATCTCCTGAGGTTATTGACCACGCCGGAGCATGATCAACCTGACCACGAAAGTCTATTCCTGCAAGCAATCGGAGAACGAGCAAGAATATGATAAAAGCAATCTGAATATTGTGAATATGTATGAAGTATTTATAAAGGTGGGGATCCGAAAGCGGTCTTGGTCTGGTCGTTGGACACAAACAAAGTACACGAAGTTGCGTTGGCTAACTTTTAACTAAACAAATCCCGAGGGAAAAGCTACTAGATGGATCTACTTATATAGGAGCAAGGGGTGGCGGCCAAGGAGGTGGGAGAACGTCCCAAGGTAGCCTAAAACCAACCCTAGGTCGTACAAGGCTCATGGCCCCCAGTGGAGGTGATGCAACACCTTTGGACTTGTAGTTTGACTCGGATTCTGGTGCAACGTCAGATTGTTTCGTCCATAACTCAACGTTCTGGATGAATTTGAAGGTGAATCCAATTGTGTTGGAACGTGCACGAAATCTACTTTCCAACATAAAAAGAATCGCCCAATTCGGAGTACATATTAAAGAATTACTGGCGTTTTGAGTCAGGTATGTCAGTGCAGTCCGAATCTAAATCCAGAATGTGAGAGACTTGGACTCTATCTTCTCTTGGCCCAAAAGTGACGTGAGAGGACTTTCTGAACAGCACATAAACTTTTTCCCCCTTATCTACATATGTGGATTAAACAAATGTCTCATACACCTACAATTAGACATGCCACAAAAGTGTGTGAAGTATTTTTGTCCCGGATGAAATAAATAAATTATTGCATAATTTGCATTAGAAATCACCTCACAAATATATATGTATGCAATATTTTTGGTTGTATCCAAGGTAGTCATGTCCTCATCACGATTTATGTTATCCAGAACAAAAATACTTCACACACTTTTGTGTTTTGACTAATTCCTGGTGTATGGGACATTTGTACAATCCACATATGAAGATAAGGGGAAAGGAGAAGTTTAGGTTCTATTTAAAAAGTCCTCTCACGTCACTTTTGGTCCAAGAGAAGATAGAGTCCAAGTCTCTCACGTTCTGGATTCAGATTCGGACTGCACAGACATGCCTGACTCAAAACACCAACAACTTTTTCATACGGACTCCGAATTGGGTGATTCTTTTTGGAAAAACTAATGCCCACATGTGTGGGCGTTTGCACATCGCCCACACGCCTCCATCACCACTCATTTTGCCATGTATGAATAGATGACATCAGCAGAAATCTTTTTGGTTTTTGGCTTAAAAATGTTTTATCTCCTAATTAAAAAAGCGAATTAAAAATCCGTTTTCACCATTAAATCCGTCTCGACGAGATCTTCAAAACTAGACCCCATGTTGATATGTTTCAACGAAAAAAAATTTGTCCAAAAGTTTCCATGATGTTTACACTGTAGTTGCCATGGTGCTTAAAATAAAGTTGCCATGTGGCAATTTTAGTTTGTAGATCATGGCAATTTTAGTTTTTGATGATGGCAATTCCAGTACTTTGACCATGAAAATATTTTTTTGCATGAACCAAGGCAATTTTAAGGGCATGTATCATGGCAAAATTTACTTTTTAATATAGAAGAAAATAGCTGAAACATAACATGGCAATGAAACACCCTGACGGGTCCCGATCTAGAAGGGGATGAGGAAGGAGAGAACAGGGTAGGTGAGAGGCGTGGAGAAGGGGAGAATTGACTCGATCAAACACTCGCTGCCTGTTTCCATTGGTGCTTCATAAATAAGTAGTTGCCCTACCTGGGCTTCACTTACATGGCCTCCGGCCCACACACACACACACACGGGCCCCCAAGCCCACACACACCTAGCGTTGCAGTTCAGTTATCTGAATAATCGTGCACTTTCGATCGATCCGCTCTTGATGCATCAGTAGGCGCGACACTGTCCTCCCCTTGAGACGAAGCTCCTTCCCAAATGCAGGCTGATGGGTAGCGCTAGCGAAGAACGGCGTAATCTTCCCAAGTGGTGGCTGATGGTGGCATGTTTGCCCACTGGACACGGAGTTCCACAACTGGTGCATCGCCCTTCTTCATCATCCTCCGCTCCACGATCACCACTGGTTCCGTTTCACCTCCAGCTAGATCAGGCACCCGCGGCAGCTCGATGAAGACTGGAGTGTAATCTGGGGTGAAGGGTTTGAGCTGGGAGACGTGAAATACCGGGTGAATGCGGCTGTCTGGAGCCAACTGCAAGCGGTAGGCCAGGGTTCCAATCCGCTCTGTTACTTCAAACGGCCCGAAGAACTTGTAGGAGAGCTTGCGGCACGAAGCGGTTATGACGGTCGATCGCGCAGCGTCGTTGCAGTTTCGGGAGCACTTTCTCGCCAACATCGAATGCGCGCTCCGCGCGATGACGGTCGGCTTGCTTCTTGAAGCGAGTTTGGGCGCGCGCGAGCTGGGCGCGCAGCATCTCTGTGTGTGCTGTCCAGTCCAGCTCCGGCGACGCTGCTTGACCTTGTAAGGCGGAGCTCAGGTGTGGCAGACCGCCCAAATTCGGTTCCTTCCTGTACAAGGCCTTGAATGGCGAACAATTGAGCGACGAGTGATGAGTGGAGTTTTACCAGAATTCTGCTGCAGGAAGCCACTTGCGCCATTGCCGCGGCGTGTCATGCACCGCACACCGCAAGTACATCTCGAGACATTGGTTGACGCGTTCGGTCTGGCCGTCCGTCTGCGGGTGGTACGCCGTGGAGTAGAGCAGCTTGGTTCCCGCGGCGACGAGCAGTTTGCGCCACATTGCGCTCGTGAAAATCTTGTCGCGATCCGAGACGATGGAGTGAGGGACGCCGTGCAGATTGATGACGTGCTCCCAGAACGAGTGGGCGACTTGCGCAGCGGTGAAGGGGTGGTGTAGTGGGATGAAATGCGCGTACTTGGTCAGACGATCGACGACGGCCATGATGGCATCAGACCCATCTGATTTGGGTAGCCCCTCGACAAAATCCATGGTCAGATCGTACCAAGGTTCCGTTGGAATTGGTAGGGGTTGCAGCTTGCCTGCGGGATGCGTGTGCTCGTGCTTGGCATGCTGACAGATGACACACTGACGGACAAAATCCTCCACGGCGCGCTTCAGTCCAGGCCACGCGAACAGTTTCCGGACGCGATGGTACGTCGCCGTTGCACCGGAGTGGCCTCCAATAGCGCTGTGATGCAGCGCGGCGATCAACTTGGTCTGCAGCGCCGAATTGGCTCCAATCCACAGACGCCCGCGCTGCCTGATCACTCCATTCTGAAGCGTGCGCCCTTGATCATCCGTGGTGGTGACTGCTAGCTTGACCAGGAGTTCTTGTGAATCAGGGTCTGTCTCGTAGGAGTTCGCGACTTCTTGTAACCACTATGGCTGACAGACTGATAGAGCATCTAGTGTCAACAGATGGCCCACCCTAGATAGCGTGTCACCAGCACCATTGTCAACGCCTTTCTTGTACCGGAAGGTGAACTGCAGGCCCACCATTTTGGACATGCCCTTGCGCTGTAGCTCAGTCACCAGCTGTTGATCTCCGAGTGTGCAGAGGCTCTTGTGATCGGTGAGGATTTCAAACGGAGCCCGTTGCAGGTAAGGTCTCCACTTGTCGATGGCCATCATAACTGCCAAGAACTCCTTTTCATACGTGGACAACTTCTGGTTCTTGATCCCCAAAGCCTTACTGAGATAGGCGACGGGGTGGCCATCTTGGGTGAGCACCGCGCCCAATCCCGTATCGCACGCGTCAGTCTCAATTGCAAACGGGCGAGAGAAATCCGGGAGCGCTACCACTGGTGTGCTCACCATCGCTTGTTTCAGCATGTTGAACGCCTGCTGGGCCTTGTCGCTCCACTCGAATCATTCCTTGGTCAGGAGCTGGGTGAGCGGCTTCGCGATGATGCCATAATGTTGGACGAACTTGCGGTAGTAGCCGGTGAGGCCAAGAAAACCACGCAATTCGGTTGGTGTAGAGGGCACCGGCCACGCTTGCATCGCGCTCGTCTTGCTTGTGTCCGTGGCGACGCCGGCCTATGAAATGATGTGGCCCAGGTACTCGATGCTTTCTTGGGTGAAGGAACACTTGGAAGCCTTGGCGAACAGTTGATGTTCACGCAGCAGTTCGAGTGTGAGGCGCAAGTGTTGTTCGTGTTCCTGTAGATCAAAGCTGAAGACCAATATGTCGTCAAGAAAAATGATGATGAACTTACGGACGTAGTGGCCGAATATGCTGTTCATCACGCACTGGAAGGTTGCCGGCGCATTGCAAAGGCCAAACGGCATCACCCTGAAGTGATAGTGCCCGTGGTGGGTTTTAAATGCAGTTTTTGCTTCATCCTCCTCACGCATGCGGATCTGATGGTACCCCGCGCGGAGGTCGATCTTGGAGAAATATTTTGCTCCCGCAAGCTCATCCAGAAGTTCATCCACAATGGGTAGTGGAAATTTGTTCTTCACCATAGCAGAATTTAGTCGATGAAAGTCGACACAGAAATGCCAGCTCACATCCTTTTTCTTCACAAGCAGAACCGGTGCGGCATATGGACTCATGCTGTGTACAATGACACCTGATTGCAACATCTCTTGCACTTGCTGCTCGATCTCATCCTTCGTGCTGGCGAGTAGCGGTATGGTTTGGTGTTGATGGGGGCAGTGCTTGGCTCCAGGTGTATGCCGTGGTCATAATGACGATGGGGAGGCAGGGCCTTGGGTTCAGCAAACACGTCTTGATATTCAGAGAGTACTTTCTGAATGCTGGGAGGTACCGGTTCTGCATTCCTTTTATCTGATGGCTCAATCATGACCAGTGCTGCTGTCCAGATGTCATTGGCGACTTCCCTTCGGTGAAGTTCATAAGCATCCAGTCCGGCCGTGGGGGAGAGGTTGATGGTGCGGACCCCTTGCAGTTGCACCGTCTTGCCCTCTGTTTCGAACGATATGCGCTTCAGTTTCCAGTGACAGTTCATCGGGCTGTGGTCAGAGAGCCAATCCATTCCCAAAACTGCGTCATACGCACTCAGCTGTTAATACTCTCAGATCAGTGTGGAATGTGTGTCCTGGCACTTGCCATGCCAATTGCTTCACCACCTTGTCACAGTGCAGGCGTTGGCCATTTGCTACCCGAACAGAGACCGGCGACAGTGCTTGGGTGTCGACCGCAATGCGCTGAATGAACGCCTCGCTGACGAAGCTATGGGAACTGCCCGAGTCCACCAGAAGCAGCATCACTTGATCCCCCACTTGTGCTCGAAGGCGAACGGTGGACGGTGCGTCTTCGCCGGAAATCGCGTGCTGCGATAAGATACAGCATTCCAGCTCAGGCAGGGCCGGCTCATCGAGCAATTGTAACGCGTGCACGGTGTCATCCGGGAGGATCTCGCCGAAATCACCCACTTCAATCGTCGATATTTGTCTGGCGCTTGCACTGATGTTCGCGGGAGTACTTGTCGCCGCAGCGAAAACAGAGCCCGTTGGCTCGCCTGAATTCGCGCAGTTGTCGCTCGCGTGCATACTCGTCGCCGCTCGGTTGTGCGGCAGGTGCGGCACGCGCTTGGTTGGGGCTGGGTGTTGCTGGAGGTGGCCTGCCCACTGGAACGATGCGCGGCCGCTGCAGCCGTTGCTTCTCTAGTTCTTCTTCCTGGATCCTTGCAAAAACAGCTGCGCGTGTGATGCTTGTTGGGGCCTGTAAACGGACGCCCAGTCGCAGTTCATCTTTCAGACCGAGAAGGAACTAGGAGATGAAGAATTGTGTGCTCAAGGTTGGATCCAGAGACAATAGGTGGTACATGGAGATCTCAAATTGCTGGCGATACTCTTGCACTCCCCCAGTCTGCTGCCATTGCACTAGCTGATGCATCTGAGTTTCAAATTCTTCTGGTCCGAACTCTGCTTCCACCGCTGTTCTGAAGGCTGGCCACGACAGAGCAGGGTGTGTCTGCCTGTACGCCTGAAGCCACATGGCTGCAAGCCCATCCATGTACAGGCCGGCGGTGGCAACCCAACTGTGTTGCGGCACTCGGTAGAGCTCGAAGTAAGAGAGACACCGCTCCAGCCAGATGTGCGGCGCGTCGCCGTCGAAGCGGGGTAAATCGTGCTTGGGCGGCTTGGTGTAGTGCTCGGTGCCCCGCTCATATGTCGTAGGCGAGTTCTGCAGCAACAGAGGCGGCCCGTGGTTAATGAGCCGGGCAAACAGCAACTGAGCTGTGCCCTCTGTGTAGAGCGGTGGTGGCGGAGGTGGATGGGTCGTCGGAGGCGAGGGTGGTGGCGCGGGGTGGAAGGAGCCCGCGGTCGTCGATGTACCGGACGCAGCTGCCCCATGGTTGCTTGTCGCGGCGGGATCGAGGGGTGAAGGGGATTTGCGGGCCTCATCCACATCCGCTTGTGTCAGATTGATTTGTTTCGCCAGGTGCTTGAGCTCGGAGGAGACTTGATCATTGTAGGCGACTTGCGCTTGGTGGCGCTCGTCGGCAGTCCTCTGGTTGTCGTCGAGGCGGCGCAGGATGGTCTCAAGGAGGCCCTGCATCTTGTTTGTAGTTTCCGTCATCGCATCCAGCACGCGGCGGGTCTGCGCGGAGGGCTTGGATGGTGCCGTGGTCACGATCCGGATCGAGGCGAACCCCAAGTAGGATTTCGAGCGAGCTCACCGGAGCGGCTCGCACCTAGCTTGGTGGGTGTTACCGCCTGATCAGGGACGCGGCGGCGGCGGCGGCGGCGGTAGCGGTGGTGGGGAAATTTTTTGGAGAGGCTCTGAGTACCAAATTGTAACACCCTGACGGATCCCGATCTAGAAGGGGATGAGGAAGGAGAGAACAGGGTAGGTGAGAGGCGTGGAGAAGGGGAGAATTGACTCGATCAAACACTCGCTGCCTGTTTCCATTGGTGCTTCGTACATAAGTAGTTGCCCTACCTAGGCTTCACTTACATGACCTCCAGCCCACACACACACACACACGGGCCCCCAAGCCCACACACACCTAGTGTTGCAGTTTAGTTATCTGAATAACTGACTGCACTCGATCAGTCCACTACTGATGCATTAGTAGGCGCGACAGGCAACTTTAGTGTAAACATCATGGCAATTAATGTGCAATAGACATTAATTGATATGAGATCTAGTTTTGAAGATCTTGTCGCGAGGGATTTAATGGTGAAAACGGATCTTCAATTGGATTTTTCATTTAAGAGATAAAACATTTTAAAAACTGAAAATCCAAAAAGATTTCCACATGCATGCATGCGCTGACATGGCGTAGTCTGTATGTTATAGGGCGTGTGGGCGGGTTTGGCTCCCACCACACGTGTGGGCGTTAGCGTTGTCCTTCTTTTTTGTTGGAAAGTAGATTTCGTTCTCTTTCCAGCCCAATTGGATTTACCATCAACTTCGTCCGGAGCGTTGAGATATCAACGAAACAATCAAACGCTGCAGCAGAATCCGAGTCAAACTACAAGTCCAAAGGTGTTACATCACCTCCACTTGGGCCCATTGGCCTTGTACGACCTAGGGTTAGTTTTAGGCTGCCTTGGGACGTCCTCCCACCTCCTTGGCCACCACCCCTTGCTCCTATATAAGTAGATCCATCTAGTAGCTTTTCCCTTGGGATTTGTTTAGTTAAAAGTTAGCCATTGCAACTTCGTGTACTTCGTTTGTGTCCAACGACCAGACCAAGACCGCTTATGGATCCCCACCTTTATCAATACTTCATATATATTCGCAATATTCAGATTACTTTTATCATATTCTTGCTTGTTCTACGATTGCTTGCAGGAATAGACCTTCGTGGTCAGGTTGATTGTGCTCCGGCGTTGTCAATAACCTCTCGGAGTTGGTTTAGCGATTGCTAAGGCGCAATGTCAAACATGTTTGTAGTTGGATCATCAAAGTCATCTTCACCAAATCGATAGTTATCATCTCATCGAAAGATCAGGACCCCCGCCTCTATCAAGTGGTATCAGTTTTCAGGTTGCTCGGTGAGATTCTCCAGTTTTTCGTAGTCTAGATTGCATCTGTTCTTCATACCTAGAGTCCAAGAAAAAGCAACAAAGAAAGTTAGATCTATTCCTCCTTTGTCCTAGCCAGTCTGAGTATTTGCAATTTTCTTTTCATTATTTGCATTATTGAATTATCGGTTGCATCGTCATGTCGAGTTGCTGGTCTTAGTGTTTAGTTCGTTTAGAGTTTCGAGTTCTTTTCACATTAGTCACGCCGTCACTGCATCGTTATCCCTTCCGCTGTCCACCACCCAATCCGTCAATTTCCACCACGTGTCACCCATTGTTCATTGTCACAATCATAGTTGAGGTCGTTCACATCTTCGCTTGATCCAATCTGCATCTTATCTAGTTTGTGTAGAAAAAAGTGTGAGGAAAAAAAGAGAGAAAAAAAGAGAAAAAAAGTTTAAAAAAGTCATAGGAAAAAAGGAGAGAAAGAAAAAGAAAAAAGTGTGAGGAAACAAAAGAGAGAAGAAAAGAAAACAAAATTCGGATCTATCTAGACTCAGTCCCATAGTTGAATTCGGATTGGAATCTGTTTTGCACACTGTTCAGTAAAACAGGCATAACTTTCTCATACGAAGTCCGTTTTGGCTCCGCGAGTACTCAAATGAATGCTAGCAACGAGCCTCATATAAACAGTTGATTAAGCTAGCTCAATATTTGGCACCTCAAAATCAGCTTCTAAATAGGTCTATTTCCCCTCCGAAGTTCGCGCATACAGTTTGTTCCAGATTTTCAGGCCAGTTTTAGAATTCTTTGACTCCTCATATCAATTCGGAATTGAGTGATTCTTTTTGCATTGGAAAGCTTGAGTTAGTAGTATTCTTTTAAAAAAGTTATTAGAAAATTGGCTCAAACTTTGCAAGAGGAAAGTTGGAGAGAGAGTTGTTGTATATCCTGCTTGGCAGTTGTTTTTCATCATTATCTTTACTGCCGTTGTGACCTTCACTTATATCTTGCTATCCAGAGCTACTTAGTATACTTCATTGATGCTAGTTGTGCTACGCCGTGACCTCATTAGTGTTCTAGGCTCGCTTCTCTAGTCCGGTCTAGCCTAGGACCAAAGACAGATACCGTCGTTGAGCGTTTATTCAACATTGCATCTCTGAATTGATTATTGCTAATCTTTTGCTACCATATATAGCCAACCCAGCTCCACATATTTCTACACCGTGTATACGTACGTTCCCCTGGCAATAACTTCGCACAATTCTTCGGAGATATTTGACACCGCTGGTTGCCTGTCATCACTTGCCGCATGGTAAGACTTGTAAGATATTGATATTTGCTTTACTGTGAGCACTTTACAACCACATCCTAGTAGTTCATAGGAACATTATTCTCGAATTTTGTTTCTTGTTTATACTAATCATGACAGGTTCCGGAGATAGAAGTTCTTGGACGACGGACACATCTTCACCATCATGAGAGTTGGGACAACACACACAAGCATATGGTCAGGTTATGTCTTTACCATCATTTGATAGTAGATTTAATCCTGCTATTTATCTAGCTTGGGAGCTTGAATTAGAAGAAGTTTTTAGTCACCATGATTTTTCTGAACTTGAGAGAGTACGAGCTACCACTAGAGCATTTACTGGTTTTGCTTCTGTTTGGTGGAGTGTACATTGTAAGAAAAACATTGATAACCAACCCACAACTTGGAAAGTTTTGAAAGCTGTAATGAGACAACAATTTTTTCCTCCTTCCTATCGTCGTGAATTGCTTCGCAAATTGGAACATTTAAAACAAGGTAGTAACACTATTCATGCTTACTACCAAGAGTTCAAATCTTATATGCATCATTGTGACATAGAAGAATCTTAGGATGATACAATGAATAGATTTTTTGGTGGTTTGAACCATGATATCCATGCAAGATTTCACTATATTCCTCGTTGCATTACTGGTATGTAAGTTCGCGCTTGTACCTTTGAGAGACAGATACAGGAAGATGCATTGGGTGACTACAACAACTACTATTCCAGTTCATGCTCACCACCACCGGTTGGTTCCTCCACCATTGCACCTACTAGAGCAGCCCCACCTCGGATTGTGAGCGCGACATCATCTCAAGAGTATGGTGCATTGTCAACGTCTGTACCTACATCAGCTACGTCTTTGCGAGAAGGTAACGGTAAAGGTATTGATGATATAACTTCACATGAGAATGATGCAACCCTAGTTAACTTGAATGCATCATGTGTTGAGTTACCTAGTGATCTGAGCACATCACCTATTTTAGAGAATCTTGATACTGTCATGAATGCGTCATGTGATCAAACAACTGAAATACCAACAATTTTGATTGCACCCATTGAATTAACTGTTGATGCAAAAGAATCAATGTTTAATCATCTTGATATGACCTCTAATCTTGGTGATGATTCTGTGTCGAATGACTTATTGCATGTTTGCTTATTTAAGCATGTTGTAGCATGTAAATTTGATGCAAGTAAGGTTTATTCACCAATGTTGGGATGGTTTAATGATGAACATTGTCAATCTTTTGAAAGGAATAAGAGCTTCACTTATATGTGCAAACTGAGTTGCAATATTTTCATGCCTTCTACTTCTTGTGATAATATTTTGGCTTTATATTTTATGAACTATGAAAGTTACTCATGCATACATGTGTCATATGTGCAAAAACAAAAAAAAGTAAAAATGGATGACATATTCATATACAACATGTACACATTGTCTCTTTTGTTAGCCACATGTCACATTAAGCAACGCCGAGGACGGCTTTGTTTTCAGGAAGGGGAGGATGATGAGGACATGAATACCTTGGATACGACCAAAAATATTGCATACATGCATATTTGTCAGGTGATTTCTAGTGCAAACTATTCAATAACATATTTATGTTATCCAGAACAAAAATACTTCACACACTTTTGTGTTTTGTCTAATTGCAGGTGTATGGGACATTTGTACAATCCACATATGAAAATAAGGGAAAAGGAGAAGTTTAGGTTCTATTCAAATAGTCCTCTCACGTCACTTTTGGGCCAAGAGAGGATAGAGTCCAAGTCTCTCACGTTCTGGATTCAGATTCGGACTGCATAGACATACCTGAATCTAAACGCAAAACAGCTTTTTCATACGGACTCCGAATTGGGTGATTCTTTTTTTGTTGGAAAGTAGATTTCTTTATCTTTTCAGCCCGATTGGATTCACCTTCAAATTCGTCCGGAGCGTTGAGATATCAACGAAACAATCAGACACTCCAGCAGAATCCGAGTCAAACTACAAGTCCAAAGGTGTTACATCACCATCACTTGGGCCCATTGGCCTTGTACGACCTAGGGTTAGTTTTAGGCTGCCTTGGGACGTCCTCCCACCTCCTTGGCCGCCATCCCTTGTTCCTATATAAGTAGATCCATCTAGTAGCCTTTCCCTTGGGATTTGTTTAGTTAAAAGTTAGCCATTGCAACTTTGTGTACTTCGTTTGTGTCCAACGACCAGACGAAGACCGCTTACGGATCCCCACCTTTATCAATACTTCATATATACTCGCAATATTCAGATTGCTTTTATCATATTCTTGCTTGTTCTTCGATTGCGTGCAGGAATAGACCTTTGTGGTCAGGTTGATTGTGCTCTGGCGTGGTCAATAACCTCTCGAAGTTGGTTTAGCGATTGCTAAGGCGCAACGCCGTACACGTTTGTAGTCGGATCGTCAAAGTCATCTTCACCAAATCGATAGTTATCATCTCATCGAAAGATCGGGACCCCCGCCTCTATCAACCATGTACAGTCATCTCCTTATTCCTCTCGGTTGTTGACCATGTTGACAACACCGGAGGGCGGCGCCGCGGCGAGCGAACCAAGGCGGAGGACGATGGTCAGGCCTCGGACGGGAACGAACAGGAGCGGGGGAAGATGCGCAGAGTTTTAGGGTGCGATGTGGCCATGATGCGTGTGCAGCAGCATAGCCAGCAGTGGTAGGCGGGAGCAGGCGGTCCCGCCAGCGCTGGTTTGGCTTTGGCAGCTCGAGGAAGAAGAGACTGAAGAAACATGACAGATGTTGAATGTCAATCCAACGGTCAAGGTTGGCACAATCGTTTGTTGACAAAGCCGAAACCAAGTAGCATACTTTTTTATATATAGGAAGAAAAGAAAATTTGGGCTTGTTGGCCTGATAACATTCCCGAAACTACGACCGTTCGATCTTGTGTCGCAACTAAAACTGCGAGGAAAATGCGTTTGTCTGCCGTCCTCCTCGCAGGGAACGTTCGCCACATAAATGACTAGCACCCTTGGTTTTCAACCGAGAGGTCTTGGGTTCGTGTCCCAGGAACTCTCAATTTTATCCTCCTTCCTTCTCGCAAAAAAGGGAAAGAAAATCAAAGACTTGGGAAGGCGTACAAAACAAGCTAGTGTACCAGTAAAGAGATGTTGCCGAGTTTTAGAAAAAAGAGAGACGTGCTTCTGTAGCTGGTTCGAATCCAAACCTAGACTATGACTATATATGGTGCTATGCTACTCTGCAATTAATGAAACTGACATATCCAACGTTCGCTTCTCCTCTTCTCTACTTACTCTGCCTAGCATCGAAGCTCGCCACAAACAACCATGTCCGCTGGTTGCTCGTCCACCGCTCTTCAATGAGTAACAACCAGATATGCGCCAAGTCACCACCCGTACCATCGCCTGTGGGTCTCATCACACACCCGCCGGCACGCGCACCGCAGCCGATTGATCATCGCAACCCGCTGCCGTTGGTGTTGTGCCACTGCTGCAAATCACGCAGAGACATCCGTCGTGTCTCAACCACAATCCTCAACCCTGGCCGAGTCTTCTACAAATTCCCGAATCATGGGGTAATAATATGTTTAAGTGTTGTTCTGCTGCTTTCAGTTGCTGATTATTTTAATAGTTTGGTTGATGATCTTCCAATTTGATTCGTGTAGAAAAGGGATGATTCGTGTGATTTGTATTTCTAGGAAGTTGCTGATGTGGGGGAATGCAATTACGCTGATTATTTGGTTAGCCGAGGAATCCCAATACCAGCAGGTTGGGGTGTTGGACAAGTAACTGAAGGAACAACAGAAGAGGAATGCAGAGCAGAAGGTTAAAGATGCAGTTCCTCTGATCATGGCCAAGCAACAGCTGTTGAACGACCTTGACAGCAATGAGGAGATGAAAGAGCTTGTGAAGATATAGGGCAAAATCGATGTGCTCTGTAGGATGATTGTCTCTTTATTTGCAGTGTATGTAGCACTCGTGATGTATTCAGTGGCTATGACATGAGCACTTTTCTTAACCTGGTAATGAATGAAACCTGTGTAGCTAGCTAGGCGTAGTGTTGTGCACATCTAATGATTTCTATTAACGGAAATCAAGGGGTATCCCCTTTTGCTCATAAATAAATAAATAGCAGAGGCCCTATCGGTCAGCTTTGTTCGCATTCGAAGACGTCGAGCAAATTGTAGTCCAATAGCAAACTATGCCATCAAATTCAAGTTTCACAGCAAAATATGAGTACAACTAAACAACAATGTCATCATGTTTTAGTTGTCATACAATCACCAAACACAAATCAGCATACATAACAAGTGATGTTCTCACAGCAAAATACTAAACAACATGTTCATCAGGTTTTAGTTGTCATAGCAAACACAATTTCACATAGTAGATAAAAAATGTCTTCTGACAGGCAAATACGACAAAAGCAATGTAATCATCATCCGTAGCAGCAGCGTCAACATCTTTGCCATGTGTATCAGTCTGAATCGTAATTCCCCACAGTGTCTTCTTCTTCTTCATCCTCAACATCCTCGATCATTGGCTTCTTCTTGATCAACTCTTGTATGTCCACAGCACGACAGACAATCTTTTCACCGGCAGCATTAACGTGATTGTTCTCAAAGATATTAGGAACATCTATATTATCTTGTACATCAGGAGCAGTGTAAGCATCATCTTGTTTTGCAACTTCATTAAACGAATTCCTCTGCTCAAACCTTTGCAATACTCTCCAGTCATCGCTACGTGCAAATGTGTCTTCCATGAAAAATATATGTGTTGCTTGATTTGCCAAAATAAAAGGCTCGTTGGTCTGGTACGCCGCCTTGACATTGATGGATCTGAAATAATCATCAGCTCTGGGTTTTGCGATCATGGAAAACAGGTTATACCAATGATGGCACAACAGAACCACACACCAATGATCCTCGAAACTGGAGACATACTGCATTTGAACAATGTCTGTTAGCATACATTTTAGTTGTCTCTTTGTCATATGTATCCGTGCTCATGATGTCACTGTTTTGTGTCTTCCTGCCTTTGTCTCGTGCAAGGGTGTTGTAGGGCACATCTCGAACAACGCAAGATTCATAATGTCTTACCCGAGTATCAGGACCCATTGCTAGTGAGTAAAGGGCATCCTCAACTGCCTGCCCATCCTCCCGCATCTTCTTAACCTATGGTTAGAAAATAGACAAGCTGATCATCTTATGTACTCAATATATTAAAAAAAACTGACAGTGCAATTCAAAAGCTTACGTGGCTCTTGAACCATTTCGCAAATCCTGCCATAACCAGTTTGTCAATGTTTCTTGGATTTTGCGGTAGTAACTCCTTTTTGTAGATGCTGCACAACATAGTGATCGCATCAAAAATCTAAATATATAAGAATGTGCTGCAAGTTTAGTAGATTACGATGTATAAGCTGCAGTACTACACTTACTTGATATAAGGTAGTATCTCAGGACAGTTATTCAACACATACCAAACCATTTTGTCCAAATCTTTAGGTTTGTCCTCTTGTCGATTCTTCCCTGTAAGTCAAATAGAATAATCGAAAACAATGAGCCCGGGATTGTCTTCACCCACCTCTTTGCTAAGCTGATCAGCTGTTTCAATGTATTTTGAGCACAATGTCAACGCTTCTGTAGCAATGTAGGCCTCTGCAATGGAACCCCCGGGTCTGGCTCTATTCCTAACATAGCCCTTGAAAGTGCCTAGCCGCCTTTCAATGGAGTACATCTAGCCATACTGTACTGGACCTCTAAGTAGTGCCTCATCAGGTAGATGAACAACCAAATGCACCATCACATCAAAGAAGGCTGGAGGATATATCTTCTCAAGGTCGCATAGGATAGTTGGTATCTTGTCTCTAAGACGCTCCAAAGCATCTATCCTGATATTTCAACTACAGAGTTCCCTGAAGAATTGTCCCAACTCTACAACTGCTCTGTATAAGTTAGGGCGGCCCAATCCTCTAAGGATAACAGGTAAAACCCTTTGAAGTAGGACGTGGCAGTCATGAGTTTTCAACCCTTCTACCTTGTTTCCATCTGCACTCACTCCCCTTTCAGGGTTGGAAGCAAATCCATGTGGGAATCTCACACGTGCCAGGACCTCACAGAATTCTTTTCTTTTATCTTGTCCAAGACGTACACAGCTGGTGCCATATCCCGTGGTTTACCTTCATCTTGCACCGCAAATCTCGTCTCGATACCAGTGTGTCAAATCAATCCTAGATTTTAAGGTATCTTTCGTCTTGCCTTCAATATTAAGAAGTGTGCCGATAATGTTGTCACATATATTTTTCTCGATGTGCATCACATCAAGATTATGCTGCAGATCCAAATCTTTCAAATACTCCAAGTTCCACAAAGTGGACCTGCGGGTAAACAATAATCTCTCTTCTGCCCTGCCACGCTTCCTTTTCCCGCTACCATTACCAGGATGGTTTCCTGGTGTAATATGCTTGACCTTATCTAATTCCACTTGCAACTCATCAGCGGTGAGCCTCTTTGGCGCATCACGGTTTTCATGCTTTGCATTGAACACATGTCTTCGGTATTTTCTAGGATGCGGCTTGTCCTTGGCAAGGAAACGACAATGTCCATGTAACAGATCTTGCTAAGTATTGCGTATGACAGCGGATTCTTGTCACTGCAAACACATGCATTGTAACCATGTGTCGTTCTCCCTGACATAGTGCCCAAAGCCGGATAATCATGGATGCACCAAATATTAACAGCACGTAGAAAGAAATCAGCTGGTGGGCTGCTATATAGGTCTCGAGTGAGAACACCTCTCCGTAGCTGTTGAAGTTCCTCCACAAGAGGCTCCATGAACAAATCAAAATCCTTTCCAGGACTTGTTGGACCTGGGATGAGCAAGGCCATCATTTAGTTTGATTCTTTGGTGCATACATTTGGACGCATGTTGTAAGGGATAACAAGCACTGGCCACATGCTATATGTGGCGCTCTGGTGGCCAAATGGGTTAAATCCATCTGAAGCTAATCCAAGTCTAATGTTTCTCGGTTGACAAACTTTTTGTGTTTATGATTGAAGCTTTTCCATCGACTACCAGGAGATGGATGTCTCATTACATTCTGATCTCTGTACTCCTGGTTCCTAGAATGCCACAGTACATCCTCTCTTGTTTCAGCATCATGAAACAACCTCTGCAATCTTGGTATAATTGGAAAATGTCTCAGAACATTATGAGGAATCCACTTCACAGCATCGCCATCTTTCCATCTTGATGATTTGCATTTCGGGCGTTCACTTAAGTTGGCATAATCCTTCCGGAATAGAACACAATTATTCTTACAAACATGGATCATATCATATCCAATTCCAACTACACGAAGGAAATTCTTCATTTTACTGTAGGTGTGTGGCAGCTCAGACGCATCTGAGAAAGATTTGCGGAAAGTAGCCAACATCGCATCGAATGATTTGTTGGTCATCCCCTCAGATGTCTTCACCTTAAGAAAGGTGACCATAGGTGAGAATACTGACAGCTTATTTCCTGGGGTGACAGCCATGTTGCATTCCAACATGCGGGTCCACCGTTTTTCTTCTGCAGGTGAAAGTTCACGGAATGCACGAGCATTTCGTAGCATTGTTTCAATGTTGGTCAAACTCACTGGCTCCGCCACCACCACCTCCTCCTCCTCTTCCACCTGAGCATCAGGCAGATCAAGATGGTGATCTGCTGCTTCCACGTAGTCAATAACCTTGACGTTCATAGTTTCACCATGATGAACCCACCTAGTAGATGTGATCGACATCCCATACAAGTGTAGATGATTTTGCACAGTTGACTGGAGTCTTGTAGCTGAATTCATAAAAGTGCTACACGGGCAGAGCACATCTGATTTTGGATAAGCTCTGATGAAGTTCATGAAGTTTTCAACCCCCTCGACATATGCAGCGGAGAATCTTCGAGCAGAAGTTATCCAAGTCATGTCCATCTATTAGACATACAAATTAGTTCTTCTACTAGATATTACAGGAAAAACATATATGCTTTTTTATGAAGTCCAGAAAAAAAATACCTAGGTCGATGTCTAAAGCTATGGCAAGATATTTGGACGAGCAGATCTAAGTAATGAAATATATGTAAAGCTAATTCAGCAAACAGATTTGAGTGCTAAATTATGGCAGGCTGTTTCAGCCGTCAATGAGGCCGAGCACACAGCCATCAAACTATCGAGGGCCATCGCAGCAACAAAGATCGAGTATAAAATGGTGTAGAGCTATTTCACCTAACAGATTGGCTACTAGACCATGGCAATCTACGTCACAATAAATATATGGCAGGATATTTTAGCAACTAATCGGCCTTAGCATGCCATCTCAGCTAAGCAGATTGAGTGTAGAACAGGGCAAGGAAGCTTCTTAATCAGAGCATATTGACTGTAACTACTTTGGCAAACAGTGTGATTAACAGCGTCTATTAGCTAACATTCAGGGCTACACCGACATGAACGGGGCCTCAGTCTAGAATGCGCATACCGTGGGAGAAGCTGACTGTCGTGTGTCTCCACACGAACGTCGCCAGCGGTGGCGGCACTGACCGTCGTGCGCCTCCACAAGAACGTAGCCAGCAGCGGTGGCGCGGCTAGAGGACGACAGTCTATGAGAGCGTACTGTGGGAGAGAGAGGATCGTCGTGCGTCCCCTCGATTAACCGTGGCGCCAACGTATCGGTGCAGCGGGGAGGGCAGCTTTGGCGGAGCGAATGAACTGTAGGGGGACGGGGGGGGGGGTTTGGGGAATATTATTGGCTAGTTGGCCGAAGGGCGGTTGAATCAGATTTGGGGCAAATTTTTGGGTGGGGGAGGATTTTCTCGCGATGGGCGGGGGGAGTTTGGCACATGGTCGGTTTCTCCAAGTGCAGTCCCACGTGTCAGTGAAGAGGCAAGCCGAAGCGCGTTCTGTTTGCGTGAGCCGTGTGCAGGACCGAACGTGTGTGGGGTGCAATGCGACCGCAACAGTAGTGCTGTGAGTGTACCGTCTTTTTTCCTTTTAAACTAGGTGCTTCGCCCCCTCAAAGAAAATTGTTGCTTCGTGCGATCCATCGAGACTACTACTAGTAATCCGGTAATCCCGACTAAAATGGCGCGGCCGGGTCTTTTCCCGCGCGATATGCTGGGAGGTTGGCTTAGTTGGGTTTTTTAGGACGAGTAATGCTACACCTACGTAATCACGGTTATGTAATTAACGTAATGTGAAACGTGTGAGCTATTGATTGTAGATTGGGGGGAGCGAGGGGCCCACCACCATGAAAATCAGGGGAGGAGAGAGAGAGGCAATTTATGTTAACCCTTTCGTAGGTTCCCGTAGATGTAGAAAGATGTGAAATGCGTGAATGTGTAGTGGACGTACTATTGGAGTGCCTAAGATAAATTGTGTATGTATAGACCCTATGTGTTTATTTTACTTCGCATGTTAGATTTTTCTCGGTTCAATAAAAAGCAGAGTTGGTGATGATGGTGTGCCTGTCATCCTGCAATATAGGCCGTCCGATCTATATCTAACGGATAGGAAGGAAACTATGACAATTTACCCGCACTCCTCTCCACATTTGTAGATAAGGATTTCCCTCGTTCATCCTTTTCTCCCACAAGATCTTGATCTTCTGTGCAACACACGGGCATCTTGCTAGTACTCCTACAATATACTATATTATTGTGAAATCTCATATACACCGGCCGATATTAATGCAAACACGGCAGATTTTCATTATATTTTGAACTTTTATAGGACAGAAAAATAAAAGAAACCCGACCCTAAACCTATTCTACGTCGGCGACCGACGTCCTCCATCTACGATCTCTATGTACGGGGGCGGGGTTCAAGACCCGTGAACTGAAGGTGCGGTCTCTGGCGAGGAAGAGTAGAACATGGGATACGGACCGGCCAGTTGGCACACCATGCCGTGCCGCCTCCCATGCCCTACTCATCCTCGGAGGAGTCCCCGACCTCGGCGGTGCCGGACGTTGGACGGCGGCAAGTAGGACGCATGGCTGACGGTGCTCCCGTCGTCGGCCGGCAGCATGGCCACCGCTTGTGCGGTCGCGTCCGCGTCCGGCTACGCTGCTATTGCGTCGCGACAGGTGACTTGAGCGAGGGCGGCGACCTCGAGCTTCATCCCCGAAGACAAGCTCTCCCGCAAAAGCGTTCGCACTTGCGGTCATGGCGGATATGGAGCCAGGTAGGAGGACGATGCACTATGGTGTAGAGGTTAGCTGGACGTTGCCGCTTTAAGTAGCGCATTCCGGTGAGGCCAAGCGTGCAGGTGCGTCATTAAGTCACCGGAGTTGGTTCCTCGGGCACCGAGCCTCTTAACGACGACATACAAACGGACGACATGAATGCGGGCAGCTGGCGCCGGCTGGGAATGCACCGCGCGATGGCGCGAGGGACGAGGGTTTTGGTGTGCCAGGGTAGCCAGCTGCGGTCGTAGCAACGTTGGAGATGCCCTTTGCTCACATGCGATCTCCGCATGTCATTGAAAAAGCAAGACGACCCGGCATGGTCTCAGGTGCTGAGGATGCAATTGGCCGCACTACACCACTCCGCGGACGCGTCGCGGCGCCCCGTGCATCCTCGACGAGCTGGGTGTTGGTGTGTGTTTGGATTGTGGACAAAGTGCACCTTACCAAAAAATTTGGTCATGACCCAAAGATGGGTCTTTGTTTGGATGGTTGCCATTTTGTTGGCATGCGAATGAACTCTAGTTCATTTTTCTTGCCAATGTCAGCCAAATCATGGGCAACCAATACCTCAACCAAAATTTTGGCTACCCAATGCTTTGATGGGGCAACCTTGGTCACAAACCAAACATACTGTTGGTCATGCCACGACAATAACGCCACCCTCGGCACACTGAAAAAGACCGTGTCTAGCACATTGAAAAAGACCGTGTCTAGCGACGATATGAGCATGTCGCTCACCGCGGTCACTGTGTCCAGAGGCGGTGCTGGAGCTGCGCCACGTTGTTGGCCCCAACGACCCACATGAACGGTTGTTGGTGGCGAGGAGGTTGTGGGCCAGCTCCTCCATTAGATTAGTCTGCGCTACGTCATCCCGACGGGTGTGCCCCACATGTCGGTTTCCCTGTTTTCCTGGCCATATTTGAGCGTCGGTGCTCCGCATTGTGCATTAGGCCTTTCACTATGTAGGCCAAGCGAGACAACTTACTATTTATTTGAGCCGTTCAAGTATAATCATGTGGCGTTTGCTTATTTCTCATTCCTCTCCAACCCTCTTCTCCATCGATCATGTCGCCCTCCGGTCGAGTCCATCCTCCCGCATGCCTCATTTGAACATTCCGCCGAGTATCATTGGCATGTACCCACCCTAGTCCTCTTTCAATCGATCTCCGGACCCCAAGATGAAATCGAGAGAGAACGAGTGGGGGCACGTGATACCTAAGGCGGGTTCAAACTTTTGAACCGGTGATCATAGCATCTGCAAATCATATATAAAGGATATTCAATGTTCGTTTCATTTTTGAACGTACAATATACTCCCTCCTATCGTTTCTAGTTTACATATAAGTTTTATGTGTAGTCAAAGTATCTCTACTTTGATAAAAAAAGTATCAGCATTCAACAACGCCCAATCAATATTTTTAGATTCGTACGTACTCCTAGATTTGTACTCGAGATGGTTTCCAATTTGTTTTCAACCACGTGAATGTGCTTGTTCTCGCGCATGCTCTTCCTACTAGGATTTCGCCACGTATAGCCAGTCCAATAGTAACTTTTTTAAGCCTGTCCAATAGTACACGTGGAGTACTGACAACATCTGTACTAGAATATGCAGTGCTCATGTAGTACTCCCTCCTTCCATTTATATAGGGCCTATGTGGAGGAGAGAGATGTGAAAAAGTAAGGGGAGTGAGCTCTCATGTAAGAGCCTTAGCTATATATGCATTCCTAGTTAAATACAATAAATATGAAGAAAGAGATAGAGAGGAGATGGAAAAAAGTACTAATACAATAGCCAACCTTATTTTTTTGCAGGAAATAGCCAACCTTATAGCCCACACTACCGTATGAGTGCATATAATAGATGATGGCTATAGATCACATGACAGTCCCTCATAGCCATCGACTGGCTATATTATTAACCATGCTCTAATGCGTTTTTAAAACCGCATTTGACTATTGACAAGCTTAATAGTACATGAGATGTATAATGTGAAAATTATATCATTGGAAACTCCTTTCACATACGAATTTGACTGTATGCTTTGTGTAAGTTGCATGTCATATATTATTACTCTAACATTTGGTCAAAGTTTGCCTGGAAAAACGCATTAGGCCCTATATAGTAAATGGAAGGAGGGAGTAGTAGTGGAAGTGGATCCTCTGACGTAGGTGTCCCTGCCTTACCCTCCTTTTCGGTCACTTACTAACGGACCCCATGCTTGCTAGACCCCGCATGTCAGTTACTCAATGGGTTCGGCCACGTCAGGGGATCCTCATCCATAGTATACTCCCTCTATTTTTATTTACTCCGCATAAAACGGTGGGAGTGGTAGTATAATAAATGACGCGGGCGGGGGAGGGGGAGGGACGTCGGTTTTGATGTAGGGCGGAACCCTATGGTGACGATCTTTCAAGTTTGGAGTAGATCCTACGGGGAATCACGAAGAACACGCGGAAGCACAAAGGGGAAACACGGGGAAAACGAGAGAGAATCACTAAACCTACAAGGAATCAATCACACAAGTGCTAGATCACCGAGAACAAAGAGTAACACATGATCCACAATCAACAAAGGTAAGGATACAAAGGAACCGTTCTTGTCCGTGAGGAGGTCTTGATGGTCTTCTGATGCGGAGCATCCTTCCATCATCCCCATGGACTCTACATCAACACCTACAACACCACAAGGACCGATGACTCGAGCACGTGCAAGAGCTCTTGAATCCGAGGTGATATCACTCCTCTCACAACTCTCCTTCGATTCACATGAGACATGGTTACTACCTCAAACGGAAACTCTATGCATACTCAGGCACCAAGGAGTCGACCATGAAGCTAGGAAGCAAGGAGAATCGGAAGCGGAAGACATACGTGAAGACGGAGAGGAGAAAGCAACAAGGACCAGAGAGGCCGGACGATCCGGACAGAGGCCCGGACGATCCGGATAGAGCCCGGATGATCCGGACCCCGGTCCGGACGATCCGGCTAACTCCACCGAAGGCAACAGAACCTCCACACTGAAGCCGGATCATCCGGACCCAGGCCCGGATCATCCGGACCCCGCCCAGACGTCCGGACCTCCAGCCGGACATCCGGCCCGTCGCCGCCACCAGCCGACCCTCCGGCTCATCCGGGACTCCACCCGGATCATCCGGACCAGCCCGGATCATCCGGACCCTCGTCCGGATCATCCGGCCAGCGCCTGCGCGCGCGTGTTGGGCTGAGCCCATGTACCCCTTCGCTCCAAACTCTATATATAGGACCCCATCTCCTCACTTTGAGACTTAGCATTGGATTAGCTCATATTTGTGTGAGAGCCTTTGCTCATCCACTCGGTTACTTCTCCTCGGAGATCAGGACCTCCTCGGAGAAGATCCCTCAGCGGATTCAAGACCCCTATTTAGGGAAGAACATCAAGGCCTCCTCTTGGAGATGAACAGTTCCGTTGTATCCTTACCCTAGTTGACTATGTATCTTGTGGATCTCATGTGTGTATGTTGATCTAGCACTTGTGTGATCGATTCCTTGTTGGTTGAGTGATTTCCTCTCGTTTTCCCCGTGTTTCCCCTCGTGCTTCCGCGTGTTCTTCGTGTTTCCCCCGTAGGATCCCCTCCAAACGTGAAAGATCGACGAATTAGGGTTCCACCCTACATCATATGGTATCATGAGCCACGTTGATCACGTTTTTGGAGCCCCTACCCCATGATTTCTAGCTTGATTTTGTTGTTTTCGTCCTAAAAATCTGAAAATCCCCACAAAAATACCCCCAATTTTTTTTGTGATTTGTTGGTTTTGATGATGTTTTGTTGTTTTTGATCCGTGGATTCGGTGTGTAACTCATGGATCTTGTGTTTCCCCACCTTCTCCCCCTCGAAATCCATCCAAAATCCCCGAAATCGTTAAATTTCACCCCATTTTCGTGTTCTTCCCGACCTATTCCCGTGCTTGGTTGACCTGCCCGGATCATCCGGACCAAGTCCGGATCATCGGACCCTTGGATCATCCGGCTCCTGGCCCGGATCATCCGGCTTCCTCTGCCGAAACTGCAGTTCTGCAGTCCACCATCCACCTCCACCACCATCCACACATACATACATCCTTCCCACTCCATCCACCACCATTTACACTTGCCAAACCCCAAGACTCAACCTCCGTGCTACTATTCGATTGTGAGTTCGACAATTTGAGTGAGATTTCCGTGTCCTCTTGTGTTTCGGCTATTTAGGCTCGGTGTGACATCATCGACAAACGCTCATTTTGGTCGGCTACTCATCTTCGCTACGGACGGTAACTTCGATGACATCTTTGTCATACCTTGCAATTGCATTGATAACCATCATATACCATCTTTTGCATTGCTTACCCATCGAGACTAGCCATTGAGTATTGCCGGCAACGTGACTTGTGCACATTAGTTGCATACACCATATCATACATACCATCGAGGTGCATATCTCGGAATCAACTCATGTGTCACAAAGTTGTCATCGCATACACAATTGCTATCTTAGTTCGTCAATTTTGCATAAGAAAAGAGCTCAAGAGAGAAAGAGCCACTCAAGCTTTTAAGCAAAGAGCTTATAAGCAACAATCATAGCATCATACAACATTAAGATTGTCATATAAGATCATCTTGGATCATTGCACCGAAATACCATACATATAGTATACTTGGGATAGAGATCGTTGCATTTTTGCCTAGTAGGTTGTGCACAAGCTCCGTATCCGCCTATTGTGCAATCGTGCTAGCGTCTCTCTAGTATTGTGCAACAAGAGCATTTTCGTGGATTCCACATTTTGGCTCATTTTGGTTTGCACAATCCCATTTATCTATTTGCGTGTGTGTTTCCGTGTACCACTACTTGCTTGGTCTACTTGTTGCATATGCGAATTTGCGAATCTTCTTCAACATTTTTGAGTCAAGCTAACGATTGCAATCAATTTTGTGCCACCATCCTAACCAAGCTCCACCAAAGGCTTTTACTTGTGTAGGTGTGAGAATCGACAAGGATCGGTACCAATAGTGCTATTTCATTGTCCGCATTTGAGTGAACTTGATTCATTTTCAACTTCGGTCAAAGGTACATTGGTATTAGATCTTCTCCTTCTACCACTCACCATTTTGCTTGAAATGATGGATAGGCCAAGTTCTTCTACAAATCCACTCTTCATCGAGCAAGGCGGCGAAATGTCATCCTCGTCACCAAGAGCCACCTCTTTGGTGCAACGAGCTCTCCATCAAGAGCAACAAGCAATGGCGAACACATCGACAACCTCTCCACCGACTTGCGACTCTCCGAGCAACGTACGAGATTACTTAGACAACAAACTCGACGCGCACAAGAAAGAGAACGATGCAAGAATGGACGAGATCCGCGCCTTGTTGGTGAACCGGCGTACTTCTACATCTTCACACTCAAGACGGAGCCACTCAAGTCGTCACTCCGACGACTCCTTCTTCGACACAAGTACACCGTCATCGAACACTCTTCGACGAGCCGCGCGTCAAGACCGTCATGCATCTCGCAACCCGCTACACGACAAGAATCTCCAAGAGCAAGTTGATGAAGAAGTTCCTCGTCCTCAATCGAACCAAGTGGCGTTTGCTCAAGCTCAAGAACGACAACGTCTTCGTCGCCAACAAGAACAAGAACGAGTGCGCCTACATCAAGCGCAACAGGACGCCGAGGCTCAACATCTTCAACAACAACAACGAGAAGCACAAGCTCTTGAGGCGGAACGTGCCCTTCAAGCATCAAGTCGAGCTATCGCCAACCGCAATCGCGAAAGGCGCAATCAAGAGGAAGCCCTTCAAGAAGAAATAAAAGAGAGGAACTACCATCCGCGTGCGCAACGTCAAGCCCCACAAGCTGCTCCACAAGCTCCTCAAGCTCATTCCCAACCTCAAGGTCAACAAGAGCAAGTTGATCATGGACTTCCTCCTCGCCAAGAGCAACATGAGGATGATTACCCTCCACGTCAAGAACGTCATCATCAACATCGACCTCAACACAATGAAGAACAACGCTATGGCAAGATCAAGTTCACGATGCCCAAGTTCAATGGAACCAATGATCCCGAAGAGTACCTCTCATGGGCATTGAAGGTCGACAAAATCTTTCGTTTGCACAACTATGAGGAAGAGAAGAAGATCGCTATGGCATCACTTGAGTTCCAAGACTATGTGCTCATATGGTGGGAACAAGTCCTTGAGCGACGACAAGCAAGAGGTGAACCTCCAATCACCACTTGGGCTCAAATGAAGGATGTCATGTGAGCACGCTTTGTGCCCACCTACTACAACCGTGATATTTTCAAGAAGCTACAACTCCTCAAGCAAGGGACAAAGAGTGTTGAAGAATACTACAAGGAAATGGAGATTGCCATGATTCGAGCCAATGTCACGGAGGATGATGAGCAAACAATGGCACGATTCTTGAACGGACTCAACCATCCCATCGAGAAGATCGCCGACTTCCAACCCTACTCCAACCTCATTGAGCTCGTGCATCAAGCTACAAAGGCGGAACGACAAGTACAAGATGACTTGGCACGCCAAGTACTCATCCAAGACATACGGCTTCTCCAACAACCAAGCTTCAACAACTACTCCAACCGACATCAACCAAGCCTTCTCCAACCAACGACGACAAGTCAAGTTACAAGAAAGCTTCTACAAGTTCAAGTCGTCCTCCTCCTACTACAAGCAACTCCAAGCCGCGTGCTTCATCATCTACTCCAAGCGATGAGACCGTCAAGACAAGCTCCTTCAAGTGTTTTACTTGCGGCGGCCGAGGCCACAAGTCATCTGAATGCATCAACAAGCGGACCATGATACTCAACGACGATGGCACCTACGACTCAATGAGTGAAGATGAAATGGACGCTATTGAGCAAGTGGCCATGCACCGGCGCATCAACGAGGATGAAGATGATCAAGTCTTTTGTGATGAAGATACAAGTCCCGCTCTTGTTGTCTCCAAGGTCTTGACACTTCAACATCAACAAGAAGAAGACCAAAGATGCCACATTTTCCACACAAAGGCCGGCATCAATGGGAGATCCGTCAAGGTCATCATCGATGGAGGTAGTTGCCACAACTTGGCAAGCGAAGAACTATGCTCCAAGCTCCAATTGGTAAAGAAGAAGCATCCGCAACCTTACAAGGTTCAATGGCTAAGTGACTCCGGTACTATACGAGTTGAGCATACGGTCCAAGTATCCTTCAAAATAGGTGCATATGAGGACACTTTGGAGTGTGATGTGGTCCCAATGACCGTTTGCCACCTCCTCCTTGGTCGGCCATGGCAATTCGACCGTGGTGTCTACCACAATGGGCGTACAAACCACTATAGCTTCAAGATGAAAGGCAAAGAATATGTCCTTCGACCCATGTCTCCTAGTCAAGTGATAGCCGACAAACAAGCCACCAACCAAAGAGAGAAGAGTGAGAAAGTGAGCCACCAAAAAGTGAGTGAGAGCCACAAGCCAAATTTGAGGGCCTCTTCGCCTAGAGAGAAAAACCTCATATTATTCGCCACCAAACATGAGATGAGAGAAGTGTGTGAGAACCCATCAAGTGTGATGCACTTTGTCCTTGTGTGCAAGGATGGAGAACCAAAAACTAACACCACTCATGAGCTACCTTTGGTGTTTCAATCTCTTTTGCAGGAATTTCAAGATGTTTTCCCCGATGAGCTACCTCCGGGTCTACCTCCTCTTCGAGGCATTGAGCATCGAATCGACCTCATTCCCGGAGCGCCACTTCCAAACAAAGCTCCCTACCGTGTCAATCCCGAAGAAACCAAGGAGATTCAACGGCAAGTACAACAACTAATCGACAACGGTCATGTACGTGAAAGCTTAAGCCCTTGTGCCGTGCCCGTTATACTTGTGCCTAAACCCGATGGAAGTTTCCATTTGTGCTCCGATTGTAGACCTATAAATGCTATCACCGTTCGATATAGGCATCCCATTCCTCGCTTAGATGATATGCTTGATGAACTTAGTGGAGCCAAATTTTTTTCAAAAATTGATCTTAAAAGTGGCTATTATCAAATCCGCATTCATGTAGTTGTCGATGCACTTTCACGCATATGCACGCTTGTCACCCAACTTGAGTTGAATGTTATTGACTTTGAGCACATCAAAGATTTGTATGCTAGTGATCCATTTTTTGCACATCATTATGCTAAATGTTTGACGCATACATCTTGGGAATAATATTACCTCAAGGATGGTTATCTTATTCTCATAAACTATGCTAACTATGCATACCCGAGTCTTCTCTTCGTTTGCTCCTTTTGCAAGAGGCTCATGGCGGTGGACTCATGGGACACTTTGGACGCGACAAGACATTCGCCATGCTCTCCAAGAACTACTTTTGGCCAAAGATGTTTCGAGACGTCTCACGCTTCACCACAAGATGCTCAACATGCCGCAATGCTAAGTCAAAAGCTCAATCTCATGGTCTTTACATGCCTCTTCCTATTCCTTATCAACCTTGGGAAGACATTAGCATGGACTTTGTACTTGGTTTGCCTAGAACTCAAAATGGAAAGGACTCCGTATTTGTTGTTGTGGACCGATTTTCTAAAATGGCACATTTCATCCCTTGCAACAAGGTAGACGATGCTTCACATATTGCAAATCTCTTTTGTAGGGAAATCTTGCGCCTCCATGGAGTACCAAAGTCAATCGTCTCCGACCGCGACGTCAAGTTCTTGAGTTAGTTTTGGAAAACTCTTTGCGCCAAGCTCGAAATCAAGCTCTTGTTCTCCTCCGCATACCACCCTCAAACCGACGGCCAAACGGAGGTGACGAACCAGACGCTCTCCACTCTACTTCGCGTGTTGATCAAGAAGAACATCAAGGAGTGGGAGACGTGTCTACCCATCGCCGAAATACGCCTACAACCGCGAAGACATTCGACGACCGACAAGTCCCCTGCGAGGTCGCTTCACGGCTTCAACCCATTGTCCCCATTGGACATTCTACCTCTACCTCTACAAGAGCGCACCAACCTCGGCGCAAGTGCCCGTGCAAGCTACATCAAGAAGATGCATGAAGATACAAGAAACACCATCGGCGCCAAGTACAACGACTAGCGACAAAGATCAACATCAACAAGAAACCCATGATCTTCAACATAGGCGATCTCGTGTGGCTACACCTTCGCAAGGAACGCTTCCCCAACTAACGCAAGTCCAAACTACTACCCCGAGCCGACGGACCCTTCAAGGTGTTAGCGCTACAACAACAATGCCTACAAGCTCGACCTACCAGCGACAAGTACAACGTGGCGACACCTTCAACGCCAAAGACCTCTCCCTTTCCATGGTGATGAAGATCTAGATTCGAGGTCGGATCCTTTGAAGGAGGGATATGATGCGAGCATCCTTCCATCATCCCCATGGACTCTACATCAACACCTACAACACCACAAGGACCGATGACTCGAGCACGTGCAAGAGCTCTTGAATCCGAGGTGACATCACTCCTCTCACAACTCTCCTTCGATTCACATGAGACATGGTTACTACCTCAAACGGAAACTCTATGCATACTCAGGCACCAAGGAGTCGACCATGAAGCTAGGAGGCAAGGAGAATCGGAAGCGGAAGACATACGTGAAGATGGAGAGGAGAAAGCAACAAGGACCAGAGAGGCCGGACGATCCAGACAGAGGCCCGGACGATCCGAACAGAGCCCGGATGATCCGGACCCCGGTCCGGACGATCCGGCTAACTCCACCGAAGGCAACAGAACCTCCACGCTGAAGCCGGATCATCTGGACCCAGGCCCGGATCATCCGGACCCCGCACGGACGTCCGGACCTCCAGCCGGACATCAGGCCCGTCGCCGCCACCAGCCGACCCTCCGGCTCATCCGGGACTCCACCTGGATCATCCGGACCAGCCCGGATCATCCGGACGCTCGTCCGGATCATCCGGCCAGCGCCTGCGCGCGCGTGTTGGGCTGAGCCCATGTACCCCTTCGCCCCAAACTCTATATATAGGACCCCATCTCCTCACTTTGAGACTTAGCATTGGATTAGCTCATATTTGTGTGAGAGCCTTTGCTCATCCACTCGGTTACTTCTCCTCGGAGATCAGGACCTCCTCGGAGAAGATCCCTCAACGGATTCAAGACCCCTATCTAGGGAAGAACATCAAGGCCTCCTCTTGGAGATGAACGGTTCCGTTGTATCCTTACCCTAGTTGACTATGTATCTTGTGGATCTCATGTGTGTATGTTGATCTAGCACTTGTGTGATCGATTCCTTGTTGGTTGAGTGATTTCCTCTCGTTTTCCCCATGTTTCCCCTCGTGCTTCCGCGTGTTCTTCGTGTTTCCCCCGTAGGATCCCCTCCAAACGTGAAAGATCAACGAATTAGGGTTCCACCCTACATCATCTTCCCTAGAAAGGGGTCTTGAATCCGCTTGGGGGATCTTCTCCGAAGAGGTCATGAACTCCGAGGAGAAGTATCTAAGTGGATGAGCAAGGCTCTCACACAAATATGAGCTAAACCAATGCTACCTTACAAAGGTGGGGACGAAAGAGTATATATAGTCTAGGGGGGCAAAGAGGTACATGGGTTGCGGCCCAACACGAAATCAGCACTCAGGTGTCGGACGTCCGGAAGGCGTCGGACGTCCGAGGCTTCAGAACGGTCCGGACGTCCGGGGCTGTCGGACTTCCGTAAATTCGGCTTTGGTCCCGGTCAGCCGGTCGTCCGGTGGCTTTGGTCTTCCGTTAATTTCCTCTCGGGTGCCCTACTGCCGGACGTCCGGAGGGCGTCGGTCGTCCGTGGCCCTGGGAGTCGTCGGACATCCGGGAAGGGCCGGTCGTCCATGGCCTGTAACTCTATCATGTCTTCTTTCCCTCGCTGTAGCACCTCCTAGGGCTCGGACATCTGGGGCCGGCCGGTCGTCCGGTGCCTGTAGCTTCACAAATGGCCTTTCTTCTTGATGTCCGTGCTTGACGTCCTTGCCACCTTGGCCATTGGGTGTAGCTGTCCTGTGGCTCTCCTCCAGGTACCTGATCACACACAGAGTGTCCATATGAGGCAGTAGCCAAGTCTCGTGAGTAGGAAGAGGGAGTTCGGAAAGGAGCGAGTTCACCTTATCTTCAATAGCCTTTGCTCTAGCTCTTGTCATGGGTCCAAGTGATGTTGAGGAAGATGTAGATACGTCCATGGGGATGAGCGAGGGATGCTCCACATCATCTCCCCCCTTTGGAGAGATCCGACCACGGATCAAATGCGTCATCTCCATGGTATGGCGCAAGGTCCTTGACGTTGAAGATGTCACTCACATTGTACTTGCCTCGTGGTAGGTCTATCTTGTAGGCATTGTCGTTGTAGCGTGCTAGCACCTTGAAGGGTCCGTCGGCTCGAGGGAGAAGTTTGGACTTGCGTTCGTTGGGGAAGCGGTCCTTTCGAAGGTGTATCCACACAAGATCACCAATGTTGAAGATCATGGGTTGCTTGTTGATGTTGAGCTTGGTCGCTAGTCGCTGTACCGGCGCCGATGGTGTGCCTTGTATCCTCATGCATCTTCTTGATGTAGCTTGCCCTGCACTCGCATCCATGTTGGTGCGCTCTTGTAGAGGAAGAGGTAGAATGTCCAATGGTGACAACGGGTTGAAGCCGAGACGACCTCAAGGGGACTTGCCAAGAGTCGAATGTCTTGCACGGTTGTAGGCGCATTTCGGCGATGGGTAGACATGCTTCCCACTCCTTGATGTTCTTCTTGATCAACACGCGAAGTAGAGTGGAGAGAGTCCGGTTCGTCACCTCCGTTTGGCCGTCCGTTTGAGGATGGTATGCGGATGAGAACAAGAGCTTGATTCCTAGCTTGGCGCATAGGGTCTTCCAAAAGTAACTCAAGAACTGGACATCGCGGTCGGAGACGATTGTCTTTTGTACTCCATGGAGACACAAGATTTCCCTACAAAAGAGATTGGCAACATGTGAATCATCGTCTATCTTGTTGCAAGGGATGAAATGTGCCATCTTAGAAAATCGGTCCACAACAACAAACACGGAATCCTTTCCATTTTGAGTTCTAGGCAAACCAAGTACAAAGTCCATGCTAATGTCTTCCCAAGGTTGATAAGGAATAGGAAGAGGCATGTAAAGACCATGAGATTGAGCTTTAGACTTAGATTTGCGACATGTAGAGCATCGGGTGGTGAAGCGTGAGACGTCTCGAAACATCTTGGGCCAAAAGTAGTTCTTGGAGAGCGTGGCGAATGTCTTATCTCGTCCAAAGTGTCCCATGAGTCCGCCTCCATGATCCTCTTGCAAAAGTACCAAACTAAGGGGAGACTCGGGAATGCAAAGTTTGTTAGCTTCCATAAGATAAGCATCCTTGATATAATATTGTTCCCAAGAAGTATGCGTCAAACACTTAGCATAAGGAATAGCAAAAGATTGATCATTAGCATACAAGTCTTTGATGTGCTCAAAACCAATAACATTCAACTCAAGTTTAGTGACAAGGATACATATGCGTGAAAGCGCATCCGCAACTACATTTTCCTTACCCTTAATGTATTTGATCACATAGGGGAAAGATGCAATAAATTCACTCCATTTGGCATGACGCTTGTTCAACTTAGTTTGACCTTTTAAGTACTTAAGCGTTTCATGATCGGTATGGATGACAAACTCATGAGGTCTAAGATAATGTTCCCAAACATGTAGTACACGCACTAAAGCATACAATTCTTTGTCATATATGGGGTAGTTAAGTTGAGCACCGGAGAGTTTTTCACTAAAATATGCAATTGCTCATTTTTCTTGCATCAAAACTCCGCCAATTCCGGTACCACTTGCATCGCAATGAACCTCAAAAGTTTTGTCAAAGTTGGGCAAAGCAAGAATCTGGGCATGAGTAAGCAAAGACTTGAGCTCATCAAAAGCGGTGGATTGCAAAGATCCCCAAACAAAAGGAGCATTCTTCTTACTCAAAGCATGCAAATGAGCGGCAATTGTGCTAAAATCTTCATAAAGCGACGATAAAAACCTGCTAGACCAAGAAAACTTCGCACTTGTCGTAAATTGGTGGGTTGGGGCCAAGTTTTAATTGCTTCAATTTTAGTTTCATCAACATGTACACCCTTGGAAGAGACAACGAAACCCATGAAAACCACTTTGTCAACACCAAATGTGCACTTTCTCATGTTGGCATAAAGACTTTCCTTGCGAAGTGTTTGTAAAACAGCCCTAACATGATCAAGATGCTCTTTCATGGTTTTGCTAAACACAAGAATATCATCGAAGTAAACCACACCAAAGACTCCAATATAAGGTCGAAGTACATGATGCATGAGACTCACAAAAGTACCGGGAGCCTCCGATAAACCCATAGGCCTAACTAACCACTCATATAAGCCAAATTTGGTTTTGAAAGCAGTTTTCCATTCATCACCCTCGTGAATGCGTATTTGATAATAGCCACTTTTAAGATCATTTTTTGAGAAAAAGTTGGCTCCACTAAGTTCATCAAGCATATCATCTAAGCGAGGAATGGGATGCCTATAGTGAACGGTGATAGCATTTATAGGTCTACAATCGGAACGTAAGGGGAAACTTCCATCGGGCTTAGGCACAAGTATAACGGGAGCGGCACAAGGGCTTAAGCTTTCACGTACATGACCGTTGTCGATTAGTTGTTGTACTTGCCGTTGAATCTCCTTGGTTTCTTCAGGATTGACACGGTACGGAGCTTTGTTTGGAAGTGGCGCTCCGGGGATGAGGTCAATTCGATGCTCAATGCCTCGTAGAGGAGGTAGACCCGGAGGTAGCTCATCGGGGAAAACATCTTGAAATTCTTGCAAAAGAGATTGAAACACCAAAGGTAGCTCGTGAATGGTGTTAGTTTTTGGTTCTCCATCCTTGCACACAAGGACGAAGTGCATCACACTCGATGGGTTCTCACATACTTCCCTCATCTCACTTTTTGTGGCAAATAGTATGAGGTTTTTCTCTCTAGGCAAAGAGGCACTCAAGTTTGGCTTGTGGCTCTCACTCACTTTTTGGTGGATCTCTTTTTCACTCTTCTCTCTATGGTGGGTGGCTTGCTTGTCGGCTATCACTTGACTAGGAGACATAGGTCGTAGCACATATTCCTTCCCTTTCATCTTGAAGCTATAGTGGTTGGTACGCCTGTTGTGGAAGACACCACGGTCGAATTGCCATGGTCGTCCAAGAAGGAGGTGGCAAACAGTCACTGGGACCACATCACACTCCAAAGTGTCTTCATATGCACCTATTTTGAAGGAGACTTGGACCGTATGCTCAACTCGTATAGTGCCGGTGTCACTTAGCCATTGAACCTTGTGGAGGTGTGGGTGCTTCTTCTTGACCAATTGAAGCTTGGAGCATAGTTCTTCACTTGCCAAGTTGTGGCAACTACCTCCGTCGATGATGACCTTGACGGACCTTCCATTGATGCCGGCCTTTGTGTGGAAGATGTGGCATCGTTGGTCTTCTTCTTGTTGATGTTGAAGAGTCAAGACCTTGGAGACAACAAGAGCGGGTCTTGTATCTTCATCACAAAAGACTTGGTCATCTTCATCGTCATTCACTCGCCTATGCATGGCCACTTGCTCAATAGCTTCCATTTCATCTTCACTCATTGAGTCGTAGGTGCCATCGTCGTTGAGGATCATGGTGCGCTTGTTTGTGCATTCATAGGACTTGTGGCCTCGGCCTCCATAAGTGAAACACTTTAAGGAGCTTCTCTTGACGGTCTCATCGGTCGGAGTAGATGAAGAAGCACGTGACTTGAAGTTGCTTGTAGTAGGAGGAAGACGACTTGAACTTGACGAATGTTTCTTGTAACTTGACTTGTCGTCGTTGCTTGGAGAAGGTTTGGTTGATGTCGAAGTTGGAGTAGTTGTTGAAGCTTGGTTATTGGAGAAGCCGTAGGTCTTGGATGAGTACTTGGTGTACTTGAAGTCATCTCGCACTTGACGTTCCGCCTTTGTAGCTTGATGCACGAGCTCGATGAGGTTGGAGTAGGGTTGGTCGGCGATCTTCAAGATGGGATGATTGAGTCCATTCAAGAATCGTGCCATTGTTTGCTCATCATCCTCCGTGACATTGGCTCGAATCATGGCAATCTCCATTTCCTTGTAGTATTCTTCAACACTCTTTGTTCCTTGCTTGAGCAGTTGTAGCTTCTTGAAGAGATCACGGTTGTAGTAGGTTGGTACAAAACGTGCTCGCATGACATCCTTCATTTGAGCCCAAGTGGTGATTGGAGGTTCACCTCTTGCTTGTCGGCGCTCAAGGACTTGTTCCCACCATATGAGCACATAGTCTTGGAACTCAAGTGATGCCATAGCAATCTTCTTCTCTTCCTCATAGTTGTGCAAACGAAAGATTTTGTTGACCTTCAATGCCCATGAGAGGTATTCTTCGGGATCATTGCTTCCATTGAACTTGGGCATTGTGAATTTGAGCTTGCCATAGCATTGCTCTTCATTGTGTTGTTGGCGATTGTGATGATGACGCCCTTGACGTGGAGGGTAATCATCCTCATGTTGCTCTTGGCGTGGAGGAAGTCCATGATCAACTTGCTCTTGTTGAACTTGAGGTTGAGGTGGAGCTTGACAAGCTGGTGAAGGAGCTTGTGGAGCTTGACGTTGGACACGCGGATGGTTGTTCCTCTCTTGGATTTCTTCTCGAAGGGCTTCCTCTTGATTGTGCCGTGCGCGATTGCGGTTGGCGATAGCTCGGCTTGATTCTTGAAGGGCACGTTGTTCCTCAAGAGCTTGTGCTTCTCGTTGTTGTTGTTGAAGAAGTTGAGCCTCGGCGTCTTGTTGCTCTTGGTGTAGACGCGCTCGTTCTTCTTCTTCTTGGTGACGAAGACGTTGTCGGTCTTGAGCTTGGGCAAAAGCGACTTGATTTGCTTGAGGACGAGGGACTTGCTCATCAACTTGCTCTTGTGAATGCTTGGCGTGGAGCGGGTTGCGAGATGCAAGACGGTCTTGATGCGCGGCTCGTCGAAGTGTGTTTGATGACGGTGTACTTGAGCCGGAGAAGGAGTCGTTGGAGTGTCGACTTGAGTGGCTCCGCCTTGAGTATGACGATGTAGAAGGAGGCCGGTTGACCAACAAGGCGCGGATCTCGTCCATTCTTGCATCATTCTCTTGCTTGTGCGCGTCAAGCTTGTTGTCAAAGTAGTCTCGTGTACGTTGCTCGGAGAGTCGCAAGTCGGTGGCGAGGTTGTCGATGCGGTCGTTCATTGCTTGTTGCTGTTGATGTAACGCTCATTGTGCACCAAAGAGGTGGCTCTTGGTGACGTAGGATGACATGTCGTCGTTTTGCTCGATGAAGAGTGGATTTGTAGAAGTACTTGGCCTATCCATCATTCCCAGCAAAATGTGAGTGGTAGAAGGAGAAGAACTAATACCAATGTACCTTTGACCGATGTTGATGATGAATCAAGTTCACTCAAATGCGGACAATGAAATAGCACTATTGGTACCAATTCTTGTCAGCTCTCACACCTACACAAGTAAAAGCTTATGGTGGAGCTTGGTTAGGATGGTGGCATAAAATTTGATGCAATAGTAAGTGAGCTTCAATAATGCTGGAAATGATTCACAAATTTGCAAATGCAACAAGTAGACCAAGCAAAATAGTGGAGCACGGGAACACACACGCAAATAGATAGATGGGATTGTGCAAACCAAAAGTGAGCCAAAATGTGGAACCCACGAAAATGCTCTTGTTGCACAATACTAGAGAGACGCTAGCACGATTGCACAATAGGTGGATACGGAACTTGTGCACAAATGAAACTATCTCTATCCCACGTATGCTATATGTATGGTATTTCGGTGCAATGATCCAAGATGATCCAATATGACAATCTTAATGTAGTATGATGCTATGGTTCTTGTTCATAAGCTCTTTGCTTATCTTTCTTCTTTGCTTAAAAGCTTGGGTGGCTCTTTCACTTTTGAGCTCTTTTCTCATGCAAAACTTCACGAACCAAGATAGCAATTGTGTATGCGGTGTCAACTTTGTGACACACAAGTGGATCCCAAGATATGCACCACTATGGTATGGTATGTATGCTATGGTGTATGATCACTAATGTGCACAAGTCATGTTGCCGGCAATACTCAATGGCTAGTCTCGTTGGGTAAGCTACGCAAAATTAGGGACATGTGGGGTATCAATGGAATTGCTAGGTATGACAAAGACGTCGTCGATGTTACCGTCCTTGGCGATGATGAGACCCTTGCGAAGATGAGCCGTGGTGGTGATGAAGTCGAACCGTACCTAAATATCCGAAACACAATAGGACACGGGAGCCACAACTCAAAATCTCAAGGACCAAAATGTGTCAAAATCGTCATAGGAGGTATTGGGGAGGATGGTGGTGTATGTGGGTTTGGAAGGTGTGGTGGAATGTGGGGTTGTGGTGGTGGCCGAACTGTCAACTTCAGTTTCGTCAGGGTTTCACAGACGTCCGTGTTTTGCGGTCGTCTGGTCGTCGTCGGACGTCCGGCTTTTTCGGTCGTCCGGAGCCTGGGCGAAAATCGGGCTCGGGATGAACTGCGAGATTTCGGGTTAGAAGAAGATGGTGAGGTCGAAATCGAGTGATTTGGTGGATGGAAAAGGGTGGGGAGGGTGGGTAAAGCTAGGTCCACACGCAGCAACACAAATCCATGGACCAAATCCAACAAAATCTCAACTCACGAACAAATCACAAAAAAAAAATTGGGGCTATTTTTGGTGGGGATTTTTGGATTTAGGACGAAAACAACAAAATTAAGCTAGAAAACACGGGGTAGGGGCTCCAAAAACGTGATCAACGTGGCTCATGATACCAAGATTATGTAGGGCAGAACCCTATGGTGACGATCTTTCACGTTTGGAGTGGATCCTACGGGGAATCACAAAGAACACGCGGAAGCACAAAGGGGAAACACGGGGAAAACGAGAGAGAATCACTAAACCAACAAGGAATCAATCACACAAGTGCTAGATCACCGAGAACAGAGAGTAACACATGATCCACAATGAACAAAGGTAAGGATACAAAGGAACCGTTCTTCTCCGTGAGGAGGTCTTGATGGCCTTCCCTTGAAAGGGGTCTTGAATCTGCTTGGGGGATCTTCTCCGAAGAGGTTGTGAACTCCGAGGAGAAGTATCCAAGTGGATGAGCAAGGCTCTCACACAAATATGAGCTAAACCAATGCTAACCTAGAAAGGTGGGGATGAAAGAGTATATATAGTCTAGGGGGGCGAAGAGGTACATGGGCTGCGGCCCAACACGAAATCAGCACTCATGTGTCGGACGTCCAGAAGGCGTCGGGCGTCCGGGGCTTCTTAACGGTCCGGACGTCCGGGGCTGTCAGACTTCCGTAAATTCGGCTCTGGTCCTGATCGGCCGGTTATCCGGTGGCTTCGATCTTCCGTTAATTTCCTCTCGGGTGCCCAACTGCCGGACGTCCGGAGGGCGTCGGTCGTCTGTGGCCCTGGGAGTCGTCGGACGTCCGGGAAGGGCCGGTCGTCCGTGGCCTGTAACTCTGTCCTGTCTTCTTTCCCTTGCTGTAGCACCTCCCAGGGCTCGGACATCTGGGGCCGGCCGGTCGTCCAGTGCTTGTAGCTTCACAAATGGCCTTTCTTCTTGATGTCCGTGCTTGACGTCTTTGCCACCTTGGCCATTGGGTGTAGCTGTCCCATGGCTCTCCTCTAGGTACCTGATCACACACAAAGTGTCCATATGAGGCAGTAGCCAAGTCTCGTGAGTTGGAAGAGGGAGTTCGGAAAGGAGCGAGTTCACCTTATCTTCAATAGCCTTTGTTCTAGCTCTTGTCATGGGTCCAAGTGATGTTGAGGAAGATGTAGATACATCCATGGGGATGAGCGAGGGATGCTCCGCATCAGGTTTGCTCTCAACTGCGGTCCCACAAGCGAGCGAAAATGCAAGATGAAGCGCGTTCCATTCGGTGAGCGACGTGGAGGGACCAGCATGCCGGGCTGCAACGCGAATGCGACAAGAGAAATGTAAAGTCAAAACTGATTGATCGGTCGTCACCGGAACCACTATTCACACCAGAACCTTCGCTACTCGGCCTACGCCAGCCACTGCCCTAAAACCAAACCTAATCTCCAGCCCATTCCCCCACCTTTCGATCCCCTAGCCCGCATCAAGCATCCCCTAGTTTGCCAGAAAGCCATGGTGTGCCGCAAGATCACTTACTACAAGATGCTGACGCCGGAGGCCGCACAGAAATCAGGGCGGCGGTCGGCGCCACAGACTTCCATTCCCAAGCTCGCTTGGCGGCGGGCCAGTCCCCGAGTTCTCTAGAGCCAAGCTACGAGGAGGAGGAAGCCGATCCAATGTTCATGGCGGAGGTCGTGGCGCAGAAGGCCCCTGATGGGTATGAGACGATGGACGTCGACTTCGTGCCGGCGTCCGAGTCCCCCATGGTGCAGGCGGACCAGCGGTTCAACATGACGATACTAAAGGAGGACCGGGAGGCAGAGGCTCAACTCGACGCGAAGCACGCGCATGCCGCTGCCATCGAGGCTCTCGAGCAGCTGGAACCGGATGTCGTGGATGTGAACTGGGTGGCGGAGGCTCAACTTGAGGCGGAGCACGTGGATGCCGCTGCCATCGAGGCCCTCCTGCAGGGGGAACCGGACGTCCTGGACTTGAACCAGGCGGCAGAGGCTCGACTCGACGCAGAGCGCGCGGATGCCGCTCTCATCTACGCCCTCCTGCAGGCGGAACCGGACGTCCTGGACTTGAACCAGGCGGCAGAGGCTAGACTCGATGCGGAGCGCGCGGATGCCGCTACCATCGAGGCCCTCCTGCAGGCAGAACCGGACGTCCTCGACTTGAACCGGGCTGTGTTGTTGTCCGTACAGAGTGCCTGCACGCTTGGCGTGAACGAGTAGCTGGAGGCCGAGGACAACCACGGTGCGGAGACACACGTCGGCAGCTACGGCTGGTTCACGCCGGCAGCCAAAGACGATGAGGCCGTCTCGTTCCGCGAGCAGTGATAGTTTTTCTTTATGTTGTTGTTTTTAGGGATCTTTTGTTGCGTAAAAACATATATTTGTTATGCAAGTCACCTGACTTGGGTCAGTCTACCATTTCAGGCGGTTGGATGAATATCCTACGTCTCCTAACCCTGTTGTCCTTCTTCCTCGCCTCTTCTTCTTCCCCAACAGACCACCGCACAGGCCGTATGGATACTCCCCAACATGCGGTTGGATAAACATACTCTATGAACGAAAATTATGTGTCAGTGGTAGGATGGTTGAGTTTGGTTTGTTCACAGACGACAGCACGTGTCACTGAGGGTGCGTTCCCTTGGTTGGGTTTGCGGCGTGCAGGAGCGACTGTGTGATGGTGCGGTGCGATCGCAGCGTGCAGGAGCGACCGTGTGAGGGTGCGGTGCGACCGTGACAGCCGTGTGCAAGTGTACCTCCTTCTCATTTTAAAAACTTTAGGCAAGCTTGGCAAAAATGTGTGGCGAAGTTTCGCAATGCAAGGCCTAGACCCAAACAGGATAAGTACGTATGTACTAGGAGTACTAGTGTTTAAAAAGAAAGGCGGGGTTTTACTTCATGGGATTTAATCGATACAAATCCTCGTTTCACATGTCAATTAATGCGTATTTTTTTCTCCAAAGACCAAAGAGCTAACCATCTCACTCCTCATCGCTTGATTAATGCAGCTTGGACCCGGTACCTTGATGTCCCACATGTCGGTGAAAGGGACTAGAAGATTTATGAAAGCGAGCGCTCCACTCTTACAACGGAGGAGTACACGACACGACGGCCCACTGAACTGTCACTTGTACTGTATAGTACTATAGTTTTGCTGTTTTGCACGATCCATCGATACAAACCTGATTAAACAGGAAAGGGCGGGATTTTTCCCGCACGGTAGATGATACTGGCCATACATTTCAAAGGCAATTTTAATGTATGCAAACTGAATAATTAATTAACAATATGATATCTTGTAAAACTAAAAACACATATGATTTACTGTGTTAGAGTGTAGTAGTAGTTTTGTATTGCATAGTTGTTAGATGTAACATGCGAGAACATGTAGAGATGTAGTTTTGGAGGGCCTACAGAGAGAAAATCGTAATATGGTCACCGAACTTCAAAATAAGCTGATTACGGTCACTATATACGTTTTGCGGTGATTATACGGTCACTTTCTCACGGTTCAGCATCGGATTGCACTCTGTTGATGGGCCAAATAGTCTGCGTGGCGCCATGTTGACTAGTTAAATTGACCATGTTCCTTGTGGGTCCCACCTATCAGTCCGCATAGGGAAAAGGTCAGATAAACACAAATTTACGCAGGCGCGACAAAACTCCAACCCGTGCGCGGGAATCACCTAGTTGTGTATGTGTCTATCAGGGCCTGATGTGTGCACATGCACGTGTAGGTTGAGCACTTGAGCGTGAGAGTGTGTGTTGGTCCTGTGATGTACTGGTGTGTGCATGCATGCGTGCGTGTGTGCGTGTGAGTGTTGCGTGTGTGTGTGGCTGCGTGTGTATGTGTGAGTGTTGCGTGCGTGCGTGGGTGCATGTGTTTGTGTGAGTGTTGCGTGCATGCAGTTTGTGTGCATGCGTTCGTGTGTGTATAATCACCACACCAGCTCATGTGTGTTAAAATAGACGGCTCAGCATACCAATACAAGGCCACCTTGTCCACTGTGCCCGCGGTCATGACTTCGAACCACCGTCCAAATATATTTTTTGTCGTTTGTTTTCATTCTTACTAGCAAGTTGCCCATGCGTTGCACGTAACATCAAGATGCATTTGTATGACTAGTTTATCTTGTGAGAGAAAAGGATGAATGAGGGAAGGCCTTATTTGCAAATGTGGAGAGGTGTGTGGGTACCTTTTTGCTATCCATTAGATATAAATCAGACGACCTATATTGCAGGATGGCAGGCACACCATCATCACCAACTCAGTTTTTTATAAGAGTGTATTTTATGTATTTTATAAGAGTCTAGATGTAGAGTAGATACAAGCCGAGAGGTGGGCACGATGGTAGTGAGATAATGTGATGCAACACTAGAGGTGCCACGTGGAAGGTTTAACTGGTTAACTAGTCATGTCTTGAGCAAATACAGAGTTGTACGGTGAGCCCGTGACTGTATAATAACCACTAAACGTAAATAGTGACCGTAATGAGTGGATTCTGAAGTCCAATGTATGTATCGCGCTTTCGCTTCAAATACAATGATCGTCATTGCATATATCGCGAGAGAAAGATGAAACATGCGTGAATTTTCCGGGGGCTTACTTTTAGAGGACCTAGAGATAGTTTTGTGTGCATACGTGAAAGGGGCGTACAGGGGGTGTATGAGATGGAGAGAGAGATGCTCTTCGTTTCTCTTTATTATGACTAACTTTGTATATGGTATAAAAATATACATATTCACAGTGCGGAATAAATATCATTGTGGGCACCATGCAATGCAAATTAGCGTTCGTACTCCTCAATATAACTTTGTAATGCTGTATATATTTAGAAACTCTAAAATAATTATTTGCCACACTTTATTCAAAAGGAATGTTGTATGCGAAATAAACGTGAAGAGACGACTTTTTAGATCAATGGGGTACGTGATGTAACATGTGTGAATGTGTAGTTGATGCATTTGGCGGGGCCTAGAGAGGTATGTGTGTGTATTACGTATTCAAGAGAGGCATGGATAGAGGGGCCGGCGGGGGGGGGGGGGCGTGGGAGAGATAGCATGAGAAATGAGACTTGTTTAGAGGGAGAGAGACGAATATGATGTCACGACGAGAGATTCCCTTCCCTTGAGTCTGCATATGCAAGGGGGGAGGAATAGAGGCACCAGGAGAAAAAAATTGTGTGTGGTGTTTGTGTTGGTATGTGTGGGTGTGAGAAGACAATGAGACGTGGGGGTAGAGGGTGTGTCACCGCGTGAGGTCCGGCGGGTCGAGGTGAGGCCCTTCGTTCGATTCCGTCCTGCGCCACATTTGTCGGCCCGTGACGCATTTAGGAAGACCCATGGATCACTAGTCGTATAAGACAAAGATAGCAGAATTGTGAAGGACTCTGTGTCCACTGACAAAGCCGGCTAGGATTTGTAACCCTAGGTTCTCGGACTAAGGTAACCCCTTTATCTCTGATATTACTATTCATCCAACCTAACTTTAAGGGGCATCCTACAGAATGCTCTGCTAGAATCATACTCGTCGATTAGGAAGAGAGGTGTGAGACAATGCGTGAGAGACAGGCCTAAAGATAATCTACCTACATGAGACACGTAGGCAGGTCCATGTATATAGAAAGGGTCGATGGGGATTTGCGTGTGTATGCTTGCGAGAGGAAGAGTGCTTGTGATAAAGGTTAGTGAAAACAGTTGTAAATGGTTGCGAGAGGGAGGGAGGGTTATATCTAGAGCATGTGTGCGAGAAAGAGACCTCGGGAGAGAGTGTGTGAGCATGTGTGAGAGACCACCGATGGCGAGTGAAACTACACGTAAAAGACTGATGTACACATTGATTAAAGATATAAATTGTATCCAAATATTATGACGGGATCATGATATTTGCAATTCGCGTAAGGAGCGGTCATTGATCCATCACACATCTATATTCGATCGAATTTGAGCATGTTTATGTTATTATTCGACACAACTGATCCACATAGTTAGTTTTGAACTCTAGACAATGCATCGCTTTAGCAATCGAATATAAACGTGAGTATAGTTCATGTTGTTTGTGTAAAGCACATTATACATATGAAAGTTACACAATGAACATTATAAATAGCTACCTATGAACTAGCATACATTTGAATTCAACTTAAGGTGGTTTAAAAAATCGAATTCAACATGAAGTCCATTCAATTATTTGAATTTGATATCATGGCATTTGTAAATCATACCTAAATTATGGGGGCACCAATCTTTGCTCTGATTTTGTATATAATAGCATATGTAGTCATGTACAAAATAGATTCAAATTTAGCTCCTCCATTCCAAAATAACCGTAGTTACAGGATTTTCAAGTGTCAAAATTTCAAAAAGAAGCGGATAATTTAATGAGGTTTTCAAACATACAAGGTCAAATATAATGTTGTCTATTTAGGTCAATCCTCATAGTTCAAGAGTACTCTAAACATGAATGCTTGTGTTTCAAAATTTTGAACGAAACGCCAAAAGAGCCTCTACTCACCCGAAACCGCGTGAGACCAATGTTTGGTAGTACAAGGAAATTACTTTTCTAATAACTCCGACCCGTAAAACCTACCGGCCCGACGTCCAAAGGTCTAAATCGGGGTAGGTTTGTAGCTTCATTTAGACACCACGCAACCACCTCCAAAAAACATTCATACACAATGGCCGCCTAAGCACACATGTGCGCGGCTGAAATCGCTCCCGCCCACTATTTGGGACACCTGGGATTACCATCCTACCCCCGACCCGCAGTAGGTCCGAAATTTAAGAGGGTGCAAAATTTCTACTTTCCCCAAATTTCAAACAAGCGCGTCCCATCTTCTGTTCAAAAAAGCCAAAAACAAGCGCGTCCCAGACTAAAACATGGTCCCCCCCCCCCGTCCCCCCGCCCACTCATCCGATACCCCATCTGTACTCCATGGGCGCCAAAACTACCTCTCCACCAGCCGCGAAACCCCGGTGTCCTCCGTCCGCCACCCCATCCCACCCATCAACCGCCGCCGTCCTCCATCACGCCGGAGCCGATACCCCGACGTCGTCGTCCACCGCAACCTCAACCGCAACGCGCTCCACGGCTAGTAGTTCAAGCCGAGGCCGAGCCGTCCGTACCCCAGCCAGTTCAACCATGTTGTCCTGCGCCTCAGCGCTGCCGCTCCAACTTCGCCACCGTCCACCGCACCGAAGCTGTTCCTGCTATGTCGTCCTTCGCCGCCTCGGATCTGCTTCCCCTTCGCCGATATACGGTCACGGCAAAACAGTCAACAATTTGGCCATGGGTTTGTCCAAGGATCCACGGCTCTCCAAAACATCAGTTCCCGCGGGAAAAACAAGAAGATCGCCACGACATATCGACACCACACTGACAACCGATAAGGGTACTCCTCTTCCCTTATTTGTGCAAATCTTACGTGTCTGCTTGCATGGTATTCATCCCACAGAAGACACTAGTTGACCGCTTCTTCTTCATACTAGATGTTCCTAGTAAATCGCGATGCACAAGGTTTCTCCTCATATACTATTTCACCTTAGCTAGAGGTTCGTCGCCCCCCTGAATTTCAATTTCTGGCCAGTTGATTCCCAATTAACGGAAGCATTCCCCGGCATAACAGGTGCTAGTACGCCTATTACGCCGGGGAAGCAGCAATTTGGTGTTTATCTTAGGTGTGTGTGCGGCCTAGAGCTACTGGCACCCGATCTGGAGGTTGGCCGGGATTAAATGGATGGCCTGGGGGCACTGCCAAGGACGACGGTGGTGTGAGGTCGAGGGGAGGGCGGGGCGGCGGAGGCAGGGGTCTGGGTCGGTGGTCGCTGGCGGTTCGAGAAAGATTGTCAACAGTGACTGGTGGGAGGTAGACGAGGGCCATCTGCCCGTTCCTTATAGATCGGATGGTTCATTAAAAAATTGACTGACCTATTTATTTTTAGTCGACTGTTATCTTAGATATGACCACATGTGGTGGTGTGCTGGAGGAGTACTTGCATTTCCTGTGCTCATATATTATAGAATCGTACGGAGTAGAATCTAATTTTGTTTGCCATGAAATGTTGTAGAGCTATCATATGTCTCCTATCATTTATTTTTCAGCCACCTACTATCTGCTACTTTTACAGTGCACTAGTCCTGCACACACTTCACCCATACTCTCACTATTGTGTTTTTATGCAAGGGTATTTCAGAGTCTGCCTCGAGAGAAGCAAAAAAGAGAATAGAGAAGTTGAGCCAGCTTTCTTCGCGGGTAGGCACGACACGTTACAGCGCTATAAAGGGTGCAGTGTTAGCAGATGGAGACGGTAAACGTAGCTCTGGAGTTGATGACCTCGCTCGCAATGAACCACCATCCCAGGTGCTTGCTTTAACTTCACGGTGTCATATGTGGTTGCATGTTCCATATGGTGTCTAGCTTGTATTCGAAAGGCCCAAGTCGGTCTTTCGGGCTGTTTGGTTCTAGGCCTAGCATTGCCACACTTTGCCACATATTTTTGCCAAGCTTGCCTATGGTTAGTTCATCAAAATGAAAGCCACAAGTTGGCAAGCCTAAGGGAATCTTGCCATATTTTTTGTGTGTATGCCATGTGGGGTCCAAGTGTGGCTTGCCTAAGGTGTAGCTTGAACCAAACACTCACCTAAGTTAGTCAAACTTTCCTAGCTTTAGGTGTGGCAACATTTGGCAAAGCTAGTCACAAACCAAACAACCCCTTTATTAAGATAAGGAAAGATATATTTTCACATGAACCACCATCCCGTGAGCACCAGGAGACAAATAGCTAGTCAGGGCACTAGTCGAGCCAGTGACAAGCCCAACAAAGATAGGCATCACCTGGAAGCCAACTAAAAAGCTTCGATGGTGGTGAAGCAGCCCGCCTTCCACCAGGCTCTCATGTCCTAGATGATCATGCTCACCACTCCAGCCGGATGTCTAACTTGTATTGCTTCCAATTTGGTTAAATTGCATCTAGTTAGCTTACACATTATACCTTTGAATATGACATGCCTTTCTGTTTTTGGTATATACTAGTACATCTGTGTATTAACCATGTTCTTACATCAAACTAATGTTCTTGTGTATCCCTCATCAATCACTTATGATGAGGCAGGTAGGCAAGTTGACTACTCCTCATTTAAAGAATGCAGCATCAACCTCCCGGCATGATTCTCAAGAAACAGCAATGCTAGATGAAGGTAGTGAACGTAGCTTTGTAGTTGATTACAGCATTTCCCCTACACTAGCATCGCAGGTGCTTGCTCTAACTTGGTAGCGTGATATGTGGTTGCATGTTGCATATGGTGTCTAGGTTGTAATTCTTCCAATCTGGTTAAACTGCATGTGCTAGTCTGCTTAGCTTATACATTTTACATGTTAATGTGACATGCCTTCCTGTATTTAGTACATAGTACATCTGTCTATTAAGCATGTCCTTACATAAAACTATTGCTTTTTTGTATCCCGCATCAATCAATATGACGAGACACCTTTAGTATATGCAGTGCGACATTAGTTGCATCTTTCATATGATTTATAGCATGCGCTGCTTCTAATTTGTCGAAATTCCATTTATGATGGGACGCTTTTAATTTGGCAGAGTCATATTGGTTGCATCTTTCATGTGCTGTCTAGCTTGCATTGCTTCTTATTAGTTGGAATGGTTTTTGCTTAGTTTACACAAACAGTTGTGAACATGCCATGCCATCCTGTTTTTCATACATATTACATCCTCCTATCATGTGGTTGTCTAACATCAAAGTTCAGCTCGTCTACATCACGCATCAATTTGTTCTAAAGAACTAAATTGTTATTCGTTTTTCTTGTCGGCTTGACTTAATATGGCACGGAGAAAGAGGAAGAAACACAGAATGGCAGGGAATGAGAAGCGGATGAATCCTGCAGATTCTGCTGGTACTGATGGTGCAATAGAAGGTCAAAGTCTAGCAGAAAATTCTACAAACACGGCATCCCATGCTACACGAGCTACAAAAAAAGCCAAACAGAAACAAATAGCTGCTACCAAACAAGCAGAGACAGCCCTAGTTCTTGCAACACCTACCACAAGATTACCGGTGACGAGTTACTTGTCGCCAACCGAGCTAGCAAAGACGTTCGAGCTCCCTTTCCACGACACTACTTCCCAAGCACTCTTGACACAAGACGAGTTGGCAATATCGATGATCCTTGTGAGCTTCAACAGCAAGAAGGTAGTTCTTTGGAGTCAAGTTACAGCTTGCATGCTTCTTTATATGTAGTCTCACAGTTTGATGTACACTAACACTTCCTATGTTCGTTGTTGGACTAGCACCTAGGCGCAAGAGGAAACAAACATCGGGGATAATGCTCGATAGGTTAACTAAATATAGAGGAGGAAGAATGGAGATCCGTTTTGAGGCAGGTTTAAAAAAGCCACGTGATGCTACAGAGTCAGCCAAGTTAGTATGAGAGGTAGCAGTTGCCGTTAGGTGTCATGTACGTATCCTCCCAACATGGATTCAGTACAGGAATGACAAAGACGAAACCCAATTCAACACCTTCCTTGACCATTTATCTGTAAGTATGGTTATGTATGGAAACTAGTAATATCGTCTTGCTCTGTCCCATACTTTCTAGGTTACTGATTATGAGACTCCCATAATTTTCAACATATGAATTCAAGTTGGATAGCCAAGATGATGCAACTAGACAAGCTTGCACCCATGTTTTCAAGTCTGCTCTGCGACAGTATCGGTATAACTTGAGGAAAACTCACTTTGAAGGGAAGGCTAACAGTGAACTTTCCCAAACATCTCTAGTGGAAAATATATCGGATGAAGACTTGATGGGCCTTGTTAAACACTGGTCTGATCCGAAGTATCAGGTACATTATATATATGTGATCAGATCACATGTTGAAGTCCTATTTACGCATGTGCCACACAAATCTATCTTCTTGTAGGTCAACTGTTCAAAGAACAAGGCCAACCGTACTAAAGTGAAATTCCAACAAACGACAAGATCTCGTAGCTATATTGCACACTACGAGGCTCTTGTAATTAACTGTTGTTTCACTCTTTTCGCTGTACCATATTATCAGATCTATATTGACTTGTTCGAAATGCAGTGGAAAGCCTACAAGGACCAAAAAGTACCTGAACCAAATGCTGAGGAAATCTTCAAGGAGTGTCACACTAGCAAGAAGAAGGGCATGACTACACCAGTCAAAGCCGCTGTTGTAAGTCCTCAATCCTCATGCCTTTTAACTACTACTTACTCGGACTTGTGCCTTGACTTATATGGTTTGCAGTCAATGTTTATTACTCTTTTCAGTTTTGTACACAATTGCCTTAGCGTATCATTGCACCTTATAAGGTTTAAAAGAGAGGAGTGATGTTCCTTTGATCTTGACCCGTAATCTAGTTCCGTGCTGGACTTGCCCACACAACATTACAATTGCATGTTTGTCTGTTCTCAGTTGTTTTGTGATATGAATGATGTCATACTATGCTTACCGTATTATAAACTTCGTCTCTTTATCCTTGGTCCTCAATACAATGTAAAGAAATAGACAATACATTAGCGATGGTACATGGTCATATGTTTGGAACCTGGTTTTATTATGTACTTTGCAATAAAATACAACTAATATTTTACATGGGTTCACTGAATAAGTTCTCAGATATAGACCAAAGCTATTTTGTTTGGTTTTGCTGCCTCCTTAATATCTTCTGCTCGTACTACTAATGTAAAAACTCAACTTTTCAATGAGCTATGGAAAAATGAGGAACCGCCACCTTTCGAAGGTGGCGAGGCAACTATAATCGCAATGTCGCTCTTGTTGCAGTGGGTCAAGACCTATCCACTAACAAAGGCTAAAAGCATGTTCTGCGTATCTTTGGGTTGGTCGTTAAGGCAATCTCGTCCAAACTGCCTCATGATCAAGATATGCAAGCTCAAAGCAATGTTGTATCTGCGCTCCAGACACAAGTCCATTCCCTAACAGAGACCCTTTGTGAAACAAGGAGAGACATTGTTTGATGTCATCAAGATATGCATGGTTTTGAAACCAGACTATCAGACATTTGCTATGTTGTTCAGGAGGCAAGGGGAAATGAAGGCGAGGGTTAAGGTGCTCCATCGGACAATACAACATCAAAATGTAACAATCAGGTCAAATGAAGGCGAGGGCATTTATCTGCTAGACTGTTAAGTTTTATGCCAACCTTCCTTTTGTTATATAGTTGTAATTTGTTTTGGTGCGATACAAAATTTATTCTTAACGTGCAGCCACCGGCTAAAGAAAATAGCAAGCCATTTTTGTATAGTGTAGGGTGTTCCCTATATTTGCACTGGTGGCGATCTTTGATGCGGAGTGGATGTAATCTGTGCAATCACCTTAATAGCTTAGCGTTAGTTTCGGCCTTATTTATTTCCTAGTCTTCTTTTTCCCTGGTTTGCTAGTGGCCGCAACAACCATGGGCCATATATGGCCGTAGGATCCATGGGTCTCCTACGGGCCGTCGATAAATGGGCCTCCAACAGGGCCGTAGAATCGATGGGCCTCTGGCCGTCAGATAAATGGGTCTACATGGGCCGTAAATGGACGTAATTGGTATCGGCCCAGCACGGTAACGGGCCGTTAATAGGCCAGAGGACAGCAAAGGCCTAATTCTGTCACAGGCATAATGGGTCGTTAATGGGCCAGAATATAGGACGGCTGAAAGCGCGAACACAGTTAACAGTGCGAAATGGGCCGACTCTTGCCATGGGCCGAATTTGGCCCATTAGGGGAACAAGCTAGTAACGGGCCGAAAGTAATCGAGGGCCGAAAAGGAGCCCAAGAACGTGTGGGCCGTCAATAGGCCAAGAGCTAACACGGGCTGGAAACGACCCATGTGAATCACGGGTCGTTAACGGGTACAATGAAAATTACTGTTCATTATGGGCTAGAGTCACCGTGGCCTATAAAGGGCCTAAAGATACGAAGGCCTCATATGGGCCGAAAGACGTCGTGGGCCATACATGGGCCACAAGTGAAATGGGCTGGTGTTATATTCGACGCCCCACATGACATTGTTGGGCCGATTTCCTTTAGGACCTAACGGGTCGTGAGTTACCGGGCCGTAAAATGGGCTATTTGCGAAGAGACCGTTAACAGCTTTTCATGGGCCATCCGTTAACTTTTCACCAAGTCAAACGGTCTGGCTTTGTAAGCTAAATGGGCCAGTGGTGGGCCGTGGCACGTGTCGACATATCATAGGCGCCTATCTGACCCACTGACGAGCTGACACGTGTTTCGTCCGGCCAATAAGAAATTTACACATGGAAATTTCCCAATTGTTGGGGCTGTTAACGGGTTATCAGATCCAAAACCCGACCCGATAGCTTAACGGTGTTCCGTTACGGTGGATGCCACGTGTCGGTCATCCTTGACGAAAGCACTTCTGTGACGCGCGATTTATCGTCATGGAAGTGGACACTTCTGTGATGATAATTTTGGTAATTTCATGGAACACTTCTACGACAGCACAGGTATGACTATCTTGATTCTGTCATAAAATCGTCATGGATGTACATGCATGACAAAAAACGCGACCTACTGTGACAAACACGTATCATCACGGAAGTGTATTTTCTTTGTAGTGCAACTTCCTTCAGGTGACCAGGAGCATGAGGAGGAGATTCTGTTGCATAGGGTAGCACACGTGCATATCCTTGAGCACCGTGCTGACGGAGTACACTGGATGCTCGACGAGGCACGGGGCATCTACTGTGACCTGCCCTACGCAGGGTGCACGGGCCCCAGGGGCCTCAACGGGCGACAGGGGGGCTGAGCTCTCTGGGACTTTACAACCCTGCGCGGGCCGTCGGGCTTTCCCTGAGCACTAGCGCATTCCTCTCGGATCGCCACGAGTGCTGCATTGGCTGAATGTGGGGTGGTCGCCAAGTAAAGCACCAAGGGCTCGCGGGAGCGGGGTGCCACCATGATAGGCGGGCTTGTGAGGTATTTCTTGAGATCTTCGAAGGCCTCCTCCGCCTCAGAGGTCCACTCAAAAGGACCCTTTCTCCTCATCAGCTTGAAGCATGACAGTGCGTGCTCACCCAGCTTGGAGATGAACCTCCCTGATCTCTACTATGCAACCTTCTTCTTGTAGACATTGTTGGGCCTCCAAGTGCAGAGGTTTGTAGGACAGTAGAAAATAACAAAGAGTCTCTTGTGTCCAAATAAAAAAGAGTCTCTTGTGTCCCCAACACACCCAATACAATGGTAAATTGTATAGGTGCACTAGTTCGGCGAAGAGATGGTGATACAAGTGCAATATGGATGATAGATATGGGTACTTGTAATATGAAAATATAAAAACAGCAAGGTACCTAATGATAAAAGTGAGCATAAATTGTATTGCAATGGTAGGAAACAAGGCCTAATGTTCATACTTTCACTAGTGCAAGTTCTCTCAACAATAATAACATAATTGGATCATATAACTATCCCTCAACATGCAACAAAGAGTCACTCCAAAGTCACTAGCAGAGAACAAACGAAGAGATTATCGTAGGGTACGAAACCACCTCAAAGTTAGTCGTTCTGATCGATCTATTCAAGAGTCCGTAGTAAAATAACACGAAGCTATTCTTTCCGTTCAATCTATCATAGGGTTCGTACTAGAATAACACCTTTTGACACAAATCAACCAAAACCCTAATGTCACATAGATACTCCAATGTCACCTCAAGTATCCGTGGGCATGATTATACGATATGCATCACACAATCTCAGATTCATCTATTCAACCAACACAAAGTACTTCAAAGAGTGCCCCAAAGTTTCTACCGGAAAGTCAAGACGAAAACGTGTGCCAACCCCTATGCATAGGTTCATGGAACCCGCAAGTTGATCACCAAAACATACATCAAGTAGATCACATGAATATCCCATTGTCACCATAGATAAGCGCGGCAAGACATACATTAAGTGTTCTGAAATCCTTAAAGACTCAATCCGATAAGATAACTTCAAGAGGAAAACTCAATTCATCACAAGAGAGTAGAGGGGGAGAAACATCATAAGATCCAACTATAATAGCAAAACTCACGATACATCTAGATCGTATCACCTCAAGAACACGAGAGAGAGAGAGAGAGAGATCAAACACATAGCTACTGGTACATACCCTCAGCCCCAAGGGTGAACTACTCCCACCTCGTCATGGAGAGCGCCGGGATGAGGAAGATGGCCACCGGTGATGGATTCCACCTCCGGCAGGGTGCCGGAACGGGCTCCCCAGAGGTTTTTTGTGGCTACAGAGGCTTGCGGCGGCGGAACTCCCGATCTAGGTTATTTTCTAGAGGTTTTAAATTTATAGGAATTTTTGGCGTAGGTCTCACGTCAGGGGGGTTTTCGGGCTATCCACGAGGCAGGGGGCGCGCCCAGGGGGGTAGGTCTCGCGCTCCACCCTCGTGGACGCCTCAGGACTCTTCTGGCCCAACTCTTTTACTCCGGGGGCTTCTTTGGGTCCATAAAAAATTGTCAAAATTTGGCACATCAATTTGATTCCATTTGGTATTCCTTTTCGTAAAACTCAAAAACAAGGAAAAGAATAGAAACTGGCACTGGGCTCTAGGTTAATAGGTTAGTCCCAAAAATAATATAAAGCCCATAAACATCCAAAACAGGTAATATAATAGCATGGAACAATCAAAAATTGTAGATACGTTGGAGATGTATCAAGCATGCCCAAGCTTAATTCCCGCTCGTCCTCGAGTAGGTAAATGATAAAAACAGAATTTTTGTTGTGGAATGCTACCTAGCATATTGCTCAATGTAATTTTACTTATTGTGGCATGAATGTTTAGATCCAAATGATTCAAAATAAAAGTTCATATTGACATAAAAATAGTAATTCTTCAAGCATACTAACAAGTAATCATGTCTTCCCAAAATAACATGGTCAAAGAAAGCTTATCCCTACAAAATCATATAGTTAGGCTATGCTTCATTTTCGTCACACAAAATACTCCCAACATGCACAACCCCGGTTTCAGCCAAGCAATTGGTTCATACTTTTTAACGCGCTTCAGCTTTTTTCAACTATGGGTGGAATAGAATATGCTGATGGAGGTTGTGTGGAGAAGACAAAAGGAAAAAGTCTCACATTAATGAGGCTAATCAACGGGCTATGGATATGCCCATCAATTGATGTCAACTTGAGGAGTAGGGATGGGCATGCAACTGATGCACTAGAGCTATAAATGTATGAAAGCTCAACAAAAGAAACTAAGTGGGTGTGCGTCTAACTTGCTTGCTCACGAAGACCTAGGGCACTTTGAGGAAGCACATCGTTGGAATAAACAGCCAAGTTCTACAATGAAAAATTCCCACTAGTATATGAAAGTGACAACATAGGAGACTCTCTATCATGAAGAGCATGGTGCTACTTTGAAGCACATGTGTGGAAAAAGATAGTAACATTGTCTCCTTTTTTTGGGCCTTTCCTTTTTTTGCCTTTTTTCACCTTTCTTTTTTAAGGGATAATGCTCTAATAATGATGATCATCACACTTCTATTTATTTACAACTCATGGATTACAACTTGATACTAGAACAAGATATGACTCTATATGAATGCCTCCGGCGGTGTACCGAGATATGCAATGAATCAAGAGCGACATGTATGAAAGAATTATGAAGGCGGCTTTGCCACACATACGATGTCAACTACATGATCATGCAAAAGCAATATGACAATGATGGAACGTGTCATGATAAATGGAACGGTGGAAAGTTGCATGGCAATATATCTTGGAATGGCTATGGAAATGCCATAATAGGTAGGTATGGTGGCTATTTTGAGGAAGATATAAGGAGGTTTATGTGTGATAGAGCGTATCGTATCACGAGGTTTGGATGCACCGGCAAAATGTTTGCACCAACTCTCAAGGTGAGAAAGGGCAATGCACGGTACCTTAGAGGCTAGCGATGATGGAAGTGTAAGAGTGCGTATAATCCATGGACTCACATTAGTCATAAAGAACTCATATACTTATTGCAAAAGTTTTATTAGCCCTTGAAGCAAAGTACTAATACGCATGCTCCTAGGGGAAGGGTTGGTAGGAGTTAACCATCGCGCGATCCCGACCTCCACTCATAAGGAAGGCAATCAAAAGAGCATCCCATGCTACAAATTTGTTACACAAGTTTTACCATACGTGCATGCTACGGGACTTGCTAACTTAAACACAAGTATTTCTCAATTTCATAATTACCCAACTAGCATGACTCTAACATTACCACCTTTATATCTCAAAACAATTATCAAGTTTCAAATTTATCATAGTATTCAATGCACTTTCTATGATAGTTTTTATTATACCCAACTTGGATGCCCATCATATTAGGACTAAACTCATAACCAAAGCAAATTACCATGTTGTTTAAGACTCTCAAAACAATATAAGAGAAGCATGAGAGTTCATCTATTTCTTCAAAATAAAACCATTGCCATGCTCTAAAAGGATATAAGTGAAGCACTAGAGCAAACGACAAACTACTCCAAAAGGTATAAGTGAAGATCAATGAGTAGTCGAATAATTATGCAACTATGTGAAGACTCTCTAACATTTAAGAATTTCAGATCTTGGTATTTTATTCAGACAGCAAGAAAAACAAAAGAAAAGAAAACAACGCCCCAAGCAAAACACATATCATGTGGTGAATAAAAATATAGCTCCAAGTAAAGTTACCGATGCACGAAGACGAAAGAGGGGATGCCTTCAGGGGCATCCCCAATCTTAGGCTCTTGGTTGTCCTTGAATATTACCTTGGGTTCCTTGGGCATCCCCAAGCTTAGGTTCTTGCCACTCCTTATTCCATAGTCCATCGAATATTTACCCAAAACTTGAAAACTTCACAACACAAAACTCAACAGAAAACTCGTAAGCTCCGTTATTATAAGAAAATAAGTCAAGACTTAGTTACTGTTATGAACTCATTCTAAATTCATATTGACATAATATCTACTGTATTCCAACTTCTCTATGGTTCATACCCTCCGATATTACTCATAAATTCATCAAATAAGCAAACAACACGTAAAAACAGAATCTGTCAAAAACAGAACAGTCTGTAGTAATCTGTAACTCTCGAAGACTTTTGTAACTCCACAGATCCTACAAAATTAGGAAAACCTGAGAAATTTGTGTAACAATAAAGAGCAAAAATAATCGGATCAAAATCACGTTTCTGTGAATTATCAAAACTAATTTACTAGGCGCAAAAGTTTCTGATCTTCAGTAGGATCAGCACAACTATCACCTTAAGCTATCCTAAAGGTGTTACTTGGCACTTTATTAAAACAAAAGCTATAAAACATGATTACTACACTAGCATAATCATGTGGACACACAAAAATAGTAAAGGTAAATATTGGGTTCTCTCCCAACAAACGCTTTTCTTTAATGCCTTTTAGCTAGGCATGATGATGACAATGATGCTCACATAAAAGATAAGAATTGAAACATAATGGGAGCATCATGAAGCATATGACTAGCACATTTAAGTCTAACCCACTTCCTATGCATAGGGATTTTGTGAGCAAACAACTTATGGGAACAATAATCAACTAGCATAGGAAGGCAAAACAAGCATAACTTCAAGATTTTAAGCACATAGAGAGGAAACTTGATATTATTGCAATTCCTACAAGCATATATTCCTCCCTCATAATAATTTTCAGTGGCATCACAAATGAATTCAACAATATAACCAGCACATAAAGCATTCTTTTCATGATCTACTTGCATAGAAATTTTACTACTCTAAACATAAGCAAACTTCTTCCATATGGCATACATATCATCACAATAACCATCATAAATAGGAGGCATGCTTTCATCATAATAAATTTGCTCATCAAAATTTGGGGGAGAAAAAATTCATCTTCATCAAACATAGCTTCCCCAAGCTTGTGGCTTTGCATATCATTAGCATTATGGATATTCAAGGAATTCATACTAACAACATTGCAATCATGCTCATCATACAAAGATCTAGTACCAAACATTTTAATGCATTCTTCTTCTAGCAATTGATCACAATTTTCCTTTCCATCATTCTCACGAAAGATATTAAAAAGATGAAGCGTATGAGGCAAACTCAATTCCATTTTTTGTAGTTTTCTTTTATAAACTAAACTACTGATAAAACAAGAAAGTAAAAGATTCGATTGCAAGATCTAAAGATATACCTTCAAGCACTCACCTCCCCGACAACCTTCTTCTTGTAGACGTTGTTGGGCCTCCAAGTGTAGAGGTTTGTAGGATAGTAGCAAATTTCCCTCAAGTGGATGACCTAAGGTTTATCAATCCATGGGAGGCGTAGGATGAAGATGGTCTCTCTCAAACAACCCTGCAACCAAATACCAAAGAGTCTCTTGTGTCCCCAACACACCCAATACAATGGTAAATTGTATAGGTGCACTAGTTCGGCGAAGATATGGTGATACAAGTGTAATATGGATGATTGATATGGGTATTTGTAATCTGAAAATATAAAAACAGCAAGGTACCTAATGATAAAAGTGAGCGTAAATGGTATTGTAATGGTAGGAAACAAGGCCTAAGGTTCATACTTTCACTAGTGCAAGATCTCTCAACAATAATAACATAATTGGATCATATAACTATCCCTCAACATGCAACAAAGAGTCACTCAACAAACGAAGAGATTATTGTAGGGTACGAAACCACCTCAAAGTTATTTTTTCTGGTCGATCTATTCAAGAGTCCGTAGTAAAATAACACGAAGCTATTCTTTCCGTTCAATCTATCACAGAGTTCATACTGGAATAACACCTTAAGACACAAATCAACCAAAACCCTAATGTCACCTAGATACTCCAATGTCACCTCAAGTATCCGTGTGCATGATTATACGATATGCATCACACAATCTCAGATTCATCTATTCAACCAACACAAAGTACTTCAAAGAGTGCCCCAAAGTTTCTACCGAAAAGTCAAGACGAAAACGTGTGCCAACCCCTATGCATAAGTTCACAAGGTGAACCCGGAAGTTGATCACCAAAACATACATCAAGTGGATCACGTGATATCCCATTGTCACCACAGATAAGCACGACAAGACATACATCAAGTGTTCTCAAATCCTTAAAGACTCAATACGATAAGATAACTTCAAAGGGAAAACTCAATCCATTACAAGAGAGTAGAGGGGGGAGAAACATCATAAGATCCAACAATAATAGCAAAGCTCGCAATACATCAAGATCGTATCACCTCAAGAACACAAGAGAGAGAGAGAGAGAGAGAGATCAAACACATAGCTACTGGTACATACCCACAGCCCCGAGGGTGAACTACTCCCTCCTCGTCATGGAGAGCACCAGGATGATGAAGATGGCCACCGGTGAGGGATCCCCCCTCAGGCAGGGTGCCGGAACGGGCTATTGAGAGGTTTTTGGTGGCTACAGAGGCTTGCGGCGGCGGAACTCCCGATCTATTGTTTGCTTCGATGTTTTTAGGGTATATAGGAATATATAGGCGAAAGAAGTCGGTCGGGGGACTCACGAGGGCCCATGAGACAGGGGGGCGCGCCCAGTAGGGGGGAAGACCCCTCAGGGCGTACTGGATTAGGGGGTATCCGGACAGCCGTACTGTATACATCGTCCGGACTATTGAAGCGTGAAGATACAAGACTCAAGACTTAGGCCCGTGTCCGGATGGGACTCTCCTTTGCGTGGAAGGCAAGCTTGGCGGTCCGAATATTGTGTTTCCTTCCTTGTAACCGACTCCATGTAAACCCTAGCCCTCTCCGGTGTCTATATAAGCCGGAGAGGTTGGTCCTTAGAAGGCCGATCACAATCAATAATACCATCATAGGCTAACTTCTAGGGTTTAGCCTCTACGATCTCGTGGTAGATCTACTCTTGTACTACCCATATCATCAATATTAATCAAGCAGGAAGTAGGGTTTTACCTCCATCGAGAGGGCCCGAACCTGGGTAAACATCTGTGTCCCTTGCTTCCTGTTACCATCAGCCTTGACGTACAGATCGGAACCCCCTACCCAAGATCCGCCGGTTTTGACACCGACATTGGTGCTTTCATTGAGAGTTCCTCTGTGACGTTGCCGCAAGGCTCAATGGCTCCTTCAATCGTCGTCAACGACACGGTCCAGGGTGAGACTTTCCTTCCCGGATAGATTTTCGTGTTCGGCGGCTTCGCGCTGCATGCCAATTCGCTTGGCCATCTAGAGCAGATCGACAGCTATGCCCCTGGCCATCAAATCAGGTTCGGAAGCCTGAACTACACGTCGGATATTAGCGGAGACTCGATCTCCGACGGATTCAGGCCTACACCAGGACCACCGAACATTCACGATAAGCACGGCTCAAACCTGCTATCGGACAGCGCGGGGGATATCACCCCTGCGGTAGCCCCGGACTCAAATCCGAAGCAAGCCACGTTGCCCAAGGACGGAGGGCTGGACCCTGCCCCGCAGGTCGTACCCTCATCGGCGATGGAGCCAAACACAGGCCTCACTTCCGAGGAAGCCTGTGACTACGGACCCCCGGATTTGTATCCGGATGCAGGTTCCAGTCCGCGCGTTCCCGAGCCCGCCGAGCCGAGTTGGGCTCCAGTAATGGAGTTCACCACAGTGGACATCTTTCAGCACTCGCCCTTCGGCAACATACTGAACTCATTGAAGTTTCTCTCTCTGTCAGGAGGCTCTGGGCCGAACTATGTCCGGCTTGAGTGGGAAGCGGACGATGACGGAATTTGTTGCCCACCCACCACCCACTTCATTGCCACGATCGATGATTTAACCGACGTGCTTGACCTAGACTCCGAGGACATTGACGGTATGGACGACGATGCAGGAGAATGACAGGAGCCACCACTCACAGGGCGGTGGACGGCCACTTCCTCATACAATATATACATGGTAGACTCTCCAAAAGAGACTAGTGGCAACGAGGCAACGGAGGATAACCCCTCAGGAGGAAAAGCAAAGCTCGGACGTCTTCGACGCCGCTCCAAGCCCCGCCACATCAACACTAGTCACGGAGATGAAAGTATTCCGTATGGTACCGAAGAGGAATACAAACCCGATCAGCTTGCCTTCAAGCAGGCCGGACCAGCCACGGTGGGATACCTGGAGAGGGAGAACTGCACACCCCCTCCGAAGACGAGGAAAGCCTCGGCAATGATGAGTACCGCGTACCTGAAGACCCAGTGGAACAGGTTCGCTTCAAGCGACGGCTCATGGCCACGGCAAGGAGCCTGCAAAGGAAGCAAGAGCAGCTCAAAGCTGACCAATATTTGCTAGTCGACAGGTGGACCAAAATCCTGGCCACCGAAAAGTATGGATTCAACCACCCTAACAAAGGGCATACCCGGCACAACTGGCTACCTCAACTCAAGCAAGAAAACCACAGGCACACACCCAGGCGCTCACACATCACTACGGTCCAAGACAACAAGAAGTATTCACGAAGAGGCATCCTCAAGCCTCGGCACAATGGTCATAAACGTCAAGACAGGGAAACTGCTGCCAGGTCCAGCAACCCTCAGTCCGGTAAACGGACAAAGAACAACTCAAGCCTACTCGACCAAAGCCACACACTCGATAAACCGTGTGAAATTCACGGTACTCCTAGAAGGACGGCAAAGCATACCAATAGAGAATGCCGGATCCTCAAAACAAAGCGGCTGGTCATGCGCCGGAAGCAACAAGGGGAGGCGTCTCGTCAAGAAACCCCCCCCCCCAGAGCACAAAAGTACAACCTATCGGCCATGACCAAATCAACCACACAGCAAGTCCATTGCAGTAACCCCAGACCTAGTAGTCTTGGGGGCTCCATAACACACAAAGCCCACACGGGTATAAAGCCACAAATAACATCTCCTAAAAGATGTAAATGCGCAAAGTCCAAGTTTTATTGGCCCACCACTCTAAAGGTTGTCTTCGGATCACCCAAAAATGCCATGCCAAAGAATAAATCTTCGACACCTTCCCACCATGCGGTAGTTTACTGTATGACAACGGGATAAACCACGCTGACTAGATTCCACATGGTAAATCACTCAGGCCAACTAATCCGAACACCCATTGAGGAGTCCGCATTACCTCACGGTATAATGGCTGGGCCCACCGGGGTCCAATCAGGAACCCTTAGACCAACCACAAGAGGATGCCCATCTGCCTTCAAACATTTGCCTTTACAAACTAACGATTGACGCATAACAGGATTGGCGGCGCGGAATCAGCACCGGACACACAATGGCAGGAACGTGCGGGTAGAAGGCAGTTCGGATTCACTCTTGATCTACTCACAACCCCCTCCAGTCCGGCCACCACAGGTTCCACCAAATAACACCTCCTTTCATACATCATACTAATATGCATAGACATATCATCCTACTACAATGCATAGACTTAAATAAGATTTACCGGCCGTCGCTTATCAACGACGCCTCTTTGCCGACAATGACAGCCACGCTGTGCGTTCGCCCAGTTACACCAGGGGCTTCACAGTATGGCAATAAAGTCCGACCACCTTTTCGGTCGCTCGGCACCCCGAACTTATAGCACTATATGCATCAGCTCTGAATCATGTCTTGGGTCATTGGTTGGGTTTGCCCGGCTCCCATGTTTTGGTACCTTATTTCTGTTCTATTGGCTAAGGTAGCGCTAGGAGAACAACTACGATTGTGTCCCGGTTCAGCCGGACGAGCACCTCAGTAGAGAAAGCCGAAAACCGACCGTCATGATGAAGCGAGAGCTGGTCAGCTGTTCGAGAGGTTGTAAAATCCTTAAATATTTATTCCGCACAACGCCATTATCAATGAAGAAGTGCGACGGATCGGTCTTCTGATCAGGCGCTAATAGAGCCCCTAGTTCGGCCTTCCGAACACTAGGGGCTGCGCCGACCATACTCAAATTCCTAAGGCTAAGTGAGAGTAAAAAAGCCATATAGTCTGATTGCCTGGTTCGCGGAGAGAAGCACCTCCTTAAAAGGACCCAACTATGGGATAAAGAGCGTTCAGATATATCCCGAACACCCCCATATTCTTTTACGAGGGGGCAGAAGCCGACGACTGGCCAACTCTCAGGATTTGCATACAATAAACAGCCACACAGGAAGAACATATGTTCAAACAAAACAGGCAATATATAATAAAAATGCCATTATCCCATATTACAAAAAGCGGCACAAATGCCCTCAGGGAAATATAATGTCTTTGGCACACTTATCCGCCGCAAGGCGGGCCCCTTTCATCACACCTTCATAGTACAACTCGAGCTTGAAGTGCTCCTTATCCTCCGGCGGCCCCTCCGTCATCAGCCTCTCCGCGTCAAGCTTCCCCCAATGCACTTTCGCACGGGCAAACGCCATGCGCGCGCCTTCTATACAGACCGATCGCTTGATAGCATCAAGCCGAGGACAGGCACCCACAATCTGCTTGATGAGGCCGAAGTAACTGCTTGGAATTGGCTCCGCAGGCCACAGCCGAACAACTAAGTCCTTCATGGCTAGTTCGGCCGCCTGGTGCAGTTCGACCGGCTGTTTCAGCTGATCGATAAAGGCACCGGATAGTTCGGCGCCAAATACTGCGACCAAAAATCCCTCTCCGCAGACTTCTTCTCCTCGTTGCGGTAGAATTAGGGGGTATCCGGACAGCTGGACTGTATACATCATCCAGAATATTGAAGCGTGAAGATACAAGACTCAAGACTTCGGCCCGTGTATGGATGGGACTCTCCTTTGCGTGGAAGGCAAGGTTGGCGATCGAATATTGTGTTTCCTTCCTTGTAACTGACTCCATGTAAACCCTAGCCCTCTCCGGTGTCTATATAAACCTAAGAGGTTGGTCCTTAGAAGGCCGATCACAATTACAATCATACCATCATAGGCTAGCTTCTAGGGTTTAGCCTCTACAATCTCGTGGTAGATCTACTCTTGTACAACCCATATCATCAATATTAATCAAGCAGGAAGTAGGGTTTTACCTCCATCGAGAGGGCCCGAACCTGGGTAAACATCTGTGTCCCTTGCTTCCTGTTAGCATCAGCCTTGACGTACCGATCGGAACCCCCTACCCGAGATCCGTCGGTTTTGACACCGACACCCCCACCATCGTGGCCACCTCGAAGCTTCTTGACTTCAACTCCAAATCTCCTAGGTCACGTTCGTTCCAAAAATCACCCACCCGAAGGTTTCATTCCGTTTGGACTCCGTTTGATATTCCTTTTCTTCGAAATACTGAAATAGGCAAGAAAACAGCAATATGGGTTGTGCTCCGGTTAATAGGTTAGTCCCAAAAATAATATAAAAGTGTATAGTAAAGCCCATAAACATCCAAAACAGATAATAATATAACATGAATGCTTCATAAATTATAGATACGTTGGAGATGTATCAATGATGACGAGCAGCATGTCGTCGGGGAGGCTGCTGATGAAGTCCAGGCTCGCCGGATGCGACTTTGGCTCAAGCCACCTCCACTTGTTGGTTGCTTCGCCGTCCTTCTCAACCGGCGGTGACGCTGTTGTACACGTGTGCTGGTGTGTGTTGTGTGCTGGGTGTGTGCGAGTGTGTCCTTCTGTGCATGCCATCGTGCAGTAGAGAATTGTGCGCGAGTGCATCCTTCACGCGGAAGAAGTGTGTCCTCAATGCGACCTCAATTTACTAGCGTGCGGTGTGCTACCCCGAGTGGTTTCAACTTTGTTTACTTCACCACGTGTCAGATGGGCCTCTAATTTACTTATTGTCACCCACTACCACATGGGCCAGCACACGAAGATACAGAACACGAGCTGACAAGGCAGCATGTGGACTGGTTGACCGGTCAACTAAACAATATACAGAGCTATACGCTAACATAATGAGCGTATAATCTGTCGGTATAGAAAGTTTGAGTGAGAGGGGAGGCTCGTTAGAGATAGCAGAGAGAGAGAGAGAAAGAGCTACTCCCTCCGTTCGATAATGTAGTTCCAACATTTTTTTAAAGTCAAACTTTTGAAACTTTGACCAAGTTTATAAAGAAATTACTTATATCTACAATACCGAAGATAAATGATAGTATGAAGTAAGTACATGTTGTGATGAATCTAATGATCGTTCCAGATGTAAATGTTTTTCTCCACATATACCTGGTCAAACTTTTCTGAGGTTTGACTTTTCAAAACATCCATATGCTTATGGACGTGAGAGAGTCCCTAACTAGAGAGAGAGAGAGAGAGAGAGAGAGATAGAGAGTGAGTGAGAGAGAGAAATAGAAAGGGTGAGTGAAAAAAGTGTGTGTGCATGTGTGAAAGAGACATGGATAACACACGATAAAAGTAGAGAAAAAGCGTGTGTGTCTTATGCAAATGTATCACACATGCATCTTCGACAATAGAAGCAAGGCGAGGAGTTAGTGTGCAACCGAGAGAGAAAGACCCCTAACACGTGGCTAAGAGGGGTTTGACAAACAAGGGAGAGAGGTCACGAGAGACGTACGGAGAAAATGCAGACATGGGGAGGAGAGAGTGTAAGTTTGTCATAGAGAGATCCCCTGGAGATCGTGATGGGACTACATGGGTGGGAGATGGAGTGACAAGGTGTGTGCGTGGTAGAAGATACCCCAAGAGATATCGAGATAGACGTATGGATGGAAGGAGACAATACATGAGTTCATGATGGCTAGTGAGAGATAATCATACTTAGGGGGGGAGTCCTTGCACCTATGATGGAGTGAGGGATTATGGTACTTAGGAGGGTGTGTGTCACATAGAGACAGAACAATGGCGGAGAGTGTTGGATGGGTCTATATGTATAGCGTGAGCGAGTCATGTGTATGCGTGAACCAGGGAGATATAAAGTTTGAGAGAGATAGAGGAGCCCCGATAAGGCTGAGTTGTGCGTCAGATAGCTGAGAGGGGGAAAGAGATATTCCATCCACTCGATAAGGCAGTGCATGTAAATTTCTTAGAAGTCAAACTTTGGAAACTTGGATCAGGTTTACGCAAATGTTATTTATATCTACAATACCAAAGATACATCATACGAAAGTACATCTCATGGTGAATCTAATAGTATATGTTTGCCGTTCTAGATGTAATTGTTTTTCTCCATGTACATGGTCAAACTTTGTGATGTCTGAGTTTTCAATAAATCTATATGCTATGGACCGAAGAGTGCCTAAGTCGGGAGAGATCAAGTGTGTGTGAAGGACAATGAGTAAGTGTGTAAAAAGAGTATGTGTGTGAAAGAGAAAGTGACAACAAATGATAAATTAGTGAGAGAGTGTGTTTTTTCGTTTCTTATGCAAACATATCACACATGCATCTCCGAGATAGAAAAGCGAGGCGAGCAGATACACGAAGATAGCTAGTGCATGATTGTTTGCAACAGAGATAGACACCCCTATAGCACATGTCCAATAGAGGTCTGGACAACAAGGAACAAAGGTCGAGAGGGACACACGGAGACACATGGACGCATGGGGAGGGAGAGATGGTGTGTTTGTGATAGAGAGATCCCCTCGAGATCGTGAGGGGACTATGTGGGTGGGAGATCGAGCGAGGTGCGTGCGCGATAGAAAGATGCCCCAAGAGAAATCGAGATAGACCATGCACATGTTTGTGATGGAGACTAAGATTAGCTAGTCATATACATATAGGGGGGAATGCGTGTGCCTACAATTGAGTGAGAGTCCGTCATACTTGGCTAGCTAGGCATCAGATTGTGTGGGTGTGCGTGTGAGATAGAGAGAGAACGAAGGAGAGATATAGAGTTTTAGATGGGCCTATCGAGTGCGAGTGAGATATGCATGTGTATGTGTGACCCAGGTAGATGGAGAGTTTGAGAGAGAGAGCGAAGAGCTCCGAGACGACAGAGTGGTGCGTGAGAGAGTTTCGGGGAACGAGCCAAGGAATTTGTGTGCGTACGATGAGCTCACCCAACATATCTAGCTTGGACTAGAGAATCATACATAGTGTGCGAGAGAGACCTATAGATGGAGCATATATGCATGCGAACTAGAAAGAACCCCCCCCCACACACACAAAAGGAGAGAGATAGATGGAGAAAAAGGGAGAGGGACCAACAAAGTTTGTGTGTTGGATGCGTGCGACAGAATTGAAGATTGTCGGCGAGATAGAGAGATAGAGAGAGAGAGATAGATAGATAGATAGATAGAGAGAGAGAGAGAGAGAGAGAGAGAGAGCAGGAGTCCGAGAGAGGGGGAGGTTGAGTTTTATGCATCAAAGACTGATATAAACCATGTTTCGATATAAACATGCAGTCAAATATTTAAACTGGAGAACATGTTGTCCGCAATCCACACATGAACGGATATATGCGCATATCAAACATGTTCATTAATTTGACTTTCAACGTGTTCATGGAGTACTATAATACTGTACAACATGCTACTCGATTGAGGTGTTGAATTTTGGATTTAGTTCACTATTTTGACCTGGTGAACGAGATATTTCATTGAATCGAGATATTTCATTTTGGGTTTGATTCCCGTTTTTGAGTGGGTCAACTATTTGTCTTATAGTAAATTGCTAGCAACAAGCATCTAAAAACACATTACTCCCGAGCATCATCTCTCCATCTAAAAAAGAAGTGGCAAGCTAATATTTCAAAATTTGATTCGAGTCGACTTGGTAAGGTAGATGTGGATGCTCGTTCTCCCAAAATTTGAACGAACCGTTAAACATCCTCTGCTCGGTGGAATTCGCCCGAGCAAATAAATGGGAGATGCGAAATTACCGGCCTATGTGGGACACGCATCAATTGGCCCGTTGGACATCGAGGGTAGGTTCATAACTTCATCCAAGCGTGCCTTCTCCTCGGCCGAGATGACATGCGCTGAATAATTCATCAACCATGGTCAGCAAAACACGCTCTCCTTGCCCGAAATAGCTCGCGCCCACTATTTCAAAGCACACTCTCCTCGCCCGAAATCGCTCGAGCCCACTATATTTCAAAACGCGCCCTCATCGCCCGAAATCGTTCCCGTCCACTATTTGGGGAGAAGCAAAGTTACTCTACTACCCCCGACCCTCAGTACACATACCCAAGCCGAGAAGCCTAAAGGCAGGGGTAAAACTGTAACCCCCCCCCCCCCCACACACACACACACATTTCAGACAAATGCGTCCGTAAGACATGGTTCCCACTCCCCTCCCAATTCCTCCCCCCCATTCATACCTCGTGGGCGCGAAATCACCTTCTCCACGGAAGCTCCCTTCTCCCGAGCCACAAAACCTCAGCCCCTCCTCCATGGCGGCCCCCACCGCACCAATTTCACAACCGCCCTCCTTCCTAATGCCAGAGACGCTGTCCTTTTTGCCATCATGCACTGGGCCGTGTGCCTCTTAATCCGTGCTGCTGGAGCTGCCTCGACGACGGCCGGGTGAACCGTACCAGAGACGATTCACCCCTGCCGTTTGTTCACGGCGCCGGAGCGGCTCCAACTTTGGATCCGTCCAAAGTCCCGGCGCTGCTTCCCATAGCCGTCGACCATCGCGATATCTTTGCTTCCATGCCGCCGATCGCCACCGCAACCACGCCGGCCTGACCGACTCGGCAGCTGGAGCTGCCTACTTCGCCATACCGCCAGATAGGTCGCACCATCATCTCAAATCACATTATTTAGGCGTTAGTTGTCTGAATTTTTATTATGGGCCAATCGATTCCCAATGGGAAGCAGCACCCCTCGAGCCGGCGGAGCTCCTAGGCTGCCGGATGGTTGGTGTCTAACGTAATGGTGCGGGGCCGCAAGTTCGCCACGGAAGCAGTGCTTAGATGGCTATCTTAGAGTTGCGTGGGTTGAAGGTACTGCCGCCGGCAGATCTGGATGACGGGGAGTCTTTGTGGATTGGCCCGGGGGCTGTGCAACCGCGGCAGTGCGGTGGGGCGGGGAGCGGGGTTTTGGTCGGGGCCACGGACGGTGGAGGTAGGCTGCTCTGCCGTTGGTTGCTGGCTCCTTGGGGAAGATTCCGAACAGTGTTAGCCTGAGGCCCAAGATGGCCATCGAGCCATCCGGCGTAGATCGGACAGTACCAAAATAAAATAAAATCGTCTGACCCCAATTTAGTGTTCAGTCAACAGACGTGTGACCACTCTCGTACCTTGTTGTTCATCCCTTAGGGTATATCTTCAGATCAAAGAGATTTGTCGTTCTTAACATTATGTGTTATCTGCATCTTCAGCCACACCATCTTCCGACTCACCGCAGCTGCTCCAACAAGGGAAGCATACACCAGAAGGGAGCTATAGTCCCCACTCAATAGCATCAAATGCGCGTGATCGACATGGACAACCACAACAACTGCAGGGCCATCAACAAGTCAGCACATGATGCTCACTCCTATGGATGGCGGCTAGATAGGTTGTACCCTCATCTTACTTGTGTGCAACATTTATGGCTTTGTTATTCGTCTAAGCATGGAAAATAGATAACATTTCACTGTATATTCATGCTGATCTCTTACGGGTCTTGTTCAGGAGTTAACGTTGTTCCATAGTTCAGCTAAGATACTTTTCCTTTAGGTAATGCTGTTCCATAGTTATCATCCATCAGCCAATGCTATCCCATAGGCTGGTGATTATAGTATTATAGCACTTCTAGTGTTACCTATGTTCTTCTTTAATACTTTTGTGTGCCATCTAGTTAATCTTGAGTACAAACGATACATATTCTATAGCTTTCATCTGTGTTCTCCCTTTAGTTTTTGAGACCTGTTGCTGCTAGTTAACCCCAATCCTATTATTTATGTCGTCTCCTACAGGCACTCATTACATAAATCTAACTACTAGTTGTCTTCCATGCATGTCAGATATAATTGCACACACTGATATATCCACAACAACCTCACGGAGCAATGTAGAGGCCAATAAACTTGATGTCAATGATACCCAATATGATGGAACATGTAAAGGCAATTCTTCAGAAGACTTTCAGAAAGATGATGAATCCTCTTCACCCCACATGGTCCTTGCTCTAACTTGGCCCGTGATATGGGTACAACATGCATATAATGTCCTGTAGTGTATCTACTCTATTGCAATGCCATGTGCTTAGCATGCTGATGATGCATATAAATATGTCATGCCTTCCTGTTTTTCAGTACCTATTCCATTCATGATAACATGTTTTCAAATTCAAGTACTATTATTCTACTCTATCGCAATGCCATCTGCTTAATTTGGATATCATGCTTCTGAATATCTTATGCACTATTATCATTAGTATGTACTTCATCTGTCTACCATACCATGTTTTTTTACATTGAAGTGTTGTTCTAGTGCTCTATTGCAATGCCATCTTAGTTTCCCAATCATACACATGTATGTTGCCGTAGTTTTTTCTATACGTATTCCGCTAGCATACAGTTTTACATTCAACTAGTGTTTTTTATTGTGTTGTCCTGTCGTATCCCTAGCTCTTACACCATACTCCCTCCGTCAGGATTACATGTTGCCGAAATGGATAAAAAAGGATGTATCTAGAACTAAAATACGCCTAGACCCATCCTTTTTTCCGGATTGAGGGAATACATGTCAATATGTCATGCCTTTCTATTATTTAGTACCTATTCCATCTCTCTGTTGTAGCATGTTTTATAATTGAAGCACCATTCTTCTATACAAGGCATGCAAGGGGAAGACGACTATGTTAGAATCTGAAGGGTTACAAACAAGGTATTTGCAAAAGATCCAAATGCCAGGAGATAATAAACCAACTCAAGTTTTTATAGATACAACTCCAGCAGAGAGAAACCCAACTCCTACAAATAATAAGCAGATTCCAGTGGCCAAAGAACAAGTCCACTCCACTCCAGCAAAAATATGTCAACTCCATTCTAAGAAGCATGTGCGTATCCTTGCATCATGAAATTTTATAGCATGCTGATCATATTTTCTACATGTTTCTTACCCATATCTCTTTTAGAAAATAAGCTTAATGGATAGAAGAATTTCTGCACTGGTATCGTCTGTGAGGAAAAATTCTTGCAGGAATTCTCTGTGCTCCAATGCAGATGTAAGTACCTTTTGTATATCAATATATTTTTACATCAACATGTATTTTGTTAATCGGCGTGAATCCAACCTTTATCTGATCTAAATTTAGTTGTAGAAAAATGTTAAAGGTGCCAATGTTGAGTTTTGGAAAGAAAACTTCCTGGTAGTTTTGCATACTGAGCTACATGAGTGTACTATCTCATATCATGCACATTACTGAATTGTAGTGCTGCTCTGGTTGCCCATTCATTCATTGTGTCAATGTTGCCTTCGTATTACCTTACCTGGCTAATGATAGCTGTGCCATATTGTGTTAATTTGGTGTAGGCTAGTTTTCAGAGACAGTGTAGGAAAGTAGCAAGAACTTGCCCACATGCTTATGGGCGTCATCCGTGCTGTGGTTGGAGATTGTGACGTTGTAGATCATTAGGTTATGTTCATTTATTTGCACTGGCATCAATCTTTGGTTGCCCAGTGGATGTAATTTCCTGTAATATATGCTGGATGTGCAACGATTTTCCCTGTATGTCGTACCTTTGCTTGATCGGTTTTGGTCCTGTGTGCCATCGCTCCGAAGAAGTAGACGATCGCGGCGGTCGGTTCATCTGGGTGAACGAGGGACGTGGCGGACGCCGGTGGCGGAGGAGTCCAAGATCATCCACGCCACCCTGATACTAGAAGCCATGCGAGTGGCGTCTTCCGCAGTGGCGATGATGATCCGCTTGCCGCCGCACCCAAGGACGGAGCCGTGCTGCCTACGGGCAGCGCGGGGACCTCCAAGGGTAGGAAGACGACTCCGTCGGTGCATGCACCGCGGTACTCCCAGGTCGTGCGTGATGAGCAACACCGTGACGTTGGTGACGGCTGGCATCGTCGCGGCAAGAGCCCTCAGCGCCATTCTCAAGATACGCAGGGGCGACATGGACGTCAAGATACTGGCGAAAAGGGTGTGCGGCCGCGGAACCGTGATGGAACTCCTTCTAACATAGTTGGAAGTCCAAGTTCCTCCCGTTCTCCGTGCTTGTCGTTGCGACCGACGCGAGCAGAAGTGTTGGCACGAGCGTAGCTACTCCTCGACTTCCCTCCCGTTGTGGAGAGGCAAGAAGAGTGGAGAGCTGCTATCCAGAGCCTTATTGGCCACACCAACAGGGATGGCCACCGGGAGGCAAGTCCCTCACAGCGCCGGACCACTGAGCCGGCACGCATTGACAATGGAAGGGATGGAGGTGCTGCAACTACGGTGCACTCCCCTCCACCGCGGCAACGGCGGTCGCCAGCTCGTTGGGTTGACGCCCGTGATAACGTGTCCACAGCGTCATCCGACCCACGAGCACGTCGCGACCAACATCAAGTTCTTCGGGAACGGCTCAAGGAGGATGCCTGGACCACCATCGAGCGGCGACAGGAAGCGCTGTCGGATTTCAGGTTCCGCAAACCCTTGGTAGGTTTGAACTTCAGGGTGCGTGCGGAGATCTCAACCTACCAAGCCTACTTACTCGCGATCCTCAAGGCCTAGCACGTCGAGCTCAAAGGGACAGAGAGACACAGCAGTTTATCCTAGTTCGGGCCACCTTGCGGTGAAATACCCTACTCCAGCATTTTGGTGGATTGCCTCGGGGGGTTGAGGATGAACTAGTACAGTGGATGAACTGGCCTAATGAGGTGAGGTGTTCTTGAGCTTGGGAGAGCTGGTGAGGTGGCCGGGTGAGGATGGATCTGCTCCCCCTCTATGGTGGTGGCTAAGTCCTATTTATAGTGGCCTTGGTCCTCTTCCCAAATGTTGGCGGGAAGGTATCCCACAATGGCTGGATTTGAAGGGGGACAAGAAGTACATCCTATCCTGACTAAAGTGGTCTTCACCTGCAAAAGACTCTGGTCGTGCCGCTATGGTGGGCTCAGCGATGACCTCCGCCCTGCCGTCCTGGGGGACTTGGTCTTGCTGCACCAGAATGGAAACCATCGGCTGATTCCTCGGGACTCTGCGCCTGCTACTAGACTCCTTTGCACCAAAGAGGAAACTGATGCTTTGCGCCTGCTGGCGCTCGCCTGGCGTCCGCCTGGCCTTGGTCGTCATGGCTCACGTCAGCTGAGCCTCTTGAGTTGCACCTTGCATAGAACTCTCCGCCCCTCGCGAGCCAGCCTGAGGAGGCTGATCCCCTTGGAGGTGTTGGCGTCGTCCGTCTTGCGAGGCTTGGCCCTCGCGAGGGTCTTGAGTCGTTGATGCTGAAGTTGAGCCGTACCAAGCCTTCGATGGAGCCATACAGTGGGCTGCAGGCAGGCAAGTCTGGGTACCGCCGTATCCAGAATGCTGACAGTAGCCCCCAGGCCCAAGGCGCGCTCGGACTTGGCTTCTAGGCGAAGCCAAAGGGCAAGTATGGAGTGCCGTGGGCCCTAACCGCCTGCGGCCTTGAATGACGTGTGGCAATCGATGGGGCGTGGGCGCCTCCACTTCCCCACATTGCCTCGGCAACCGCTCGGCTTGACGGGTCGATGCTGCATGCAGAAGATCATCATTACACGAGGTCGTGGAGGCCGGCGGTTGGCCTCCCTCTGGCTATAAATGAGGGGAGGGGCAGAGCCCCCTAGCTCATCTCTCCCTCCGTCTTCTCGCTACTCATTTCTTATCCTTCTCCATCTTGCCGCTGCTGCCATGGCACCGACGAGGAGGTTTTATGCGGCCAAAAAGGGAAAGGCTCCCAAGGAGGGCCCAGCTTCTCCGCCTCCCAAGAGGGGCCGCGGCTGTCCTTGCAAGCACCCCGCGACCCCGTCGGTGGCTCCCAGGGGGCGCGGGCGGGCATCTCCAAGGGTCGGTGCTTCCCTTGGCACTCGTGGTGGTACTTCTTATCGCAGTGGGGGCCACCGGCTCCGGGGCACCCCCCACGACAAGGGGAGGCATGCCATGGTTGCGCGCCCTCCTCACCCATGCTTCTCCTTGCTGGACGTGCTCCCGGAGTTTGTGGTGCGGTCGGAGGTGCCCGCTGGCACCTCGCTCCGGCTCCCGCGCTTTTTCTCCGGCAAGCTGCCGTCCTCAGGGCTCGACAGCCTCGGGCTGCAGGCTGAGGGCTGCTGCAGTAGGGCCTTGTGGGTGGGGACTGAGGTCGCCGCCACGTGCAGCGTGGTCCTGACCCGTGGCTGGCAGACGTTCGCCCGCGCACGAGGCCTGAGCGGGAGGTGCACCCTCAACTTCAAGTACGACGGCCTGGCGACCCTCTTTGTGAGGGTGTTCAGCGAGGATGGCCATCACGTGGGGTGCTAACCAGAACACGGCAGCGACGACGAGGGCGACGAGGGTGAACTTGGCCTTGACGACGTCCGCTCCTCCTCCCGCAGTTGCAGCTCTTCCTCGGATGAGAGCTCGAGCAGCGGTGGCTACGACCAGCCCCCACGTCGTCGAGCTCGGATCAAGGGCGGCACTGGGTCGTCCGGCCGCCACGCTCCGGTGAAGCTGGAGGGAAGCCCGGCATGAGCTCGAGGCCGCCGACATGGACTCGAGACCTGCCGCGGCCTTGGGCCACTTGCGGGTGAACTAGTGGAGAGCCGGGGGCACCTTGAGATGTTGCTTGAGGATGCGGCGCTGGCGCTGGATCCGCACGCCCTTGGGCCATTTCTATTTAGCCTTTCCTTTCTTCTACAATTCGAAAAAAGTAGTGTGCCCCACTTGGGTGTGTAACGAACTATGGTAGTTATGCCCCTTTTATGCAATGCTTATTATCTTAATGTTGTGCCATGATGTCTGTACTCTGGGTAGGCAAGGGTAGGATAACTTAGCTTGACGCGTTTGCAGTGGCTTTCCTCCTCACTAGGGTGAAGCCCTTGGTGTCTGGCGAAGCTCCCATTCATGGTGGCTCGGGAGGCGCTTCAGGCGTCAGAAGGTGTTGTAGATCCGCTGTAAAGCTGCTTAGAGAAAAAGGAAGCTTGTATAGCACCTCGTTCCTTTTTGCATGAGCCCCCTGTCATAGGTTAGCTGTGGCTTAATGCACCGCGTCGCGCTGCCCGAGGGGCACGGACATGAGGGGGTGCTGGTGCCCGTGTGCTTGATCAAGGGCTCCTCGCAAGGATAAAGCCGAAGCACTGGGGCAATGGGGTTCGGTCCGGTGTGCTCATGGGCAGGCCCATGCGCACACACCTGCCTAGCCCCCACGCACGAGGTGCGCGAGCAAGAGCGACAGGCAACTGCCACACCTTCCTGGCCCCCGGGCTAAGAACGAATGAAACAGGAGGAGAAAAATCCAACTTGGCGAACCAAAGCACGAAAGCACCAACTCCATTAAGAGATCATTGAAAGATTGCAAGCAACTTTGGAAAGAAAATGAACAGCCGCGTCTGGCACCTAATCTAGTCTTGTCACCAGCACGGAGCTAAGTGCTGCCACCGAGACGTGGGAGGGAGTCCCCGGGAGGCCCCAGGGCAGCTCTCAGGAGACTCCAGGGCGTGTACAGGCCCACTCAATATTACGTGAGAGTGTCACGAGCGGAGACCTTCACAGGCCGGAGCCTTGCTTCATGGGTAGAACTTCCGAAGGTGCTTGATGTTCCAGGCGTTCTGGATGGGGACCCCGTCCTGTGTCTCCAGGCACGCGGCGCCAGGCCTGGAGACACGGGCAATGCTAAATGGTCCCTCCCACATGGGAGAGAGCTTGTGCAGCCCCTCCCTAGAGAGCACCCGCCTCTGGACGAGGTCGCCCACCTCCAACGTCCTGGAGCAGACACTGCGGCAGTGGTACTGCCGCAGCACCTCCTGGTACCTTGCCGCTTGGAGCGAGGCTTGATGGTGGCATTCCTCCCCCAGCACGAGATCCATCCTTCGAGTGGCATCCTCACGTGCCTCGTTAAACGCCAGGACCATGTGGAGCGATGCGTGACCTCGTGTGGGAGAATCGATTCAGCCCCGTAGACGAGGAAGAATGCAGTCTCTCCCATTGGCTTGGTCATGGTGGTGCGGATGGACCACTGCACGTATTGGAGTTCGTCGAGCCAGCCCCTACTGCAGGCCTCGAGCTTCTTCTTGAAGGTCCTTGCCTTGAGACCCTCAGGACCTTGGCGTTGGTGCGCTCAGTCTGGCCGTTGCTCCTGGGGTGTGCCATTGAGGCATAGCATATCTGCGTTCCAAGGTTAGCACAATATGATTTGAAAAGGTTGCTAGTGAACTACGGGCCGTTGTCGGTGATGATGCAGTTAGGGACCCCAAACCAGCTCACAAGGCCCTTGATGAGCTTGACGGCTGATCCGGCTAGGATGGTCTGGAGGGCTTCTACCTTTGCCCACTCGGTGAACTTGTCGATGGCGACGTAGAGGTAGTGGTAGCCCCCTGGCGCTCGGGGAAATGGCCCCAAGATGTCCAGCCCACAGACCGCGAACAGCCATGTGAGCGGGATAGTCTGGGGGCCCTGCATAGGCTGGTGGATTTGCTTGGCATGGAACTGGCATGCTTCGTAGGAGCGCACCAGCCCAGTGGCATCATTGAGTGCAGTGGGCCAATAGAAGCCGCTGAGGAACACCTTGCCCACAAGGGTGCATGATGAGGAGTGATGTCTTTAATCCCAGCCATGTATGTCTGCTAGCAGCTCAAGCCCCTGCTCCCTGGAGATGCATCGTAATAAAACGTCATTGGGCCTTTTAGCGGTACAACTCACCGTCACGGATGCAGTACGGAGTGGCCTGACGAGCCACGCCCTCGGCATCCTCCGCCTTATCCGGCAGGGTCCCCTGAAGTAGGTACATCTTGAACTCCTCAGTCCAGCACCCCTCCTGTGGCTCGAGCGCGAGGAGCAGATGGGCCCCTGAGGGAGGGCCGCATGCTGGGGCGCCGGTTGCTGGTGCTTGGGGTAGGTCCTCCTGAGGTGGTGCTGGTGTCATGGTGCGGGGAGCCGCCGACGGCTTGAAGATCCGTTCCTCAAACAACCCTGGCTCCTGAGGGACCCTCCGAGAGGCTCTCTTGGCGATGTCGTCCACCTCCTTGTTCGTTCCTCGCGGCACATGCTGCAGTTCCAAGCCCAGGAACAGTTTCTCCATCTTGCGTACCTCTTCCAGGTATGCCTCCATGTGCTCGTCCTTGGGTGTGTATTCTTTGTTGGAGAAGTTGATGAGGAGCTGGGAATCGCCCTTGACGGGGAGGTGCTTCACCCCCAACGCCGCCACGACCCTAAGGCCAGGGAGCAAGCCTTCATACTCTGCGATGTTGTTGGAGACCTTTTCGCCCCACTGAAAACGAAGTTGTACTCCGTACTAGAGTTTGTCTTTGGTGGGTGAGATGAGGACGACCCCAGACCCTGCGCCTTGTCATGCGACCGCACCATCAAAGTACATGATCCACCCGTCCGGCGCCTCGTCCCCAGGCAAGAGGGAGTAGTCCTCGCTTACCCCATGGCCAGGGACGTTAGTCCATTCTTCCACGAAATCTATAAGGGTCGCACCCTTGATAACACTGGTGGGGCTGAACTCGAGCTGGAATGCCTGGAGCTCGATGTTTCACTCTGCAACCCGTCTGGCGGCATTAGGGCTCCGGAGCACCCTCTCCAATCGGTAGGCGAAAATGACTTTGATGGGGTGGCCTTGGATGTAGTTGTGCAGCTTTCGGGAGGCAACAAGGAGAGCAAGTAAGGGCTTTCGAGGCTTAGGGTAACACACCCGTGCATCCCGTAGCACCGGGCTGACGAAGTAGACCGGGTGCTCGAAGAGGGAAGCGGTGCTGGCGGGGTCGTGCCCTTCCTGAGGATGCGGGCCTTCGGGGGTCCCACCTTCTGCTGCACCCAGTGCGGCCTCACGAGTGTCAGCCTCGGGAGCCCCCCAACTGAGGGGTCTGTTTCAGCCTCTAGAGAAATGTTGGTCGTCGGATCAGCTGAGGCAGCAGGAGGACCATCCTAAGACTGTCGCGCTTTGCTTGGTGGCTGAGCGCCCTGCTGAGGGTCCTTGATTGTGCGCTCGTCCGTTAGCACCACCAGAGCTGTGCTGGCAGAGTAAGGGGTGGCGGCCAATTAGATCACCAAGGGCTCAAGAGCGCGCGGCGACACCATCACTGGCGGGCTGGTCATGTATCTCTTGAGGTCTTGAAAGGCAACGTCAGCCTCAGGGGTCCACTCAAATGGCCCCTTTTTTCATCAGCTTGAAGAACGGGAGGGCGCGTTCCCCCAGCTTGGAGATGAAGCGCCCTAGTGAGGTCACGCAGCCCGCCAAGTTCTGCATCTCCTTGAGAATCTGCGGATGGCTCATGTCTTCTATTGCCTTGACCTTCTCTGGATTTGTATCGACCCCTCTGTGCGATACTAGAAACCCAGTAGCTTACCAGAGGGAACTCCGGTCCACCTTGCGCAAGCTGGCAAACGTCTCCTCCAGATCTTCAATCACGGTCATTGCCTCCCAAGCCTTCACCACTATGTCACCAACATAGGCCTCAGCATTTCTCCCGAGCTGCCTGCCCAGGGCGATGTGCATTAGCCGCTAGAAGGTAGCTCCGGTGTTGCATAGCCCGGAAGGCATGCAGGTGTAGCAGTACACCCCGCAGGGGGTCAGGAACACCGTCTTCGCCACATCTTGCACGACAATTTTGATCTTGTGGTAGCTCAAGAAAGAGTCCAAAAAGCACAACAGGTCGCACTCGACGGTAGAGTCAACGATCTGGTCGATGCGGGGAGTTCCTTCATCTTGGCTCGGTCTTAACAGCTGCTTCTTCTTGGCTGGTGCTGCCCCTGGGGCCTCAGGGCCCCCTTTCTGGCTCGGTAACGCGGACACCACAGACCTGAAGGCGAGCTTGAGAGTCTGCAACGCATCCTTGGTGTCCCCTGCCACCGTGAGGACACCACTGCGACGTGGTAACTTCATGAGGTTGTAGGCCGGATGAGTTTCCGCCATGAAATTGGCCAGGGCCAGGTATCCAAGGATGGTGTTGTATGGCAGGCTGATCCGGGCGATGTCGAAGTCGATGAGCTCGGTGCGGTAGTTGTCGCAGGTCTTGATGGTGACGGGGAGGCGGATCTTCTCCAAGGGGCTGGTGAAGCCATTGCCAACCCTGGAGAAGAGCTTTGTGGGGCGGAGCTGGTCGGGGGGCACGTGCAGCAGGCCGAATGCCTCTGCCGAGAACATGTTGAGGCCGGCTCCGGTGTCGATGACGGTCTTGGTGAACGCCACGTTGTAGATGGTGGGTGTGCAGAGCATCGGGAGCGCGCCCGCTCCCGCTGTGGTCACTCGATGATATTCTAGGCCGAAGGCAAGGTCGGCCTTAGGCGCCGCCCAGACTGGAGGAGCCCCCGAGCTCAGCTAGGCGGCACTCACTTGGCGGTAGAACTGCTTGATGTGCCGGTCAGAGGGTGGTGCCTGCAAGCCGCATAGGAGAGCTGCGACGACGGAAGGCGCTGGCGCCATGAAGTGTGCAATGAACAGGCCGTGCAGCTCCTCCCAGGAAGCCACAGAGGACTCCGGTAGGTTGAGCAACCAGGCGCATGGTGCGCGTACGAGGGCCATGGGGAGCCAGTTGGCCTTCACCTTGTTGTCTCTGCCTGTCGCCCAAACTTCCTCCTCGTACTCCTAGAGGAAGCCGGCCGGGTCCGCCGCGCTGTCATAGCATGGCAGCATCTCTGGCTTGAACTTAGGTGGCCACTCCACCTATCGCAAGGAGGGGTGAAAGAGTGGAGCCCCTCGGCTCCCTCAAAGGTGCACGACGGCCGAGTCAACGAAGGAGCACTCGCCATCGAAGCCGGCGGCGTGATGTGGCGGACGGAGCAGCAGATCTCCAACGTACCCCTACCTGGCGCGCCAAATGTCGGATTTCAGGTTCCGCAAACCCTTGGTGTAGGTTCGAACTCCGGGGTGCATGCGGAGATCTCAATCTACCCAGCCTGCCTACTCGCGATCCTCAAGGCCTAGCGCGTCGAGCTCAAAGGGAGGGCGAGACACAACAGTTTATCCTGGTTCAGGCCACCTTCACTACCAAAAAATACACTTCCGTGATGATACGTGTTTGTCATAGTAGGTCATGTTTTTTGTCATGCATGTACATCCATGACGATTTTATGACAGAATCAAGATAGTCATACCTGTGCTGTCATAGAAGTGTTACATGACATTACCAAAATATCATCATGGAAGTGTCCACTTCAATGACGATAAATCACACGTCACAGAAGTGCTTTCGTCAAGGGTGACCGACACGTCGCATCCACTGTAACGGAATGCCGTTAAGCTATCGGGTCCGGTTTTGGTTCGTTAACCCGTTGACAGCTCGGACCAATGGGGATTTTCCATGTGTAAAATCATCATTGGCCGGAGGAAACACGTGTTGCCTCACCGTTGGGACAGATGTCATCCACTCATTGGACATGAGGTGTCTATGATAGGTCGACACGTGGCACGGCCCAACAGTGGCCCATTCCGATGAAAAAGGTTGGCCCAGTAAAAATTAGCAGGCCAGCCCATATAAGGCCTACTTGTGTCAGGTCCATTTAAGCCCACGGCGCATACGAGATGTGCCAATTCAGCCCGTCAACGGCCCATTAAAGATTTGACAACATTGCAGCCCATCGTCAGTTCAAGCCTGTTAACAGCCATCAATATATTTGGGCTCAATATCGGCCTGATGAGATTTCGGCCTGTTGATGGCCCATTCAAGGGATGGGCCAATTTTCAGGATGTACATCTTTCGGCCTTTTAGCGACCCATTTAAGTGTTGGGCTAATTTCCGGCCATGTGTGTCTTTCAGCCTATTGACGGCCCATAAATCAGTTGGGCCATTTGTAGTCGGACCTGAGTTTTGGCCTTTTAGCGACCCATTTAAGTGTTGGGCCAATTTCTGGCCCGGTGTGTCTTTCAGCCTATTGACGGCCCATAAATCAGTTGTGCCATTTGTAGTTGGACCTGAGTTTTGGCCTTTTAGCGGCCCATTTAAGTGTTGGGACAATTCCTCGCCCTGTGTGTCTTTCAGCCTGTTAACGGCCCATAAATGAGTTGGGCCATTTGTAGTTGAACCTGACTTTTGGCCTTTTAACAGCCCATGCCCTTCGTGGTCCCATACCAGCCCGGTTTATCTTTTGGCCTGCTAAAGGCCCACAACACAGTTAGGCCATTTACAATATGACCTGACTTTTGGCCTCTTAGCGGCCCATGCTCTTCACGATCCAGTACAAGCCCGCTGTCTCTTTCGGCCTGCTAAAGGCCCACAGTATAGTTGGGCCATATGTAGCCCGAACTAAGTAACGGCTTGTTAATGGCCCATGAAATCAAATGGGCCCACCTATTGCCCGCTTTGATGTCGGCCTGTTAACGAACCGGGAGGTAAGAGGGCCGACCATTAACTTTCGGCCTGGTAACGGCCCATTAACTTAATGGGCCCACTAAAGTTCGTACATGTCTTTAGGCCAAATTAGATAATTTGAGCCCATTACGGCAAGCAATTTTCACAACTTCTTCCCCCTAACTAGCGCGCCAAAGATGTCGGGGAAACGAACACCTATGGGACCACGAGGATCCCTTCTACGGTTGGCGGGGAGAGAAGCTAACAAAGAGCAGGTCTAGCGATCACCGCTAGGAGTTTTTACCCAGGTTCGGCCCGCAATGGTGCATAAAACCCTGGTCCTGCTTGTGTGTATTTAGTGTTCTTGAGCTCTTGAACTAGCTGCGGTGCTTGCCTAGTCCAAAAAGTCTGAATCCTATCTCAGTATGCCTCGGGCCTCCTTTTCTATGTCAAAGGGGTTGCCACAGCGGTACACAGGAGGTGGAAAGTATCAACAGTGCTCAAGATTATGGTGGACATCGTAGAACAAACACATTTAATGTGCTTCCTATGTGTCCTCTTACTTTATCGTGGATGGTAACTGAAGCCGTCCTGTCCGTTACCGCCTCTCCTCGCTCCAAAACGCGTCCAGGCTGACAAGGCATGTAACGCCAGGTTGGATGGCTAGCTGCTGTGCTGGTGCGGTGGTAGAGGCTCCACGAAGATCTGCATGTCACCACGCAGGCGTCTGCCAAGTTGGCAGGCCGCTCGTCGTGGTGACGTGGAGAAACCTTGTCGAGTGCGGGCCCGGTTGTGGCCCTGTAATTGTCCCAGGAAAGAGTCTTGCTGGGGGCCTCGCAGTCGTCCCCGACATGGGCCTTGCCGGGGGTCTTTGCTCTTCGGGTCTTCAGGTAGTCCTGTGGTCTACTAGTCTTCACAAAGATCTGTATGCTACTATGCATGCGCCCTCGAGTCTTGGCTTTGACACTGTCGATGGTGTCGAAGGCCTCAGCCTCAAGGGTGATGACCTTGCTGGTGCTTCGCAGGCTGCCCCAGCAAGTGTCTTGCCGGGGCTGCGTTGGTCGGCCCGGCAAGGGTCTTGCCGGGGCTGCGTTGCTTGGCCCGACAAGGGTGTTGCCGGGGGAGGTCCAGCTAGTCTTCTACTCTCTGTTTTCCATCTTGAATGCTATCTTGGTAGTCTTGTATTCTGTTTCCTACTGCCGTGCCAAGCCCTGTCTTAGGTGTGGCTCGACTGCTCGTGCATAAGTAAGGGGTACAGAAGAGCCCATACTTTTGTACACCGACAATTTATAACCCTGCAGGGGTGTAGTTCTTCACACATGTTTCCACCACTTAGTGTCTGCACGTGACATGTGCTCGACAGACTTCAAGCGAAAGCCAACGTCGGTGTAGACCACGACCTGACTAACCACACAAGTCCCTAGTCCAGGTTTATCGCCTATTCAGGTTCCATCCGCAGGGAGTCCCGCCGAGGTTTCCACTACGGCCCCAAACGCTGTGTGTAGGGTTCCCAAGCCCACCAAAGGGGTGCCCCGGTACACCGTGACACGAGCCTACCGCCTCACAACCCACCCCTAGGGTCAGTGTTGCGCACGGCCTCCAGCATACTACAAACATCGGAAACTACTTGCAACTCCTGGACAGAGGACAGGGGGTTAATAAGTCGAGCGGGGTCATATTTTAGGGCCCAACGTGTAGTAGTAGCTATTCATGGATCACAAACACAGAACTCAGTTCCTGAGGATGGTTTCAATGAGACAACCCACCATGTACTCCTACATTGCCTCTCACCGTTACCTTTACCAAATCGTATTCACACACTTAGCTCTCAACAGTAGGACATGTTCACAACTTTCCAATTCATCCCCGATGAATCAGACCTGACACAACTCTAAGCAATAGCAGGCAGGATGAACAAGCATGAACGAGTAGGCACATCATGGCTCAAACAACTCCTACTCGTGCTAGTAGGTATCAACTATTTACTGTGGCAATGACAGGTCATGCAGAGGAAAGGGGTTCAACTACCGCATAATGTAACAGATGAATCGTTTATGTCCTAATGTAGTAAAAGAAAGCAGGAGCGAGAGAGTGTGATTGTGTCGAAATGAACAAGGTAGCTTTGCTTGCCTGGCACTTCTGAACATAGTAGTAGCTCTTCATTGGTGTCATCGATCAACGTCGAAAAATCTCTATCGGTAGCGAACAACCACCGGCAACAGAGAAGGAACACAATATGATGCATGAATATGACATGGCAATATGTTGTGATTTAAGCTGATGCAACTAGCAGCACAATTAAATGAAGTTGGTTTGAACCCAGGGTTCAAAGTCAAACCCCATATGTGGTTAGGCCATTTATTTCATTTGTTCTAAATAGTACTCATAAGTTGTTGTAACATGCATAAAAATTGTACGGATGGATAGATTGGGTTTCTCTGATATTTTTCATATATAAATTATCTCATTTGGAGTTACGGTTCAATTTCTATGATTTTACAAAATTTAGACAAATTTATGGAATTTATAAATCATTTGAGACTTATTTAAAATCCAGAGATAGTTATGATGTCAGCACTGCATCAGCACGACGTCAGCAAGTCAACAGACTTGACCAGGGACAAACCTGACGTGTGGGGCCGACATGTCAATGGCACATTTGTTGAACTAGTTTAATTAAACTAAGCTGAAACTTAACTTAAGTTAATTAGGTCGTATGGCCCATGTGTCAGTAAACCAGGTGTTTATTAGAGTCTAAACTAATCTGCCCACATCATCATCACCGGTGGTAGGCTGGCGACGACGAAACCGGCAACGGAGGCACTCCGGACCTACGCTTTAGGCTGCGGCTAGACGCGCGAAGACCACCAGGAGGTAGCCCACACATGTCCGCGTCTAGAAGGCCACACGGAAGGCCGCGGGATCGCTCGAAACGATGACAGCAGCCATGGGGGCGGCGGGCGGAGTTCGGGCAAGGTCAACTAGACATTGCGGGACACGGCAAAGCGAGATAGATGATGTGATTCTCTTCTAGGAACAGCGCAACCACGAAGGCATTCTCGGATATGAGCCTCGGTGACCAAAACGATGACGACGACATGGCTGCCGGCGGTGAGGTCTCGGCCTCGGTGAACAGGATAGCTACGGCATGCAATCCCCATGGGGAAGAGAGGGGATCGAAGTGAAATCTCACAGGGAGGTGGTTGAGCAGATCAACATGCTCGGGAAGTCTGGACAATGATGAATTTGATGGCGGCTATCGATGGAGACGATGGTGACGACGACGATGCTGACGGCGTTCGCAGCGTTGCGGGGTGCTTGAGTTAACGGGGGAGCCTCAGGGAGTCAAGGAAGATCTCTGGGAGGAAGGCTGCCTGGTGCGTGGCAACCGCGGGCGCAGTGCGCTGTCTCGCCTCTACCTACTGGCAGAGGTTGAAGACGACTGGCACTGGGCCAGCATAGTACTGGGCCGGCCAGGTGGGCTGCGGTGAGCGCCAGGTAAGGTTCTTCTCTCTCTCTGTATTTCTAGTTTTGTTCTGTTTTTCTATATTCCGCAATTTATTTTGGGTTTTGGTTTTCAAACCAAACCAATTTTTGTAGCTTCTGGAAATTATTAGGTGGCTAGATACAAAATATTCAGAGCCACTCACAAATTTTCAGAATTGTTGGACTTGTGATTCTTTTATAGCAGATTAAATCCAACTGAATATACAGAGCCACAATAATTCCTCAAAAGTCTTCCATATTCTTAGTTTGGTTCAAAGGCCTTACCAAAAATATCAAACATCATTAAAGAGCATTTGCGGGACATTGGATGCATTTTCCAGGGTTATTTGCCCTTCTTTTAATTAAAGTTTTGAGGCTTCAACAATCCTCAGGTTTCAGAATATTAAACATGATGCATGCCCACTGATGCAACTATTACACTTAGGTATTCTAGGGGTGTGACATAAATCATATCCTGGGGACTACGCACACAACCAGGAGCAAGAGTATTGTACCAAGCTTTAGATTCAACCTTTAATGAGAACAGAAATAATTTGAGGATATAGTAATAGCGAATCTTCTCATCACGAGCAAAAAGAGTGGCTATGTCATTCAACTTAGTAAGATGTGCCACAACAGTTTCAGTTTCATAACCAGGGAAAGGATCAGATTCAACCAAAGTAATTAACTCTGGGTCGACAGAGAATTCCTAATCCTTATCATCAATAAATATAGGTGAAGTAGCAAACTTAGGATCACATTTCATTTTAGCATTCAAAGAACTTTCTTTATACTTTCATAATAATTTTTCTAGATCATCTCTATCCTTACAAGTAAGAATATCTCTAGTTGCCTCCTCACTCATAGCATAACCTTCCAGTACCTTTGGCAATTCATATCTAGGAGGGCTAGTTCTAGTAGGTGTTTCAAGATTTTCAGTTTCAAGCTCATCATCAGTTTCAACAATATCATGTTGTCTTACACTAGCAATTTGTTCATCAAGAAATTCATTAGTGGTACATCATCAAGCAAGGTACTAGCATCATCATGAGTAGCATTCAAAGCAAAAGTAGCATCATCAATAACTTGCGACATATCAGAATTAATAACATGTGGTGGTGTTGTAAGTTTACATATAACACAAGGTGAATCTAAAGCGGAGCTGGATGGCAGTTCCTTACCTCCCCTCATCTTAGAGGGAAAATTTTTAGTCTTAGCTTCCTTTAGATTCTTCATAGTGATAATTTGATAATAATCCCAAGTGACTCAACAAATATAACTATGCTGCCCTGCAACGGCGCCAGAAAAAGATCTTGATAACCCACAAGTATATGGGATCACGACCATTTTTTAGGGTAGAGTATTCAACCCAAAATTATAGATTTGACACAAGGGGAGCAAAACAATATTTGCAAGTATTAGCAGCTGAGTTGTCAATTCAACCCCACCTAGAGATTAATTATCTGCAGCAAAGTGATCAGTAGCAAAGTAGTATGATAGTTTTGATAGTAATTGTAGCAGCAACAGTAACGGTAATAGTGATAGTGATAGTTTTGTAGCAGTGACGATAGTAATATCAGCAGTAGTAACTTAGCAAGAATAATATGTAGGAAAATCGTAGGCATTGCATCAACGATTCGTTGGATGATATTCATCATGAGACAGTCATAACCTAGGGCGATACGACATTAGCTCCAGTTCAAAAATATAATATAGGCATGTATTCCGTAAATAGTCATACGTGCTTATGGAAAGAACTTGCATGGCATCTTTTGTCCTACCCTCCTATGGCAGTGGAGTCCTATTGGTAACTAAGGGATATTAAGGCCTCCTTTTAATAGAGTACCGGAACAAAGCATTAGCACATGGTGAATACATGAACTCCTCAAACTACGGTCATCACCGGGAGTGGTCCCGACTATTTTCACTCCGGGGTTGCCGAACCATAAGACGTAGTAGATGACTACAACTTACAAGATCGGATCTAGAACATGGATATAATGGCGATAATATAAATGGTTCAGATCTGAAATCATGGCACCCGCGCCCAAAGTGACAAGTTTTAAGCATCGCAAAGTTATAGCAACATCAATCTCATAACATAATGGATACTAGGGATCAGGCCCTAACAAAACTAACAAGATTACGGGATGAATCTCATCCAACTCCTCACAAACCATCGAAGCTATGAAGGAATTACTGGTGGGGAGCATCATGGAATTGGCAATGGAGAAGGGTTGGCGATGACGAAGATCGAAGATCACCTTCTCCGGAGCCCCAAACGGACTCCAGATCTGGCCTCCCGTTGAAGAACAGGAGACGACGGCGGCTCCGTCTCGTGAAACACGATAATTCTTTCTCCCTCATTTTTGTTGGACTACTCCCAAGTTTTATGTCGGACTACTTCCGGGGTGTCTATTGTAGTCCAACACCAACGCCGGACTGTATCTGAGTTGGTGCACCACCTTGGCCATGGGCTGATTTTTATGAATTTAATTCCGAATTATGGATTGTAATCTCTGCCGAGGTGCGTGTTGGCCTAATATCCGGGATGCTCCTGAAGGAAAAAATCAAACCGCTGACCCTTGTAGCCCCTGAGACTCGGGTCGATTCATAGAATCAGCCTGAGGATCAATTCCCACCTCGGCAGCACACTTAGGAATAGAAACGCGGTGTGCAAAGTCCTCGAGACTCAGGTTGGGTGCGGCCGACCAACGTGAGGATAATAATCTCCTCGAAAACTATATTGCGCTTTAAATTTTCTGCATTGGATTGTCAATGTAGTAGCCCCCGAGACACTGGTCGGGTGGCAACACCTTATCAGGGGATCGATGTACCCCTTTAATATTTGTAAATGATAAGCACGAAGCCCAGTAGCCCCCGAGCCTTAATGTGGGCACGGGTGGCCGAATTAAGGATCGATGTCCGAAGTAAAATCACAAATTATGTGTAATGATTCTACGTACCCAAGTACTCTACATCATTAATACTCGAATCCGCATTGTACAAAACTTTGTTGACCGACCATCGGCTTCAACCTCCTCAGCCAGTAGCCGGGGAGTATTTGTCCCACTTTATAAAGCCTTAACAAGGGCAAAGATTTGCGGCAAACAAGGCAATCCGGCCATACGGTTTTATAAACAAATGTACACAGAGAGACATATTATATTATTGTTTAACATAAGAAACATCGTTCAAAGAAAATAGTCCCGCTATCGATTCCTTTATTTGGGTTGTCATGCTAAGCATGATCATGAAACCTCAGCTCCGATCAATGTGGGAGGAAAATACTGAGGATTTAGTTCGGGGAAAGCGTCCAAACTCTGTGGTCTAAATGAACCCAAATTTTCGCTTCCGTTGAGACCGTTTATAATCTGAAAGTGGCCCATCGTCGGCTTCTACCCCCTTGTAGATCCTACGTAGGGTGTTTCCACAATAACAAAACAACCCTTAGCCAACATCTTGGTGCCCGAAGGCGGTTGTGTTTAGCGGAAATGAGGCAATCAGATATGCGGGCTTTATAACTTTCACTCAGTCATAGGAGCGTAAAGTTGGGAGGCCAGCAAGTAGCCCCCCGGTTAGTGTTCGTTGACAGCCAAGGTCAAGCCGTAAACACTTCAGCCAATGTTATGAACGGCCCGTCATTTAATACAGTCATCGGACCGCTGACCAGTTTACGCTTATTGTGACAGTCAGTTTTCGGCTTTCTCCACTGAGGTGCTTAACCATGCGAGCTGGAAGCACAATCGCAGTGGTTCTCCCTTTGCACACCTAGCCGAACAAGGCGGAACGTAGGAGGCAAGCACAGGAGCCGGGCAACCCAACTATTGACAGAAGACACAATTCGAAGCTGATGCATAAATAGCAATATCCGAGAGTTTTTGCCGAATCCCTACAGGTGTCCGGCGTTGCACTGCGAGACTTATACGGAAACACAGAAATAGTTGAAAACTGCCATAGGATTGGAAAACCAAAAAACGTTAGTAAAAACTCGACGTTTGATAGATCATTTGTTCGGTGCCAATCAGAAAATTGGTCTTAGAAAAAAAAGTGTGCTTCTGTCGTGCTTTAACATGACACACCCTATCTCAAGACTTCAAGCGGGTCAGCCTACGGCTTCAACCTCCTATTCCGAAGGCGGAGTACTTCTCGTTAGGCTAGTTTAGCAAACTTTAGTGGCTTTGAGAGAGAAATTAGGCTCCCCGGCTATTGACCACAGACTCGCGTTGAAAAAAGGAGCGGTATAAAAAGACTCTGCAACGAACAAGAAGAAAACATATTTACTATAGAATAACTCATATAAATTTAAGATCCCCCAAGTGGCTTGGGTAAAAGAATTTTATGTATAATGATTGTATGTACCGAAGTACTTATATCATATCCGTGTTCACCCGAACTTTAAATGCGTCTTAACCGACCGTCGGCTTTTCCCTCTTCGGCCAAGGGCCGAAAAGTGTTATGTACTCCACCTCTCGAGAATATCGACGGTGTTTCCAATAACTAGGCAATCAGGCCATATGGCTGTAATAGACAAAGCGCGCTCCGGGAACTTATGCTATATTACTGACGAAGTGTAAGAAGCATCTTTGAAGAAAATAGTACCCCCACCGATACCTTTCTTCGGTTGCTCATTGTTACTATGAGACTTGTGCAATAGATTTTTTGTACTCATGAGTTCCGTTGTGTGCCGACCATAATTGAAAACAATAAGAGCGCTAGCTTTCGGCTTCACCCAGTCTGAGGTCAGAGCTCGGAGGACCCGGTCATAACAATCGCTGAGGTGCTCCCTTTACTCCCTAACCAAACAATCGGGAACGTAGGGGTAAACACAGGAGCAAGGCAACCCAGCTTGCGGAACACTTAAGTAAATATGGTGCATATTGTGGCGTAATACACGAGCAAGGAATGAAGCCGTACAAGTATAATCATATGCAAGAGGAAAGGCTTCACAAAGGAAGCCCCCAAATAAACGGGGTATTTGAATTTGTGTGTCAAAAACAAAGTTATGACTAGGAATTTTTTTCGCAAACAACTGTTTGCCAAAAAAGTATAATGCTTGGTTGGACCGAACAAAATTTGAAACAGAAAGTTTTTGAGCATGAGAGCGACTTAGCTGGTTAATGTGCTTGGTGTTGATGACGCAGTCCGAGCTTGATGCAGGACAAGGTACTCGCCACCGAGCCGGTCCCCAGGTGGCGGAGCGAAGAACTCAGCACTCTGAAGTGGCGGCGTAGCACGGCCAATGTGGTGAGGTGGAACCCCCAGTCCGATCGAGGCGACAGGGCAGGCCGGCAATATGACGCAGAAGTCCCCGGCGTGGGTTAATGAAGTGATGTTGAAGCCCCGGTCCAGCCGAGGTGACATGGTACGTCGGTACGCCGAGGTGACACCGCTGCCAGACCCGGATCATTTATCTGTGCACGGAAAATAGTGCCAGCCGGAGATATAGTAATAAGAAATTAAAAAACGGTTGCATAATTAACAATTTATGCAAAGTGAGTAGTAAAAGAAATACGGCCTGTGCGGCGAACACCCGACGAGGTGGAGCTCTCCCAGCGATGCCAAAGTCCCTACGGCAACCGGACATGTCGGTATGGCAATTCGACCAACAAGGTGATCACACGAGCCGATTTATGCCGTTTCGGATGGCGACATCGGCTTTCCGAGGCGGCATAGCACGACCATAATTTTTTTTCTATTGAAGGGGCGACGACATCAGTTCTCCGAGATGGTGGTACAGACCAGCCGAAGTTGGTTCACCTGTGCACATAAAATAGTGCAAGACAAAAGTAATAACAAGTAATGATAATAATAATATATCTTTTTTTAAAAATGTTCTTCTACTTAAATAACTTAAGTGAATTAAATAATTAAATAAATATAGCCTAAGAACTGAGGTCTGTTTGCAGATGTAATGTCTGTCAGGCTGCGGGCAAAAGCGTACAGAGAAAACGCCGGTTAATGCAGAGCTAGTTTGTACGGTTCATCAATTAGACTTAGCAAGTCATGTGTGTATCGCGCCGATCTGCTAGTATTCCTCAACAACGTGAAGTACTACTAACTAGTCAAATAGTAGTAGTATTTGTCAACTAAGTCTCGCTACAAAAACTAATCATTGATCGTTAGCACTTTGGTATACAGAAGCAGCAAAAATACTACTATAAGTGGATGATAACGACCACCCATAAGCAAAGACATATAGAGGGAAAAATGAAAAAGAGGAGAAATCTCCCTGGACTGCCGGCCACTGCCGTGGAGCGTCCTCGGCTGCATTTGGCACTGGCCTGTCCTTGGCACTCCTCGTGACCGGGGCTGCATAGGAGCCAGTGCCCGATTGATCTTGGATGTGTTCATCGCTCCGTTTAGACATCGTTGCTTGCCGATCTCTGGACGGCAATAAATTGCCAAAGCCAAGATCGGTGAAGATGGAGGAGTGACGACATATAGGGCGAATCCGGATACGGCCTCCGTCGCATCAGCAGACGAAAAAATTCACCGCAGATGCTTGTGAAACGCTAGTGCATAGTTAGTTTGCTTTGCTCGTTAATTAGACCTGAAAAACCATGCTGCAAGAACTAGCACTTTTATACTAATACTTCGGCCTATGCAGTTTTTAACAAAAAGTAGTACTAGTAGAGGACTAGCAGCTGCACAAGTATCTGGATTTGAAAAAGGATATAGAAGGAAAAGATCCTCCCTCATGCATGCAATCCTGCTTCCGTGTGCTTGAGTGCCTAAAAAGTGGCTTGGTCGGCCAGCCTTGCAACCCAAAAGGCTCGCCGCACAATTGGTGGCTGCGTGTCGACCCCACCATCGCACAATCTGCGCAATCGGCGGATCGGATTGGACACCATTAGTTTGGTCTAATGCTGCTCTTGGGATTTCAATAGAACACGGATCTGCACATGCACCTGTGTTCGTTGGCCGAGGTGATTTGTCTTCGGGCACAGCAATCCGACGTCTCGCCAGGAACTACTGCCCGGAGAGTTCTGACCTAATTTTAGTTCTGCGAACATAGCTCAAAGCCGGGAGCAATAATCTGCAAAAAAATAAAGATAATATATGTGAAACAGATGGAGCTGGAAAATATAACCTGATGGTCGATTTTAGCTCCCATCGAACCACGACGACCACCTAGCAAGCTCTCAATGAAAGAACCAATGTCGGTGTCAAATCCCACATATCTCGTAGTAGGGGTCCTAAGCTAGGCGTCTTGGAGCGATGGTAACACGGACACAGGATTTTACCCAGGTTCGGGCTCTCTTGAAGAGATAATACCCTACGTCCTGCTTTTGATTGTATTCATATGGGGGATAGTACATAGTACAGGTGTCTACCGCGAGATTGTAGTAATGAATATGAGATTGTTTATTGACTAGCCTGGCCTCGGTTTATATAAGACACCGGAGGCCTAGGGTTTAGGAGAGTCCTTGTCTTGAGCGCCAAGTCGGATGGAGTCTTCCTTGTATGCAGCAGGGGTTGTCCGAACTGGCCCATGAGTAAACAGCCATGGGGGTCCGCGGCCCAATCCAACTGATCGGGAAAAGACATGGTGAGTACCCCCTAGTCCAGGACACCGTCACCATCTAAGGCCTCACCATCATCCTCCGCCTTGGTTCGTTCACCGCGGCGCCGCCCTCTAGTGTTGTCAACATGGTCAACAACTGAGAGGAATAAGGAGATGACTGTACATGGTGAGGATGACAGTAGGGACCCAGCAGCGTGCGCAGTATTTTTTCGGGACGGACAAGGGTATCAACTGGGTTGTGCAGTAGTTGTGGCCCATCTAGCCCAGGCTATTATTTCATATGTTTACCACATGACCAACCCAGTTTTTTTCCATTCTGAAAATGGCTAACCCAGCTATTTTGTCTTTTGGAGAATAACCAATTTAAGCCTACTTGCTTTTCTACGTCCTGCTAGGCCGGAAATCTTTGAAGACTAGGAGGGATGCATTCGGGCTTGCCCAGAAAATGGGCTATAAGTAATAAGAAATGGGCTATAAGTAATAAGAAATGGGCTATAAAATGAAAAAATACAGCAAAGAGGCAATTAGTTCCAAAATACTTTTTTCTTTCAGATTTTGATATTTTAAATTTCATTGTTTTTTGCGGGTAAAATTTCATTGGATTGAAATTAACGTATGTTTACTTTTTAAATTAATTTGAATCTGGCTAGAAATTTTGGGTTGCATACTGTTTGGGACTGATTTGGAGGTTGACTTGTGGGTCTACTAGGTTGACGTGTACGAAAGGCTTTGTCAACTTAGTCCACAAACGATTCTAGTAGCAGTGACCATGGGATGTTAATCCAATCGTCGTGTTGCTTCTTCAATATCTGATCTTCTTGGTCCAGTCGCCCAAACCAGCGCCGGTGGGACTGCCTGCTCCCGCCTCCCGTGGTTAGCTGTGCTGCCGGATGGGCCGCACCGCCCCACCCTACTCCATCGCTAGCCAGTCCATTCCTCTACTCACCCACACCTCCTGTTATTTTCTGGCGACAGCAACCGAACCAGTAAACCCTCATACTCCCCACCGCGTAGGCAACCACTGCCGAGTCTTCCCTGGCTTTGTGTCATTCCCTTCCTAGGCCTCGCCGACGTCCATCGCCCCGGTGCTCTTCACGCGGCGTGGTCAACGTGGCCAACGAACGACATCCATCTGAAGTGGACTGTACGTGGAGAGGCTGACAGCTGGGTCCATGGCCGCACACAAGGAAATGCCTCCTTATTACTCGCAAAATAATGATTCCTCCACCTGACAACTGGGACCCACCGGAAGGGCCTCTGTATTTCGTGAAAAAACGTCCCCCCCCCCCGCTGCTGACCGCTCGGATACACCAACTATATCTTCGCATGCAAGGAAGTGCCTCCTTATTACGCACAAAAAATGAATACTCCCCCTGCTAGCTGGGACCCACCATAGTGGGAGGCTGACTTGTGGGCCTACTAAGTTGACGCGGGCGGAGGGCTTTGTCAACTTAGTCAATATGAGCAATTCTACCTCTAGTGACCGTACGATGTCCATCCAACGGCCGTAGTGCTTCTTGAACCTCTGGTCTTCTTGCTCCAGCCGCCCAAACTAGCGCCGGTTGTGCCACTTGCTCCTGCCTCCCGTGGTCGGTTGTGCTGCCGCGGAGGCCTCACCACCCCCTACTACTCCCACCACTGGCCAGGCCATCCCTCTAGTCGCCCACACCCCCTGCTATTCTGCGGCGATGCCAGCCTCACACCACAGATGAACCAGTCAACCCTTGTACTCCTCTTTGCGTTGGCATCCACTGCCACGTCTTCCCCGGCTCCGTGTCGTCCCCTTTCTAGGCCTCGCCGTTATCCACCGCATTGGTGCTCTCGGTGCGGCGTGGTCAATGTGGTCAAGGAATAACTTCCATCGAAAGAGTACTATACGTGGAGAGGCTGACAGCTGGGTCCATGGCCGCAGCAAGGATGTGCAACCTTATTACACGTAAAATAGTTATTCCTCCACCTGACAGCAGGGATCCACCAGACGGGCCACCATATTTCACGAAAAAAACGTTTCTCCCTTGACTGCTGGGACCCACCAGCTACATCTTCGCACGCAAGGAAGTGCGTCCATATTACGGCAAAAAAATGATTCTCCCCCTGACAGCTGGGACCCACCAACAATAACTTCGCACGCAAGGAAGTGCCTCCTTATCCACCCTGAAAGTCGGGACCCACCTGGTCGAAGCATATGTAGCGTTGTCATTCTAGCGCGAACATGTACGTACATACTGGTCGATCGATGTGTCTGCAGGCTGCAGCGATGAACCGTGGCCGAGTAAGGAAGGGCATGTATCGTAGTAGAGGCGCGGATGTAGCATGTTATGCAGTCCCATCAATATCATGTACACGCACGTACAGCCAGGGTGTACATGGTTTACTTTTCAACTAGCCCTCCATTGGCTACTGTTCAACCAGCCATCCACGGGGTCTTGTTCATCCTCCCCCAACCGGCTTGATCGGGGTCATGTTCATCCAGCGGTAACGACCTCTGCTACCACTGGGTCCTATTCATCCAAAACCTGCACCCCCAACAACGCTCACTGTTCATCAAGAGGCAGCATGTTCGATCGGGTTTAGTTAGCAGCAGTAGCGAAGCAATCGCTCGATCGGGTTTAGTTAACAGCCAGGGATCGATAGATCGCTCGGGTTCAGTAACACGTAGCCAATGCAATCGCTCGGGTTCACTTAGAGTCCAATGCCTCGCACCCACACTCGTACGTGTACGGGAGAAACGCGCAATCCCTTCGTGCATCGCTCGGCCCCGATCACCCGCCGTAACCGGGAACTCCCCGATATTTTCAACACCCTTGCTTCTACCACGGTTTTTTCCGTCATGGACGGACCAAAGAATGTCATGCAGCTGCATCTCTGGCCCGTCCAGGATGAAAAGCCCATTTTTTATCATAGAAGTAGGAGCCCACCACATCTATGATGATACCGGGTTTTGTCACAATTATCGTCATAGAAGTGTCATAAGCATGACAAAATAAAATTCTTTCGACCGAAAATGTCATGGATGTGTCTTCTTTTTAGTGCATGCTGCTTCTTTTCCCCGTCCTCCTCCCATTACTTCCCTCATGCATTCAACATGCTAATTGAAGGAGGATGCATCATTGGTCGTTCAACATTTCGGTGACCGCTACCCTCTCCCTTGTCTGCATTAAAACTTTATCGGGAATTGTCATGGTTTACTGGTAGCTGTCAAATCAAATAGTACTGCGCCCCCCGCTACACGCCCAACTGAACATGACCTGTCGCCTCCATCAAAGGCCTCTATTAAACCCGCATGCAAACCGATAAACCTACTCCGGCCACACGCCCGTTGATGAGCGGGCCAGAATTAGACGCAACGCCGGCAAGGCTCCCACCGAGGGCGGACGGTGGAGGGGTGCGATTCTTGCCCGCTATCTGGCTGTCGCCATCATCAAGGAGAAGTAGAACACGGGAGGCCGCCGCCACTTGGGTCCCATGAAAGCCACCGCCGAGGCGACGACTGCGTATACAGGTGGTCTCTTCGCTACTTCGTCTCTCGCGAGGACCTTCGTCGACCCCGCAAGTGTTTGCCGGACAAGAGGAAGACAAAGGGATCCATGAGCGGCCGTTTAGATTAGGTATTAATTATACCACGAGAGCCAGATGAGCACCGCTTAATTCATATAAATGTAATGAAATCCATCATGTTTATATGAAGATTCGGGTTTTTTATACGAAATCCTTCATACTTATATGAAATTTGTCCGTGTTTGCAAGAATTTCCTCTGGTTGGTTAGAGTTGTAAAAAATGTATGCCGCTGGCGTTGGATGTCGTCCTCTGCGGAAGGAAGCGGAAGAAAATTTGCCAGTTGCCATTGGAGAATAATATAGTCACATCCGATATGTTTGAGTTAATTGCATGTATGCTTCTCCCTCTAAAAAGTTAATTGCATGTACAGTGTACATGACTTGCAGGGTGGCTATAGATTCGTACAGAAAGTTAAAAATAAATAAATCCATCCTTAATCTTAAACTATTCTAAGTACTCTGTGGGTTCCACTGTTAGTACAATAGCGAAAGAAGTATATATTAAAAAAAAATAAAAATCTAAAGTTTAGGACAGAATTCAAACTCAGGTCATCGCGCTGCGAGCATCTGGCGCTAACCAGTCCAGCGGATGTTCGTTGTGGATGATGCAAGAGATAAATCCCTACTCTTATAAAAAACAAAGTTGGTGATGATGGTTTGCTTGCCATCCTGCAATATAGGCCGTCTGATTTATATTTGATGGAGAGGAAGGAAACTATGGCAATTTTGCAAAAAAATACCCACACCCCTCTCCACATTTGCAAATAAGGCCTTCCCTTGTTCATCCTTTTCTCTCACAAGATAAACTACTCATACAAATGCATCTTGATGTTTTGTGTAACGCACGAGCATCTTGCTAGTTTCTTTTTAAATAATTACTATGATAATTGGGTTGAAGTGATATATTTTATGTCTGCCCCGAATGATCCCAAATTCACTAGTAGCAACGAAGACAAGGTTGCCTTGTTAATTAATAGAAAACAGGGTGAAAACTATCACATGAGGCCGGTAAAAACAAGGCACACAGGTTCAACATCATACATCAGCTTGTCTTGCTGAGAAGTCTATGTATCGAGGGGGCTACGGAGAGAAAGAAGTATCGAGTGTGTGTGAGCGAGGCACACAGACACAACTAGTGTGTGTGTGTGTGTGTGTGTGTGTGTGTGTGTGTGAGAGAGAGAGAGAGAGAGAGAGAGAAACCAATTGATAGATTCAGATCAAGATTGAGTTGTCACCCTTCTGCTGTCATTGTTGGGGGGTGGGGAGGGGGGAGGGAGAGAAAGACGCATCGAGAGTATGTGCGTGATATGCACAGAAGCACAACTAGCGAGTGTGTGAGTGAGTGTGTGTGTCTGTGTGTGTTGAGAGAAGCAGTAGATAGATTAGTATCAAGATCGCGGTGTCACCCTACTCCTTCGGTGTTGGGAAGTGTGTGTGTGTGTGTGTGTGTGTTTGAGAGAGAAGCCAATAGATATCAAGATCGAGGTGTCACCCTACTCCTTCGGTGTCGGGAAGTGTGTGTGTGTGGGGGGGGGGTGTGGGGGGTGCCACTGGTACGCGTCAGTCCTATACAAACGGTTTTTAACCCCCTTCCGTGACTGCATTTGGAACCATCACCTAGTGAGTGTGGGCGATAGGGGGTCCTTCCCACACGACCCACAAACCATCGGGGATATGCCCTCCTGGCACACACGCTCGGCAAACTGAGGTCGTGTGCGACAGGCAAGCGAGCAAATACGGTTATACGTACAGTAGTGATCAAAAAACTACAATTGTATAGGCAAAATCGTTTTCGGTCGTAAGTACATCCCACATAGTCAGTCCCCGCTAAACATTTCCATTTGTATATACATCCCACACAGTCGCTGCAAGGAAAACATTTCCGTTCATAGCTACATCACACACAATTTCCCCCGTTAAATCATTTGTGATGGCCTTCCCATCGCACACAATATTAATAATTTTATCGTTTGCATTATTGCATGCATCCCACACGGTGCAAAGAAGAAACTGTGTGGCAAAAGCTATCCATCACACACAACCTTTATGCGGTAATCGTTTGTGCAAGGTGGCCTAACGCAAACCGTTTTGAAGAGAATGTCATGTGTGATTGCTCGTCGATCCAACACGGTTTATTCCTAGAAACTGTGTGCTTTTCCTTAGGTCATCGCCCACGGTACTTTCTCAATAACCGTTTGCAATAGCAAAACCCAATTAGCAGGCTAATTGCCATATTATTAATAATCCATTTATTAATCTAATTGACATTCATATTAAGCACATAATATATTTCATTCCTATATTAAGGAAGCAAGATTTCATAATCGAAATACATTAGAGTACAGCATGATATAGCTTCAGCACTCACCTACCCCACTACACAACTACACCAGCACCAAGTATCACATGCAACATCTAGAACCTTTCAAAATTAACATCATAGACGATAAATAGACAGATGCATCTCATCGGGAAAACTGCTGAAGCGGAAGGCGAATATTGAGCCTTCATCGATGTTGAAGGTCTTTGCAATTTTAGGCCAGTGCCTGTAGATGATTGATCGTCCATCCTTCGTCCTCTTTAGGAACACTTCAATATTGAACCGTGGGTGTTGTATGAATGCCTTCCTCACCTCTTGTCCATACAGGTGGTTTGAGAGGTAATCATTAGTGAACTATTTTGGAAAAAACTGAAAACAAGGATGTGATAAATATCTTCTCTATATTAGAAATGGGGCAAAGGAATAAAAAATACAAGGTATAATAGTATACAATAACAGAATGCAGCCACAACAATTGAACATCGCATTGCAGAATTGAACCAAGCAATTAACTAAACACCACAACAAATGAACCAACCGTTAACTAAGCACCACATTGCACAAATCTAACATACTCCTAATAGAAGATCACTCAGTTAACCAAACCAAGCATGCTTAACAACTTGGAAATATAGCAATTGTATTTGTTTCTCATGTATTTAGTACAGCCAAATTCGATTTATTTCTCACATGATATACAATAACAGAATGCACACACAACAATTGAACATCGCATTGCAGAACTGAACCAAACAGTTAACTAAACACCACAACAAATGAACCAAACGTTAACTGAGCACCACATTGCACAATATAACATAGTCCTAATAGAAGATCAGATAGTTAACCAAACCAAGCATGCTTAACAACTTGGAAATATAGCAATTGTATTTGTTTCTCATGTATTTAGTACAACCAAATTCGATTTATTTCTCAGATGGTATACAATAACAGAATGCACACGCAACAATTGAACATCGCATTGCAGAATTGAACCAAACAGTTAACTAAACACCACAACAAATGAACCAAATGTCAACTGAGCACCACATTGCACAATATGACATACTCCTAATAGAAGATCAGACAGTTAACCAAACCAAGCATGCTTGACAAATTGGAAAAATTCACCCTAAATAATTGAACATCACATTCGCAGAATTGAACTAAACAATTAACTGAATAACACATTGCACGACATATAAAACATATACACTAGAGCAAAAGATTGCATGGTAAAAGTAGAAAGCACAATTCACTAGAATTTGTTAAGGAAAGGCAGTAGCTAGCAAACTGAACATGGGTCCTTATAGTGAGCTAATAAGACAAGCTACTCATTGTCGGAGATATCGATGATGATTGGCTCCTTGGACACGGAAGAGGGTGAGGCCTCTGCATCGTCGGTGCCCTCGTCGTAGTGGTGAGTTGCCTGAGCCGCTCCGGGCATCAACCTGCTGGCTCTCGAGATGAGGTAAGAACGTCCATGCTAAGAAAACACCTTGTAGTCATCGTCGAAGGCACTGACTGTGGCCTCGAGAAAAAGCCCAAACTGTCATCCAAATCACCCAACCGCATCACGGCCTGAGCGCGCAAGGCGTCGACGGTGGCCTCGACGGCAAGGTGCTCCTCCAAGATCTGGTGGTCGGCACCAATGGCAGCCATCATGACTGCATCCAAACGTGCGACCACGGTTTGCTTCTCCGCTGCCAAATGCTCCTTCAGATCCTGGCTATAGTGCGTGCACCACGGCTTAGGACGGCGCTTATTTGGTGGAGGGGTCGGTGATTTGGGTGGAAGGGGTCGCGCTCGCGCCGGCGGTCGGGGCATGTGGGATGTGGAAGGAGGAGGAGGATGGGGTTCGGGTGTGGATTACCTGCCTGGATAGGCGAGGCCTAGCAGCGTGAAGAAGGGTCGCCGGCAAGGAGGCGGTGCTGCAAGCAAGGAGTGATGGATTCAACTTGGAAAGGAAGGCTGAAACAGGGGAAATGTGGCTTTTGGTAAGGGGAGGGGGCGGGGAGGTAGATATTTCCACGGAAGCCGAAAATTTGGAATCGCTTCAACAAAAAAACTGGCACGCAAAGTGTCATAAGACACGGTCCCTTATTCAGAGCGGGCTATGGACTGTAGTCAACTGTCACGCCCAAAATGCAACCCTATCCTAAAGGAACTCGAAGGTCCCACCAAGGATAGCAGCACATATTGGAGACACTTTTGCAAGGTGGATATCATTACATCGTGCCATTACATAATAGTTGGGGGCGTACATACAGAAGGCATACAATGCCACACGAATACAACATCATCATACATAAGAGCAACATACGACTACGGATGAAACACAAATAGAAACTCAAACAACATCCACCCTACTAGCCCAGGCTGCCGACCAGGAACCTATCCCTGAATGACGAAGCAGAAGAAGAACTCAAAACAAGCAAGCATCGCTCTCGCGTCATGATCATCGCATTACCTGTACCTACAACTATTGTTGTAGTAATCTGTGAGCCACAAGGACTCAGCAATCCCATTACCATGGGTATCAGGACTAGCAAAGCTTAATGGGTAAGGAAAGGATAGGTGGTGAGGTTGCAGCAGCAACTAAGCATGATATGGTGGCTAACTTACGAATACAAGAATAAGATGAGAAGCTACGCAAACGGTCAAAAACTAGTAATGATCAAGAAGTGATCCTGAAACTACTTACATCCAAACATAACCCAAGCCGTGTTCACTTCCCGGACTCCGCTGAGAAGAGACCATCATGGTTACACACGCGATTGATGCATTTTAATTAATTCAAGTGTCAAGTTCTCTACAACCGGATATTAACAAATTCCCATCTGCCACATAACTGCGGGCATGGCTCTCGAAAGTTTAAACCCTGTAGGGGTGTCCCAACTTAGCCCATTATAAGCTCTCACGACCAACGAAGGATATTCCTTCTCCCGGGAAGACCCGATCAGCCTCGGAATCCCGGTTACAAGACATTTCGGCAATGGTAAAACAAGATCAGCAAGACCGCCCGGATGTGCTGACAAATCCCGATAGGAGCTGCACATATATCGTTCTCAGGGCACACCGAATGAACACTATGTGCAGCTAAAACCAGCCCTCAAGTTTCCCCGAGGTGGCACTGCAAGTGGCTCTAGTTCAGACCAAAACTTAGAGAGCATTGGCCCGGGGGGGGGGGTTAAAATAAAGATGACCCTCGGGTTAATTACTCCCAAGGGAAAGGTTATAGGTTGTTAGGCAAATGTAAAACCAAGGGTGGGCCTTGTTGGAGGAGTTTTATTCAAAGCGAACTGTCAAGGGGTTCCCATAAACCCGACCGCGTAAGGAACACAAAATCAAGGAACGTAACACCGGTATGACGGAAACTAAGGCGGCCAGAGTGGAACAAAACACCAGGCATAAGGCCGAGCCTTCCACCCTTTACCAACTATATAGGTGCATTAATTAAATAGAGATATTGTGATATCCCAAAATAATCCTGTTCCAACATGGAGCAATCTTCAACACCACCTGCAACTAACAATGCTATAAGAGGGGCTGAGCAAAAGTGGTAACATAGCCGAACAACGGTTTTCTAGGAAGGGTGAAAAAGATTAGAGGCTGACATGGCAATTTGGGAGGCTTGATAAACAAGTGATAGGTAGCGCAACATATTGATAGAACGAAGCATCTAGCATAGCAATGATAGTAGTGAGATCCAGGGTAGCGATCTTCTTTCCTGAAATCCCGCTAGGAAGAAGAACGAGTCCATGAAGAAGATGAACGGGCAAAGACGAACCAAGCGTAGTCGAATGAATCCTCACGATCGCAACAAAACGGGAACTATCGAGAAGAAGCACAACCGAAAGAAGCAAAAAATAAGGTAAACACACCACACATAAACATGACATGATGCACAATCAAGCATGATGCATGACAAGGCTATATGATGCTACTAACGGTAAGACATGATGCATACAAGAGCAACACATCAAATCAAGTTTAAATGAGGCCGGGAAACAACATATGACAAATCCGGTAAGTCCTCATATGCAAATTTTGAAATTGGTCCAGAACTGAATAAACCTTATGTTCAATTAGTTAAACAGCAAGTTATATGTGCCAAGATGATCTACACAAAATTCTAGTCAAGTTACATATAAAGTTCATTTAGTTCGGAGCTACGGCCTAGAAGATATGAGCAAAATAAGTTAAACAAGGCATTGATGCAAAATACATTCATATATCAAGAAAACACTCTCAAAACATGGATGAAACATGATAAGATGAAACTACATGCAAAATCAAGTAAGTTTCATATAGAGCATGCTCAAAACGGAGCAACGGTGCAACACATACACTCCAAACAAATTATAACAACAATCTGCCCAAAACAGCAAGGAAGCACTTTGCAAATATCGAAACAACATGCTACAGGAATCATATGAGTATAAACTTGACATGCACTTCATGCACACATAAGACACTTCAAATATAAATAATGTTAAGGTTCGTAGGCATCAATATTAAACCAATATGATCAATGCAAAATGCAACTTCATAACACATGAGCATATACATGAGCAGAGTTAATATGACGGCAACTTGATAGCAAGAAAAAGATAAGCTACAGCAAGTAAACATAGCAACCAAGGGAATGGCACGAAAGTTCACATAACAAAGAGGAAATAACATCATGGTATCATATACATATGGCTCATGGATTAGTGGGAACCAACATGACAAGATTGAATGTTGAAACAATTTCAGCAAGTGTAAGACAGCAACATTATGATAGCATGTTTGCAAGCATGAAACAGAGACATATGATGTCCAAAATTAAAACCCATGGCATCTAAACAAAGTAATCCTATCATAATTAAAAACATGTGATTGGAGCATCTCCAGAAGAGGCATGTATCAACTAATATCAACCTCACAACAAGGCATCATGAAGTTAACAGAAATCAGGAACAAAATATAGGGATGTTCATGACAATGAAAACATATGCTGCAGGGCATATATAGGGAATGAAAAGGCATGGAAAGATAGAGCATAACATGTTCATAAAAATATGTCAACTAAGAGTCTCCATATTATGCATGGATTAATTGGTAGTATCAAGAAAACATGGCAACATGATATGACAGAAACAGACTTGACAGCACATTAACAGCAAGTAGCCCACTTCACAAGCTTGATGCACTCGCTACATGGCATATCAAAATATATGGATTGCACCCCTGTAAAAATGGCATTAATAATCTCCTAAAACATGTAGACATCATGCTCATAGGATGCATACACAAAATGCGACAGAAATGACAAATCAGCAAGTTACAACAGTTTTTCAGCAGTTAACAGCAACAACCACTTTTGAAACAGGATTAACATGTCAAGATGCACCCTAACATGAATGCAAAGCAGACCAACGTGTAGAGCATGAAGAGCAGAACATGTTCATAACAAGATCATCACCATAGGGTCAACAGAGACAAAATTATATCACTCACAAGATGGATACATGATGTTAACAAGCAGCAGATTCCAGCAGTTCATATCACATAGCAGTTTTGCAACGACTATTAAGGCATCAATATGAATAGAAACATGAATGCAAACTAGGCCATCATGAACAGCACTCTGATAGGAACATTTTGACATATTATACACGCAAAATGGAGTAACGAGCATCAAGTTAACACAAGTCAAACATGCACACATGAGATGGGTTTTTCAGGGACGGTGGAATTATACCCTCGCGAAAGCGGGATGGAGTGGATTGCGATGATGCGGTGCAGCAGATCTGTTTGGATGGTGGGCTCGGGGTGTCCAGGGGAAAAGGCGGACGAGGCGGTGCAGATCTAGGCGAGGGGCGGCGGCGGCGCCCGGACTCCGGCGAGGGAGCTCCGGCGAGCTTCTACGGCGTCGAGGCGTGGATGGCCGGATCCAGAGGAGAGGTCGCCGGATCTGGGCGGCGCCGGCCCAGATCGGGACGGGGCGAGGTAAGAGCAGCGGCGAGCCCGCCCCGAGCTTACTCGGCGAGGGTCACTCCGCGCGGCGGAGGGAGGTCGAGCCGCAGCAGCGCGCGGTTGACGGCGGCATCGGCGGCGAGGGAGGAGCGGGAGGCGGGCGCCCTTGTGGCGATGGCGCGCACGGAGAGCGAGGCGGCGGCGGATCCATCATCGGCTAGCTTCAAGGCGAGCCGCGGGGCGAAGGCGGCGGTGGTCGGCGGCGGGGCGAGCGCGGGCTGCGAACGGGCTCGGCGGGCCCGTGATGGGCTCGCAGGGCCTGCGACGGCAGGACTTGAGAGAGGCGACGTGGCAGCCGCGGGTTGGCCGGAGGGCCGCGGGTTAGGGTTTGATCTGGAATTTCGGGGAAGGAGGTCTTTATATAGGTAGAGGGAGTTAGGAGAGTCCAAATCTCTCGGTGTTGTACACCATCGATCTGGCCGTGGTGGAAGACTACATCAACACCGTTGAACAGTTGCGTGTTGGAGACAAGTACAAGGTGGTCGGCATTGACCTCCAGTACACCGCCGGTAGTCCCAACATAGATCCGAAGGTTGCCGTCGCCCAGTTGTGCGTGCGCCATGATGTCCTCATCTACCACTACTGAATGGCCAGAGAGCCTTGCGACCGTTTCAACAGGTTTATCAACAGCACCGACTACAAGTTCGCCACGTTGGAAACCACCGATGATGTAAAAGCGCTCAGTGTTGCGGGCTTGGCCTGCCAGAACCTTGTTGAAATTCGTGACCACTACAGGGTCTGGGGCAGCACGAATAAGGACTCCCTGGTCGAACTCGCGTCGGCCATTATCGACCCCTACTACAAAAAGATGAAGCAGGATGCCCAGAGAACAAATGTTGTATCCTGGCACAGGGCCTGGATGCGTGACTAGATGAATCTCACTTCAGGTTCGTGGCCAAGAGCGTGTACACATGCTATGAGATGCAAAGGTGGATCGTTGACATGAGGAAGTGCCTCGTTACCCAAATCGACGAGCCTGGATCGAGCCACAAGCAGAGCAAGCGTCACAAGAAGTAGATGATGATCAGATGATCGTTTATGCTAGTTAATCATGCATGTAATATATAGTTTACTTTACTTTATTGGTGTGTGGAAGTGTCATGTGTGTAGTAGCCACCTATGAAATTATACATGTAATAGTTTACTTTGGTGTGTTCAAATGCCATGGTTGTAGTAGCCACCTATGTCATTGGATGTTTAATTTGTTCTGTATGCAATCCCATTGCACAACACACACGTCTTATTAGCAGCAATCGTCTGTGGTATTATCGGTCTTCGCACACATTTCTGATTATAGACCTGTTTGCCGCGTATCACACACATCTTGTTATATTGAACCGTTTATGTCTCTTGTCTCAATACAAATAGTTCATCCGCATGAACCACATGCCGTATATCACACACACCTTGATTTGGCTAACTGTTTCATTTGTGTTGCCTAATCACAAACAGTTCATCCTAGTCAACTTTATGCTGTTTATCGCACACATCTTCATCTGGCTGCCCGTTTCTTTTGTTGCACCTCATTGCAAATGGTTAATTGCACTGACCCGTATGCCGTACATCACACATGGAACTAAAATCTGAACCGTGTTTGATGCATCCATCATCGCAAACATTTTGCACCTTTTTTGACGTTTTTTTACACCACCATTTGAGATTAATGCATCGCACACAGTTTCGTCAAAGGGTCTCTGATCGTAGTGTCGCGTTAACAGCATCCTGCAGTAGTGTGCAAGTGACACTTAGATATGGGGAGAAGGAGTTTGTGTGATACATATCTATATTAAGGGATAGGTAGATATCATGTGTGCGTGGCATACTTAAAGCATCACGGAGAAAAAGAAATGATGTTCATGCAAGTGCCGGAAAAAAATGATGAGATAAACAATGTATGCGCATGCGCGTGCGTGTGTGTGTGTGTGTGTGTGTGTGTGTGAGAGTGAAATCTCAAAACAAAAGGTGATGTGCTGGAATCCCATTGTATGTATTCATATGGTTCCGGGACTCGAGTTAACCTTACCTATATGTGTGCAAGACAGAGTTATACTTTGAGACATTAGTGGTGGTGGGTGGGCAGAATTGAAGTGGTGGGCGTGTTCGATAGAGAGAGTGTGTGTGTTTTTGTGTGAGAGACCTTGTAGGACGGGGTAGAAAGACGAATTCTAACCTTGAGGAGGGGAGGGAAATACAAGAAGTGCGTGCGTGTGATTCCGATGCCCATAGAGAAATGATATATGTATGTGTGTGAGAGAAATTGCACAATTCATCCATGTATCACTATATAGGGACCGTGGACGTGCATCGCTTGAACATAAATCAATGTCTACTTCGTATCATGGCCAGAGATACAATATTGATTCCAAACTATAGATTGGACACTCACATATCGCATTTTTTTCCAAATAGTCCTTTTTAATTGTGCATGCCAAAGTTACAGTGACGTTTCTTCAAAGAACCACTGTAGTTATCATGTACATGCACCATTGTTAGTTTTGCATTCAAATTCTTTAGTCTTGGATGATTTAATGTTCTGCTATGAAGTAATATATGTAATATTCATATATGAATTCAACTAGTATGCAATTCATGAAATGGAGGCCATGTAATCATATTAGGTAACACTTTAAGTAGCGGACTACAATATCCATTTCTTTTGTGGGACTACAATATCCATTTCTTTTTGTGCCTCTATATTAAAATTAGCACGTCAATCCATTATGTTTAAAATAAATAACCAATGGGACTAAATTATATATTTACACGAGAAATACATAGGCTGAGCATTTGATCCATTTTTTGTGAACATGCCTCTACACCCGTACGATTGGCCGCGCCCGTGTGAACGTCCAAGTTATCGGTGCATCATCCCGAGTTATATTGTCTTTTATTCTGGGGTGTACTTCATACCAGTTGTTAACTGTTGACGTGTGCCATGTATACACAGTGTCGCATGACCTTCCCACTAGCACTATCCAAAATTAGTTGAAATTGGATACAAACGATCCCGCGGGCAGCAAAATCTCCCACCTCCTTCTAAAATTTCTGCCACCTAGTGTTTAGAATGTGAAATTCCCCTTTTGTCGTTGGTGCACGGAGAACAATAGTTACAGTATGGCCCTCATTTACATAATAGGTCGGGGCTGCTTTGGTAACTTCCGGTTCCCCCCACCACACGGCACTCCCATTTCCTCTCCCCCTCCCGCAAAAGCGACTACTCCATAGCAACAGAGCATTTTACATCACGACGTCCATACTTCATCGGCCTTTTTACCCCTCCCCTCTCGAAACCCTACACTGCTCATCCATCGGCATACCAAAGCCCATTCACTACCAGCGGCGTCCACCTTGCTGGATCTGCTTCTGCGGCCACATCTACCCCTCCCACCTCCCCTAGAAACAAGTAGACTGCTCATCCACCTCTATACCATAGTCCATTCAGTATCGGCCTTGTCCACGACGCCGAATTTGCTTTGCCGGTACTCCCATCAACCGTAGGGCATCTGCAGTGGCTCCTTCATACTCCCCCCCATAGACGCTTCGTCAACACCCCTGGAGCCGCCCCACCGACACCCCCGTCAACGGCCTCTGATCATCATCGCCGACACCTTCCTCAACCCTACCGGAGCGGCTTCACCGACACCATCCTCAACCCTATCGGAGTAGCTTCGCCTATACCATTCTCAACCCTACCGGGGCCACTTTGCCAACGCCCAAGTCCACGGCCTTAGATCCGCTTTGTCGCGCACTCATCCAACCTACTAGAGAAGCTTCTGACGCCCCGTCCATGGCTGTAGATCTGCATCGTCGACACCATCCTGAACCTAACCATAAGAGGAGCTTCACCGACGCCCTTGTCCGGCCTCAGATCCGCTTCGCCCACACCATAGTCCACCCTACCAGAGCCACTCCACCTAGACCCTACTCCATGGTTCTAAATCTCCTTACGGATCCCGACAGCGAACGCATCATCATCACCCTTGATGTTTCTAACCTGATTCCCACCATCTAGCAAGATGCCAAGCACCTACCGCGGCCTAGGTACTTGTCACCTTTAAACCCGTCCAACATCACCCGCCCGATGTACCTCAAATATACTAACAGGTCGCTATTACATGTTATGCAGCTTGCAAAAACTACAAGGACGATGTTTCTTCTGGATCTAATAGCTCGGCCAACTAAGATCCTCAACTGAGGCATTGCTATGATCTTGTAAGTGCATCTCTCTCTTGTATTGCTGTGTGCCTGCCAGCGTGCTTTGCTTGGGTTTTTGACCAGTAATCCCTTTGTGCAGACAATGATTTCCATTACTGGCTGCTAAATTAGAGGTGTAGATCTCATACATGATACTCCCTCCATTCCTATATAAGTCTTTCTAGAAATACCATTATAGACTACATACAGAGCAAAATGAGTTAATCTACACTCGAAAATGCATCTATATACATCAGTATGTGGTCCATAATAGAATCTCTACAAAGACATATATTTGGGAACAGAGGTAGTACATTACACAAAATCGTAGGTGGCATGTAGGAATTCCAGTTCACTACATTAGGCTTCCTAGAGTACCTGCTAGTCCAGTACACAGAGTCATGGCTAGTTTATGCTACGCACACAATCGTTAATTGGTGGTTTAAATATGCGCAAGGGATATTCAATATATTTTCATGTAGAGATATCTCAAATTAGTCGTGTCAACTTGCAGATAGGGTGCCGCAATGAGAAAGTACAAGATTTCTTAGTACAAGATGTATGTGGCAATTTCATGGAACATCGCAAAAATAGGAGAGGCGGCATTGAGCTTATACAGTGTTCTATGGTAGGTCACTCCGGCCCAGTTCTTTTGTAGGATTATCCCAGAATATGCCCCTCTCTAGCTTTCCTAGAACTTTGACCCATTTGTTTTACAAGCCTAACTAATTAGACCCTAACTAGATAGGATTGTAAAACAAATGGGGCTCAAAGTTCATGGAGAATCTGGGTAGTGATAGAGGCAAAGGTGTCCCATCTTTCGATGAGATGATGGATATCGCTTTGGTGGAAGTCGACTTTGATGATCTGACTACGAATGTGCGAGACGTCGCGCCTTAGCAATCGCTAAACCAACTCGGAGAGGTTATTGACCATGCCGGAGCATGATCAACCTGACCACGAGGGTCTGTTTGCTGCGAGCAAATGAAGAACAAGCAAGAAACTGAGATTGCAATCTGGATATTGCGAATATAAGATGAAAGCCTTATTGATCAAGGTGGGGTTCTGTGACGCATTTGTCTAGTCGTTGAACACAAACGAAGTACGCGAAGTTGCAGCTATGGAGAACTTTAATCTAGACAAAACCCAAAGTCTAAACGGTGCCCTAAGGGCTGTATATATGGACGAAGAGGGGGGAATTTCGTGGCCCTTGGTGGAGGGGTCCGAAACCAACCCTATCTCTTGTTTCCCCACACATACTGACTCTAAAAATAGCCTATAATTATGTATTTCGAAACTACATGGGCCTGGCCCAATAAAAAGGTGACGCAGCACCTAGAATAGCCTCTGGACAAAAGTTATGGAGTGGCATCTTGTATATTTCGTCCAAGGCTTCATGCACTCGTTATGGTGGCTTCAAAGCCCTGAAATCATCACTTGTAACTCTGTTCTTGTTCCCCTTGCGCATGCCATCATCTCCATGCTTGTTCTTGATCTAATGTTCATCCTTCTCCAAGCTAGGCCCCTCATTTGTAAGCAAAACAAATGTATCCAATTTAGGCAGCATCATATTCTCATGAACATTAGAATCATTACCAAGAAATGAAAGTACCTGGTAATTTAATTGGCGTGCGCGAGCTCTAGTAATTGGTCCAGTATGTATAGCAGCAGGGGCTGTGGGTGTAACAATGGTATTGATGTCCTCATCATCCTCCCCTTCTTGAAATGAAGTCGTCCTCGACAGAATATCATCTCCCTCACCTGAGGGAGTCCTGGATTAGGGGGTATCTGGACAGCCGGACTGTGTACAATGTCCGGGCTATTGAAGCGTGAAGATACAAGACTCAAGACTTCGGCCCGTGTCCGGATGGGACTCTCCTTTGGATGGAAGGCAAGCTTGGTGATCCAGATATTGTGTTTCCTTTCTTGTAACCGACTCCATGTAAACCCTAGCCCTCTCCGGTGTCTATATAAACCGGAGAGGTTGGTCCTTAGAAGGCTGATCACAATTACAATCATACCATCATAGGCTAGCTTCTAGGGTTTAGCCTCTACGATCTCGTGGTAGATCTACTCTTGTACTACCCATATCATAAATATTAATCAAGCAGGAAGTAGGGTTTTGCCTGCATCGTGAGGGCCCGAACCTGGGTAAACATCTGTGTCCCTTGCTTCCTGTTACCATCAGCCTTGACGGACAGATCGGGACCCCCTACCCGAGATCCGCCGGTTTTGACACCGACATTGGTGCTTTCATTGAGAGTTCCTCTGTGACATTGCCGCAAGGCTCGATGGCTCCTTCAATCATCATTAATGACACGGTCCAGGGTGAGACTTTCCTTCCCGGATGGATTTTCGTGTTTGGCGGCTTCGCGCTGCGGGCCAATTCGCTTGGCCATCAGGAGCAGATCGACAGCTACGCCTCTGGCCATCAAATCAGGTTCGGAAGCCTGAACTACACGTCGGATATTCTCGGAGACTCGATCTCCGACGGATTCAGCCCTATGCCAGGAGCACCAAACAATCACGATAAGCACGGCTTAGACCTGCTATCGGACAGCGCGGGGGATATCACCCATGCGGTAGCCCCGGACTCAAATCCGGAACAAGCCACGTTGCCCAAGGACGGAGGGCTAGACCCCGCCCCGCAAGCCGTACCCTCATCGGCGATGGAGCCGAACACAGGCCTCACTTCCGAGGAAGCCTGTGACTACGGACCCCCGGATTTGTATCCGGATGCAGGTTCCAGTCCGCGCGTTCCCGAGCCCGCCGAGCCGAGTTGGGCTCCGGTAATGGAGTTCACCGCAGCGGACATCTTTCAGCACTCACCCCTTTGGCGACATGCTGAACTCATTACAGTCTCTCTCTTTATCAGGAGACTTTCGGCCGAACTACGTCCGGCTCGAGTGGGAAGCAGACGACGACGAGATTCGCTGCCCACCCACCACCCACTTCATAGCCACGATTGATGATTTAACCGACGTGCTTGACTTCAACTCCGAAGCCATCGACGGTATGGATGACGATGCAGGAGAAGATTCAGAACCCATGGGGCGCCGGACTTCTGCCTCGTCACACGACATATACATGGTGGACACGCCCAAGGAGGACGATGGTGACAATCCGGAAGATAAAACCCCCGGGAAAAAGCCAAAGCGACGGCGCAGACGCCGTTCCAAGTCCAGCAAGAGCGCCAGAAGGATCGATACTCCGGCCAACCCCGAAGGAAAAAATGACCATACGGAACCAGCGATGGAGCAGGACGAACCAGGTCACGCCGAACACAGTTCGGAGCAGACGCCCGAAAACAATGATCCAGAGGGACGAGTTCATCAAACCGGCCAAGGACAAGAAGACAGTCTGGATGATGACGCACTCACCATTTTTGAAGAATGCGTGGAACGAGATAATCTCCACAGAAAGCTTATGGCCCCAGCGAGAAGTCTGAAGAAGCAGAAGCAACGGCTTAAAGACGCACAGGAAACACTCAATCGCAAATGGAACAAAGTGCTTGACACTGAAGAAAGATATGGCGACGATCGCCATATAAAGAGCTACCCAAAACGTAAGCTACTGCCAGAATTCGATGACGAGGCCGTTCCACCAAAGAATAACACGACTAGGAGGCCAGATGTACCACTCCATAACCGCAACAAAGCATCTACAGACGCCGCACATGACCTACGTGAGCACCTGGATAAGAAAGCTGGCGCAGCTAGGTCCATCTACGGATCTAAAGGACACACCCCGGCGAGGGACTATGGTCACCACAACGATTACACCAACCAAATGCCAGTTCGGAATAAACACCGAACACAACAACAGCCGACGGCATGCAACAGTACGTCCAGATACAGAGGGGCTGCTCACCCCCTGTGCTTTACTAATGAAGTACCAGACCGCGAATTTCCACAGGGCTTTAAACCTGTGAACATAGAGGCATACGACCGAACGACAGACCCAGGAGTCTGGATATAGGACTTTATCCTACATATACATATGGCTCGCGGGGATGACCTCCACGCCATCAAATACCTTCCCCTCAAACTAAAGGGACCAGCTAGACACTGGTTGAAAAGCCTCCCCGAAAATTCAATTGGGAGCTGGGAAGAACTCGAAGACGCCTTCAGGGCCAATTTTCAAGGGACTTATGTCCGGCCTCCGGACGCTGACGATTTAAGTCACATAGTCCAACAGCCCGGAGAGTCCGCCCGCAAGCTTTGGAATAGATTCCTCACTAAGAGGAATCAAATTGTTGATTGTCCGGATGTCGAAGCCTTAGAGGCATTCAAACACAGCATTCGTGATGAGTGGCTCGCCAGACACCTCAGCCAAGAAAAGCCAAGGACAATGGCAACCCTAACAAGCCTTATGACCCAGTTTTGCGCAGCAGAAGATAGCTGGCTAGCCCGTAAGGGCACCAGCGACCCCAGCACATCCAAAATAAGGGATGGCAACGGGAAGCCATGGCGTAATAAAAATAAACGCCAAAACAAGGAAGAGAGTCGGATAACACAACGGTTAATGCCGGATTCAGGGGCTCTCAACCTAATCAACAAAACAAGCCATCTAAAGGCAATAAAGAGGGACCGTCTGGACTGAATAGAGTCCTAGACAGATTGTGCCAAATCCATGGCACCCCGGACAAGCCTGCAAACCACATGCACAGAGAGTGCTGGGTCTTCAAGAAGGCCGACAAATTGAATGCCGAACACAAGGGAAGGGAAACACCAAGTGAGGACGAGGATGAACCTCGCCAGCCGAACACTGCGGGACAGAAAAAATTCCCGCCAGAGGTTAAAAAAGTAAACATGATCCATGCGACTCATACATCCATGAGAGGGCACGAACGCGCGCAGAGACGCGCAAGATATATATCCCATCATACCCGCACCTAACCACTGGATGTCTTATCCGATCACTTTCGATCACTTGGACGGCCGGATTAGTATTCGGTGCGGCGGATCAGAGGCATTGGTGCTTGACCCAATAATCGACGGATACCGTCTCACCCAGGTCCTCATGGACGGCGGCAGTAGTCTCAATTTAATATACGAAGACACTGTCCACAGGATGGGGATAAACCCATCCAGAATCAGCCAAAGCAACACCACCATTGAAGGGGTGATACCAGGCGTCGAAGCCTACAGAAGGGGCTCCGTCATACTGGAGGTAACATTCGGCTCTCCAGGCAACTCCAGAAGCGAAGAACTACTCTTCATTATCGCACCCTTCCAAAGCGACTACCACGCAGTGCTCGGAAGAAAGGCCTTCGCCCGCTTCAACGCATTGCTGCACTATGGCTACCTTACACTTAAGATGCCCGGTCCACGTGACGTCATCACCATTAGCGGAATAACAGAGCACTCGTCACGCGCAGAGGAACACACGACGGCCCTCACGACTGGACTATAAGCGACCTCCAACATCAAAAAAAATATGACCGGTCGTTAAGACCTTGGACACGGTTAGACGAGTCCGGTAGCCCAGATCGAACCAGGGCACCGTATATGTAATCCTATAGCAGATACTAGGGGCTATAACTACCCAATACAGCCCCACACTTGGCTCAACCTTATTGGCAAGCCAATAGCTTACACTTTTACTATCCATCGCGTACTAACGTTGCAACCTCCTATGAGTTTTCTTTTTTCACATACAACGTTCGCCCGATACCCTTCCAGGATACGGCACAACGGAGATAAAGGCGCAGACGTGCAGCAGGGCCCCATTCAACAGGTTTCTTTTTAGATTAAGCCCCTGTGTAAACCTTTTCTATTGCCTCTTGTTGTTTAAACATCCCATGGGTTCCGTACCCACAGAGGATACTGCCGTTTTTGGCATTTCGCCACGACAGATTAACGCACGTACCTGGAAACACAGGGTTTATAATGAATAGGCATTCTTGAGCCCATCATCTATTATAAAGTCTGAATACCTTCGGGAGTGTTCGGCGTCACGAGTTAGGCCTTCTATGCATCAGCTCCGATCATGTCTTTGGTCAAATGTTGGGTTTGCCCGGCTCCTGGGTTTGCCGCCTTACGTTCCGTTATTATCGGCTAAGGTGGCCAAAGGAGAACTACTGCGATTGTTCCCTGGTTATTCCGGATGAGCACCTCAGTAGAGAAAGCCGAAAACTGACTATCATGATGCAGCGAGAGACTGTTCAACCACTCGAGGACTCACCGGAATCTTTAGGATTCCTCGGCATTAACGAAGGGCCATTTCCCGGTCATGTACATGCGCGCCCGTATTCTGATGCACGCGAAAGTACCAGGGGCTACATAGTAGCCCCAACGTTAGACTCCCACGGCTAAGCGAAAGTGTTACAGCTATATAGTCTGGTTGCCTAGTTCGATGTGTGATCACCCCCGCATTGTATGCGTGGGGGCTGAAGCCAACGACTGCTAACTTTCGGATTACATATTTATATATGCATATATATATATGGCCGCACAGGGGACATAATCATATTTTCAGGCAAATAGTATAAATATAGCCTCATAATCAAAATAAACATTGTTTTTACAATGATTTCATTCATCATTCAAACAAGACATTCTTCGAGCACTGCGCCTCTATTAGACGGGCGCCTTCTGTGACCTGCGCCAAGTAGTGCTCGACCGGATATTGGCCTCCCACCAGATCCTGGGCCACTATCATGGTGGCATCCATATCTGTCCAATAGGCTTTAACGCGGGCGAGAGCCATCCGTGCACCCTCTATACACGCTGACCTCCTCATGGCATCGATCCGAGGCACGGCCCCAAGGAACTATTGCACCAAACCAAAGTACCTGTTCGGCTTAGGCCCCATTGGCCAAAGATGGTCTATTACAGACCGCATTGCAAGCCCGCACAGCCGGTGAAGCTCTGCTACAGCAGCCATCTTGTCACTCAACGGTAGCGGGCGAGTGGGAGCATGGAATTGCGACCAGAAAAGCTTCTCCACTTCCTTGTCATCTTGTCCTTTGAAGAAGTCGGCGGCGTCAGCCGTACTCTTCGCCAAATCCGCATATGCGTCCGCAGGACTCCAGCGTCCATCCAGGGGAGCGTACTTCGGATCGAAAAATTTCGTTCGCAACAAACAGGAGCCCCCAGCCGCGATTTCACCGGCCTGTCGAAGCTCCTCCCGCGCACCCCTGAGCTCGGTCCGGATTTCCTTGGTGGAATTCAGTGCCTTGTTCAGTTCGGCCAAATTATCCTCACGCTCCTTTTTAAGGAGCTCATACCGGTCAGCATCATCTTCTAACCCAATAGCCATCTCGGCTATCTTTTCCTCGCTTCGGCGATGAGCAGCCTATTCGGCCCTCAATTCCTTAGCCGGGGCAGCCGCATTGCTCACCCGAGCTTGTTCCTTGGCTTGAGCAAGTTCCGCCCTCAGGGCCTCCATGGCAACAGCACCATCTACAGTCCAAACATATTACATCAATATCATGCCACCTTCATATTTTCCTATACAAGGGAAGGCATGACACATACCTTGTGATTTGTCCAGCCGCTCATTCACCAGCGTGATATCAGCATTAATCGATCCAATTTGCCTCGTTAGTTCGGCAACTTCAACGGACTGGCCGGCGTCCGGACCCACAGGTACCTGCACATATTTACAGCATAATCATTGGTTTATGATCCCCCGTTTGCCGCCTAGGGCGGGAAACCAGAGTCTCAGGGGCTACTATCTATATGGAGCACACCTAGCGCGTGCTTCACAGCCAAGGAAATAGTGTATTCTTCATTACGTACCTCAAAGCCTCTGAGAAGGCTTGTGAATGCTTCATTCAAGCCCTTGTAGCAAATGAAATCTTCTTGAGCACCACGCTCATTAATGAGCGGTGCTCCTCCGAGAGCGCAGCTCGCTTCAGTAAGCCCGTCAGCACGTCCGGCCGGACATTGAACTACGCCGAACCCTTCCCATCTCCGCCGTGTGAGCCAAATGCTCCGGACTCAGGGCGGCTGACGTATTGGCTTCCGGCTTCAACAGATTCGGACTCCTCCGTGACGACACCTCAGTGTCGCCCGCTTCATGTGCCGAAGAGGCGGTTGGGGTCTCGCTCTCCATCATCTCCGGAGGAAGGTCCCCCGAAGACGAACCCTGTTGAGAAGAGCCGCTGGCCGGTCTGCAAAAAGTTGAATCCTGGTTATCGATCTAGGATAAACACAGTACCCTCGGATTGTGAATTGACTTACAGCTCGGTTGAGGGCTGGCCCGTTGGAGGGCATGATGCGGTGAGGGTGCCCGTCAGGACGAGGCCCCCTAGGGAAGACTTTTTCCCTGGTTGGTGCATCTCTACTTCCAAGTCTTTGGAGGCAGCCCTCTTCTTCCCGCGCGGGGAGGAGGCCTTAGCCTCCCTTTCCCGACTATCCTCCTTAGGAGAGGTAACAATTCCCCCGGTTCGGATGCGTAGCATGTGGGGTTCGGTTTCTTCGTTCTTCCCCTTGTCTTTCCCCAAGGGCATCCTGCTGAGTACCCGGTCAAGCATCTTGGCCACGGTGGGACCAGGCGAACCTTTGGGAAGTGGTGCAAGACACCTAATTCTCTCCGCCTTGCTGAGCCATTCTTGGCCACGAAGGATTTCAAAATAAACAACTATGAAAAACTCAAAACTAGGTGTCCGGTGTCAAGATTACTTACTTGGGTATCTAGGCAATTGCAGCTTAGGCCCGCATCCTCGGTGGTGTCCGGACACTCTACTTTCTGTCCGAAGAATAATTTGCACATCTCTTCGAGCTTCAAGCCAAAGAAGTGCTTGACAGTCCGCGGACCCTCCGGATTGAACTCCCACATCCGGAGAGGCCAACGTTGGCACGGCAACATCCGTCGGATTAGCATCACTGGCATCATGCTGAAAAGGTTAATGTCCCGCTCAAGAAGCTCCCGGATGCGATTATGCAGTATTGGTACATCACTAGCGGGCCCCCAATTCCGCCCTACATCGGTCCAAGACGCTAGCTATGATGGGGGGCCCGAGTGGAACTCGCGAGCGGCCACCCACTTCGTGCCTCTGGGAGTCGTGACATAAAACCACCTCCGTTGCCATACATCGGATACCTTCGGGAAAGAGCCCTCTGGCCACGGGGCATCGGCGTTCCTGCTTATTACGGCGCCTCCGCACTCCGCATGACGCCCCTCGATCATCTTCGGCTTCACGTTGAAGGTCTTGAGCCATAAGCCGAAGTGCGAGGTGACATGGAGAAAATCCTCGCACACGATAATGAACCACGAGATATGCAGGATGGCGTCTGGAGCCAGATCATGAAAGTCCAACCCATAATAGAACATGAGCCCCCTCACAAAGGGGTCGAGGGTGAGGCCCAAGCCGCGGAGGAAGTGTGGGACAAAAACGACACACTCATTAGGCTCCAGTGTGGGGATGACTTGCCCTGGAGTAGGAAGCCTGTGCTGAATATCGGCGGTAAGGTATCCGACCTCCCTAAGCCTCACAATGTATTCCTTTTGAATCGAGGAGGCCACCCATCGGCCTTGAGGGGCGCATCCGGACATATTGCAGGATCTGGGGTGTCGAAGCTTGGGTTTCAAGTGTTAGAGCTTGAGGTACGAGAAGGCGCGAGGAAGGTGGAAAAGAGGCTTAGGCCTCGACCCCTTTATAAAGAGGGTGAATATCAAGAGTCCTCAGTGTGACCGTTCGAGGCTTATCTAAAAACACACGGAGTTATACCAATGGCCGTCGTGGGGTGACGCACGCCCATATTAATGGAAAATCCTGTAATAAGAGGAACACGATCTCTGCCTCGACGGGACGTGCCAATAAAACTGCCTCGTAACACGAGTCATTGTGGGGTAAAAAATGCTGGTTCGCATTGGACCAGGCCACGATGCACATGCACGACACACGAAGATTGCTAGCAGATTAGATTTATGCCATGAGAAGATCATCTTGCAGATCTGGACACGGTCTACGTGTTCGATAATTACTTTGGAGTACTCGGAGAAGGCCTCTGCATAGCCCTGGAGATGTTCAACATGGCGAACAAGTGCGTGAGGGCTCAGGAGGGACGCCTCTCCCTCCTCGAGCTCCCCGATGTTGATCCAGAGACAAGAAGGCCAAGTCCAAGGACATGAAGTGCAATGGGCCGACTGTGCTTGCATCCGAGCCGGAGATGAAGCGCAACTGCCATCACCCTGAGTCATCCAAGGGCAGCTGTCCGGTCTGCGTCTTCCAAAATGTGCACAGCCACAACACCAACAACTGCCAGGAGCTCAGGGCCCTCCGCACTGGGCACCTCGGCCGACGCCCTGAGCGCAACGATCGAGCCTACGGTCATGTAGGTGGCCGAGGTGAAGGATGCTAGGATGGCCGTGACCATCGCCAGGAGAGGCGCGACCAGCCTTGGGAGGACCACTAGCAGGGCCAGCTTCGCAAGGGCGCCTGGAGGGACCAGCCTCGCGAGGATTGGCCTCAGGGCAACGCTGGTCTTGCTCCGCTGCCTCCACCGCCAAGAAGTAACGAATATGACCATTAGGGCGAGGGGGCTGGGGGCTTCCAGGAGCCTCATGCCATCGCCTGCATCTTGGGCGGCTCCCAGGCCCCGGCCTCTCATCGCGTCTTCAAGCAGTTTGCACGCGAGGTGAACACGGCGCTCCCCAAGTTCGAGGCAACACGCCCACTCAGGTGGTCCAAGTACGCCATCACCTTCAACTCCTCCGACCATCTCAAGTGCACGACCATAGTTGGCGCGCTCCCGATGCTCTGCTCACCCATCACCAGCAACGTGCTCGTCACCAAAACCCTCATCGATGGCGGAGCAGGGCTCAATGTTCTCCCTCTCCAGACGTTCAACAGGCTCCAAGTACCATACCACCAGCTCCAGCCTACCAAGCCCTTCTCAGGAGTGACCGACGGCTCCATGCATCTAATAGGGCAAGTCCACCTCCCTATAACCTTTGGCAAGTGTTGATGTCAAAACCGGCGGATCTTGGGTAGGGGGTCCCGAACTGTGCGTCTAGGCGGATGGTAACAGGAGACAAGGGACACGATGTTTTCACCCAGGTTCAGGCGCTCTCGATGGAGGTAAAACCCCTAGTTGGGGAACGTAGTAATTTCAAAAATTTTCCTACGCACACGCAAGATCATGGTGATGTATAGCAACGAGAGGGGAGAGTGTTGTCCACATACCCTTGTAGACCCGAAGCGAAGCGATCACAGCGTAGAGGAAGTAGTCGACGTTCTCCTCGCGATCCGACCGATCCGGCGCCGTTACTCGGCGCCCCGAGTTCTTGACACACGTACAGCTCGATGGCGTCCCTCGTACTCGATCCAGCCGAGTGTCGAGGGAGAGTTCCGTCAAGACGACGGCGTGGAGCGATCTTGATGTTTCACCGGCGCAGGGCTTCGCCTAAGCTTGCGACGGTATAACCGAGGTGGAATATGGTGGAGGGGGCACCGACACGGCTAAGAGCGATCTCACGATCAACTTGTGTGTTCCAAGGTGCCCCCTGCCCCGTATATAAAGGAGCCAGGGGAAGGGGGCGCGGCCAAAGGGGCGGCATACAGGAGTCCTACTCCCTCGGGAGTAGGATTCCCCAATCCTAGTTGGACTAGGATTCCGGAGGAAAGAGAGAGAGGGGGGCCGGCCCCTTCTCCTAGTCCTAGTAGGACTAGGGAAGGGGGGGGAGGCGCGCGGCCACCTTGGGCTGCCCCTTCTCCTTTCCACCAAGGCCCATCGAGGCCCATTCACCTCCCGGGGGGTTTCGGTAACCTCCGGTACTCCGATAAATTCCGTTTTGCGGAACCATTCGAACTCAAACATAGGCTTCCAATATATCAATCTTTATGTCTCGACCATTCCGAGACTCCTCGTCATGTCCGTGATCACATCCGGGACTCGAACTCCTTGGTACATCAAAATACATAAACTCATAATAAGCATCGCCATCGAAACCTTAAGCGTGCGGACCCTACGGTTCGAGAACAATGTAGACATGACCTAGAACCATTCACGGTCAATAACCAACAGCGGGACCTGGATGCCCATATTGGTTCCTACATATTCTCGAAGATCTTTGTCGGTCGAGACCGCATAACAACATCGTTGTTCCTTTGTCATCGGTATGTTACTTGCCCGAGATTCGATCGTCGGTATCAATACCTAGTTCAATCTCGTTATCGCAAGTCTCTTTACTCGTTCCGTAATACATCATCTCACAACTAACTCATTAGTTGTAGTGCTTGCAAGGCTTGATGATGTGCATTACCGAGAGGGCCCAGAGATACCTCTCCGACTATCGGAGTGACAAAACCTAATCTCAAATCGCCAACCCAACATACGCCTTTGGAGACACTGTAGTACTCCTTTATAATCACCCGATTACGTTGTGACGTTTGGTAGCACCAAAGTGTTCCTCCGTAAGCGGAGTTGCATAATCTCATAGTTACAGGAACATGTATAAGTCATGGATAAAAGCGGTAGCAACATACTAAGCGATCGTGTGCTAAGCTAAGGGAATGGGTCATGTCAATCAGATCATTCTACTAATGATGTGACCTCGTTAATCAAATAACAACTCCTTTGTTCATGGTTAGGAAACATAACCATCTTTGATTAACAAGCTAGTCTAGTAGAGGCATACTAGTGACATCTTGTTTTGTCTATGCATTCACACATGTATCATGTTTCGGTTAATACAATTCTAGCATGAATGATAAACATTTATCATGAAATAAGGAAATAAATAATAACTTTATTATTGCCTCTAGGGCATATTTCCTTGATCTCCCACTTGCACTAGAGTCAATAATCTAGATTACATAGTAATGATTCTAACACCCATGGAGTCTTGGTGCTGATCATGTTTTGCTCGTGGAAGAGGCTTAGTCAGCGGGTCGCAACATTCAGATCCGTATGTATCTTGCAAATCTCTATGTCTCCATCGGACTAAGTCCGGATGGAATTGAAGCGTCTCTTGATGTGCTTGGTCCTCTTGTGAAATCTGGATTCCTTTGCTAAGGCAATTGCTCGAGATTGTCACGAAGATTTTCATTGGACCCGATGCACTAGGTATGACACCTAGATCGGATATGAACTCCTTCATCGAGACTCCTTCATTAGCTGCTTCGAAGCAGCTATGTATTCCGCTTCACATGTAGATCCCTTCTGACGCTTTGTTTAGAACTGCACTAACCGACTCCTCCGTTTAGTGTAAATCGTATCCGGTCTGCGATTTAGAATCGTCCGGATCGGTGTCAAAGCTTGCATCAACGTAACCGTTCACGATGAGCTCTTTGTCACCTCCATATCGAGAAACATATCCTTAGTCCTTTTCGGTATTTCGGGATGTTCTTGACCGCTGTCCGATGATCCCTCTGGATTACTTTGGTACCTCCTGCTAGGCTTATAGCAAGGCACACATCAGGTCTGGTACACAGCATTGCATACATGATAGAGCCTATGGCTGAAGCATAGGAACATCTTTCATTTTCTCTCTATCTTCTGCGGTGGTCGGGCATTGAGTCGACTCAACTTCACACCTTGTAACACAGGCAAGAACCCTTTCTTTGCTTGATCCATTTTGAACTTCTTCAAAACTTTGTCAAGGTATGTGCTTTGTGAAAGTCAATTAAGCGTCTTGATCTATCTCTATAGATCTTGATGCCCAATATGTAAGCAGCTTCACGAGGTCTTTCATTGAAAAACTCTTATTCAAGTATCCCTTTATGCTATCCAGAAATTCTATATCATTTCCGATCAGAATATGTCATCCACATATAAAATCGAAATGCTACTGAGCTCCCACTCACTTTCTTGTAAATCTGAGCTTCTCCAAAAGTGCATACAAACCCAAATGCTTTGATCACACTATCAAAGCGTTTATTCCAACTCCGAGATGCTTGCACCAGTCCATATATGGATCATTGGAGTTTGCACACTTTGTTAGCTCCTTTGGATCGATAAAACCTTCGGTTGCATCATATACAACTCTTCTTCGTAAATCCATTCAGAATGCGGTCTTTACATCCATTTGCCAAATTTCATAATCATAAAATGCGGCAATTGCTAACATGATTCGGACGGACTTAAGCATCGCCACTGGTGAGAAGGTCTCATCGTAGTCAACCCCTTGAACTTGTCGAAAACCTTTTGCGACAAGTCGAGCTTTATAAACGATAACATTACCGTCGTCGTCGGTCTTCTTCTTGAAGATCCACTTGTTTTCTATTGCTTGCCTACCCTCGGGCAAGTCAACCAAAGTCCACACTTTGTTTTCATACATGGATCCCATCTCAGATTTCATGGCCTCAAGCCATTTTATGGAATCTGGGCTCACCATCGCTTCTTCATAGTTCGAGGTTCATCATGATCTAGTAGCATGACTTCCGAACAGGATTACCGTACCACTCACAGTGCGGATCTTACTCTGGTTGATCTACGAGGTTCTGCAGAAACTTGATCTGAAGTTTCATGATCAACATCATCAACTTCCTCACTACTTGGTGTAGGTGTCTCGTAAACTGGTTTACGTGACGAACTACTTTCAAGTAAGGGAGAAGGTACTATTACCTCATCAAGTTCCACTTTCCTCCCACTCACTTCTTTCGAGAGAAACTCCTTCTCTAGAAAGGATCCATTCTTAACAACGAATGTCTTGCCTTCGGATCTGTGATAGAAGGTGTACCCAACTGTCTCCTTTGGGTATCCTATGAAGACACATTTCTCGATTTGGGTTCGAGCTTATCGGGTTGAAGCTTTTTCACATAAGCATCGCATCCCCAAACTTTAAGAAACGACAACTTTGGTTTCTTGCTAAACCACAGTTCATAAGGTGTCGTCTCAGCGGATTTCGACGGTGTTCTATTCAGTGTGAATGCGGCTGTCTCTAGAGCATAACCCCAAAATGATAGCGGTAAATCTGAAGAGACATCATAGATCGTACCATATCTAGTAAAGCACGATTCGACGTTCGGACACACCATTACGTTGTGGTGTTCGGGTGGCGTGAGTTCTTGAAACTATTCGCATTGTTTCAAATGTAGACCAAACTCGTAACTCAAATATTCACCTCCACGATCGGATCGTAGAAACTTAATTTTCTTGTTACGATGATTTTCAACTTCACTCTGAAATTCTTTGAACTTTTCAAACGTTTGGACTTATGTTTCATTAAGTAGATATACCCATATCTCGCTTAAGTCATCTGTGAAGGTGAGAAGATAACGATATCCGCCACGAGCCTCAATATTCATCGGACCACATACATCTGTATGTATGATTTCCAACAAATCTGTTGCTCTCTCCATAGTACGGAGAACGGTGTTCTAGTCATCTTGCCCATGAGGCACGGTTCATAAGTGCCAAGTGATTCATAATCAAGTGACTCCAAAAGTCCATCGGCATGGAGTTTCTTCATGCGCTTTACACCGATATGACCTAAGCGGCAAGTGCCACAAATAAGTTGCACTATCATTATCAACTCTGCATCTTTTGGTTTCAACATTATGAATATGTGTATCACTACTATCGAGATTCATCAAAATAGACCATTCCTCAAGGGTGCATGACCATAAAAGATATTACTCATATAAATAGAACAACCATTATTCTCGATTTAAATGAATAACCGTCTCGCATCAAACAAGATCCAGATATAATGTTCATGCTCAACGCAGCACCAAATAACAATTATTTAGGTCTAAAACTAATCCCGAAGGTAGATGTAGAGGTAGCGTGCCGACCGCGATCACATCGACTTTGGAACCATTTCCCACGCGCGATCGTCACCTCGTCCTTTGCCGAGTTAAGCAATCAGTAGTCCTGTTTGAGTTGCAAATATTAGCAGAACCGATATCAAATACCAGTGCTACTACGAGCTCTAGTAAGGTACACATCAATAACATGTATATCACATATACCTTTGTTCACCTTGCCATCCTTCTTATCCGCCAAATACTTGGGGCAGTTCCGCTTCGGTGACGAGTCGCTTGCGGTAGAAGCACTCAGTTTCAGGTTTAGGGCCAGACTTGGGTTTCTTCTCTGAGCAGCAACTTGCTTGCTGTTCTTCTTGAATTCCTTCTTCTTCCCTTTGCCTTTCTTCTTGAAACTAGTGGTCTTATTGACCATCAACACTTGATGCTCCTTCTTGATTTCTACCTCCGCAGCCTTTAGCATTGCGAAGAGCTCGGTATAGTCTTTACTAACCCTTGCATATTATAGTTCATCACGAAGCCTTTGTAGCTTGGTGGCGGTGATTGAAGAATTCATCAATGACACAATCATCCGGAAGATTAACTCCCAATTGTGTCAAGTGATTGTAGTACCGGACATTACGAGTATATGCTCACTAATGTAACTATTCTCCTCCATCTTGCAGCTATAGAACTTATTGGAGACTTCATATCTCTCAATCCGGGCATTACTGTTGAATATCAACTTCAACTCTGGAACATCTCATATGCTCCATGACGTTCAAAACGTCGTTGAAGTCCGGTTCTAAGCCGTAAAGCATGGCACATCGAACTATAGAGTAGTCATCAGCTTTGCTCGCCAGACGTTCATAACATCTGCGAGTTGCATTAGCAGCGAGTTCTGGCACCTAGCGGTGCATCCGGGGCGTAGCTCTTACGTGCAGCAATGAGGATGATCCTCGTTACGGACCCAAATCCGTGTAATTGCTACCATCATCTTTCAACTTTGCTTTCTCAAGGAACGCATTAAAATTCAACGGAACAACAAAGACGAGCCATCTATCTACAATCAAACATAAACAAGCAAGATACTATCGGTACTAAGTTCATGATAAATTTAAGTTCAATTAATCATATTACTTAAGAACTCCCACTTAGAAAAACATCTCTCTAGTCATCTAAGTGATCACGTGATCCAAATCAACTAAACCATAACCGATCATCACGTGAAATGGAGTAGTTTTCAATGGTGAACATCTTATGTTGATCATATCTACTATATGATTCACGCTCGACCTTTCGGTCTCCGTGTTCGAGGCCATATCTGCATATGCTAGGCTCGTCAAGTATAACCCGAGTATTCTCTGCGTGCAAAACTGGCTTGCACCGTTGTAGATGGACGTAGAGCTTATCACACCCGATCATCACGTGGTGTGCGGGCACGACGAACTTTGGCAACGGTGCATACCGGGAGAACACTTCTTGATAATTTAGTGAGAGATCATCTTATAATGCTACCGTCAATCAAAGCAAGATAAGATGCATAAAAGGATAAACATCACATGCAAATCAATATAAGTGATATGATATGGTCATCATCATCTTGTGCTTCATGATCTCCATCTTGTTGCACCACCATGATCACCATCGTCACCGGCGCGACACCTTGATCTCCATCGCAGCATCGTTGTCGTCTCGCCAAACTTATGCTACTACGACTATCGCTACCGCTTAGTGATAAAGTAAAGCATTACGTAGGCGATTGCATTGCATACAATAAAGCGACAACCATATGGCTCCTGCCGATTGCCGATAACCGGTTACAAAACATGATCATCTCATACAATAAAATATAGCATCACGTCTTGACCATATCACATCACAACATGCCCTGCAAAAACAAGTTAGGCGTCCTCTACTTTGTTGTTGCAAATTTTACGTGGCTGCTACGGGCTTAAGCAAGAACTAGTCTCACCTACGCATCAAAACCACAACGATACTTCGTCAAATAGACTCGTTTAACCTTCTCAAGGACCGGGCGTAGCACACTCGGTTCAACTAAAGTGAGAGAGACAGACACCCACCAGTCACCTTTAAGCAACGAGTGCTCGTGGCGGTGAAACCAGTCTCGCGTAAGCGTCTGCGTAATGTCGGTCCAGGCGCTTCATCTCACAATACCGCTGAACCAAAGTATGACATGCTGGTAGGTAGTATGACTTGTATCGCCCACAACTCACTTGTGTTCTACTCGTGCAAAACATCAAACCATAGAAAAACCTAGGCTCGGATGCCTTTGTTGGGGAGCGTAGTAATTTCAAAAATTTTCCTACGCACACGCAAGATCATGGTGATGTATAGCAACGAGAGGGAGAGTGTTGTCCACATACCCTTGTAGACCCGGCGGAGCGATCACAGCGTAGAGGAAGTAGTCGACGTTCTCCTCGCGATCCGACCGATCCGGCGCCGTTACTCGACGCGCCCGAAGTTCTTGACACACGTACAGCTCGATGGCGTCCCTCGTACTCCGATCCAGCCGAGTGTCGAGGGAGAGTTCGTCAAGACGACGGCGTGGTGACGATCTTGATGTTTCACGGCGCAGGCTTCGCCTAAGCAGCGACAGTATAACCGAGGTGGAATATGGTGGAGGGGGCACCGACACGGCTAAGGAACGATCTCACGATCAACTTGTGTGTTCCAAGGTGCCCCCTGCCCTCGTATATAAAGGAGCCGGGGAAGGGGGCGGCCAAAGGGCATGCAGGAGTCCTACTCCCTCTCGGGAGTAGGATTCCCCCAATCCTAGTTGGACTAGGATTCCTGAGGGAGGAAAGAGAGAGAGGGGCGGCCCTTCTCCTAGTCCTAGTAGGACTAGGGAAGGGGGGGGCGCGCCACCTTGGGCTGCCCTTCTCCTTTCCACCAAGGCCCATCGAGGCCCATTCACCTCCCGGGGTTCGGTAACCTCCGGTACTCAGTAAATTCCGTTTTGCCGGAACCATTCGAACTCCAAACATAGGCTTCCAATATATCAATCTTTATGTCTCGACCATTCCGAGACTCCTCGTCATGTCCGTGATCACATCCGGGACTCGAACTCCTTGGTACATCAAAACACATAAACTCATAATAAGCATCATCGAAACCTTAAGCGTGCGGACCCTACGGTTCGAGAACAATGTAGACATGACCTAGAACCATTCACGGTCAATAACCAACAGCGGGACCTGGATGCCCATATTGGTTCCTACATATTCTCGAAGATCTTTGTCGGTCAGACCGCATAACAACATCGTTGTTCCCTTTGTCATCGGTATGTTACTTGCGAGATTCGATCGTCGGTATCAATACCTAGTTCAATCTCGTTACGCAAGTCTCTTTACTCGTTCCGTAATACATCATCTCACAACTAACTCATTAGTTGTAGTGCTTGCAAGGCTTGATGATGTGCATTACCGAGAGGGCCGAGAGATACCTCTCCGACTATCGGAGTGACAAAACCTAATCTCGAAATCGCCAACCCAACATCCGCCTTTGGAGACACTGTAGTACTCCTTTATAATCACCCGATTCGTTGTGACGTTTGGTAGCACCCAAAGTGTTCCTCCGTAAACGGAGTTGCATAATCTCATAGTTACAGGAACATGTATAAGTCATGGATAAAAGCAAGTAGCAACATACTAAGCGATCGTGTGCTAAGCTAAGGGAATGGGTCATGTCAATCGATCATTCTACTAATGATGTGACCTCGTTAATCAAATAACAACTCCTTTGTTCATGGTTAGGAAACATAACCATCTTTGATTAACAAGCTAGTCTAGTAGAGGCATACTAGTGACATCTTGTTTTGTCTATGCATTCACACATGTATCATGTTTCCGGTTAATACAATTCTAGCATGAATGATAAACATTTATCATGAAATAAGGAAATAAATAATAACTTTATTATTGCCTCTAGGGCATATTTCCTTCACTCAGACCTAGCGAATGTCACGAGGGAGGCATGCTTCATGCGCGCTTCCAAGGAGAAAGCATAGGGTGCGAAACACCAAGAGCTCAGGAGTTCATCAGCAAGGCAGTCAAGAAGATTCATGAGGCGAGGGCTCTGTAGGGCGAACGCTACTCACCGCCAGGCACGGCTCCTAGCCCTAGTGAGGGCGAGGAGTTCCACGTCTCCATTGATATCCCAGGGCTCAACAGTGCCGCATCTCAGGAGCTCTTCTGGCCGTCCTATGTCAGCCGATGCGAGGGTCCCCCTCACAGCTATGTTCGCATGCCCTTCGGCTTGTCAAGCATGGCTGTTGCATTTCAGCGCAGGACGCGGGACGTCCTAGCGGCTCGGGAGGCTAGGCACCAGGCAATCCTGGCCGAGATGGATACGGATCTTCGGGAGCCCACAGGCCCCAGAGCCTCCTGAGGTTCAGGGCCATGGCGGCTCATGAGGAGTGACTTCAGCAACACTCGCGCCTCCTGCTACCCCGACATTTCTTCAGCAACGGTGTCAGGTGACGTCCTTTAGTTCTTTCAGTTTTTGGGCGCCCCTTGGGCTGCACTATCCCCAAGCCGCGTGGGTCCGTCCCTGCGGCATGTATCCTTCTTGCATTCGTCAGAGCTGCCTAACCATCTCTCATGAGCTGACTTATCATCATTACCTGCTTGCTTCAAATCTTATCCGCCCCGCGACCTCCCTACATTGCTGACTCGTCCTTTGCTCATCCCACAACGGGGGCTACTCACGCTGGCGTGACGCTTGTGCTCGGGTCCATCCCAGCAACGCTAATAAACCCGAAGACCGAGCTCTGGCTCGCGACCCGCCACGCACACCCACCTCACCAGGTCCTCGCTGCCTTCGTCTACCCGCAAAAGATCAAGGGTAGGCACCTAGCACCATGGGGGTCGTATTCTCTTCCACAGGCTAACACGCAGGTACACCTGAGGCCTAGCTACGGGCGGGTCCCGGCGGTCACCACCTTGTCCCGCGAGTCGCTTGCACGTTAAAGGGGGCCACCAGAGCATCACGCCTCAGGAGCTCCTACTGGCTCTCCAGCCCTCACCCCCTGGCCTTGACCACAGCATCATGACCTGGCATAGAAGCGGCAGCTGAGTCTGCTCGAGGGCGTGGACCTGAGGATGTAGAGCACCCAGACAAGCAAGGAAAGGCAAGAGCGACGCTACATCGAAGGTACGAATGGGCATCACTCAAAGGAATCGCTACGAGTTCGCTAAAAGGTAAGTCACTCACATGACGGCATAAGTCTCACGACCCAATCACTCGACTCTCGCAGTCCCACTCGGGCAGTATCACTTCCCTTTCCGTTTCATGGGCGGCTGCTTGCACGCCAAGGGGACCTCGTGAGCATCACGTCTCAGGAGCTCTGACCGGACCTCGGGCTGCTCACCTCCCGGCCTTGACCACGGCATCGCGACCTGGCATACCAGCGATGGCTGAAGCCTGCCTAGGGAATGGGTCCCGTCGGTGTAGAGTGCTATGCTACCTAAGGGGGGAGGGGGAACCGTGCCAGAGTGGGATACACGATTTCAACGTAGTAACAAAAGGAGTAAAATGCAGGAATTAAAACATTTCAATTTTTATATGCCCCCGCGGGGCTAGTACTAATTCCGCGTAGGGAAACAAGAGAAAAAATGCTTCACGAAACCAGGCCGGCACGCATCATCGACGACGCCGAGCAGCTGGTGGTGCCGTGCTCCGGGCAAGGTGGGAGCTTGGCAGCACGTAGCTATCGTCGCTGGACTCTGGAGATTCGCTGGGCTCAGGAGAGTCGTTGGATTCCTAGGATTCGTCGCTGCTACTGGAGGAGGTGCCAATGGGGCAGGAGACGGGCCTAGTGCCCACGGCAGAGTCCCGCGGGCTGCTTTCCCGGGGCAGCATGTAACGCCCCAAGAGCTTCTCCGCCACGGCATGGTCGTCGGATACTTCCGGTGACCCGTACTTGCGTTCTTGCTTCCACTCCAATCGCGCCGAAACCTAGGACATAAGGTCTTCGATTTCTGTCATTGGTTTGCTCTAGCTCCACAACCATGGGACCTCATTGTCGGCGAGGTTTCCGTTCGTGTTTCGATGCATCCGCAGCACCTTTACGATCGCCTTGTAGCGCAGCATATTTTTGGTGCCCTCCTCTGCGAGTTTTGGCCGCCGGATTTCCTCCCACGAGCTCTCCCGCTGTTTTGCACGCCCGCCTTGTCCTTCTCTGCTTCTTACGTGTGCTCGCAACCGCTTGCTTTGATGCTCATGTTGCTGCCCATGCTGCACCTTCACTGCCACACCTCCACGCACACGCATCTGCATATGCGCACGGCTGCGCTCGATTGCGAGCCCGTGGCCCTGCTTCGTCTTGCCGCCGCCATGACGAAGGCGACATCGAGTCTTCCCACGCACCTGAGCCTTTTGCATGATATCACCTCACAGCGCACCAACATCCCTGTTCCACAGGCCCGCCGGTACTCTACAGGCTCTGTAGTCGCCGTCTTGATCGAGTTCGCCGCCGACAAAATGCCTGCGCGTTCATGGAAGGTTAGGGCTTGGCCTTGGCATCCACTCAAAGGGTGCCATGCTCCCTCTCTAACGAGATCACAGCACTTGCCCAACTGGTATCCACACGCGCTCGCATCCAGGAGGTCCTGGGTTCGAGCCTCAGGCGCCCCAATTTTTGCCCTCTGTTCCATTTCTTTCGCACATAGCCACATGGGCCGAATCCTCATCTGGGCCGCTGTACTTTGATGCTTCGGGCTCGTCCATGGTTTTTCCCCTGCCTGTTGTTTTATCTTTTTCTAGTGCAAGCATATTTACAGGAAATGCATTCATTTTAAATTGTTAATAACTTGATATGCATGCATCCAAATTAGACAAAAAATATACGTAAAATGCTTAGAATTTTGTGTAGTTTCACAATGTCCAACTTTCATCCCTGTTAAAAATGTTTGAAATTGTTGTTTGACTAAATTTGCATAAATGACATGCTAAAATGGTTTATTTCATAACTAAATAACCGTAGCTCTGGATTTAATAAACTTTATGTGTAACTTGTCTAGAAAAACGAATAGATTAACATGATGAACTTACCCTTGCTGTTCAACAACTCTAAAATATGGTTTGGGCAGAACAGGAGAAAATTTGAATATGCACATGAGGATTTTCCAGAATTGTTGTTTGTTGTTTCCGGCCCCATTTAAATTGCTTAGATGCTGTAGTTTTGTTATGCCTCACCTCTTGCCATGTTAAGAACATTTAAATTTGTTGGGTACATAACTGAAAGTGAACTAAATATTTCGAATGTGGTGTTTCGTCAATATTTAACTCATTGCATATTGAGCTCCACTTAATTTGTAGTATTTGATAGTTGCACTTCGCCATGCCATGCCTCTTTAAAATGGTCATGCATCATATTTGTTTGTGCATCATGCCATGATTATGCTTGTTTGTTTACCATGTTGTTTGCTTCTTTCCTGTTGTGCTTCTTCTCGATAGTTCCTGTTTCGTTGCGTTTGTGAGGATTCGTTCATCTACGCTTGGTTTGTCTACGCTCGTTCGTCTTCATGGACTCTTTCTTCTTCCTAGCGGGATTTCTGGCAATATGACCGTCACCTTGGATCTCACTACTATCTTTGCTATGTTAGTTGTCTCGATGCTATCGCTATGTCGCGCTACCTACCACTTGTTTATCGAGCCTCCCAAATTGCCATGAAAAGCTCTAACCTTTTCCACCATCCTAGTAGCCGTTGTTTGGCTATGTTACCGCTTTGCTCAGCCCCTCTTATAGCATTGCTAATTGCAGGTGCAGTTGCAGGTTGTTCCACGTTGGGACATGGATATCGTGGGATATCACAATATCTCTTATATTTAATTAATGCATCTATATATCTGATAAAGGGTGGAAGGCTCGGCCTTATGCCTGGTGTTTTGTTCAACTCTTGCCGCCCTAGTTTCTGACATACCAGTGTTATGTTCCTTGATTTTGCATCCCTAACACGATGAGGGTTTCTGGGCCCCTCTTGACAGTTCGCTTTGAAAAAACTCTTCCAGCAAGGCCCAACATTGGTTTTCCATTTGCCTAATAACAACTAAAACTTAAATAGGGGATTTTCTCCGGACCCCTAGTATTTTTAATCAACCCCCAGGCCAATGCTCCTCTGAATGTTGGTCCAACCTGGGTGATGTCCGGCGCCCCCGAGCAACCAGGGTCTCAGCCAACCCGACATCTTGCCCATCCGTTGTGCCCTGAGAACGAGATACGTGCGGCTCCTATCGGGATTTGTCGGCACACCGGGAGGTCTTGCTAGTTTTGTTTTACCATTGTCATAATGTCTTGTGCACCGGGATCCCGAGTCTGATCGGATGTTCTGGATGGAGGATTTTCTCTGCGGGTCGTGAGCTTGTAATGGGCTAAGTTGCGACACCCCTGCAGGGTTTGATCTTTCAAAAGTTGTGCCCGCGGTTATGTGGCAGATGGGAGTTTTTAATATCCGGTTGTAGCAAACTTGACACCAGATTCGAATTAAAATACCCAATCGCGTGTGTAACCGTGATGATCTCTTTTTGAGTTGTCGGTGTACTAAAGTAGGGGTACCTTAGTACCCCAAACCTGTGCACGGGCAGTCGCAGCGCCCCGCGGCAAGGCTTGCCGGACGCCCACCAAGACCCTTCGTCATTCCTATTTTACTGCCATTCAAGAACAAAGTGTTAGCTGAGAAGACAAAGCCCAGGCAAGAGAAGCTTGCCGGGAAGGACAAGACCCCGGCAAGAGGAGCTTGCCGGGAAGGCCAACCAAGGCACTCCAGAAGACTTGCCGCGACGCACCGTGCGTCCCGGCAAGACCCGACGAGCGGCAAGCTCGCTGGTGCGACAAGTCAGCGACTGCGGCAAGGCGCTTCGCCATGGGCGGCCACCACTCTGCGCCACGCCCAGCTCACCCGACGACGTGTCGCCGCAGGATCGCTCTGGTGTGCGTGGCGGGTGGTGTGCAGCCTAGAAGGCGAGGTGGCGAAGGTGACTTCGGAGGCCATCGTGGCGATCGGTGGCGCCCCTAACGGTCGCTTCTGCCTTTGTTGAAGCGGCCGGACGGGCATTAAATGCCCTTGTCCCCTGCCGTCAGAGTTAGGTAGGGGACACTGTTGATAGTGGTTGTACCAACCCGTGTTTTTACCTTTCTACCCCTCTCTCTGCGTTGCCACCTGTCGGTGACCCCTTTAGACTATAAAAAGGAGGCCCGTGCGCACATAGAAGGGGTCCCGTTCGGTTCGACTCATTCAAGACTGCAGCACACCCACGCTCTCAAGCAAGAACAAATACAAACACAAAGCAGCAGTAGGAGTTTTATCTCTCCAGAGAGCTCCGAAGATGGGTAAAAATCTCCCCCGCACGCTCTCGCCACGATCTCCTCTTCGCGCGCCCTCCGCTCCCTTGCCGGACCAGAAGGGGCCCCCTGCCCCATAGGTGCTCGTTCCCCACGACACGAGTGGGTCGAGAAGAGAACACGGTGGTGTTATGTTCAAACGTAAGTAGTTCAGGATCACTTATTGATCATTACTAGTTTGCGACCGTTTGCGTAGCTTCTAATCTTATTCCTGTACTCGTAAGTTAGCCACCATACATTGCTTAGTCGGTTCTGCAACCTAACCACTTATCCTTTCCATACCCATTTAAGCTTTGGTAGTCTTGATACCCATGGTAATGGGATTGCTGAGTCCTCATGGCTCACAGTTTACTACAACAACAGTTGCAGGTATAGGTAATGCGATGATCATGACGCAAGAGCGATGTTTACTTGTTTTGGAGTCCTTCTTCTGCTTCTTCTTCATTCAGGGGATAGGTTCCTGGTCGGCAGCCTGGGCTAGCAGGGTGGATGTTGTTTGAGTTTCTGTTTGTGTCCGTAGTCGGATGTTGCTCTTATGTATGATCTTGTTGTATTCTCGCGGCATCGTATGCCCTTTGTATGTATCCCCAACTATTATGTAATGGTACAATGTAATGATATCCACCTTGCAGAAGTGTCTCCAATATGCGCCTCTATCCTTGGTGGAACCGTCAAGTTCCTTTACGATAGGGTCGCATATTGGACGTGACACAGCACTCCAGCCTCTGGCCCTCCTTGTCGAAGACCTTGAAGAACAGAGTGGAGGCACCATCGTAATCAAAGTGGATCGCGAGGGATCCCTCCGCACGGCAGGCTCGGGCGACCTTGCCCCACCCGTGGGTCATCAAGACGTCGCCGGGAGGCACCACCTCCACCTGAGCCCCGGTGGCCAGGCTGCAGCACCCGGCGTGTTGCAGCCACAGCTTGAGTGGCCCCCTCGGCGGCAACTCGTCGGCGAAAAACCTTGGGATCTGGATCCACGAAGCGGGTGGCATCACTGCCCACACCACGAACTTGCGCGAGCTGCCCTCGGCGTGGATCTGTGGCTCGGCAGGCAGAACGGAAACGGCTCATCCGCCGCCACCTGGGATTGCTCGACGACGCGCATTGTCGTCCTGCGCACGAGCGTACAGGGAAAGGGGGAAGCCGGGTGGAGGCCTTGCTTGCCAAGGCCTGGTCACCTCCTGCCTCGTGCCGGCATCGCAGGGACGGCAGAACTGCTTCTTCGGCAGAAGTGGATCAGGCCCCTCCTAAGGGCTTTTCCCTTTTCTGCCGCGGAGAGCCTCCTGATCGGCACCATGGATACAACGGCAAGGCAAATAAGAAGAAGGGACGAGCAGTGAGAACACGGAGGAAGATATGAGGAAGGGGGGCTCTGCCCCTCCTCTCATTTATAGCCAGAGGGAGGCCAACCGCCGGCCTCAACAACCTCGCAGCATCGACTCGACAAGTCGAACGGTTGCCGAGGCAGCATGGGGAAGTGGAGACACCCACGTCCCATCAATCTCCATGCGTCGTTCAAGGCCACAGCTGTTAGGGCCTGCGGTGCTCTGCACTTGCCCTTTGGCTTCGCCTAGAAGCCAAGTCCGAGCATGCCTTGGGATCGGGGGCTACTGTCAGTGTTCTGGATATGGGGTACCCAGACTTGCCTGCCTGCAGCCGACAGCGTGGCTCCATCGGCGGCCTGGTACGGCCCAGCTTCAGCATCAACAACTCAAGACCTTCGCAAGGCGGACGACGCCAAGACATCCAAGGGGATCGGCCTCCCCAGGCTGGCTCCAAAGGAGCGGAGATTTCTATGCAAGGTGCACTTAACGAGGCTCAGCTGACGTGAGCCATGACGACCAAGCCCAGGCGGGTGCCAGGCGGGCACCATCGGGTGCAGAGTACCAGTTTCCTCTTTGGTGCAAATGAGGCAAGCAGCAGGCGCAGAGTCCCGAGGAATCAACCATTGTTAGGATAGACTGTACTACTTGTCCCCTTTCAAATCCCGTCATTGTGGAAACCCTTCTGTCGGTGTCAAAACCGGCGGATCTCGGGTAGGGGGTCCCGAACTGTGCGTCTAGGCGGATGGTAACAGGAAACAAGGGACACGATGTTTTTACCCAGGTTCGGGCCCTCTCGATGGAGGTAAAGCCCTACTCCTGCTTGATTGATATTGATGATATGGGTAGTACAAGAGTGGATCTACCACGAGATCAAGGAGGCTAAACCCTAGAAGCTATCCTATGGTATGATTGTTGTAATGGTTGTGTTGTCCTATGGACTAAAACCCTCTGGTTTATATAAACACCGGGGAGGGCTAGGGTTACAGTCGGTTACAATGGTAGGAGATCTACATATCCAGATCGTAAGCTTGCCTTCCATGCCAAGGAAAGTCCCATCCGGACACAAGACGAAGTCTTCAATCTTGTATCTTCATAGTCTTGGAGTCCGGCCGATGATGATAGTCCGGCTGTCCGGACACCCCCTAGTCCAGGACTCCCTCAGTAGCCCCTCAACCAGGCTTCAATGACGATGAGTCCGGTAGCGCATATTGTTCGGCATTGCAAGGCGGGTTCCTCCTCCGAATAATTCATAGAAGATTGTGAACACCGGGATAGTGTCCGGCTCGCAAAATAATTTCCACATTCCATTGTAGAGAATAATCGTACACAAGCTCAATCTATCGACGTATTTTGTGGCATGACGTCACGCCACTACCAAGCCTTTACTTGAATCGTTTTTATTATACCACCTCAGCGTTTAGCGGCGGTTTCCTTGGCACGTCTTGTCGAGCGTAGATTGTGTTCCCTTATTCGGGATTCCCATCAATACGGACGTGGGTAACCCAACCGCGCCATTGATGGTGGCGCTTGGGAGATAAGCGAGTTTTACCGGGCGGTGGGGCGCGATAGTCTTTGTCCGCCTATATATAAGGGGATAAGGATCCACCTTTTCACCTACGCCTTCTTCCTCCTTTGCTTATCCATCTCCGCGCACTCGAGCTCCAGCGCCCAAGTCCGCACATCTCGCCTCAACCTCCTCCAGTCATGTTCGGAGCGGGAGGCAAGTGGTTGGCCTCCTCCGTCATGGAGGAGCACATCGCAAAGCTGCGGTGCACCGGATACCTTTCCAGCGACATCGCGCACCGGCTGCCCGACGAGGGGCAGCTCATCCCCACCCCCAGGCCCCATGAGAGGGTCGTATTCCTCCCCCACTTCCTCCACGGACTGGGCTTCCCACTTCATACCTTCGTCCGCGGGCTCATGTTCTACTACGGCCTGGACTTCCACGATCTGGCGCCAAACTTCATCCTCAACATCTCGGTTTTTATCGTCGTGTGCGAGGCCTTTCTCTGCATCCGGTCCCACTTCGGCTTGTGGCTCAAGACCTTCAACGTCAAGCCGAAGGTAGTGAAGGGCGTCCAAGCGGAGTGCGGAGGCGCCATGGTGGGCAAGATGCCCAATGTCCTCTGGTTCGAGGACGCCTTTGTGGAAACCATCAAAGGGTGGCAATCGGGGTGGTTCTATATCACCGAGCCGCGGGACCCTAAATGGGCAGCGGCCCCCGAGTTTAGATCTGGTGCCCCTATGCAGCTCACCTCCTCGAAAAAGAAGGGCTTGCTATGGGGCAGTTCGGAGGAGCTGACCGGACTTCAGTTCTGTCTCCAGACCCTGGTGAACAAGAAGCTCAAGCTTGTCAACGTGATCCAGGTCATGCTCGTCCGCTGGATTCTCCCCTGCCAACAACGGGCCTTCAATTTGTGGGAGTTCAATCCGGCACAGCACCAGGCCTTGAGCGGGCTCTTCAACACGACGTACGAAGCTGCCTGGAGGGTGCTGTTCAAGGGCGGAGAAGACCCCGCATCCGCGACGGAAGACCATGGATTCAGCACCAAGCGCCCAGCTGGCGAGGTAAGCTTTGTTATCCTCTATGGTGTTGGGGAACGTAGTAATTTCAAAAAAATTCCTACGCACACGTAAGATCATGGTGATGGCATAGCAACGAGAGGGGAGAGTGTCCGTCCACGCCCTCGTGAGACCCGAAGCGAAGCGTTATCACAACGCGGTTGATGTAGTCGTACGTCTTCACGATCCGACCGATCCAAGCACCGAACGTACGGAGCCTCCGAGTTCAGCACACGTTTAGCTCGATGACGATCTCCGTCCTCCGATCCAGCTGAGCTCCGGAGATGAGTTCCGTCAGCACGACGGCGTGGTGACGATGATGATGTTCTACCGGCGCAGGGCTTCGCCTAAACTCCACGACGATATGACCGAGGTGGAATATGGTGGAAGGGGGCATCGCACACGGCTAAGGAACGATCCGTAGATCAACTTGTGTGTCTATGGGGTGCCCCCTACCCCCGTATATAAAGGAGTGGAGGAGGGGAGGGCCGGCCCTCTTCTATGGCGCGCCCTAGGGGAGTCCTACTCCCACCGGGAGTAGGATTCCCCCTTTCCTAGTCCAACTAGGAGTCCTTCCATGTATTAGGAGTAGGAGACAAGGAAGGGAAGAGAGAGGGAAGGAAGGAGGGGTGCGGCCCTCCCTAGTCAATTCGGACTAGACCATGGGGGGCAGCGGCCTGCCCTAGGCAGCCCCTCTCTCTTTCCTGCACGGCCCAATAAGGCCCAATACTTCTCCCGGCGAATTCCGTAACTCTCGGTACTCAAAAATACCGAATCACTCGGAACCTTTCCGAACTCCGAATATAGTCGTCCAATATATCGATCTTTACGTCTCGACCATTTCGAGACTCCTCGTCATGTCCCCGATCTCATCCGGGACTCCGAACTCCTTCGGTACATCAAAACTCATAAACTCATAATATAACTGTCATCGAAACCTTAAGCGTGCGGACCCTACGGGTTCGAGAACTATGTATACATGACCTAGAACTATTCTCGGTCAATAAACAATAGCGGGACCTAGATTCCCATATTGTCTCCTACATATTCTACGAAGATCTTTATCGGTCAAACCGCATAACAACATACGTTGTTCCCTTTGTCATCGGTATGTTACTTGCCCGAGATTCGATCGTCGGTATCCAATACCTAGTTCAATCTCGTCACCGGCAAGTCTCTTTACTTGTTCTGTAATGCATCATCCCGCAACCAACTCATTGGTTACATTGCTTGCAAGGCTTATAATGATGTGCATTACCGAGAGGGCCCAGAGATACCTCTCCGACAATCGGAGTGACAAAACCTAATCTCGAAATACGCCAACTCAACATGTACCTTCGGAGACACCTATAGTACTCCTTTATAATCACCCGATTCGTTGTGACGTTTGGTAGTACCAAAGTGTTCCTCCGTAAACGGAGTTGCATAATCTCATAGTTACGAGGAACATGTATAAGTCATGAAGAAAGCAATAGCAACATACTAAGCGATCAAGTGCTAGGCTAACGGAATGGGTCATGTCAATCACATCATTCTCCTAATGATGTGATCCGTTAATCAAATGACAACTCTTTTGTCCATGGCTAGGAAACATAACCATCTTTGATAAACAAGCTAGTCAAGTAGAGGCATACTAGTGACACTATGTTTGTCTATGTATTCACACATGTATTATGTTTCCGGTTAATACAATTCTAGCATGAATAATAAACATTTATCATGAAATAAGTTAATAAATAATAACTTTATTATTGCCTCTAGGGCATATTTCCTTCAGTCTCCCACTTGCACTAGAGTCAATAATCTAGTTCACATCGCCATGTGATTTATCACCAATAATCATATCTGTATATGATTAATAGCCATAGTTCACATCGTTATGTGACCAACACCCAAAGGGTTTACTAGAGTCAATAATCTAGTTCACATCGCTATGTGATTAACACCCAAAGAGTACTAAGGTGTGATCATGTTTTGATCGTGAGAGAAGCTTAGTCAACGGGTCTGTCACATTCAGAGCCGTATGTATTTTGCAAATATTGTATGTCCACAATGCTCTGCATGGAGCTACTCTAGCTAATTTCTTCCACTTTCAATATGTATCTAGATTGAGACTTAGAGTCATCTGGATCAGTGTAAAAGTTTGCACCGATGTAACTTTTACAGCGAACTCTTTTATCACCTCCATAATCGAGAAACATCTCCTTAGTCCTTACTAAGGATACTCTTGACCGCTGTCCAGTGATCTACTGTTAGATCAAAATTGTATTCCTTTGCCAAACTCGAGCAAGGTATACAATATGTGCAGTTCACAACATAGCATACTTTATAGAACCTATGGTGAGGCATAGGGAATGACTTTTCATTCTCTTTCTATTTTACTCATTGTGGTCGGGATTTGAGTCTTACTCAATTTCATACCTTTGCAACACAGCAAGAACTCTTTCTTTGACTGTTCCATTTTGAACTATTTCAAAATCTTGCCAAGGTATGTAGTCATTGAAAATCTTATCAAGCGTCTTGATCTATCTCAATAGATCTTGATGCTCAATATGTAAGTAGCTTTCTCGAGGTCTTTTCTTTTAAAGAACTCCTTTAAAACACTCCTTTATGCTTTGCGAAAAAATTCTACATCATTTCGATCAACAATATGTCACTCACATATACTAATCAGAAAGGCTTTAGTGCTCCCACTCACTTTATTGTAAATACAGGCTTCATCGTAAGTCCATATAAAACTATATGGTTTGATCAACTTATCAAAGCGTATATTCGAACTCCGAGATGCTTGCACCAGTCCATAGATGGATCATTTGGAGCTTGCACATTTTGTTAGCACCTTTAGGATTGACAAAACCTTCGGTTGCATCATATACAACTCTTCTTTAATAAATCCATTAAGGAATGCAGTTTTGACATCCATTTGCCAGATTTCATAAAATGTGGCAATTGCTAACATGATTCAGACAGACTTAAGCATCGATACGAGTGAGAAAATCTCATCGTATTCAACACCTTGAACTTGTTGAAAACCTTTCGCAACAAGTCGAGCTTGGTAGATAGTAATACTACTATCAGTGTCCGTCTTCCTCTTGAAGATCCATTTATTTAACATGGCTTGCTGATCATCGAGCAAGTCAATCAAAGTCCATACTTTGTTCTCATACATGGATCATATCTCAGATTTTATGGCCTCGAGCCATTTCCCGGAATCTGGGCTCATCATCGCTTCCTCATAGTTTGTAGGTTCATCATGGTCTAGTAACATGACTTCCAGAACATGATTACTACACCACTCTGGTGCGGATCTTACTCTGGAAGACCTACGAGGTTCTGTAGTAACTTGATCTGAAGTTTCATGATCAATATCATTAGCTTCCTCACTAATTGGTGTATTTGTCACGGGAACTGATTTCGTGATGAACTACTTTCCAATAAGGGAGCAGTATGATTACCTCATCAAGTTCTACTTTCCTCCCACTCACTTCTTTCGAGAGAAACTCCTTCTCTAGAAAGGATCCATTTTAGCAACGAATATCTTGCCTTCGGATCTGTGATAGAAGGTGTACCCAACTATTTCCTTTGGGTATTCTATGAAGCGCACTTCTCCGATTTGGGTTCGAGCTTATCAGATGAAACTTTTTCACATAAGCATCGCAGCCCCAAACTTTAAGAAATGACAACTTGGGTTTCTTGCTAAACCACAGTTCATATGTTGTCGCCTCAACGGATTTAGATGGTGCCCTTTTAATGTGAATGCAGCTGTCTCTAATGCATAACCCCAAAACAATATTGGTAAATCAGAAGAGACATCATAGATCGCACCATATCCAATAAAGTCTTGATTCTGACGTTCGGACACACCATAACGTTGTGGTGTTCCAGGTGGCGTGAGCTGTGAAACTATTCCACATTGTTTTAGTTGAAGACCAAACTCGTAACTCAAATATTCCTCTCCGCGATCAGATCGTAGAAACTTTATTTTCTTGGTACGATGATTTTCCACTTCACTCAAAAATTCTTTGAACCTTTCAACTATTTCAGACTTATGTTTCATCAAGTAGATATACCCATATCTGCTCAAATCATCTTGGGAAGGTCAGAAAATAACGATACTTGCCACGAGCCTTCATACTCATTGGTCTGCATACATCAGTATGTACTATTTCCAATAAGTCGGTAGCTCGTTCCATTTTTCCGAAGAACGGAGTTTTAGTCATCTTGCCCAAAAGGCACGGTTCGCAAGCATCAAATGATTCATAACCAAGTGATTCCGAAAATCCATCTTTATGGAGTTTCTTCATGCGCTTTACACCGATATGACCCAAACGGCAGTGCCACAAATAAGTTGCACTATCATTATTAACTTTGCATCTTTTGGCCTCAATATTATGAATATGTGTATCACTACGATCGAGATCCAACAAACTATTTTCATTGGGTGTATGACCATTGAAGGTTTTATTCATGTAAGCAGAACAACAATTATTCTCGATTTTAAATGAATAACCGTATTGCAATAAACATGATCAAATCATATTCATGCTCAACATAAATGCCAAATAACATTTATTTAGGTTTAACACTAATCCCCAAAGTATAAGGAGTGTGTGATGATGATCATATCAATCTTGGAACTACTTCCAACACTCATCGTCACTTTCCCTTCAACTAGTCTCTGTTTATTACAGAACTCCTGTTTGAGTTACTAATCTTAGCAACCGAACAAGTATCAAATACTTAGGGCTACTATAAACACTAGTAAGGCACACATCAATAATTTGTATATCAAATATACCCTTGTTCACTTTGCCATCCTTCTTATCCACCAAATATTCAGGGCATTTCCGCTTCCAGTGACCATTTCCTTTGCAGTGTAAACACTCAGTTTCAGGCTATGGTCCAGCTTTGGGCTTCTTCGCAGGAGTGACACCTTACTTGTCTTTCCACTTGAAGTTCCCTTTCTTTCCCTTTGCCCTTCTCTTGAAACTAGTGGTTTTGTCAATCATCAACACTTGATGGTCTTTTCTTGATTTCTACCTTCGTCGATTTCAACATCACGAAGAGCTCGGGAATTGTTTTCGTCATCCCTTGCATACTATAGTTCATCACGAAGTTCTAGTAACTTAGTGATGGTGACTAGAGAATTTTGTCAATCACTATCTTATCTGGAAGATTTACTCCCACTTGATTCAAGCGATTGAAGTACCCAGACAATCTGAGCACATGCTCACTAGTTGAGCGATTCTCCTCCATCTTTTAGCTTTAGAACTTGTTGGAGACTTCATATCTCTCAACTCGGGTATTTGCTGGAAATATTAACTTCAACTCCTAGAACATCTCATATGGTCCATGACGTTCAAAACGTCTTTGAAGTCCCAATTCTAAGCCGTTTAAGCATGGTGCACTAAACTATCAAGTAGTCATCCTTTTGAGCTAGCCAAACGTTCATAACGTCGCAGACCGCTCTGCAATAGGTTCGTCACCTAGCGGTGCATTAAGGACATAATTCTTACGTGCAAAGCAATGAGGATAAACCTCGGATCAAGGATCCAATCCGCATCATTGCTACTAACATCTTTCAACACAATTTTCTCTAGGAACATATCAAAATAAACATATGAAAGCAACAACGCAAGCTATTGATCTACAACATAATTTGCAAAATACTACGGGACTAAGTTCATGATAAATTTAAGTTCAATTAATCATATTACTTAAGAACTCCCACTTAGACAGACATCTCTCTAGTCATCTAAGTGATCACGTGATCCAAATCAACTAAACCATAACCGATCATCACGTGAGATGGAGTAGTTTTCAATGGTGAACATCACTATGTTGATCATATCTACTATATGATTCACGCTCGACCTTTCGGTCTCCGTGTTCCGAGGCCATATCTGCATATGCTAGGCTCGTCAAGTTTAACCTGAGTATTCCGCGTGTGCAAAACTGGCTTGCACCCGTTGTAGATGGACGTAGAGCTTATCACACCCGATCATCACGTGGTGTCTCGGCACGACGAACTTTGGCAACGGTGCATACTCAGGGAGAACACTACTTGATAATTTTAGTGAGAGATCATCTTATAATGCTACCATCAATCAAAGCAAGATAAGATGCATAAAGGATAAACATCACATGCAATCAATATAAGTGATATGATATGGCCATCATCATCTTGTGCTTGTGATCTCCATCTCCGAAGCACCGTCGTGATCACCATCGTCACCGGCGCGACACCTTGATCTCCATCGTAGCATCGTTGTCGTTTACGCCATCTATTGCTTCTCGACTATCGCTACTTGCTTAGTGATAAAGTAAAGCAATTATGTATGCGTTGCATTTCATACAATAAAGCGACAACCATATGGCTCCTGCTAGTTGCCGATAACCGGTTACAAAACATGATCATCTCATACAATAAAATATAGCATCACGTCTTGACCATATCACATCACAACATGCCCTGCAAAAACAAGTTAGGCGTCCTCTACTTTGTTGTTGCAAATTTTACGTGGCTGCTACGGGCTTAGCAAGAACCGTTCTTACCTACGCATCAAAACCACAGCGATAGTTCGTCAAGTTAGTGTTGTTTTAACCTTCGCAAGGACCGGGCGTAGCCACACTCGATTCAACTAAAGTGAGAGAGCAGACACCCACCAGCCACCTTTAAGCACGAGTGCTCGTAACGGTGAAACCAGTCTCGCGTAAGCGTACGCGTAATGTCGGTCCGGGCCGCTTCATCTCACAATACCGCTGAACCAAAGTATGACATGCTTTGGTAAGCAAGTATGACTTGTATCGCCCACAACTCACTTGTGTTCTACTTGTGCATATAACATCAACGCATAAAACCTAGGCTCGGATGCCTTTGTTGGGGAACGAGTAATTTCAAAAATTTCTTACGCACACGCAAGATCATGGTGATGGCATAGCAACGAGAGGAGAGAGTTGTTGTCCACGCCCTCGTGAGACCGTAAGGCGAGCGTTATCACAACGCGGTTGATGTAGTCGACGTCTTCACGATCCGACCGATCCAAGCACCGAGCGTCACGGAGCCTCCGAGTTCAGCACACGTTCAGCTCGATGGCGATCTCCGCCTCCGATCCAGCCGAGCTCGGAGATGAGTTCCGTCGGCCAAGACGGCGTGGTGGACGATGATGATGTTCTATGGCGCAGGCTTCGCCTAAACTCCGTGACGATATGACCGAGGTGGAATATGGTGGAAGGGGGCACCGCACACGGCTAAGGAACGATCCGTAGATCAACTTGTGTGTCTATGGGGTGCCCCTATCCCGTATATAAAGGAGTGGAGGAGGGAGGGCCGGCCCTCTTCTATGGCGCGCCCTAGGGGAGTCCTACTCCCACCGAGAGTAGGATTCCCCCTTTCCTAGTCCAACTAGGAGTCCTTCCATGTATTAGGAGTAGGAGACAAGGAAGGGAAGAGAGAAGGAAGAAAGGAGGGTGCGGCCCTCCCTAGTCAATTCGGACTAGGCCATGGAAGCGCGGCCTGCCCTAGGCAGCCCCTCTCTCTTTCCCGAGGCCCAATAAGGCCCAATACTTCTCCCGGCGAATTCCGTAACTCTCCGGTACTCCGAAAAATACCCGAATCACTTGGAACCTTTCCGAACTCCGAATATAGTCGTCCAATATATCGATCTTTACGTCTCGACCATTTCGAGACTCCTCGTCATGTCCCCGATCTCATCCGGGACTCCGAACTCCTCGGTACATCAAAACTCATAAACTCATAATATAAGCATCATCGAAACCTTAAGCGTGCGGACCCTACGGGTTCGAGAACTATGTAGACATGACCTAGAACTATTCTCGGTCAATAACCAATAGCGGGACCTGGATGCCCATATTGGCTCCTACATATTCTACGAAGATCTTTATCGGTCAAACCGCATAACAACATCGTTGTTCCCTTTGTCATCGGTATGTTACTTGCCCGAGATTCGATCGTCGGTATCCAATACCTAGTTCAATCTCGTCACCGCAAGTCTCTTTACTCGATTCGTAATGCATCATCCGTAACCAACTCATTGGTTACATTGCTTGCAAGGCTTATAATGATGTGCATTACCGAGAGGGCCGAGAGATCCTCTCCGACAATCGGAGTGACAAAACCTAATCTCGAAATACGCCAACTCAACATGTACCTTCGGAGACACCTGTAGTACTCCTTTATAATCACCCGATTACGTTGTGACGTTTGGTAGTACCAAAGTGTTCCTCCGTGGCGGAGTTGCATAATCTTATAGTTACAGGAACATGTATAAGTCATGAAGAAAGCAATAGCAACATACTAAATGATCAAGTGCTAGGCTAACGGAATGGGTCATGTCAATCACATCATTCTCCTAATGATGTGATCCCGTTAATCAAATGACAACTCTTTTGTCCATGGCTAGGAAACATAACCATCTTTGATAAACAAGCTAGTCAAGTAGAGGCATACTAGTGACACTATGTTTGTCTATGTATTCACACATGTATTATGTTTCCGGTTAATACAATTCTAGCATGAATAATAAACATTTATCATGAAATAAGGAAATAAATAATAATTTTATTATTGCCTCTAGGGCATATTTCCTTCATATGGGACATTTATTTTCTTTCATAGTTTGACTCTATGTGGGATTTAAAACTCCTAATGCCTTTGACAGGACTAGCAGAGGACGTCCGGACAGGTAGACTGTCCGGCTCCCCTTCCCTAAGACCCAGCGGACGCCCGTTTAACGGGGCTGCTGGTCCCGGCACTTTATGTGGTGCCGGAGAAGAAGGCCAAGAAGAAGGCCACGGGAACTCGAAGAAGTTCCCGGCGCCAGGTGATATCGGACTCATCGTCCGATGGCTCCGAGGCGGACTCCTCCCCCAAGGACGAGGGGGAGAAAGAGGACTCTCTCCCGGAGGAGGGAGAGAGGAAGAGGAAGGCTTCCCCGACGGGGGAGGCCGAAGGGTCCAAGAGGGGAAGGACCCTTCCTCCGGATAGCTCCACCAACGCCAACGTTGGCGACGAAGAGTGGCCCTCAAGGGCCAGGCCTCCGGCAAGATCGTAAGTATCCGGATTCCTAAATGGTTTATAATATCTCCTTTGTGTCACATAGTGTCCTTCTAATGCCGCACACTACCTATAGTCCGGCCGATGATGATCTTCCCGCTTCGCCGAGCGGGTCCTTGGCTCCGTCGGACGTGGATTCCATTCCGACCGCCTCCACCCCTCGTGCTGACGATGCCGAGGTGGGATCCCAGGAGGGGACCCATCAGGAGGAGGCTCCGGAGGTGCCGCAAGGCAGCCTCCCGGACTCTACGCTGGACTCCATGCCGGAACCCGCAGTGGTTCCGGAGCCCGGCAGGTGGCCCCTTCGTAAGAAGGGCAAGGCCGTGACGCCGGCAGCCTCCGTCCAACTGGAGGCGCCGGACAACTTGTTGGAGGCCCTTAACGGTGCTTCCATCGAGGAAGAACACCGCACTATCATGAGTGTGGTGATTCAGAAGGTTCAGCTCGCCAAGAGCGGGCTGACCGAAGCCTGCACTAGCCTTCTAACAGGCTTTCAGGTAAGAAGTTTAAAATATGTAATGTAATACCGCATAGATAGTAGCCCCTGATGCTCGGTTCGGTATTCGGAAAGAAAAACCGGATTGAGGATCTAAAAAAGATATACGCAGGAGTACTAAAAATTATGTCAATATGGGTTTGCAGGTTGCGCTGCTGACCTCTGCCGCACTGACTGCGGAGGTCGGTGCTTTGAAGCAGGACCTCGAGCGGTCCGAGCAAGAGCTCGTCCTTGCCAAAAAGCAGCTCAAGGATAAAGAAGGTGAGTAACACCACTTTAAAATTTGTACCTTATAGAAAAGGATTTTGGTTGCAATAGAAATAACAAGGATAACGTGGGTACTGTAGGGGCCACGAACGAGGTGACGTCCCTGAAGGAGGCCGTGTCCGCGGTCAAACACAATGCGGCCGCGGAACGAGCGGAGCGAGAGAAGCAGGAGGCGCGGGTGGCGGAGGTGCGGCAAGAGCTCCAGGCTCTCATGGAAAAGCATGAGAGTTTGGGCGCGACTCAAGACTCGAGTCCGAGCTTGCCTCGCTCTTGAAAGTGCCAAAGCCGCTAAGGCCGAGGCCCGTAAGGCCCTCCAGGAGGTTGAGGATGTGAAGAAAATAGCGGCGGGTAAGGCATTTTTCATGCAAAGCAAGCATGTTAATGTAAATTACCTGTTACTTACCCGAATCGGAGCTCTCGTAGGCGTTTGCAGATCTGCCTCGAAGTGTTTACGATGCCGCCGCAGATTCTACCGTGGCGAGGAGGGAGCTCAAGAGAAGGTCTTCGGTCTCAAGACTCTAAGGCGGACATCCGGTGCCCCTAGCGACCAGTGAAGCGGTGGTCGAGCTCCACATGGTAGCCGAGCAGGCCATGAAGGGCCTCATAGTCCGGTTGTGGCCTGGAGAGGCCATGCCTGGGAGCTACTTCGGCCTCGTGCGGCGGCTGGTGGATGCGTGCCCCTGGGTGAAAGTCATCAAGCACTCCGCCTGTATTGAAGGTGTCCGTCGGGCCCTTGCCCGCGCAAACGTGCATTGGGGCAGGCTGGATGCGGAGAGGCTTATCGCTGACGCGCCGCCAGCGGGTAAGGAGTATCGTACGCCCGAGATGTACTATAAGACTGTCCTGAAGGGTGCCCGCAAGATTACGGATGAGTGCCCCGGAGATGTAATTATTGAGTAAACTCGCAATGTGTTATCCTGTGCGCTGAAAACTTTGTTCATATGCGCTAAGCAACGCTTATTGATTTAAAATATTACCTTCTGTGCGGCCGTTTATTAAATCTGAGAGATGGCAAGTCGTCGGCTTCAGCCCCCATGCCACAGTCTTTGGGGTGTTCGGGATAAACTTGAGCACTCTTGTTCCCATTTTTGGGTCCATCTAGGGAGGCGCTCAACACAACGAATGAGGCAACCGGACTTATAATGCTTGAACACTCTCACTTAGCCATAGAGTTCTATAATTTTAAATTTTGGCGAAGCACCTAGTATTCGGAAGACCGAGTTTGGGGCGCTATCCACGCCTGGGCCGGACACAGCCGGTTCCTTGCTCGAAGCGGCATAAGTCTTTAGGGACTCGAAAAGACCTCTCGAACAGCGACCAGTCTCTCGCCTTATCATGACAAATCGATTTTAGCTTTCTCCATCGAGGCGCCCAGCTCAACCAGGCGCAATCGCAGTGGTTCTCCAGTGCTACCTTAGCCGATTGAGCGGAACGTAAGGTACCAAAACATGGGAGCCGGGCAAACCCAACTATTGACCCAAGACATGATTCGGAGCCGATGCATATAATGCTATAAGTTTGGGGTGCCGCACTTGTGAAAGTGTTCGGACTTATCACACTATAATGCGGGAAACATAAGCCCCTGGTGTATTCGGCCGTACCAAAGTGTACGGGTGCAAGATGTCAAGAATAAACATATATGTAAGAAGGAAATGCAATTATAAGCAAAAAGTGATGCATTGTTTATTCAAGAGATTCTGCCATGAGTGCAGAATGATACAAATAGTCTTGATAAGCAAGGGCTGGACTATTAGAAGTGTCTCCCCGAGGGTAAGCTGCGGAATGGTGTATTTAACAAATTTAATGCTCGTAACGGAGACCACCTGAGTGTTCGTCGTAGCCTTTGTCCCTCCTTGGCTGTTGCATCGTGAGTTCGGCGGATCTACTGCCGGACAGGGCCTCTGGTGAACGGAGTCCTATGGAAAAATAAAAAAAGGAAGAAAAAGGAGTGACACACTTGGGAGCCCCTGGTGTGGTTAAGCCGCACTCTGGGCCTGTCGTGGTCGTGCCCCTCCCCCTATGCCCATGGTATCTCCAGAGCGTAATGATGTACGCGAAGATCTGGTCTTGCAATCATGCAAGGGCTGGGGTTAGCCGCATTACTCTACGCGATGCTCGAGCGTGCTGTGGTCTTGATTGATGTTACTCCGGGCGCGTTTGGCTATGTCTGGTCGTTTAACAGCCGCACTCGAGAATTGCCTTAAAAGGCTGCTCTGTACTTCTGCCGTGAGAGCCACTGTGTGTTCCTCCGTTTGGAGGGAGCGTTCAGTATTTCCGTTGACCGTGATTACTCCACGAGGGCCTGGCATCTTGAGCTTGAGGTATGCATAATGCGGCACCGCATTGAACTTTGCAAACGTGGTTCTTCCGAGCAGGGCGTGATAGCCACTGCGGAACGGGACTATGTCGAAGATTAACTCCTCGCTTCGGAAATTATCCGGTGATCCGAAGACCACTTCCAGCAGTGACCGAGCTCGCATAATTGGCCTCAACACTGGTATGACGCCTTTAAAGGTCGTCTTTGTAGGTTTAATCCTTGAGGGTCTCATGCCCATCTTGCGCCGATGTATCGATAAAGCAGGTTCAGGCTGCTGCCGTCGTCCATCAGGACTCTAGTGAGGTGAAATCCATCGATGATTGGGTCTAAAACCAATACGGTGAATCCGCCATGGCGGATACTGGTCGGGTGGTCTCTTCGATCGAAAGTGATCGGGCAAGAAGACCATGGATTGAACTTCGGGGCGGCTGGCTCCATCGCATATACGTCCCTAAGTGCACGCTTCCGCTCCTTCTTGGGTATATGAGTTGCGTATATCATGTTTACTGTCCGCACTTGTGGGGGGAAACCCTTCTGTCCTCTACTGTTCGGCGGCCGAGTCTCCTCCTTGTCGTCGTTGTGCAGCCCCTTGTCATTGTTTTTGGCAATTAACTTGCCTGCCTGCTTGAATACCCAAAAATCTCTGTTGGTGTGATTAGCTGGCTTTTCAGGGGTGCCGTGTATCTAGCAACAGCGGTCGAGTATTCGGTCCAGATTGGACGGACCCGGAGTGGTTCTTTTGAATGGCTTCTTCCGCTGACCGGGTTTAGAGCCTCTGAATCCGGCGTTGACTGTCGTATCCTCATTGTTATCGCCGTTAACGTAGCGTTTGTTTTTGTTTCGGCGCGACCTGCCGTTGTGGTCCTTAGTATCCGGACTGCGGCGTTTTTCTTTGAGGTTGTTCTTGCGAGCTAGCCAGCTGTCCTCTCCCGCAGAAGCGGGTCATGAGTGATGTGAGGGCTGCCATGGATTTGGCTTTTCCTGTCCTAGGTGTCGGGCCAGCCACTCGCCATGATGTTATGTTTGAGGGCTGTGAGGGCCTCTGATCCGGACGATCGGCGATTTGATTTTTCCTTTTAAGAACCGTGTCTGTAATTGTCCGCCGATTCGTCTGGCTGCTGAATTATGTGGCTTAGGTCATCGGCGTCGGTGGTCGCACATATGTGCCCCTGGAAGTTGTCAAGGAATGCGGCTTCGTGTCCTCCCAACACCCAATTGACTCTGCGGGCAAGCTGTTAACCAATGCCGAGCTGGTCCTTTAAGCTTGAGTGGGAGATACTTGAGGGCGTGGAGATCGTCACCGCGGGCCATATGGATATGAAGGAGATAATCTTCGATCCAAACCGCGGGGTCTGTTGTGCCATCGTAGGATTCAATGTTCACGGGTTTAAACCCTTCAGGGATTTGATGATCCATTACTTCGTCTGTGAAGCATAGTGGGTGTGCGGTGCCCCTATATTGAGCGATATCACGACGTAGCTCAAGAGAGCATTGCCTGCTGTGTTCGGCCTGGCTGGAGTTGTTGTATCCGGCGCGACGGTAGTTGTCGTGGGTCGTGGGGCGCCCACGTGATCCGTAGATGGATCTGGATTGTCGTATTCCCTCGTGGCTTCGTACTTTTCGAGCGGTGCCGGGGTATGGTCTTGATGGAGGGCCTATATGCCTCTCTGTCGCGACCACGGGGTGGTCGGTCCGCCAGACAGCGTTGGTGATGAAGGTATGTATGCTTCCTCCTCTAGTCGGGGAGCAACTTGCGTTTTGGGTAGCTCTTGGAGGGCGTTCGAGTTCATACTCTTGCCGCGAGGACCTCGGTCCATCTGTCACCCGCGAGGTCTTGATCAGCTTGAAGTCGTTGCTGCTTTTTCTATAGGCTATTTGTTTGTGGCGATAAGCCTGCGTTTAAAATGCTCTTGTTTGACGGGATCCTCTGGCACGACGAATTCGTCGTCGTTGAGGCTTGCTTCGTCTCCAGAGGGAGGCATGTAGTCTCCATCCTCCTCGTCTACCGCTCTCTTTCGAGGGCTGGCTTCCCGTCCTCTGTCTGCTGAATCTTCTTTGGAGGGGTTGTCTTCGGCACTCTCTGGGGTGTTATTATCTCCGGTGCCGGAATCTCCATTCTTACTATGGCGGGATTTAGAGCGGCGCCGCTGACGTCGGCGCTTGGGATGTTTCTTGGAAGAGTCTGCCTCCGCTGCTTCTTCGCCGTCCCCATCCTTTGGGGTGTCCACCATGTATATGTCGTATGACGAGGTGGTCTTCCGCCTGCCTGAGGCGCTGGTTCTTGATCGTCTCCGGCATCGTCGTCCATACCGTCGATGTCTTCGGAGTCGTAGTTTAGCATGTCGGTTAGATCATCGACAGTGGCTACAAAGTGGGTGGTGGGTGGGCTTTGAATTTCTTCGTCGTCCGCATCCCAACCATCCTGACCGCAGTCCGGCCAGGGCTCTCCTGATAACGAGAGATGCTTCAGCGAATTTAGGATGTCGCCAAAGGGTGAATGCTGAAAGATGTCCGTGGCGGTGAACTCCATGATCGGTGCCCATCGGATTCGATTGGCAGGGGCGCAAGAGGTTCGGAGTCCGGCAAGGAGTCCGGCGCCTCGGAGTCACGAGCTTTATAAGGAACAAGGTTAGTATTCAGCTCCATCGTCGTAGAAGTTGCAGCTCTCGAGGCGGTGTCCAGCCACCTGTCCTCGATCTGCGCGGTCTGCTCCGAACTACGGGTCAGAGTGGACTCGTGTGCAGCCTCCAGGGCACTGTCCGACGGCAGAGCTAAATCATGCCCATCGTGACAGTGCGGCACGCTCGGCTGTGGCTCGAACCCGTCGAAGATCAAGTCTCCGCGAATGTCGGCCGTGAAGTTTAGGCTTCCAAACCTGATCTGATGACCAGGGGCGTAGCTTTCGATCTGCTCCAGATGGCCAAGCGAATTGGCCCGTAGTGCGAAGCCGCCGAACACAAAGATCTGTCCGGGGAGAAAAGTCTCACCCTGGACGGCGTTGTGGTTGATTGAAGAAGCCATCAAGCCTATCGGTGAAGACACAGAGGAACTCTCAATGAAAGCACCAATGTCGATTGTCAAAACCGGCGGATCTCGGTAGGGGTCTCGAATCTATGCGTCTAGGCGGATGGTAACAGGAGACAAGGGACACGATGATTTTACCTAGGTTCGGGCCCTCTCGATGGAGGTAAAACCCTACTCCTGCTTGATTGATATTGATGATATGGGTAGTACAAGAGTGGATCTACCACGAGATCAAGGAGGCTAAACCCTAGAAGCTAGCCTATGGTATGATTGTTGTAATGGTTGTGTTGTCCTACGGACTAAAACACTCCGGTTTATATAGACACTGGAGAGGGCTAGGGTTACACAGAGTCGGTTACAATGGTAGGAGATCTACATATCCGTATCGCCAAACTTGCCTTCCACGCCAAGGAAAGTCCCATCCGGACATGGGACGAAGTCTTCAATCTTGTATCTTCATAGTCTTGGAGTTCGGCTGACGATGATAGTCCGGCTGTCCGGACACCCCCTAGTCCAGGACTCCCTCACCTTCCTTCTCATATTTGGGAAGAGGACCAAGGCCACTATATATAGGACTTAGCCACCTACCTAGTCAAGGGAGATCGATTCCACCCCGAGCACCACACCAGCTCAAGAACGCCTCACCTCCTGAGGCTTGTTCATCCATGTAACTAGTTCAGCCATAGCCCCTCAAGGCAATCCACCACACCACACTGGATTAGGGTATTACACCACAACAATGGCCCGAACAAGTATAAATCTCTGTGTCGCTGTGTCTCTGTGAGCTCTACGCGCTAAGCTAGGGAGGATCGCGAGTAGGCATGCTAGGCAGGTTGAGATCTCCGTACGCACCCCAGAGTTCGAACGTCTCAAGGGTTGCCGGATCCCGAAATTAGACACCTCCCGAATGACTCCAGCATCTTGCAGCTTGCGGGTTTCTTGGACGATGAACGCCTGCTTCTCGGTGGACTGTTGTCCGGCCTTCTGCTTCACTGGGTGCACGTTTGGGCATACCCTCAGGTGGTGCTCGATTAGTCCCCTTGGGACCCCGACCAGGTCCTTGGGCTCCCATACAAACACTTCCTTGTTGGCGCACAAGAAGCTGACCAACGCGTCCTCTTGGTTATGGGGGAGGTCAGCACCTATGGTGAAGGTGGCGCCTGACGCCCCATCCTCATCAACTGGCACCTGCTTCGTCTCGGCTCGGTCTTGGGGAAACAACTGCTTCTTCTTGGCTGGTGCTGCCCCAGGAGCCTCAGGGCCCCCTTTCTCGCTTGGCTGCACGGACGCCGCAGTCCTGAAGACGAGTGAGGGAGTTCTGGATAAGGGGGTATCCGGACAGCCGGACTATATACTTGGGCTGGACCGTTGGACCGTGAAGATACAAGACTCACTTCGTCACGTGTCCGCATGGGACTCTCCTTCGCGTGGAAGACAAGCTTGGCGATCCGGATGTTAGATCTCCTTCTTTGTAACCGACTCTGTGTAACCCTAGCCTCCTCCGGTGTCTATATAAACCGGAGGGTTTAGTCCGTAGGAGAAGGACAATCAGAATCATAGGCTAGCTTCTAGGGTTTAGCCTCTACGATCTTGTGGTAGATCTACTCTTGTAATACTCATATCATCAAGATCAATCAAGCAGAAAGTAGGGTATTACCTCCATCGAGAGGGCCCGAACCTGGGTAAAACATCATGTCCCCTCCCTCCTGTTACCATTAGCCTTAGACGCACAGTTCGGGACCCCCTACCCGGGATCCGCTGGTTTTGACACCGACATTGGTGCTTCCATTGAGAGTTCCTCTGTGTCGTCGCTGCGAGGCTCGGTGGCTCCTTCAATCATCAACCACAACGCGGTCCAGGGTGAGACTTTTCTCCCCGGACAGATCTTCGTGTTCTACGGCTTCGCACTGCGGGCCAATTCGCTTGGCCACCTGGAGCAGATCGACAGCTACGCCCCTGGCCATCAAGTCAGGTTCGGAAACTTGAACTACACGGCCGATATCCGCGGAGACTTGATCTTCGACGGATTCGGGCCTACGCCAGGAGTGCCGAACAGTCACGACGAGCACGGCTTAGACCTGCTGTCACACAATACTCGGGATATCGCACTTGCAAGAGCTCCGGGGCAGATCACGTCGTCCGAGGACGGGTGGACGGACCCCGCCCCGGAGGCCGCATACTCATCGGCGGTAGAGCCGAACATGGACTCCATCCCGAAGGAAGTCTCAGGTCTTTCGACCCCGGACTTGTGTCCGCCGAGGTTCTAGATCACAAGCACTTCGAGCCCGCCGAATCTGGTTGGGCTCCGGTAATGCAGCTCACCGCTGCGGATACCTTCCAGCACTTGCCTTTTGGCGACATGCTGAATTCATTAAAGTCTCTCTCTTTGTCAGGAGACTCTTGGCCGAAGTATGTCCGGCTTGAGTGGGAAGCAGGCAACGAGGAAATTCGTTCCCCACCCACCACCCACTTCATTGCCACTGTCGACGATTTGACCGACATGCTTGACTTTGACTGCGAAGACATCGACGGTATGTACGACGATGCAGGAGAAGTACAGCAACCACAGCCCATGGGGCGCTGGACAGCCACCTCCTCGTATGATATATATATGGTGGACACTCCCAAAGAAACCAATGGTGATGAGGTAATAGAGGATAACACCTCAAGGAAAAAATCAAAGCATGGGCGTCATCGGCGCCGCTCTAAGCCCCGCCATAGCAGTACCGGCACGGGAGACGAAAACAATCCGGATGGTGCCGAATATGAACACAATCCCGATCAGCCTGCCTTCGAGCAGGCCGGACAGGAAGACGGGCAGATTAGCCCAGATGGACAGGCGACGAACGGATACTCAAAGGAGGACAACCACATGCCTCCCTCCGAAGACGAGGTGAGCCCCGGCGACGATGAATTTGGCGTGCCTGAGGATCTCATAGAGCAGGTTCGCTTCCAGCGATAGGTTATGGCCACTGCAAGAAGCCTAAAAAAGAAGCCGCAGCAGCTCGAAGCTGACCAAAATCTGCTCACAGACAGATGGACTAAGGTCCTGGCAGCCGAGGAATACGGACCCGACCGCCCCACCAAAGGGTACCCAAATCACAATTTGCTACCTCAACTTGAGAAGGAGGTCCTAAAGCCCACACTCCGACGCCAATACATCACGGTCTAGGGCAATACGCAGGAAACGCGAGGCAACGTCCATAAACCACGACACAACAGACATAAGCGTACAAAAACAATGGTGGCACCCAAGACACGGCAGTCGGTGCCGGATTCCGCAGCTCCTAGTCCGGTCAGCGGAAAGAGAACAATACAGGCCCATTCGGCCCGGGTAGCATACTCGACCAACCATGTCAAATTCATGGTACCCCGGGAAGGGCAGCCAATCATACCAGTAAAGAATGCCGGATCTTTAAAACAAAACGACCGGTCGTGCGCCCGAAACAATAAAAAGCGGTCTCAAAGCTATGAAGACAACGAGGAGCCCATGCCATCAAGAATTATGAGGTAAAAGAAAAATCCTCCGAAAATCAACAAGGAAACGAATGTGTACTCCTCAGGATGCCGACCCAACAATACAAGTCACCCCATGGTACAAAAATAATGCTGATCATCTCCGATCACACAGACCGTCCAGCCAATTTCAACAATGGCAATTCAATTGCACTTACCGTCGACCCAACAGTTGGTGGGTTCCACCTCACATGAGCCCCTATTGGCATAAACAGCAGCCCAAACTTGCTGCGCCAAGACACAGTTCACAAGATAGGTATTGATCGCTTGAGGATCAAACCCACTAAAAACATCTTCTCAAAGATGTCGTTCTTGGCATAGAGGCCAAGTTTTATAGGCCCACCACCCTGGAGGTTGTCTTCGGATCACCAAACAAGCACCATACCGAAGATTAATTCTTCGGCGTTGTGCCCTTATACAATAACTATTATATACTACCGGGACGAACCGCGTTGGCTTGACTCAACGCGGTACCACACCATGCCCAACCCACGTGACATAGTCACAATTATGGGCATGGCCGAACTCCACCCCGACACTGGAAAGTATACCATCGCTGAGGTAGCGTGTTGTGCCTTTCTATCGAACCTCGATTCGACGGCCAACCCCCCGGACACCAACAGAGGAGTCCGAGCTACTTTACGGCATGATAGCCCGGCTCGACCAGGCTCTGATCAGGCACCCGTGGTTCAACCACCCTATGAGACACAAATGCCTCTAAGCATTTCTCTTTACAGTCTCACTTTTGCGCAGAACAGGACTAGCGACATGGAATCCGCTCGGACACACAGAGAGGGAATACACAAGTATTCCCCAAGAAGACAGTCCAGATATACTTCGGATCCGCACACAGCTTCCTCCCGTCCGGTCGCAACAGGTTCCGCCAGTATACCTCCTTTCATTGCATTAACGATACTTATATGCATAGACGTGTCACTCCACTACAACACGTAGAACTATATGACACTTACCAGCCGTCATTCCTCATTGACGCCTTTTTCGTCATAACGGCACTCGCACATAGTGTGAGGCCCCACTATGCCAGGGGCTTCATTGTCCTCATAATATGGCAACAAAGTCCGGCCACCCTCTCGGTCGCTCGGCGCCCCGAACTTATAGCACTATATGCATTAGCTCTGAATCATGTCTTGGGTCATTAGTTGGGTTTGCCCGGCTCCCATGTTTTGGTACCTTACGCCCGCTCCATCGGCTAAGGTAGCGCTGGGAGAACTACTGCGATTGTGTCCCGGTTCTTCTGGATGAGCACCTCAGTAGAGAAAGCCAAAAACTGACTGTCATGATACGTCGAGAGCTGGTCAGCTGTTCAAGAGGTTGTAAAATCTTTAAAGATTTATTCTGCATAATGCCATAACAAATGCAGAGTGAGACAGATCGGTCTTCCGATCAGGCGCTGTTAGAGGCCCCCGTACGGTCTTTCGAACATCAGGGGCTGCGCCTACCATAATCGAATTCCTATGGCTACGTGAGAGTGATAAAGCCCTATAGTCTGATTGCCTGGTTCGCTGTGATGAACACCTCCTTCAAGGACCCAAAAATGGGATAAAGAGTGTTCAGGTATGTCCCGAACACCCCCGTACTTTCTATGTGGGGGCAGAAGCCGACGACTGGCCAACTCTCAGGATTCATATATATCAAACGGCCGCACAAGAAGATTAAACTTTCATATAACAGGCAATAAATAATAACAGTGCCAGTGTCCCGCATTACAAAGGACAGCATGACTACCTTCAGGGAAATATAATGTCTTTGGTACATTGTTCCGCCACAAGGCGGGCTCCTTTCAGGACGCCATAATAATATAATTCGGGCTTGCGGTGCTCCTTACCCTCCGGTGGTCCCTCAGTCATCAGCTTTTCAGCATCAAGCTTCCACCAGTGCACCTTCGCACAGGCAAGTGCCATGCGTGCACCTTCTATACAGACCGATCGCTTAATGTCTTCGAGCCGAGGGCAAGCACCAACAATCCGCTTCACGAGTCCGAAGTAACTGCTTGGAATTGGCTCAGCAGGCCACAGCCGAACAACTAAGTCCTTCATGGCTAGTTCGGCCGCCTGGTGCAGTTTGATCAGCTGCTTCAGCTGATCGACAAAGGGCACCAGATAATTCGGCGCCAAATACTGCGACCAGAAATGCTTTTCCGCAGACTTCTTCTCCTCAGACCGGTAGAATTGAGCAGCATCAGACATGCTGCATGGCAGGTCCGCAAAAACCCCTGGAGAAACAAGAATTCAATTTATCACTTTGAATTTCTCCTATAAAAATCGCTTTGAGTAAAAAAGGCTTACCAGCCGCAATACGCCTCGCCTCCTGAATGTCCTTCAAAGCACCTCGGGCTTCCTCTCGAACATCATTTGCGGCTTGGAGGGCTTGGGCAAGTTTGGATTCTTTCCCTGGTAGACTCTACTCAAAGATCTCGCTTCTCTTCACGGCCTCCTGGAGCTCTTGTTTAGCTTCAATTACCCTGGCCTCGTGCTTCTCGCGAAGAGCCTGCTCCACGGCAGCCTTCTTGTCGGCTTCGGCCACAACCTTCTTCAGTGCCTCAATTTCGGCATTTGCTCCTAGAGCACACAATACAAATGATTTCATCAAGCACAACTACTCATTTGTGCTTAATTTATCAAAGGTTTTGACATACCTTGCTTGTCCTCCAACTGCTTCTTCACTCGGCCAAGTTCTTCTTCGGCCCGCTCCAGACTCTGCTTTATTCTGAACACTTCCGCAGTATGAGAGGCGATCGTCGGTACAGACGCCTGTTTTCAAACAAAGAGATATATGTAATTAACTGAGTCCCCTGCGAAGCGGAAATTTGATCCCCTGTCCGGTTCTCTCTCTTTCACCGGACAGTGCATCAAGGTCTACTGATCATACTATGACAATCTTCAATGGTTTCTAAAAACATACCTCAAAGCCTTTTATAAGGCTAATGCAGGATTCATTGAGTCTGCTCTCAGCGGACTGAATCTTTTCGATCACCGCACCCATAAGGGCGTGATGTTCATCAATGATGGACGCATTCTTTAGCGCTGTCGATAAGCCGCCCTGCAGCTCTGCTTGGGAAGAGGTTGCCGGCGGAGCGGGCTTGCCTCCTTCCATCAAGGGGGGCTGCCTGCCTGATCCTGGAGCTTCAATGGTCTCCAGGACCGTGTCCGGCTGCGGGCCGAATCTAAAATTGCCCCCAACGTCGACGTTTATGGGAACCATTGCTCTCGTGTATCCGGCCCCAGAGGTGTTCCCTCCTTGGTTTGGGTCCTGCTGAGACGACACCTCGGTGTCACGCCCAGGCTTCGGGGAAGGGGCCTCCGGAGGTGTCTCGCTCTTCAAGGCATCTGACCTCAGTGAATCCTCATCCTCCGATGAGGACTGTTCGGTGCCAGACCTCGCCGGGCTGCACAAAGTATGGCGCAAATTAAAATATTGCACCTTAGTAATCCTAGGCGCTTAGGCGTGTTTGGATTTCGTGTACTCACGATTTTACCAGGGGCTGGGCCCTGGGATCCGACTCCGGGCTGCTATTGGTAGCCATGGTGGTTGCCTCTAGAAGGGGATTTTTCCCCCTCTTCGGCGATTCGGCCTCCAAGGATGAGGAAGCCGCCCTTTTCTTCCCTCCCCACGTGGAGGATTCGTCTTCTTCCTCCTCTTCATCTTCGGAGGAAGGGTGGATGTCGGAGTCTTCGGATTTTGTGTCTGAAGCACCGCGGCGACGGAGGCCGCTCCGGGTCTCCTTGGCCTCCTTGAAGGCCTCTCTTTTTGGCGCTTTGTAAGGCGCTGGCACCAGCATCTTTGTCGGAAGAGGTCGTGCCGGTTCCTCCGGCAGCGGGGCCGGACAATGTATCCGCCCCACCTTCTTTGTCCATTCCTGGGATAATTGCGGAAAGCATGATAAAACGTCTCCCTCGGGATATGCCAGGTAAACGTGGATAGTCAAAACATAGCGAAAACCTACCGGGCTTGCGGGGCGGGACAGTTGATACCCGCGGTCCTCGGCGGAGCCCGGCCACGGTTTGTCGGACTTGAAGAACACCTTCCAGATATCCTTGTGTGTGGATCCTAAGAGCTCCCGCAGGGTCTGGTGCTCGGCCGGGTCGTATTCCCACAAATTACAGGCTCGGTGCTGGCAAGGGAGAACCAGGCGAACTAACATCACCTGGACTACATTGACGAGTTTGACATCCTTGTCTACCACGCCCTTGACGCGTGTTTGGAGCACCGACAGCTCATCGGATGAGGACCAGTTCAGGCCCTTCTTGGGCCAGGACGTGAGCCGCAGAGGGGGGCTCCGGATCTGAATGCGGGAGCAGCGGCCCACTTTTTACCACGCGGCTCAGTGATGTAGAACCACTGCTGCTGCCACTCCTTGACGGAGTCATTGAAAGTGCCTGTCGGCCATGTGACCTTGGGCATCTTGCTCACCATGGCGCCGCCGCACTCAGCGTGCTCGCCGTTCACCACCTTGGGCTTCACATTGAAGATCTTCAACCATAAGCCGAAGTGGGGCAAAATACGGAGAAAGGCCTCACACACGAAGATACATGTCGAGATGTTAAGGAAAGAATTAGGGGACAGATCGTGAAAATCAATCCCATAATAATACATGATGCCGCGAACAAAGGGGTGAAGGGGAAACCCGAGCCCGCGGACGAAATGAGGAAGAAACACGACCCTCTCACGAGGCTCCGGATTAGGGACGATCTGTCCCGCCTTCGGAAGACGGTTGCCGATTTTCTTGGCCAGGTACCTGGCCTCTCGAATTTTTTTGATATCCTTCTCCGGGACAGTAGAGGCCATCCATTTGCCTCCTGCTCCGGATCCAGACATCTTCGGAGAGCCTCTTTTTTGGTGGAGAAGACGAACACTTGGGCGCTAGGGCTCAAGCGAAGGGGAATGGACGAGCGGAAAGAAAAAGCATGGGTAAAGAAGAAGAGGTCTTATCTCTTTATACAGGCCATAAAAACTTTTCCTCCCCACTTGCCTGATGGAACCCGCTCATTCCCCACTCGCCGCGACTAGCGGTAAGGTTGGGCTACCCGCGCCCGTATTGATGAAAGTCCCGTGATAAGGGGAACACGATCTCTACTTCAATGAGACGTGCCGAGGAAACTGCCTCGCTATATGCGCAGTAGCTGGTTGGGAAAACGGCTCGAATAATGACTCGACCATGGTGTGATGTCACGTTATCTAAAGTTGTCAGCAGATTATATTTGTGGAATATTGTTCTCTCTACGGTGGAATGCGGAAATCTTACAAAGCCGGACATGATCCTTAATCTACTTTGGAGTATTCGGAGATGGAACCCGCCCTGCAATGCGGAAGACAATCTGCGCGCCGGACTCATCGTCATTGAAGCCTAGTTCAGGGCTAATGAGGGAGTCCTGGATAAGGGGGTATCTGGACAGCCGGACTATATACTTTGGCCGGACAGTTGGACTGTGAAGATACAAGACTCAAGGCTTCATCCCGTGTCAGGATGGGACTCTCCTTTGCATGGAAGACAAGCTTGGCGATCCGGATGTTAGATCTCGTTCTTTGTAACCGACTCTGTGTAACCCTAGCCTCCTCCGGTGTCTATATAAACCGGAGGGTTTAGTCCGTAGGAGAAGGACAATCGGAATCATAGGCTAGCTTCTAGGGTTTAGCCTCTACGATCTCGTGGTAGATCTACTCTTGTAATACTCATATCATCAAGATCAATCAAGCAGGAAGTAGGGTATTACCTCCATCGAGAGGGCCTGAACCTGGGTAAAACATCATGTCCCCTGCCTCCTGTTACCATTAGCCTTAGATGCACAGTTCGGGACCCCCTACTCGAGATCTGCCGGTTTTGACACCGACAATGAGCTTGAGGTCCTGCAGCGCGTCCGTGGTGTCCCCTGCCACCGTGAGGACTGTGACGCCCGGGTAGTTAAGCTACAGTAAACTGCTAATAATGTTGCCACGTCACGATGGTTACAATTGCTAATCTCGCGCTAGTTTGAAACCGGTTCGAATTCAAATTCAACATCAAGCAAACGATAAAAGTTTTCAAATATTAAAACTAAAATGTTCGGAGCGAGCCAAATAAATCTGGAGTAATAATGGTGGAGGAATCTTCCCTTTATAAAATACCTAAATGCACTAAATTGATTAAAACAGGGTCAAAACAATAATTTAAAATGCCTTTTCAAATTATAAAATTCCGAAACATTTTGTCTCCAAACCTTTTCTTGCAGTGCTAAATATTGCATGGTAATTATTGAGCCAAGTCTCATCTTTTACAAAAGTCTTTGGTGGGCAAACAAATAGAGAAAGGTAGCTAAATAAATTTCAGAGAAGACTACGAGAAAGGCTCTCACTATGCGCTTAGGCTCTGGCTTGGCTAAAGTGCGGCCCGCCCACTGGAGTCTTTTTCTCCTCTCGCTCACGAGCAGGCGTGGAGGCCATCTGAGGCGCCATGGCCGGCCGAGCCTTGCGTGGCGGCCATCCGCGGCCTCCCCCTCGCCTTCAAGTTCTCCTCCAGCCCTCAACTCCCCCTCGGGCAAACCCTAGCCTCCCCACTCTTCCCCCCTCGCTGCTCTCTTCCCAGCACTAGATCGACGATCATCGCCATGGTCGCCGTCGCTTTTCGCTACCATCGAGCTCCTGGCGCCTAGGAGTGTGATCTTCGCATCATCTATGATGACTACTTCGCTTATGAGGAGCAGATCGACCGAGCCGCGCAAGGATCGACTCAACCGTCTTCGCCACGGATCTCCGCCACTTCGACCCGTCCCCCTCGACCTTACCCCGGCCTCTTCGAGCTCTCCCTCGGAACCGCAGTGAGCTCCTCCCTTGATCCCCTACTTTTCCTGTTGCTATTGTCGCTGTAGACCGCCGCCCCATCCCCTGCCCGAAGCTGCGAACGGCTACGCCCGGCCGCGCCTCCTCGCGCGCCCTGGCTGCCTTGTGCGCGCCTTGGCCACGTGCCTCGCCCGCTCCCGCCTCGGCCAGCCGGCGCGTTGCTCGCGCTTCTGTGCCTCCTTGGTCGTGCTCGGTCGTAGCCGTCCTTCCGCTTATGCCAGCGTGCATACGTGTTCGCTCCCGTCTTGGCCTTTCGCGCTGCGCTCGCGTGAAGATCGCTCCCTGTTGTTTCATCGACGCCAAGGCGCGCCGTGAAGATCGCCGCGCGCCCCTTGTTGTTGTTGCTCTGGTGCTGCACTTCTCTGCGGCTAGCCGCTATCTGCCCCGGCAAGGCGTTGCGCTGCTATCAGATTCTTTCATTTGCTACTCGCCTCTGAAGAATCGAATGTTTCAGTAGCGGTAGCTAGCTTTGTTACGATTACACTGACTAGCCCTCTGTACTGCAGCAAAACAACATCAAAACGAGTTCTAATGTGGATAAGAATTATATGTGCGGGTAGTACACTTGACAAGGTTCAATTCTTTCCATTGGACCAAATCCAAAAGTTGCCTGGATTAATTCCTATGAAAATGACAAAAGTCTAGGTTTTGTTAACTGGCAGGACTAAAAAAACAGATATACTGCCATAGGAACTTTGGAGCAGAAAATAAACAAGTTACAAGGATCTAACAATGATGCAATTGTTACCATCTTGTAGACCATAGGAAAGTGATCAATATTGGTATAAGGCACCAATTCATAGGATGAATAGAACACTAGTTATAGCCTCTGGAAAACAGCTAAATGATATTTAAAACTGAGGACTTGGCAAAATTTCAGTAGTTCTAGAAAATGAATTAAAACTTTAAAAATTAGTATAAAATAAACCGTAGGTCAGATGGAAAAACTTTGTACATGAAAGTTGCTCAGAACAATGAGACGAATCCGGATACGCAGCCCGTTCGTCCGCCACACATCCCTAGCATAGCAAACACGCAACTTTCCCCCTCCAGTTCATCTATCCGAAAACGCGAAACACCGGGGATACTTTCCCGGATGTTTTCCCCCTTCACTGGTATCACCTACTACCTCGTTAGGGCACACCAAACACCGCGTATTTCCTTATTACGCTTTGTGATGCTTTGTTTGCTCTGTTATTTATTGTGTTCCCTCTCCGTTACTTCTTTCCGGTAGACCCCGAGACTGCCGACGACCCCCAGTTCGACTACGGAGTTGACGATCCCTCCTTCGTGCTGTGAGCAACCAGCAAGCCCCCTTGATCACCAGATATCGCCTATTCTTCTCTATACCGCTTGCATTAGAGTAGTGTAGCATGTTCTTGTTGGTTACTCCTATTACATTGCATAGCCTTGTCATTGTTGCTCTGATCATTGATACCTTACCCGCAATCCTAAATGCTTAGTATAGGATGCTAGTTTATCACCATTGGCCCTACATTCTTGTCAGTCTGCCTTGCTATACTATTGGGCCGTGATCACTCGGGAGGTCATCATGGGTATATACTATACATACATACATACTACAGATGGCGACTAAAGTCGGGTCCGCTCGAAGAGTACCCGCGAGTGATTCACGGATTGGGGGCTGAAAGGACCTTTGTCTCGACGGCCCTCTGTGTGGATCTTTGTGGCGGAGCGACAGGGAAGGTTGAGACCACCTAGGCGAGAGGTGGGCCTGGCCCTGGTCGGCGTCCGCGGTTGCTTCATAATAACACGCTTAACGAGATCTTGGTATTTGATCTGAGTCTGGCCGTTTGCTCTATACGCACTAACCATCTACGCGGGAGTAGTTATGGGTATCCCGACGTCGTGGTATCGGCGAAGCCTTCTTGACGTCGGCGATCGAGTGGGCGCTACCGGATTGGAACGTAAGCCTGCACTTGTATTAAGGGGGCTAGTTCTGCTTTCGGCCGCGTACGCAACGTGCAGGTGTACAAAGGGCGATGGGCCCAGACCCCTGCGCCATAGAAGTTAGACCGGCGTGCTGACCTCTTTGTTGTGCCTAGGTGGGGCTGCGACGTGTTGATCTTCCGAGGCCGGGCATGACCCAGGAAAGTGTGTCTGGCCAAATGGGATCAAGCGTGTTGGGTTATGTGGTGCACCCCTGCAGGGAAGTTTATCTATTCGAATAGCCGTGTCCCTCGGTAAAAGGACAACCCGGAGTTGTACCTTGACCTTATGACAACTAGAACCGGATACTTAATAAAACACACCTAGACAAGTTCCACAGACAACCTGGTGATCTCTTTTCTACAGGGCGGCGAGGAGAGGATCGTCGGGTAGGATTATGCTATGCGATGCTACTGGAGATGCTACTTGGAGATGCTACTTGAAGATGCTACTTGGAGGACTTCAATCTACTCTCTTCTACATCTTTGCAAGGCGGAGGCTGCTGAAGCATAGTCTTCCTAGGACTAGCTATCCCCTCTTATTCGGCATTCTGCATTCGGTCCACCGATATGGCCTCCTTACACATATACCCATGCATATGTAGTGTAGTTCCTTGCTTGTAGTACTTTGGATGAGTACTCACGGTTGCTTTCTCCCCTTTTCCCCCTTTTCCTTCTACCTGGTTGGCGCAACCAGATCTTTGGAACCAGAGCCGACGCCACCGTCGACGATGACTACTACTTTGGAGGTGCCTACTACTACGTGCGGTCTGCCGACGACGACTCAGACTAGTTTAGGAGGATCCGTGCGGGAGGCCTGCGCCTCTTCGATCTGATCCCGGTTTGTGCTAGCCTTCTTAAAGCAAACTTGTTTAACTTATGTCCGTACTCAGATATTGTTGCTTCCACGACTCGTCTATGATCGAGCACTTGTATTCGAGCCCTCGAGGCCCATGGCTTGTATTATGATGCTTGTATGACTTATTTATGTTTTAGAGTTGTGTTGTGATATCTTCCCATGAGTCCCTGATCTTGATCATACACATTTGCGTGCATGATTAGTGTACGATTGAATCGGGGGCGTCACAAGTTGGTATCAGAGCCGACTGCCTGTAGGAATCCCCCTTTCCAACTCCTTGACCGAAGTTGAGTCTAGTCATTGAAACACTTTTTCTAACTTGGCTGTGCGGCCCATGGGCTCACGTCGCCATTTGGGTGGTACTAGGATCTTTTACTCCTTGACCTTTACTCTGGGATTCTGAACTCTCTTCTATTCGGGTTAAACGATTTTTACAAAAATCTAACTTTAGGTTCTCGAAAATACTTTCTCCCGGAGAGGCCCTTCATTCCAGATGATCACCGACTGCACCAGAAGATTTTGAAGATACTCTCCGATTTTCTCTCGAGACTTTGTGCCCATTGCCTTTGCAATTCCCTACCACCGAAATATCCCTATGGATAAATACTTACACCTGTCGTGCTTACTTTTATTCTCAGTCGATCTTGTTATTACAAGATACCCCGAGAATATTTTGTGCCTACTGCCTTGCAGTTCTTTGCCACCTGAATACCCCTAAGAATAATTTCTCGCACCTTTCGAGTATCCGCTCATCCCAGTTGTTCAGGTGTTTCACAAAAGTCTTTGAAATACTATTCAATCCTCCGAAAATCCTTAGCAGCTTTATTGCTCTGCAAATACTTGTCTACTAGCATTATAGATGCTTCCCATATATCTGGCAATATTCACAAGTATCTTTTGACACCGTCATTTTGATCCTATTGATTCAACATGTGTGCGAATGCACACAATCATCTATCAACCCTTCTAAATTATCTTTCCGACTCAGACATCATTTTTGAACATGAGCTGGTTCTCGACCAAACTATTTGTCGCCAATTGTGCCTCTGGTTTATCCAACTTATCCATCCTTGGTCAGAGCGACTACTTCTGATCCTTTGTTTTGCAAATCATAATTCCTTTGTTATCTAAGCATCGAATTATTCCGATGTTCTATAATATGATGCCCGTGCATTCTTTCTGGAATATCGATACTCACATCAACTCCGTTGTGGATCGCCCGATCCATTGTTGGTTTGCTATCCGACAATGTCCTTCATATTCAATCACCTTGTGAGTTCTTCCCCTGATACATAGTGCCTTTGGTAAATTGTATCATCTGCTTGGCCAACCATGCTCTGCTTTCGAGCTGGTGGTATTTACTATTGAAGCTTGTGGTATATGTTTCCACGATACCCTGACGGGTTGAACCTATGCCTTCCTTTATATGTGTGAACTCGGAAGTTTTCACGAGTCTTACTCATCTGGTATTTCACCAGGTAAAACTTTCAACACTAATGCCTTTATCAAAGCGAGAAGTGAATGGAAGGTTATACATTGAAGAAGTGGGAGTCGACCTTGGACTTGTGTTCATGCCCATGGACACGATGTAGATCCTATCATGGAAGCTTCTTGTAATAATAACTATTTCCTTGATATAATATCATTTGGAATCTATGAATTGGTCCTTTGCAATCATGGATCCTACCATATTTTCTACTTGATTCCATTTCTCGGACAAGTTAAACCACTTGTCCTCTGCCGATTAATGCACCCGTCCAACCTCTATTATGATCTACCTTCGAGTATTACCCCGTGGTATCTCGATAATAACACAGAACCATATTACTTCTTATGAGTTCTTCAAGTATTGTTTCTCACCGATTCCAATTTTCCCCGGATTATGAGTTGTTAGACACTCAAGGACACCGATAAGTGAATCAATTTCGCCCTCCGATTCAATAGCTCTAAGTAATCTCCATTGCTTATGAGTTTATTAATCCTTCAAGTCATTCCTAGCCCGATCGGCTATATCATTATCATTCTAAACCTTAACTGTGCTACCTAGTCCTTAATCTCGGAGCACAACTTTCGATGATGAGCTAAGCTTGCGTCGATCTTCCTCGTCCTATCAATTCTCCTTGAACAGCACACTTGATTCCAAGTTTGTGTCGTACCCTTCGTTCCATTAACCTTTCGCTTCATCATTCCTTTGACTTGATGTCATCGCCGGTTTATTACATCTTCGAGGAGCCTCTCGACAAAATTTGTCGTGATCATCACATTTTGACTCCTTCCAGAATATCAATCAAATTCATGATGACAAGTACCATCCTTGCCCCTCGATGAGTTGTGTTATCATCGACAACATTATTGCTTTCCCTCTAACACAAACTTGTTCATGTTTTGTGTTGTACCTTGAGTTCCTTGCTATCCAACTTATGTTATGATTCTACCGCGGAGTATTACCGTCTTTGATGTCAGGAATGTTGTGAGGATTGCTCCACCTCTTCAGAATTCTTGCTATAATGATACTTCTCACCATCACCATTCTTTCTTGGTCCTCGTGTTGATTCCAACCGGGGTACCCACAAGTGAACGGTGTTGTTTGGATTCTGCCCTTCTAGCAACCCTCTTGCTTTGAAGTTAATGTTTGACTATTCATCCTTAGCCTATTGATTATTGAATCACCATTCCGACATTGGTCATGCAACCCAGCCCATATTCGGGTGCACCTTTCAACCAATGTTTAATTGTGTATGTTTTCCTCGAGCATACATCATTATACCATTTGATCTGACAAATGTTATCTCCTTGTTCACATAGTTTTGGGAATCCGTCTTTTGTTAAATCTCGATGAATTGCCGATGATTCCATCGGAGCCCAATGCTAAATGTTTCTTACTCAATTATCCAGGCACTGTTGTATGGGTAATGTCATGAAACTCCTCTCCCCTTACATAAATGGTTTTCTACTTTCTATCCTGTCATGGATATCATGCTCTCTTTGTCCTTGGGAAGGAAATACCCCTGAAATATGTGTTTTAACACATTTTCCTTTCCATTGTTCTGTTTAATTTGATAATCATATTTTCCTTTCCATTGTTTGGTTTAACCTTTCTTGTGATCTATATGACCTAAGCACTAATATTCTCCTGCTTATGTAAACACCTCGTGGTACCGCTCTATCAGTAAGACCCTGTTACTATTGTTGATGGCATTCCGGTAGCCATTGATGGACGAGAACCTTGCCTATTGGCCCGCCTCGTTCAACGAGCAGGAAAATGGTTCTCTTCGTCCCTCGCCCTTGGTATCGATGTTGTTGCTGACATAACTGATAGGCTACCCTCTGACACGCCTTACTATCGTGACCGTGCAAGATGTCGGCCCCCTTCCTACCTTCAACCACATGGTGGGCCCATAACCCACAGTTCCACATGATCGAAACCTGACTCTCCTGTACACCCCCTGTTCCTAGAGTTATTCCTCGTGCGTGGACTCGTATGTAATTCACGGACCACCGTCCCAAGTGATCTATTTTGGTATCAGACGCAATACTTATTCTCGTTGCCCTGAACCCCTTTCACCTTTTGATTAGGCATTGAATGCTTGCCTATCCGTTTGAAATTTCCCATGGTACCTCCTTACTTTGCTCTCGATACTTTCTTAAGATTCAATTCGAGAGTTACTTTCCGCCACCTTCCCCCGATGTTATCGACCAGATAGTCAACCTTGCAGAGGTTCGTTCTTCCAGAATAACCACCCTTTATTCTTTCGTAAGTACGATGGAGTTCCTGAAGAAAAGAACGCCGACTTCATCATGATGATCTGAAGCAGAGAAATGACGACATCAATGTAATGGATCGACCTCTTAGAGAAGAGCAACCAAGACCGAGAAGACTCGTTAGAATTTCGTAACCAGAACTTTCCCCCTTACTCCCCTCTTAAATCTCGGGACAAGATTTCTTGTAGTGGAGGAGAATTGTGACGCCCGGGTAGTTAAGCTACAGTAAACCGCTAATAATGTTGCCACGTCACGATGGTTACAGTTGCTAATCTCGCGCTAGTTCGAAACCGGTTCGAATTCAAATTCAACATCAAGCAAACAATAAAAGTTTTCAAATATTAAAACTAAAATGTTCGGAGTGAGCCAAATAAATCTGGAGTAATAATGGTGGAGGAATCTTCCCTTTATAAAATACCTAAATGCACTAAATTGATTAAAATAGGGTCAAAACAATAATTTAAAATGCCTTTTCAAATTATAAAATTCCGAAACATTTTGTCTCCAAACCTTTTCTTGCAGTGCTAAATATTGCATGGTAATTATTGAGCCAAGTCTCATCTTTTACAAAAGTCTTTGGTGGGCAAACAAATAGAGAAAGGTAGCTAAATAAATTTCATAGAAGACTAAGAGAAAGGCTCTCACTGTGCGCTTAGGCCTGCGAAGCTACAGTGCGGCCCGGCCCACTTGGAGTCTCTTCTCTCCTCTGTTCACAGAACAGAGGCGTGGAGGCCATCTGAGGCGCCATGGCCGGCCGAGCCTTGCGTGGCGGCCATCCGCGGCCTCCCCCTCACCTTCAAGTTCTCCTCCAGCCCTCAACTCCCCCTCGGGCAAACCCTAGCCTCCCCACTCTTCCCCCCCTCGCGCCGCTCTCTTCCCGCAGCACTAGACTGACGCAGTCATCGCCATGGTCGCCGTCGCACTCGCGTCCATCGAGCTCCCTGGCGCCTAGGAGTGTGACCTTGCATCATCTATGATGACTACTTCGCTTGCGAGGAGCAGATCGACCAGAGCCGCGCAAGGGATCGACCTCAACTTCGTCTTCGGCCACGGAGCTCCGCCACTTCGACACGTCCCCCTCGACCTTCCCCCGGCCTCTTCGAGCTCTCCCTCGGAACCGTAGTGAGCTCCTCCCTCGATCCCCTACTTTTCCCTGTTGCTATTGTCGCTGTAGACCGCCACCCCATCCCCTGCCCGAAGCCGCGAACGGCTACGCCCGGCCGTGCCTCCTCGCGCGCCCTGGCTGCCTTGTGCGTGCCTTGGCCACGTGCCTCGCCCGCTCCCGCCTCAGCCAGCCGGCGCATTGCCCGCGCCCTGCGCCTCCCTTGGTCGTGCTCGGTCGTAGCCGTCCTCTGCCTATGCCCGCGCGTGCATACGCGTTCGCTCGATCTTGGCCGACGCCAAGCGCGGCGCCGTGAAGATCGCTCCCTGTCGCTTTGCTGGACGCTCGCGCGCTGCGCCCGTGAAAGACTCTGCTGCTGCGCGCTCCCTTGTTGTTGTTGCTCTGCTGCTGCACTTTCTGCGGCTAGCCGCTGCCGTCCCAGCGTTGCGCTATCATCATCTGCCGCTGCTACTCGCTCTGAGAATCGAATATTCAGTAGCGGTAGCTAGCTTTATTACGATTACACCGACTAGCCTCTCAGATCGCGCAGCAAAACAACATCAAAACGAGTTCTAATGTGGATAAGAATTATATGTGGGGGTAGTACACTTGACAAGGTTCAATTCTTTCCATTGGACCAAATCCAAAAGTTGCCTGGATTAATTCCTATGAAAATGACAAAAGTCTAGGTTTTGTTAACTGGCAGAACTAAAAAAACAGATATACTGCCATAGGAACTTTGGAGCAGAAAATAAACAAGTTACAAGGATCTAACAATGATGCAATTGTTACCATCTTGTAGACCATAGGAAAGTGATCAATATTGGTATAAGGCACCAATTCATAGGATGAATAGAACACTAGTTATAGCCTCTGGAAAACAGCTAAATGATATTTAAAACTGAGGACTTGGCAAAATTTCAGTAGTTCTAGAAAATGAATTAAAACTTTAAAAATTAGTATAAAATAAACCGTAGGTCAGATGGAAAAACTTTGTACATGAAAGTTGCTCAGAACAATGAGACGAATCCGGATACGCAGCCCGTTCGTCCGCCACACATCCCTAGCATAGCAAACACGCAACTTTCCCCCTACAGTTCATCTATCCGAAAACGCGAAACACCGGGGATACTTTCCCGGATGTTTTCCCCCTTCACTGGTATCACCTACTACCTCGTTAGGGCACACCGAACACCGCGTATTTCCTTATTACGCTTTGTGATGCTTTGTTTGCTCTGTTATTTATTGTGTTCCCTCTCCGTTACTTCTTTCCGGTAGACCCCGAGACTGCCGACGACCCCCAGTTCGACTACGGAGTTGACGATCCCTCCTTCTTGCCAGAGCAACCAGGCAAGCCCCCCCTTGATCACCAGATATCGCCTATTCTTCTCTATACTGCTTGCATTAGAGTAGTGTAGCATGTTCTTGTTAGGTTACTCCTATTACATTGCATAGCCTTTGTCATTGTTGCTACTGATCATTGATACCTTACCCATAATCCTAAATGCTTAGTATAGGATGCTAGTTTATCACCATTGGCCCTACATTCTTGTCGACCGCCTTGCTATACTATTTGGGCGTGATCACTCGGGAGGTGATCATGGGTATATACTATACATACATACATACTACAGATGGTTACTAAAGTCGGGTCCTTTCGAAGAGTACCATGAGTGATTCACGGATTGGGGCTGAAAGGACCTTTGTCTCGACGGCCCTCTGTGTGGATCTTTGTGGCGGAGCGCAGGGAAGGTTGAGACCACCTAGGCGAGAGGTGGGCCTGGCCCTGGTCGGCGTCCGCGGTTGCTTCATAATAACACGCTTAACGAGATCTTGGTATTTGATCTGAGTTTGGCCATTTGCTCTATACGCACTAACCATCTACGCGGGAGTAGTTATGGGTATCCCGCGTCGTGGTATCAGCGAAGCCTTCTTGGCGTCGGCCGATCGAGTGGCGCTACCGGATTGGAACGTAAGCCTGCACTTGTATTAAGGGGGCTAGTTCTGCTTTCGGCCGCGTACGCAACGTGCAGGTGTGCAAAGGGCGATGGGCCCAGACCCCTGCGCCATAGAAGTTAGACCGGCGTGCTGACCTCTCTGTTGTGCCTAGGTGGGGCTGCGACGTGTTGATCTTCCGAGGCGGGCATGACCCAGAAAGTGTGTCCGGCCAAATGGGATCAAGCGTGTTGGGTTATGTGGTGCACCCCTGCAGGGAAGTTTATCTATTCGAATAGTCGTGTCCCTCGGTAAAAGGACGATCCGGAGTTGTACCTTGACCTTATGACAACTAGAACCGGATACTTAATAAAACACACCTAGACAAGTTCCATGCATAACCCGGTGATCTCTTTTTCTGAGGCGGCGAGGAGAGGATCGCGGGTAGGATTATGCTATGCGATGCTCTTGGAGATGCTACTTGGAGATGCTACTTGAAGATGCTACTTGGAGGACTTCAATCTACTCTCTTCTACATCTTTGCAAGGCGGAGGCTGCGAGCGTAGTCTTCCTAGGACTAGCTATCCCCTCTTATTACGGCATTCTGCGATTCGGTCCACCGATATGGCCTCCTTACACATATACCCATGCATATGTAGTGTAGTTCCTTGCTTGCAGTACTTTGGATGAGTACTCACGGTTGCTTTCTCCCCCTTTTCCCCCTTCCCTTCTACGGTTGGCGCAACCAGATCTTCGGAGCCCGAAGCGTGACGCCACCGTCGATTTACTACTACTACTGGAGGTGCCTACTACTACGTGCAGGCTGGCCGATTTACCACTGGACTAGTTTAGGAGGATCCCAGGCGGGAGGCTGCGCCTCTTTGATCTGTATCCCGTTTGTGCTAGCCTTCTTAAAGCAAACTTGTTTAACTTATGTCTGTACTCAGATATTGTTGCTTCTGCTGACTCGTCTATGATCGAGCACTTGTATTCGAGCCCTCGAGGCCCATGGCTTGTATTATGATGCTTGTATGACTTATTTATGTTTTAGAGTTGTGTTGTGATATCTTCCCGTGAGTCCCTGATCTTGATCGTACACATTTGCGTGCATGATTAGTGTACGATTGAATCGGGGGCGTCACAAGGACACTGCTGCTACCTAGCATTTTCATGAGGTTGTAGGCCGGATGAGTTGCCGCCATGAACTTGGCCAGGGATGCGTACCCGAGGATGGCGTTGTATGGCAGGTCGATCCGGGCGATGTCGAAGTTGATGAGCTCGATGTGGTACTTGTCGTGGGTCCTGAAAGTGGCGGAGAGGTAGATTTTCCCCAGGGGGCTGGTGGAGCCATCACCGACCCTAGAGAGGGCTTGGTGGGAAGAAGCTGGCCGTGGGGCACATGAAGCAGGTCGAATGCCTCCACGGAGAGCGCGTTGAGGCTGGCCCTACCATGGATGATGGTCTTGGTGACCGCCATGTTGCAGATGGTGGGGGTGCAGAGCATCGGGAGCGCACCTGCTCCCGCCATGGTAGTTCGATGATCTTCTGGGCCGAAGGTGAGGTTGGCCTTAGGCGCTGCCCAGCCCGGGGGAGCCCCCGAGCTCACCTGGGCGGCACTTACTTGGAGGTAGAACTTCTTGATGTGGCGGTCGGAGGGTGGTGCCTGCGATCCACCCAGGAGAGCTGCGACGATGGGCGGTGCTGGCGCCGTGAAGTGTGCAATGAAGAGGACGCGTGGCTCCTCCTAGGAGGCCACAGAGGACTCCAGCAGGTTGAGCAGCCAGGCGCGCGGTGCGCCTATGAGGGCCAATGGGGAGCCAGTTGACCATCACCTTGTCGTCTTCGCCGGCCGCCCAAACTGCCTCCTTGTACACCTGGAGGAAGCCGGCCGGATCCGCCGCACCGTCGTAGCGTGGTAGCATCTCCGGCCTGAACTTGGGTGGCCACTCCACCTGTCGCAAGGCGGGGGTGAAAGCGCGGAGGCCCATGGCTCCCCCAAAGGTGCACGACGGCCTAGTCGACGAGGGAGCACCTGCCATCGGAGCCATGGGTGGGATGTGGCGGACGGAGCAGCGGATCTCTGACGCACCCCTACCTGGCACGCCAAATTTTGGATTTCGGGTTCCGCAAACCCTTGATAGGTTCAAACTCTGGGGTGCGTGCGGAGATCTCACCCTACCTAGCCTTCCTACTCACGATCCTCATAGCCTAGTGCGTCGAGCTCAAAGGGACAGAGCGACATAGCAGTTTATCCTAGTTCGGGCCACCTTGAAGTGTAATACCATACGCCAGCTTTGTGGTGGATTTCCTCGAGGGGCTGAGGATGAACTAGTATAGTGGATGAACAGCCTCAGGAGGTGAGGTGTTCTTGAGCTCAACTGAGCTGGCGAAGGAGGAATGGCTTTGCTCTGTTCGGATCTCCCCTTCTATGGTGGTGTCTAAGTCCTATTTATAGTGGCCTTGGTCCTCTTCCCAAATGTTGGCGAGAAGGGATCCCACAACAGCCACATTTGAAGGGGGACAAGAGGTACATCCTATCTTGACTAAAGTGTTCTTCGCCTGCCAAAGCCTCTGGCCGTGACGCTGTGGTGGGCTCAGCGATGACCTCCGTCCTGCCGTCCTGGCGGTCTTGGTCTTGTTGCACCAGAATGGAAACCTTTGGATGATTCCTCGGGACTCCGTGCCTGCTGCTTGCCTCCTTTGCACCAAAGAGGAAACTGGTACTCTGCGCCCGCTGGTGCCCGCCTGGCCTTGATCGTCATGGCTCATGTCAACTGAGCCTCGTGAGGTGCACCTTGCATAGAAATCTTTGCTCCCTGGGAGCCAGCCTGAGGAGGCCTATCCCCTTGGAGGTCTTGGCGTCGCCCGCCTCGCGAGGCTTGGCCCCTCGCAAGGGTATTGTGTTGTTGATGCTGAAGCTGGGCCGTACCAAGCTATTGACGAAGCCACACAGTGGGCCACGAGCAGGCAAGTCTAGGTGCCCCTGTATCCAGGACGCCGACACGTGACATTGCGGCGGCTCATTCGGTGATTTACCAGCAAGATCCGCGTTGTTATCACAACTGCGGGGTTAAAACCAGGACCTTTCAAGAAGGAGATTTGGCACTCCGTCTCATCCAGGATCAAACTGACATGCACAAGTTATCCCCACCTTGGGAAGGGCCTTTTGTGGTCAGCAAAAATCTGAACAACGGGTCATACTATCTTATAAATATTCGAGATCACAAGGACTCACACACGTCGTAGGAGGAGACCCACCGGCCGTGGAACATTGCTCATCTTCGGCCTTATTATACCTGAGCCACTAGCTCTTGTGATGTACATACCTTTACCAATTTATATATTATGATTAGTATAATAAAGGTGACATCCCTGATGATTCATGGCCTCTGTCGTTTCACTTCTGATAATCTGAGTCTTTATTGTTACTTCATAAGGTCACTTGGGGGCTTCCTGCTTATTGAGCATAGCTATGATTACACTTTTGATCTGGCTTGTACTCCTTGATTACAAATACTTGGGGGCTTCCTGCTCATTGAGCATAGCTATGACTACCCTACTGATCCGGCTTATACACCTGGATCAAAATATTACTTGGGGGCTTCTTGTTAAATGAACAGGAGCTTTGTTGTCCCTCGTAATAGGCTTGGGCGCCAGGTGTATTTACTAAAAATCCGGGTTATCTTGCCTCTGTATGCTGGCCACCCTGACCAGGTAATCCTGGAATGGTTCGCCGTACTCTTGACAGTCAATCTTGTAAAAGACCCTGAACTTGTCAATGTTAAAATGGCGATTTGTCATGTGAGGCCCGATTTACAGGTTTGAATTAAGGAGTAACTAAGGGGCTGTGTAGCCCTTGAATAGCACTTGATGTTGGGGATTGACAACCTTTGAATGCCTTGGTCTTTTGTGTTCTATTGCCTTTGAATCTTTTTGGTGATTTCTATTTTTGTACCATATTGATATATGGCTAAAATTTGATTCAGGACATGATGTCTCGATCTTTATTTGCTAATATCCGATGTTGTGTTAACCCTGCCTAGCTTTGAACGTTAAGTCGCCAGTATATGGTGATCATATGTTTGGAGTCCTATACTCTAAAGTTTTTGGGATGTTACCATTTGTTGTCTATGGCGTTGTAAGCCAGCAGTATGAATAAATTGCACAAAGCGCTGCACTCTGGGTTGCGATTGTTACCCTTATTGCATATGGCATGGTAAGCCGGTAATGCGCATAATTATCATAGGTACGATATTTATTTCTACTAGCAAATATGCCCATGTGTTGCAATGGAAGAAAAAAATGCTCACACCGAGAATGAACTCCCTTTCCAAGAATCATGGTGCTGCCACTATCTTAGTCTCTCGAAAAAGTTTGTGTTTTCGATCTGGTTTCCCAACTGAGGTTATGAGACAGATGACTACATCAGAATGAAGATTAATTGCTTTTATCACAAAATTAGCGCACTGCTGTGATAAAATGATAATTGCAGCTCCTAATTACATTAATATTTGGCAGCTTAGTGCTGTGATAAATTTGTCCAAGAAATATTTGACATGGGAAGAAAAAAATTGTTGAAAATATATATTATTTTACGAATAATATACCTTAAAGGAATACAATAGCGCAGGGCCTTACAGATGTTAAATAAAGTGATGCTTTCGTGGAATGATGGGCACTTAAAGAATGGACTCGTATAACTAATTAGTTAGTTTTCCATGCTTTTATTTTGAATTAGTTTTCACGCTGAAGCAATTAAGCATGCATGCATGCATCCGGATTATGCATGCATGAATGACCCATTTCTTCATACTCCCTCCGTCACAGCTTAGAAGGCACAGTTAAATTTGCGTGCGTTTCCATAATAGACAAGGTTTAGGGCGCATTGCATTTATTTCTAGTAGCTAATTAGTACTCCGGAGTACTATTTCTATATGCATGCATAGTGTGAATGATATTTTTTAGCCCATCTCACAACCAATAGATAACCACCTAGGTCCCAGAGAATTTTCAAGCGCGCCTTCTAAACCGTGACGGAGGTAGTATTTTTTATGCTTGCATCCGCTCCATTAAACCCTTTTTTGAGAAGCATAAGCGCCAATTAATCCCACATTAATTCTTCATGATTGTCTCATCAATCACGGATTTTCCTCTTAATTCCTTATGAAAGGGTCTATTTTTTTCCTTCATCTCAAATGGCAAGGACGCCATAATATAGCTAAATCCCGGGTTTTCCTCTCAATTCCTTATGAAAAGGTCTATTTTTTCCCTTCATCTCAAATGGCAAGGACGCAATAATATTGCTGATTTAATATCACCCATTTAATTTTGCATCATGTCTCATGAATCCGGCCTCCTTCCATTCATTCCCAGATAGAATCTCATGTTCCCTCCATTAATTTCCTTTCCAAGGCGTCTCTTTTTCCCTCCATTAATTTAGGATACATGGACCCAATCTTTAATCTCTACATGCACCTATTGATTTCAGTTGTATATACATATATAAATTGGTGAAACTTTCTACTCCCTCCGTTCCTAAATACTTGTCTTTCTAGAGATTTCAACAAGTGACTACATACGGCGCAAAATGAGTGAATCTACACTTTAAAAATATGTCTACATACATCCGTATGTTGAGTCCATTTAAAATGCCTAGAAAGACAAGTATTTGGGAACGGAGGGAGTATAAGGGAGCGAGGTGGTACAATCTAATAAACATGGACTCTCCCTTTTATAGATAAATCGTGAGTTAGATCAGTCACACACAATGTTGTCAATTGGATGAGAGGACTGTCGTTCGATCCTTCACGACCGTAATTGTCTTTCTCGTATTTGTTGGGACGGGCTGAGGCCCAAGATGGCAGACACGTGAGAGCATCGGAATCGCAGGAGAATCACTACGGCCGAACCGCGTATTTTTTTACAGAACTCGTTTTAACCAATATAAAGAGATGTCTTTCTTTCTTTCCTAAACAACATGATAGCTAGGTTGCTTGGCTCGTGCATGCAATATTAATCTAAGTGGGTGGGGTTCGAGTCCTTGTACCGCAATTTTTTTTTTGACAAACTACTGACAAAAAAATAACGCACGAAAAAAAGGAACGACGTACGGAAACGTACCAGATGTCGAAAAAAGGTGGAGAAACAATTCTCCCTTTAATATTAGGTAGAGATATGAGGTTTTGATAAACCGGCCTTGGTTATGGACAATGCAGTCACCAGTGGTTTTTTATATGGGCATTATGACCCACCTTGGGGTAAACCGCCAACGCAATTGTGCTCTGTTTGTATGTAGGGTTTATGACAACATGATCAAGCAAAGTTGATAATGAGTATGAGCATAAACAGTGGATCGTCAAAGAAGATCAAAACGGTTCATATGTGTTATGAAGGTCAACATGCACGATGGCATGACAGATAATTGTTTTCAAGCTAGCCTATTACAAGGCAACAGACAGCCCAAAAGAATAAGTGTTTTCGCAAAGTATCGTAGCTGGCAGATGCTAAGCCGACCGATGATTTACTGGTCTTGGCCTTGGCGAGTTGAAGGTTGTGGGTCATCCAGCACTGGTTCATCACCATCTTCTTTACCCATTGACTGGAAGCGAGAAGTTGTCCAGTTGATCCCAGTCAAAGCTTTGACTACAGCCTCGTCACTAATAAGTGTTGACGGGTCAATGTCAGGGGCAAAAGTGTGCTTACGAATTGGAGGAGTAAGGTCCTGAGAGTCATGAATCAGCGCTTTAACCTTCTTGTTGTCAGCGTCATAAACCGCCTGATAATGGGATAGGTGGGTATCTTCAGTTAACTTGCTAGCTAAAGGACGCATTTCTTTTGCTATTTAAGCAAAGTCCTCAGCACTGAAGGGAGACCTGTCCTCCTTTATACTAGGGAAACCGTTGGCCAAGTCTTCCGGGTCAAGATCTGCTTGCCACGTCTTGGCCCGGGCTATCACAGTGAGTGCACCGGCTCGAGCGGCTTATTTCTTCAGTTCTTCATTTCGTGGGGGAAGCACAGTTAATTTCTCCAGCATGTCCTTAATGAGGGTTGGTGGTTGCTTCTTATGTGAGGCTATAGATATAGCTCGTTGTGCACCAGTGTATAATTGCTCTATAAGAGTATGGGCGGCCTTCAATTTCTTGCGCATATCTGAGCCGAGGTGGGCGATCCTGGAACCTGCATTACCAATTAAATCTATAAGTTGTATGAATGATGATTGCAGTGCACTGGTAGTCAAAAATTGAGATGAAGTGATTTACCGAAGATGGATGGCAGCAGTCATGGCATTGTTCTGATGTTTTAAACCGGCAAGCTCTTCAACCACCGGCTTAAGAGCCACATCTACTTCCTCGGCCCTCTTCAATTGAGCTGATTTCTGTGTCTCCCAGCCTGCCTGGTCAGCCTTGAAGTCTTTCTTCAGCTTCTCTATCTCTGCCAAGGCGGTGGTCAATTCGGCTTTGGCCTTGGAGGTTCCAGATTGTTGAGACTTTATGTTCTCTTGAAGATCGGCGACTTGGGATTCTTTGCCATTAAGTTCAGCCTGCAGGACATAAACAATAGGCGGGTTAAAATCATCTTATTTAAAAGTTCCAAGCACAATACAAGTATTTCACTTGGCACTTGGGGGCTAATGCACATTGCTCTTTTCTGAAGACAATTTTATGATAACCCGTCTACATTATGGTGACTATAGCCGATTCATGGGGGCTATATGCGGGGATTTTATGGACAAATATGGTAATGAGACCCAGCTTATCTTGACAGTTTAAGCCGGCCCTTGGGGGCTACAGGTATGAAATTGAATCATTACTATTCAAAGTCCCGGCTTGTCCTGCAGCTTCTTCTTCCAAAACGGGGAATCAGCCTGTCGAGGTCAGATGATCATAAGTGGATAGAGTTAATCAAAACATGATTCAAACTGGAAACATGGTGTGCAACACCTACAGCTGGCGGCTAGTTGAAGGTGAAGTAAGGACTAAGTCATGTTTTACTACATTCTGCCTAGATTTCATTCAACAAAGCCTTGGTTGCTTCATTGATTTCTGCATCAAATAATTGGATTTCGCAATGGCGTTGCTGATCTTTCAAGTTGCCGGTATACTCGAACATTAAACCGGGGCGGCGGCTTAAAGGCAGGATCCTCCAGGAGACCCAGCACCGAAAAAGGTCGATGCCAGTTAAGCAATTAGCCATGAAGGCTCTAATCTTTGAAAACGGGCGCATACTTGGCCCGTTCCTTAGTGCTGATCTGTTGTGGGAGCTGATGCGTGTTGTTGAGCCGATGTTCACGGTAACCCGGTAGGGGATGCTCACCCTCTAGAGATGTATCTTGGCAATAGAACCAAGTCTGGTTCCAGTCCTTGGGATGACTGGGCGGCTTGGCATATGGGAAGGTGGCCTCTTTTCGTTTCTGAATTGAAACTCCACCTGGTTCCAAGCTGGGCCCGTCGGTGAACTCCGTCTGTCGTTTCAAATAATAAAATTCCCTGAATAGCTCGACAGTGGGTTCCTCTTGAATATAAGCTTCGCAAAAGGCTTGGAAGTTGCAAATGTTGGAGACAGAATTGGGCCCAATGTCTTGAGGATGAAGTTGGAATAATTATAGCACGTCCCGGAAGAATTTTGAGTCGGGCGGGTCAGGATCATATGATCAATAAAAACAATTACTTCTCCTTCCTTGGGCTTGGGAGGATTTTCGGTGCTTGGGACCCTCCAGTGGATGTGATCTTTCTTGGCTAAGACGCCAGTTTCAACAAAATTGTTCAAATCTTCCTCTGTGACCCGGGATGATACCCAGTTGCATGCAGTGAATGTCTTAGTCATTGTTGATGATGATCTGAAAAGAAACTTTTGCCGGTTCAAGATTATGATGTCAAACCGGTCGTTGGATCGAAGCAACGAATAGTATTGAAGGACTTTAAACATGCAGTCTGTTAAACCGGGGGATGTACAAAACAATCTATTGGCGGCTCAAGAGGGGACTAATGGTACCTGGCTGGTTGTGGTTTATCAGTAAGCCGCCCACATAGTTATCGGGTTTTTCAGATCTATAAGTGAAGAATTGCTAAGTGTTGGACAAAAAGTTTTCACAGGTCGGTGCTATAGTTTTGGATCTGCAGCAGTTTAGATAATGAATAAAAATTTTAACCTAAGTGGTGGCAGCAGAAAAGTTCATGTGCTCAGATGGGATCTCTCACAAAGGGGAGGCGTTCAAATATAAAAAATGAGTGCTCAAACTGATGACGCGCAAGATGAGCACTAGACTCAGATCAAAACTACAAAGACATGGAAAAACAAAGACGAGCGGAGATGAACTCCGAAGAACTCGAGCAAACCCTAATGCAGATTTATGGTGAGGAAAGAGGAGGGCTTACCGGAGCTATTGGACAGTGGAGGCGCACGGAGGAGCTCTGGTGCGTTCAGGTTGATGCAGCAGTCGAGGTTGAGGCAGTGGACGAAAGTTGACAGTGGCGGCGGAGCTCGGGCACTTGAGTCATTGTGTGGAAGAGGAAGAAGACGAGGAGGCAAGTGGGAAAATGAGAAGGACCCCTGTCCCTATTTATAAGGAAGTGGATGGATAGCATGCGCGGGAATCGAGGAGACTGAAAAATGATTATGTGACAGCGCAGATGCCTCGATTCGCAGGAGGTTCATTAAAAGTGAAGATGTGATGAGATTTGGCCTCGTGTGATATTAATGCGAGATGAGATCACGGCGGGTTAACACAATTCTGCGAGCTAACCTCATGGCGGGTTATAAGATTTCATAAAGACTAATAGTGAAGGATTTTTTTCTAAGTCAAGTATTGAAGATTGATATGAACAAGTTCACATCAACCTGGGGCCTAATGTTAGGGATATGACTATTGGGTATGACCCGCCCAGGAGGGGCCGGGTCATACCACTGGCGGTTCATAATGAGAAGGCCCAAGAAGATGTTGAAGATGGCAGTTTATGAACCAAGCTTATTGAAGGACCAAGACCTGGAGGAGACTTCAAGCCCATGGGCATAAACCACCATATGTTTAACTTGTATGATGAGGAAAGTTTAGTTTTGTCACTGAGCCGGACACATTGTGTATGAGCTGGTCGGGACTCTGTAAACCACCGGGCATCAACCTGTGTATATAAAGGGGTTACCCGACGGCGGGTTAGGGCAAGAAACAACATGTCGAGAACTAGGTCAAGCGTATTCGCTCCCTGGTAATCGAAACCCAAGCAATACAACCTAAGGCAAGCGTAGGCCTTTACCTCGTTGCGAGGGGCCAAACCTGGGTAAACTCTCTGTGTCCCTTGTCCCATTTTAACCCCTTCAAGCTAACTACGTTGCGATGTCTCCACACATAAGTCCTCATGCTAGGGCATCTGCCGTGACAATTCCACGACATAGGGTGACACAGAACTAGCTCCAATTCATCAATATAGTGTAGGCATGTATTTTGAATATAGTCATACGTGCTTATGGCAAAGAACTTGCATGACATCCTGAAAGGATCGAGAAGAGGTGTCTAGAGGGGGGTGATTAGTGTTGGAAATATGCCCTAGAGGCAATAATAAATGGTTATTATTATATTTCTGTATTCATGATAATTGTCTATTATTCATGCTATAACTGTGTTATCCGGAAATCGTATTACACGTGTGAATACATAGACCACAACAAGTCCCTAGTGAGCCTCTAGTTGACTAGCTCATTGATCAACAGATAGTCATGGTTTCCTGGCTATGGGCATTGGATGTCATTGATAACGGGATCACATCATTAGGAGAATGATGTGATGGACAAGACCCAATCTAAGCATAGCTCAAAGATCATGTAGTTCGTTTAGCTAGAGCTTTTCCAATTGTCGAGTATCATTTCCTTAGACCATGAGATTGTGCAACTCCCGGATACCGTAGGAGTGCTTTGGGTGTGCCAAACGTCACAACGTAACTGGGTGACTATAAAGGTACACTACGGGTACCTTCGAAAGTGTCTGTTGGGTTGGCACGAATCGAGACTGGGATTTGTAACTCCGTATGACGGAGAGGTATCTCTGGGCCCACTCGGTAATGCATCGTCATAATGAGCTCAATGTGACCAAGTGTCTGGTCATGGGATCATGCATTATGGTACGAGTAAAGTGACTTGCCGGTAACGAGACTAAACGAGGTATTGGGATACCGACGATCGAGTCTCGGGCAAGTAACGTACCGATTGACAAATTGAATTGAATACGGGGTTCATTGAATCCTCGACATCGTGGTTCATCCGATGAGATCATCGAGGAGTATGTGGATCCAACATGGGTATCCAGATCCCGCTGTTTGTTATTGACCGAAGAGGCGTCTCGGTCATGTCTACATATCTACCGAACCCGTAGGGTCTACACAGTTAAGGTTCGGTGACGCTAGGGTTGTAGAGATATGAGTATGTAGTAACCCGAACGTTGTTCGGAGTCCCAGATGAGATCCCGGACGTCACGAGGAGTTCCGGAATGGTCCGGAGGTGAAGAATTATATATAGGAGGTCAGGTTTCGGCCATCGGGAAAGTTTCGGGGGTCACCGGTATTGTACCGGGACCACCGGAAGGGTCCCGGGGGTCCACCGGGTGGGGCCACCTATCCCGGAGGGCCCCATGGGCTGATGTGGCATGGGAACCAAACCCTGGTGGGCTGGTGCGGCCCACCCAAGGGCCCAAGGTGCCTAGGGTTGGAAACCCTAGGGGGCCGTTGCCCCCCCCCCCCCTGGTTGGAGATCCTAAGGGGGCTGTTGCCCCGGGGGCCGCCACCCCCCCCCTCTAGATGGGATCTCCAAGGGGGCATGCGCCCCCATAGCCCCTATATATAGTGGAGGGGAGGGAGGGCAGCCGCACCCTAAGCCTTGGCGCCTCCCTCTCCCTCCCGTGACACCTCTTCCTCCTCCAGTAGCGCTTGGCGAAGCCCTGCCGGAATCCCTGCTGCATCCACCACCACGCCATCGTGCTGCTGGATCTTCATCAACCTCTCCTTCCCCCTTGCTGGATCAAGAAGGAGGAGACGTCACGTTGACCGTACGTGTGTTGAACGCGGAGGTGCCATCCGTTCGACGCTAGGATCTCCGGTGACTAGATCACGACGTGTACGACTACCTCAACCCCGTCCTCTTGAACGCTTCCGCTCGCAATCTACAAGGGTATGTAGATGCACTCCTCTCTCTTGTTGCTGGATGAACTCATAGATTGATCTTGGTGAATGTAGGGAAAAAATTATTTTCTGCAACGTTCCCCAACAGTGGCATCATGAGCTAGGTCTACGCGTAGTTCTCTTTGCACGAGTAGAACACAATTTGTTGTGGGCGTAGTTGTTGTCAACTTTCTTGCCACTACTAGTCTTATTTTGCTTCAGCGGTATTGTGGGATGAAGCGGCCCAGACCGACCTTACACGTACGCTTACGTGAGACAGGTTCCACCGACTGACATGCACTAGTTGAATAAGGTGGCTTGTGGGTGTCTGTCTCTCCCACTTTAGTTGGAGCGGATTCGATGAAAAGGGTCCTTATGAAGGGTAAATAGAAGTTGACAAATCACGTTGTGGCTTTAACGTAGGTAAGAAAACGTTCTTGCGAGATCACCTATAGAAGCCACGTAAAAACTTGCAACAACAATTAGAGGGCGTCTAACTTGTTTTTGCAGCAAGTGTCTTGTGATGTGATATGGCCAAAGTTGTGATGAATGATGAATGATGTATATGTGATGTATGAGATCATGTTCTTGTAATAGGAATCATGACTTGCATGTCGTTGAGTATGACAACCGGCATGAGCCATGGGAGTTGTCTTAATTTTTGTATGACCTGCGTGTCATTGAAGAATGCCATGTAAATTACTTTACTTTATTGCTAAACGCGTTAGCCATAGAAGTAGAAGTAGTCGTTGGCGTGACAACTTCATGAAGACACGATGATGGAGATCATGATGATAGAGATCATGGTGTCATGCCGGTGATGAAGATGATCATGGAGCCCCGAAGATGGAGATCAAAGGAGATATATGATATTGGCCATATCATGTCACTATTATGATTGCATGTGATGTTTATCATGTTTTTCATCTTGTTTACTTAGAACGACGGTAGTAAGTAAGATGATCCCTCATAATAATTTCAAGAAAAGTGTTCCCCTAAGCGTGCACCATTGCGAAGGTTCGTTGTTTCGAAGCACCACGTGATGATCGGGTGTGATAGATCCTAACGTTCGAATACAACGGGTGTAAGCCAGATTTACACACGTAATACACTTAGGTTGACTTGACGAGCCTAGCATGTACAGACATGGCCTCGGAACACGGAAGACCGAAAGGTTGAGCATGAGCCGTATAGTAGATACGATCAACATGAAGATGTTCACCGATGTTAGCTAGTCCGTCTCACGTGATGATCGGACACGGCCTAGTTGACTCGCATCATGTTTCACTTAGATGACTAGAGGGATGTCTGTCTAAGTGGGAGTTCATTAAATAATTTGATTAGATGAACTTAATTATCATGAACTTAGTTTAAAATCTTCACAATATGTCTTGTAGATCAAATGGCCAACGCTCATGTCCACCTGAACTTCAACGCATTCCTAGAAAACCAAGCTGAAACACGATGGCAGCAACTATACAATTTGGGCCGGAACACGAGGATCATCCTCATAGCTGCCAAGAAAGACTATGTCCTAGAAGCACCGCTAGGTGAAGCACCAATCGAGAGAACCAAGGCGTTATGAGCGCTTGGCGGTCTCGTCTTGATGATTATCACTCGCTTTCAGTGCGGCATGCTTTACAGCTTAGAACCGGGGCTCCAAAAGCGTTTTGAGCAACACGAAGCATATGAGATGTTCGAGGAGCTGAAAATGGTTTTCCAAGCTCATGCCCGGGTCGAGATATATGAAGTCTCCGACAAGTTCTTTAGCTGTAAGATGGAGGAAAACAGTTCTGTTAGTGAGCACATACTCAAGATGTCTGGGTTGCACAACCGCTTGACTCAGCTGGGAGTTAATCTCCCGGATGACGCGGTCATTGACAGAATCCTCCAGTCGCTCCCACCAAGATACAAGAGCTTTGTGATGAACTTCAATATGCAGGGGATGGAAAAGACCATTCCTGAGGTATATTCAATGCTGAAATCAGCAGAGGTAGAGATCAAAAAGGAACATCAAGTGTTGATGGTGAATAAAACCACTAAGTTCAAGAAAGGCAAGGGAAAGAAGAACTTCAAGAAGGACGGCAAGGAAGTTGCCGCGCCTGGTAAGCCAGTTGCCAGGAAGAAGTCAAGCAATGGACCCAAGCCTGAAACTGAGTGCTTTTATTGCAAGGGAAGTGGTCCACCGAAGCGGAACTGCCCCAAGTACTTAGCGGACAAGAAGGCCGGCAAAACCAAAGGTATATGTGATATACATGTAATTGATGTGTACCTTACTAGTGCTCATAGTAGCTCCTGGGTATTTGATACCGGTGTGGTTGATCATATTTGTAACTCAAAGCAGGAGCTGCGGAATAAGCGGAGACTGGCGAAGGACGAGGTGACGATGCGCGTCGGGAATGGTTCCAAGGTCGATGTGATCGCCGTCGGCACGCTACCTCTACATTTACCTACGGGATTAGTTTTGAACCTCAATAATTGCTATTTAGTACCATCTTTGAGCATGAACATTGTATCAGGATCTCGTTTAATTCGAGATGGCTACTCATTTAAATTCGAGAATAATGGTTGTTCTATTTATATGAGTGATATGTTTTATGGTCATGCCCCGCTGGTGAATGGTTTATTCTTAATGAATCTCGAGCGTAATGTCACACATACTCATAGTGTGAATACCAAAAGATGTAAAGTTGATAACGATAGTCCCACATACTTGTGGCACTGCCGCCTTGGTCACATTGGTGTCAAGCGCATGAAGAAGCTCCATGCTTATGGACTTTTAGAGTCTCTAGATTATGAATCGTTTGACACATGCGAGCGATGCCTCATGGGCAAGATGACCAACACTCCGTTCTCCGGAACAATGGAGCGAGCAACCAACTTATTGGAAATCATACATGCTGATGTGTGCGGTCCAATGAGCGTTGAGGCTCGTGGAGGATATCGTTATGTTCTCACTCTCACTGATGACTTGAGTAGATATGGGTATGTCTACTTGATGAAACACATGATTGAGACCTTTGAAAAGTTCAAGGAATTTCAGAATGAGGTAGAGAATCAACATGACCGAAAGATAAAGTTCCTACGATCAGATCGTGGGGGAGAATATTTAAGTCACGAATTTGGTACGCACTTAAGAAAATGTGGAATCGTTTCACGACTCACGCCGCCTGGAACACCTCAGCGAAATGGTGTGTCCGAATGTCGTAATCGCACTCTATTGGATATGGTGCGATCTATGATGTCACTTACTGATTTACCGCTATCATTTTGGGGATACGCTCTAGAGACAGCTACATTCACTTTAAATAGGGCACCGTCTAAATCCGTTGAGACGACACCGTATGAATTATGGTTTGGGAAGAAACCTAAGCTATCGTTTCTAAAAGTTTGGGGATGCGATGCTTATGTCAAGAAACTTCAACTTGAGAAGCTCGAACCCAAGTCGGAAAAATGCGTATTCATAGGATACCCTAAGGAAACCATAGGGTATACTTTCTACTTAAGATCTGAAGGCAAGATCTTTGTTGCCAAGAACGGGTCCTTTCTGGAGAAAGAGTTTCTTTCGAAAGAATTAAGTGGGAGGAAAGTAGAGCTTGATGAAGTACTACCTCTTGAAACGGTGAGTAGCGCAACGCAGGAAAATGTTCCTGTGGTGCCAGCACCGACAAGAGAGGAAGTTAATGATGGTGATCAAGATATTCCGGATCAAGCTCCTACTGAGCTTCGAAGGTCCACAAGGACACGTTCCGCACCAGAGTGGTACGGCAATCCTGTCTTGGAAATCATGTTGTTAGACAATGGTGAACCTTAGAACTATGAAGAAGTGATGGCGGGCCCAGATTCCAACAAATGGCTTGAAGCCATGCAATCCGAGATAGGATCCATGTATGAAAACAAAGTGTGGACTTTGACAGACTTGCCCGATGATCGGCGAGCGATAGAAAACAAATGGATCTTTAAGAAGAAGACGGACGCAGATGGTAATGTCACCATATATAAGGCTCGACTTGTCGCTAAGGGTTATCGACAAGTTCAAGGGATTGACTACGATGAGACATTCTCTCCCGTAGCGAAGCTGAAGTCCGTCTGAATCATGTTAGCAATTGCCGCATACTATGATTATGAGATATGGCAAATGGACGTCAAAACGACTTTCCTTAATGGTCACCTTAAGGAAGAACTGTATATGATGCAGCCAGAAGGTTTTGTCGACCCTAAGAATGCTAACAAGGTATGCAAGCTCCAGCGCTCCATCTATGGGCTGGTGCAAGCATCTCGGAGTTGGAACATTCGCTTTAATGAGATGATTAAAGCGTTTGGGTTTATGAAGACTTATGGACAAGCCTGCGTTTACAAGAAAGTGAGTGGGATCTCTTTAGCATTTCTCATATTATATGTGGATGACATACTTTTGATGGGAAATGATATAGAACTTTTGGACAACATAAAGGCCTACTTGAATAAGTGTTTTTCAATGAAGGACCTTGGAGAAGCTGCTTACATATTAGGCATCAAAATCTATAGAGATAGATCGAGACGCCTCATAGGTCTTTCACAAAGCACATACCTTGATAAGATATTGAAGAAGTTCAATATGGATCAAGTCAAAGAAAGGGTTCTTGCCTATATTGCAAGGTGTGAAATTGAGCCCGACTCAATGCCCGACCATGGCAGAAGATAAAGAAGAGATGAGTGTCATCCCCTATGCCTCAGCCATAGGGTCTATCATGTATGCCATGACCTGTACCAGATCTGATATAAACCTTGCCGTAAGTTTGGTAGGAACGTACCAAAGTAATCCCGGCAAGGAACACTGGACAGCGGTCAAGAACATCCTTAAGTACCTGAAAAGGACTAAGGACATGTTTCTCGTATATGGAGGTGACGAAGAGCTCGTCGTAAAGGTTTATGTCGAGGCTAGCTTCGACACAGATCTGGATGACTCGAAGTCACAAACCGGATACGTGTATATTTTGAATGGTGGGGCAGTAAGCTGGTGCAGTTGCAAGCAGAGCGTCGTGGCGGGATCTGCATGTGAAGCGGAGTACATGGCAGCCTCAGAGGCAGCACATGAAGCAATCTGGGTGAAGGAGTTCATCACCAACCTAGGAGTCATACCCAATGCATCGGGGCCGATTACACTCTTTTGTGACAACACTGGAGCTATTACATTTGCCAAGGAGCCCAGGTTTCACAAGAAGACCAGGCACATCAAGCGTCACTTCAACTCCATCCGTGAAAATGTTCAAGATGGAGACATAGATATTTGTAAGGTACATATGGACCTAAATGTAGCAGATCCGTTGACTAAACCTCTCCCTAGGGCAAAACATGATCAACACAAGGACACAATGGGTGTTCGATACATCACAATGTAACTAGATTATTGACTCTAGTGCAAGTGGGAGACTGTTGGAAATATGCCCTAGAGGCAATAATACATGGTTATTATTATATTTTTGTGTTCATGATAATTGTCTATTACTCATGCTATAACCGTGTTATCCGGAAATCGTAATACACGTGTGAATACATAGACCACAACAAGTCCCTAGTGAGCCTCTAGTTGACTAGCTCGTTGATCAACAGATAGTCATGGTTTCCTGGCTATGGGCATTGGATGTCATTGATAACGGGATCACATCATTAGGAGAATGATGTGATGGACAAGACCCAATCCTAAGCATAGCTCAAAGATCGTGCAGTTCGTTTAGCTAGAGCTTTTCCAATTGTCGAGTATCATTTCCTTAGACCATGAGATTGTGCAACTCCCGGATACCGTAGGAATGCTTTGGGTGTGCCAAACGTGACAACGTAACTGGGTGACTATAAAGGCACACTACGGGTATCTCCGAAAGTGTCTGTTGGGTTGGCACGAATCGAGACTGGGATTTGTCACTCCGTATGACGGAGAGGTATCTCTGGGCCCACTCGGTAATGCATCGTCATAATGAGCTCAATGTGACCAAGTGTCTGGTCATGGGATCATGCATTATGGTACGAGTAAAGTGACCTGCCGGTAACGAGACTAAACGAGGTATTGGGATACCGACGATCGAGTCTCGGGCAAGTAACGTACCGATTGACAAAGGGAATTGAATACGGGGTTCATTGAATCCTCGACATCGTGGTTCATCCGATGAGATCATCGAGGAGTATGTGGGAGCCAACATGGGTATCCAGATCCGCTGTTGGTTATTGACCGAGAGGCGTCTCGGTCATGTTCAGATATCTCTCGAACCCGTAGGGTCTACACACTTAAGGTTCGATGGCGCTAGGGTTGTAGAGATATGAGTATGCAAGATAACCGAAAGTTGTTCGAGTCCGGATGAGATCCCGGATGTCACGAGGAGTTCGGAATGGTCCGGAGGTGAAGAATTATATATAGGAGGTCAAGTTTGACCATCGGAAAGTTTGGGGTCACAAGATTGTCTGGGACCACGGAAGGGTCTGGGGTCCACCGGGTGGGGCCACCTATCCCGGAGGGGCCCATGGGCTGAAGTGGCGTGGGAACCAGACCCTGGTGGGCTGGTGCGCCCCACCCAAGGTCCCAATGCGCCTAGGGTTGGAAACCCTAGGGGGCCGTTGCCCCCGCCCCCCGAGGGGGCATGCGCCCCCCCTGGTTGGAAACCCTAAGGGGGCCGTTGCCCCGGGGGCCGCCCCCCCGCCCCCCCTCTAGATGGGATCTCCAAGGGGGCATGCGCCCCACCTAGCCCCTATATATAGTGGAGGGGAGGGAGGGCAGCCGCACCCTAAGCCTTGGCGCCTCGCTCTCCCTCCCGTGACACCTCTTCCTCCTCCAGTAGCGCTTGGCGAAGCCCTGCTGGAATCCTTGCTGCATCCACCACGACCCCATCATGCTGCTGCATCTTCATCAACCTCTCCTTCCCCCTTGCTGGATCAAGAAGGAGGGGACGTCTCGCTGACCGTACATGTGTTGAACGCGGAGGTGTCGTCCGTTCGGCGCTAGGATCTCCGGTGATTGGATCACGACGTGTACGACTACCTCAACCCCGTTCTCTTGAACGCTTCCGCTTGCGATCTACAAGGGTATATAGATGCACTCCTCTCTCTCGTTGCTGGATGAACTCATAGATTGATCTTGGTGAACGTAGGAAATTTCTATTTTCTACAACGTTCCCCAACAATTAGACCCTCAACAAAAAAAGTTGGCAGTTTTTAAGTTTTTCAAGTTGAGGTGGTAGATTAACACAATTTCAAGCATACACAATACAATTCAAGCAAGCATGCAAAGAGTATATGAGCAGCGGAAAGTAAAGCATGCAACTTGCAAGAAAGTAAAGGGATGGGATTGGAGTGTGAGAAAGCAATTGGAGACACGGAGATTTTTGGCGTGGTTCCGATAGGTGGTGCTATCGTACATCCACATTGATGGAGACTTCAACCCATGAAGGGTAACGGTTGTGCGAGTCCACGGAGGGCTCCACCCACGAAGGGTCCACGAAGAAGCAACCTTGTCTATCCCATCATGGCCATCGCCCACGAAGTACTTACCTCACTAGTGTACATCTTCATGAAGTAGGCGATCTCCTTGCCCTTACAAACTCCTTGGTTCAACTCCACAATCTTGACGGAGGCTTCCAAGTGACACTTAATCAATCTAGGAGACACCACTCTCCAAAAGGTAATAGATGTTGTGTTTTTTGATGAACTCCTTGCTCTTGTGCTTCAAATGATAGTCTCCCCAACACTCAACTATCTCTCACAGATTTGGCTATGGTGGAAAGATTATTTGAGTGGAAAGCAACTTGGGGAAGGCTAGAGATCAAGATTCATTTGGTAGGATTGGAATATCTTGGTCTCAACACTTGAGTAGGTGGTTCTCTCTCAGAAAATGAGTAGTGGAAGTGTAGGTTTGTTCTGCTGGCTCTCTCCATGAATGAAGAGTGGGTGGAGGGGTATATATAGCCTCCACACAAAATCTAGCCGTTACACACAGATTCCCAAACTCGGTGGGACCGAATCAGCAAACTCGGTCAGACCGATCCAAGTAAAACTGTGAACGTTAGGAATTTCGGTGGGACCGTTATAGTCATATCGGTGGGACCGATGTGCAGGGGCTAGGGTAAAACCTCAACTCGGTTTGACCGATTACTCAAACTCGGTGAGACCGACTTTGGTAATAAGTGAACAAAGGATTGGTCAAGCAGACTCGGTGGGACCGACTGAACAAACTAGGTTAGACCAAAACTATTACAATAGATCACAGAGAGTTTGTAAGCCCATCTCGGCGAGACTGAGATCCCATCGGTGAGATCGAAGTGGTATAAGGAAATAACAAGTAAAGCTTTGGAAAGACATGCAACATGCATTGGCCCCCCCTACATGTATGCAGTCATGTGATGATAGATCATAAGAGTATGAGAATGCATAAACATGTCAGAGCAAGCAATGAGTTACATGTGTCTTGGCTATATGCATCAGAGCAAATGATATAGATACTGGAGTTATACCTTCATGTTTGTGAGTCTCTCTTGCAAACAATATGTACCACAGCAAGAGATCTTCATGCACATAAGTGTGATGCATATACTTACCTTATGGTCTTGAGCTAGCTTGAAGAAGATGTACCTGGGTAAACAAGGTTAGATAACACAAGAACATCTACTAGACAGAGCAAGAACTAAAGAGCACAATAATACCAAGACTGGGATGACATGTAGAGTGTGAGTACTAGGTACTCTATTTGGATATTGACATGTCCCCAAGAATAAAGGTATGCAATGAATTCCAAAGATTTTCTTCCCTTAGATGTCTTTCTCCCCCTGAATCTGACATGGGATAATGGGAGTAGGTAGGGTAGCAGAAAATCAGAGCGAACAAGAAAATGACCAGATCAAGATCAAGTCATAACATATGCTATCATGTCTTTCCCCTCTTGAAGACATGAGACAACTTTCCTCTTAAGAATAAGAGCATCAGGAGAAGCTTTTATGAGTGCATTCTCTCTTATGTGATAAGCTTTGATGTGCTCTCTCTCTCCCTTTGACATCGGTTTCCAAGATGGGACTTCTAAGCATGAGTCAAGTAGGTTTGGTCTTGGAGTCACATTTCAAAGACACATGTAATATTGATGCTGCTAGAGGACAAGTTACAAAGAGTGGGGTTGCCATTTTTAGTTTAAGCATTTCGATGTATTCTCATCTTGTTGAGTTGCTTTGACCCATGTCTTGGGGTTAAGCTTCTCTAAGATGGAAGGACATACCTTGGGTGGTGGTGATGAACCTAGTCATGTAGTTGAACTTGTGTAGCGTGCTCAAGTTGATGTAGATCATCAAGAGTTGGGAGCATCACTCATAGTTGAAGTTCATCTTCCTACATGGGTTATTCGCAAGGAAGAGCACTTGTGTATCCAAAGTGACAATCATGAAATTTGATATAGGGATTTGTCAAAGGATATATTGAATGAATTCGTGTTTCCTTGTCTTTATCCACCATTTTGTAGAGACTTGGAGATGTAGAGATTGCTAAAAATGTGATTGAGTTACAATCTCATAGAGTTGGGCTTATCCAAGTACCTACAAGGGTTAGGTAGCATGCAAGAGTACAAGAGTATCCGAGACATGTGATTTTCATCATAAGAGAATGGTCAAGGATTAGTCATAGTAAGGCCATGCCTTGCATGCATCCACATGGAGTTTCTACTCCAAATTTGAGGCATCAATGATGTTCAATTCACCTCTCAACCTGCAAAACACTTTCTCATCAAGTGGTTTAGTGAATATATCCGCCAATTGCTTGTCGGTTCGAACATGCTTAAGTTTGATATCTCCCTCAGCAACATGATCTCGAATGAAATGATGACAAACTTCAATATGCTTAGTTCAAGAATGTTGCACGTGATTATGAGCAATCTTAATAGCACTCTCATTGTCGCCAAGCAATGGAACATGTTTCACATATATCCCATAATATTTAAGAGTTTGGGTCATCCAAAGTAATTGAGCACAACATGAATAAGCGGCAATGTATTCTGCTTCGGCGGTGGATAAGGATACCGAGCTTTGTTTCTTGGAGGACCAAGGCACAAGAAATTGACAAGTACCCGAAGTGGCTATTAACCTTGTCACCGGCATAGTCCGAGTCGGAGTAGCCAACAAGATCAAAAGAAGACCTCTTAGGATACCAAATGCCAAAATTTGGTGTATGTATTAAGTATCTCACTATCCTTTTCACAGCCTTAACATGACACTATTTGGGGGCTGCTTGATATCTTGCACACACGCACACACTTAGCATGATATCGAGACGGGATGCACATAGATATAACAATGAACCAATCATAGAGCGGTAAACCTTTTGGTCAACCAGTTTGCCATCCTTTATCAAGTCAAGATGTCCATTAGTAGGCATGGGGGTATTCACAGCTTTGCATTCTTGCATGTTGAACTTCTTGAATAAGTCTTTCATATACTTCATTTGAGAGATAAAGGTTCCCTCCTTAGTTTGCTTGATTTGCAAACCAAGAAAGAACTTGAGTTCACTCATCATAGACATCACAAACTTCTCTGACATAAGCATCCCAAACTTCTCACTAAAATGAGGGTTAGTTGATCCAAATATGATATCATCAGCACAAATTTGGCACACACAAAATTCTCCATTAACCCTTTTGGTAAAGAGTGTAGAATCAATTTTACCAATTTCAAACACTTTATCAAGAAGAAACTTAGTATAGCATTTATACCAAGATCTAGGAGCTTGCTTAAGACCATAACGAGCTTTGTGAAGTTTGTAAACATGGTCGGGTTTCTTAGGATTAACAAAGCCTGGAGGTTGTTTAACATAAACTTCCTCCTCAATTTCACCATTAAGAAAAGCACTTTTGATGTCCACTTGATACAAGGTAATGTCATGATGATTGGCATAGGCAAGTAAAATGCGAATGGACTCATGTCTAGCAACGGGGGCATAAGTCTCACCATAGTCCATACCTTCGACTTGAGTGTAGCCTTGAGCAATGAGACAAGCCTTGTTGCGTACAACTTGTCCATCTTCATCTTGCTTGTTCCAAAATACCCATTTGGTTCCAATGCCATTGTGCTTTTCATCGGGCTTGTCAACCAACGTCCATACTTGGTTCCTCTCAAAGTTGTGTAGCTCTTCGTGCATGGCATTTATCCAATCCAAATTATCCAATGCTTCTTCAACCTTCATAGGTTCAATGCTAGAAATGATTGAATAATGTTCACAAAAGTTAGCCAAACGAGTTTTAGAGCGAGTAATTCTCCCAGTTTGAATGTCATCAAAGATTTGTTTGACGGGTTGATCTCTTGAGACTCTTGCTCGAACTTGTGATAGCTTTTGTTTGGGTCGGGGTGGAACATTCTCTTCATTGTCTTGTTCTTCTTCTTCTCTTGCTTCATTGTTGTTGGCATGGCTGTTCTCCCATGGAGGTGGAGAAGGAGGTCGAGGTTCATCTTGTTGTACACCCTCATTCTCATTGTCTTGACGTGTCCCACTTGTGGATGCCTTCAAGTCAACTCGTGGTTCACCTTGGCATGAGGTTGAGGCATCCACTTGGACAAACGAGGTACTCTCCTTCACCTCCGTTGGGTGAATCTTGCCGATAGACAAGTCTTGGATTGCTTCCGAAGGATCTTTGCCACCTATATCAATTGGCAATTGCTCTACTTGTGAGCCGTTAGATTCATCAAACTTCACATCTACCGTCTCTTCAACCTTTTGGGTGAAGTTGTTGTAGACACGGTAAGTGTGAGAGTTTGAGCCATAACCGAGTAGGAAACCTTCATGAGACTTAGGAGCAAATTTCGAACGATGATGCTTGTCAAGAATGTAACACTTTGAGCCGAATACCCGAAAGTATCCAACTTGGGATTTGTTACCGGTGAGGAGCTCGTATGATGTCTTGCTGAGTAGCTTGTGAAGATATAGACGATTCGTTGCATGACAAGCTATCTCAACCGCTTCTGCCCAAAAGTGTTTTGGCGTCTTGTATTCATCAAGCATCGTTCTCGCCATTTTGATGAGCGTCCGATTCTTCCTCCGAACAACTCCATTTTGTTGAGCTGTGTACATAGCCAAGAACTCATGTGAGATCCCTTCTTTGTCAAGAAAGGTGTCCACATTGGCGTCCTTGAACTCCGTTCCATTGTCACTGCGAACCTTCTTGATCTTTAATTCAAATTGGTTTTGGGCCTTCCTAGCGAAGTTTTTGAAGATCTTTTGAACCTGCGATTTATCATTGAGAAAGAACACACATGTAAATCTTGAAAAATCATCAATGATGACTAGTCCAAATGAGTTACCAATGAAATTTTTGTAAGCGTTGGGACCGAAAAGATCCATGTGAAGTAGCTCGAGCGGTCTTCTCGTGGTCATGATGTTCTTCATGGGGTGGCTTCCTCCAACCTGTTTTCCTGCTTGGCAAGCACTGCAAAGTCTATCCTTATCAAATATGACATCTTTAACACCAAGGATATGATCACCTTTAATGAGCTTGTCAAGGTTTCGCATGCCCACATGACCTAATAGTCTATGCCACAACCAGCCTTTAGAAGATTTAACAATTAAGCAAGTTCTAGGTTGAGCCTTTTTAGTGAAGTCAATAATGTATAGATCACCTCTACGTATGTCGGTAAAGACCATTTTATGATTATCTCTTTGAAATACTTGGCAATCTACTTTAGTAAATAGGACATTGAAACCAAAGTCAGCTAGTCTAGATACAGAAAGTAGATTATAGCCAAGAGATTCAACGAGCATAAATTTTGTATGGAGCTGTCATGTGAGATGGCCACCTTACCAAGGCCAACGACCTTATCCTTTGAGTTATCACCGAAAGTGGCATACTTTCGAGGGTCGTCATTTTCAGCAAGCTCACGAAACATATCTTTATCTCTGGTCATGTGATCGGTACATCCACTATCAAGGACCCATTCCTTTCCTCCAGCCATGTAGCCGCGAAGATTAGCCATAAGACCAAAGTGTCTTATGGACTCTTCAAGATCAAAGTCATTGTCATCATCCTCATCATAGTATCCATGTTCAACATCATCTTCCAAATGATCATTTCCTAGAGAGTAATTCATTAGATATATCATTTTGACAATGTTCATCTCTATGAATTCTAATAGCTTTAGAAATAATATTGCTAATGATTCCAAGATCTCCTTTGGCACGCATAAGATTGGTAATCTCAAGTAAACAATCTCCAAACTTGGGATCATTGAGATTCATCTTGTTCAAAGCAATAGACTTGTGAAGAATATCACCTAAGTTTTTCAAGGAATAGTCTGGAAATCGTTCCTCGAGAAATCTCCATATAGTATAAGCACAATCAAGAGTAGGCAAGTGATGATAGAGGCAAAGGTGTCCCGTCTTTCGATGAGATGGTGGATTTCGCTTTGGTGGAAGTCGACTTTGACGATCCGACTACGAACGTGCGAAAACGTCGCGCCTTAGCAATCGCTAAACCAACTCCGAGAGGTTATTGACCACGCCGGAGCACGATCAACCTGACCACGAGGGTCTATTTCCTGCGAGCAAACGAAGAACAAGCAAGAAACTGAGATTGCAATCTGGATATTGCGAATTTAAGAGGAAAGCTTTACTGATCAAGGTGGGGTTCTGTGGGCGCCTTTGTGCAGTCGTTGAACACAAAACGGCACGAAGTTGCAGCTATGGCGAACTTTTGATCTAAACAAAACCCCAAGAGAAAAGCTACTAGATGGATCTACTTATATAGGAGCAAGGGGTGGCGGCCAAGGAGGTGGGAGGACATCCCAAGGCAGCCTAAAACTAACCCTGGGTCGTACAAGGCAAATGGGCCCAAGTGGAGATGACGTAACACCTTTGGACTTGTAGTTTGACTCGGATTCTGGTGCAGCGTCAGATTGTTTCGTCCACAACTCAGCGCTCCGGACGGATTTTAAGGTAATTCCAACTGTGCTGCAACGAGCATGAAATCTACTTTCCAGCAAAAAAAGAATCACCCAATTCGGAGTCCGTATGAAAACGTTGTTGACGTTTTGAGTCAGGTATGTCTGTGCAGTCCGAATCTGAATCCAGAACGTGAGAGACTTGGACTCTATCTTCTCTTGGCCCAAAAGTGACGTGAGAAGACTTTTTGAACAGCACCTAAACTTCTCATTTTCCCTTATCTTCATATGTGGATTGTACAAATGTCCCATACACCTGCAATTAGACAAAACACAAAAGTATGTGAAGTATTTTTGTTCTGGATAACATAAATATATTATTGAATAGTTTGCACTAGAAATCACCTGACAAATATGCATGTATGCAATATTTTTGGTCTTATCCAAGGTAGTCATGTCCTCATCATCCTCCCCTTCTTGAAAACAAAGCCGTCCTCGGCGTTGCTTAATCTGAAATGTGGCTAACAAAAGAGACAAGGTGTACATGTTGTATATGTATACGTCATCCATTTTTACTTCCCTTAATTTTTGCATATATGACACGTGAATAGATGAGTAACTTGCATAGTTCATAAAATCTAAAACCAACAAATTAGCACAAGAAGTAGAAGGCATGAAAATATTGCAACTCAGTTTGCACATATAAGTGAAGCTCATATCAAAATGATTAAACATTGATTCTTTTGCATCAACAGTTAATTCAATGGGTGCACTCAAAATTGTTGGTATTTCAGTTGTTTGATCACATGACGCATTCATGACAGTATCAAGATTCTCTAAACTAGGTGTTATGCTCAAATCACCAGGTAACTCAACACATGATGCATTCAAGTTAACTAGGGATGCATCATTCTCATGTGAAGTTATATCATGAATACCTATACTGTTACCTTGTCGCAGAGACATAGCTGATGTAGGTACAGACGTAGACAATGCACCATACTCTTGAGATGATGTCGCGCCCATAATCCGAGGTGGGGTTGCTCTAGTAAGTGCAACGGTGGAGGAACCAACCGGCGGTGGTGAGCATGAACTGGAATAGTAGTTGTTGTAGTCACCCAATGCATCCTCCTCAGAATCGTCTCTCAAAGGTACAAGCACGAACATACATACCAGTAATGCAACGAGGAATATACTGAAATCTTGCCTGAATATCATGATTCAAACCACCAAAAAATCTATTCATTGTATCATCCTTAGATTCTTCTATGTCACAATGATGCATATAAGATTTGAACTCTTTGTAGTAAGCACGAACAGTGTTGTTGCCTTGTTTAAATTGTTTAAATTTGCGAAGCAATTCACGGCGATAGTAAGGAGGGAAAAAATGTTGTCTCATTACATATTTCAAATCTTTCCAAGTTGTGGGTTGGTTATCAATATTTTTCTTACAATGCACACTCCACCAAACAGAAGCAAAACCAGTAAATGCTCTAGTGGCAGCTCGTACTCGCTCAAGTTCAGAAAAATCATGGTTACTAAAAACTTGTTCTACTTCAAACTCCCAAGCTAGATAAATAGCAGGATTAAATCTACCCTCAAATGACGGTAAGGAGATAACCTGACCATGTGGTTGTGTGTGTTGTCCCAACTCTCGTGATGGTGAAGATGTGTCCGTCGTCCAAGAACTTCTATCTCCGGAACCTGTCATAATTAGTAGAAACAAGAAACAAAATTCCAGAATAATGTTCCTATGAACTACTAGGATGTGGTTGTAAAGTGCTCACAGTAAAGCAAATATCAATATCTTACAAGTTCTTAACATGCGGCAGGTGGTGACAGGCAACCAGCGATGTCAAATAACTCCGAAGATTGTGTAAAGCGATTGCCAGGGAAATGTACGCATACACGGTGTAGAAATATGTGGAGCTGGGTTGGCTATATATGGTAGCAAAAGATTAGCAATAATCAATTCAGAGATGCAATGTTGAATAAACGCTCAACGACGGTACTGTGCTGGTCCTAGGCTAGACCGAACTAGAGACGCGAGCCTAGAACACTAATGAGGTCACGGCGTAGCACAACTAGCATCAATGAAGGATACTAAGTAGCTCTTGACAGCAAGATATAAGTGAAGATCACAACGGTAGTGAAGATAATGATGAAAAACAACTACCAAGCAGGACATACAACAACTTTCTCTCCAACTTTCCTCTTGAAAAGTTTGAGCCAATTTTCTGATAAATTCTTTCAAAGAATGCTACTAACTCAAGCTTTCCAATGCAAAAAGAATCACTCAATTCCGAGTTGATATGAGGAATCAAAGAATTCTAAAACTGGCCTGAAAATTGGAACAAGCTGTGTTCACGAACTTCGGAGGGCAAAAAGACCTATTTAGAAGCCGATTTTGAGGTGTCAAATATTGAACTAGCTTCTGCAACTATTTAGATGCGGCTCGTCGCTAGCTTCAATTTGAGTACTCACGGAGCCAAAACGGACTTCGTATGAGGAAGATACACCTGTTTTACTGAACAATGCGCAAAACAGATTCCAATCCGAATTCAGGTACGAGATTGATTCTAGATAGATCCGATTTTTTTCCTTCTCTCTTTTTTTTCCTCATGCTTTTTTTCTTTTTCTTCGCTCTCTTTTTCTTTTTTTTTCTTATTTTTCTCTCTTTTTTTTCTCTATCTTCTTTTTCTCACTCTTTCCAAGACAAACTAGATAAGATGCAGATTGGATCAGGCGAAGATGTGAGTGACCTCAACTATGATTATGACAATGAACAGCGCGTAGCACATGGTGGAAATTAATAGATGGGATGGTGGACAGCGGAAGGGACAATGATGCAGCAGCGGCGTGACTAATGTGAACAGAACTCGAAACTCTAAAGGAACTAGACACTAAGACCAGCAACTGACACGACGATGCAACCGATAATTCAACTATGCAAGCAACGAATAGAAAATTGCAAAGGCTCGGTGGCTTGGATAAAGGATGAACAGATCTAACTTTTTTGTGGCTTTTTATGGACTATAGGTATGAATGATGATGCGATCTAAACTATGAAAAACTGTAAAATCTCACCGAGCAACCTGAAAACTGATACCACTTGATAGAGGCAAAGGTGTCCGTCTTTCGATGAGATGGAGGATTTCGCTTTGGTGGAAGTCGACTTTGACGATCCGACTACGAGCGTCTGTAAAACGTCGCGCCTTAGCAATCGCTAAACCAACTCCGAGAGGTTATTGACCACGCCGGAGCACGATCAACCTGACCACGAGGGTCTATTTCCTGCGAGCAAACGAAGAACAAGCAAGAAACTGAGATTGCAATCTGGATATTGCGAATTTAAGAGGAAAGCTTTACTGATCAAGGTGGGGTTCTGTGACGCCTTTGTCTGGTCGTTGAACACAAACGAAGTACGCGAAGTTGCAGCTATGGCGAACTTTTGATCTAAACAAAACCCCAAGAGAAAAGCTACTAGATGGATCTACTTATATAGGAGCAAGGGGTGGCGGCCAAGGAGGTGGGAGGACATCCCAAGGCAGCCTAAAACTAACCCTGGGTCGTACAAGGCAAATGGGCCCAAGTGGAGATGACGTAACACCTTTGGACTTGTAGTTTGACTCGGATTCTGGTGCAGCGTCAGATTGTTTCGTCCACAACTCAGCGCTCCGGACGGATTTTAAGGTAATTCCAACTGTGCTGCAACGAGCATGAAATCTACTTTCCAGCAAAAAAAGAATCACCCAATTCGGAGTCCGTATGAAAACGTTGTTGACGTTTTGAGTCAGGTATGTCTGTGCAGTCCGAATCTGAATCCAGAACGTGAGAGACTTGGACTCTATCTTCTCTTGGCCCAAAAGTGACGTGAGAAGACTTTTGAACAACACCTAAACTTCTCATTTTCCTTATCTTCATATGTGGATTGTACAAATGTCCCATACACCTGCAATTAGACAAAACACAAAAGTATGTGAAGTATTTTTGTTCTGGATAACATAAATATATTATTGAATAGTTTGCACTAGAAATCACCTGACAAATATGCATGTATGCAATATTTTTGGTCTTATCCAAGGTAGTCATGTCCTCATCAAGTGACCAATCAAATTTCTAGGCAAAGCCTCTAGCGATAAGATTGATAGTTCTAAAATTGTGAATCATGTCAAGAGACGCATCATGGGTAGGATGCAAGGGATCAACAAGGGGTTCACAAGGAGTAGTAATGTACTTGTTCAAGTGATATTCATGAAAAATTCCAAGCATCTCATTTTCCACTCACTAAATGATAGAGGCAAAGGTGTCCCGTCTTTCGATGAGATGATGGATATCGCTTTGGTGGAAATCGACTTTGATGATCCGACTACGAACGTGCGAGGACGTCGCGCCTTAGCAATCGCTAAACCAACTCCGAGAGGTTATTGACCACGCCGGAGCACGTTCAACCTGACCACGAGGGTCTGTTTCCTGCGAGCAAACAAAGAACAAGCAAGAAACTGAGATTGCAATCTGGATAATGCGAATATAAGATGACAGCTTTATTGATCAAGGTGGGGTTCTGAGACGCCTTTGTCTGGTCGTTGAACACAAACGAAGTACGCGAAGTTGCAGCTATGGCAAACTTTTAATCTAAACAAAACCCAAAGTCTAAACGACGCCCTAAGGGTTGTATATATGGAGGAAGAGAGGGGAATTTCGTGGCCCTTGGGGAAGGGGTCCGAAACCAACCCTATCTCTTGTTTCCCCACACATACGGACTCTAAAAACAGACTATACTCAAGTATTTCGAAAATATATGGGCCTAGCCCAATAATAAGGTGACGCAGCACCTAGAATAGCCTCTGGACGAAAGTTATGAAGTAGCATCTTGTATATTTCGTCCAAGGCTTCATCCACTCATTATGGTGGCTTCAATGTCCTGAAATCATCACTTGTAACTCCGTTCTTGTTCCCCTTGTGCATGCCATCATCTCCATGCTTGTTCTTGCTCCAATGTTCATCCTTCTCCAAGCTAGGCCCTTCATTTGTAAGCAAAACAAATGTATCCAATTTAGGCAGCATCATATTCTCATGAGCATTAGAATCATTACCAAGAAACGAAAGTACCTGGTAATTTAATTGGCGTGCGCGAGCTCTAGTAATTGGTCCAGTATGTATACTAGCAGGGGCTGTGGGTGTAACAATGGTGTTGATGTCCTCATCATCCTCCCCTTCTTGAAATAAAGTCATCCTCGATGGAAGCTCATCTTCCTCACCCAAATAAGGCTTCAAATCTGCAATGTTAAAAGTGGGACTAACCCCAAAATCTGCAGGTAGCTCAAGTTTATATGCATTATCATTTATTTTCTCTAACACCTTAAAAGGACCATCAGCACGTGGCATTAGCTTTGATTTGCGCAAATTAGGAAATCTATCCTTACGCAAATGTAACCAAACAAGATCTCCAGGTGCAAACACAACATGTTTTCTACCCTTATCTCTAGCAAGTTTATATTTAGCATTCATACGCTCAATGTTTTCCTTAGTTAACTCATGCATTTTTAAAATCAATTCAGCACGTTCTTTAGAATCAAAATTAACCTTCTCCGAAGATGGAAGAGCCAACAAATCAATAGGTGCACGAGGCAGGAAACCATACACAATTTCAAAAGGGCACATCTTAGTAGTAGAATGCAATGAACGATTATAAGAAAATTCAATATGAGGCAAGCATTCTTTGCACATTTTCCTATTATTCTTCAAAGCAGCCCTAAGCATAGTAGACATTGTTCTATTGACTACTTAAGTTTGTCCATCAGTTTGGGGGTGACAAGTAGTACTAAAAAGCAGTTTAGTCCCCAACTTAGCCCATAAACATCTCCAAAAGTGGCTAAGGAATTTAGTATCATGATCTGAAACAATAGTATTTGGCACACCATGCAAGCGAATAATTTCCCGAAAGAACAAATCAGCAACATTAACATCATCATTGCTTTTATGACATGGTATAAAGTGTGCCATTTTCGAAAATCTATCCACGACAACAAATATGTTGTGTCTCCCCTTCTTTGTTCGAGGGAAACCTAAAACAAAGTCCATAGATATATCCTCCCAAGGAACACTGGGTATAGGCAAAGGCATATATAAACCATGAGGATTGAGTCGTGACTTAGCTTTTTGACATGTAGTGCAGCGAGCAACAAAGCGCTCAACATCCCGTCTCATTTTTGGCCAAAAGAAATGTGTAGCAAGTACGTCCTCCGTCTTCTTCACGCCAAAGTGTCCCATTAGTCCTCCTCCATGCGCCTCCTGCAACAACAAAAGACGAACGTAGCTAGCTGGAATGCATAGCTTGTTAGCACGGAACACAAATCCATCATTAACGACGAACTTGTTCCAAGCTGTTCCTTCTTTACAATCCTGCAATACATCTTTAAAATCAGCATCATGCACATATTGATCTTTGATGGTCTCCAAACCAAATATTTTGAAGTCAAGTTGTGAAAGCATAGTATAGCGATGAGACAATACATCAGCAATAACATTTTCTTTACCCTTCTTGTGTCTACAATTCAGTTTAGCTTGACTTTTAATATGTTTCAAAGATTCATGATCAGAATGTATAACAAATTCTTTGGGCCATAAATAATGTTGCCATGTTTCTAAAGTCCGAACAAGAGCATATAATTCTTTATCATAAGTAGAATAATTAAGACTAGGCCCACTCAATTTTTCAGAAAAGTATGCAACAGGTTTACCATCTTGTAATAACACACCTCATAATCCAATTCCGCTAGCGTCACATTCAAGCTCAAAAGTCTTACTAAAATCAGGAAGTTGGAGTAAAGGAGCATGTGTCGACTTATCTTTCAACACCGTGAAGGCTTCTTCCTGTGCGGTACCCCAAACAAAAGGCACATCCTTCTTTGTAAGCTCATTGAGAGGTGCAGCAATGGTGCTGAAATCTCTCACAAAACGACTATAGAATCCAGCGAGGCCAAGAAAACTCCTCACTTGTGTGACCGTTTTGGGCTGCGGCCAACTCTCAATAGCTTCAATCTTGGCTTTATCAACTTCAATTCCCTGTGGAGTAACCACATGGCCAAGAAAAGACACTCGGTCGGTGCAAAAGGTGCACTTCCCAAGGTTACCAAACAAACGTGCATCACGTAGAGCAATAAAAACAGCACGTAAATGTTCCAAATGTTCCTCCAAAGATCTGCTATAAATCAATATGTCATCAAAGTAAACTACCACAAATCGTCCAATGAAAGCACGTAAAACTTCGTTCATTAATCTCATGAAAGTACTAGGTGCATTATTAACCCAAAAGGCATGACTAACCACTCATATAATCCAAACTTAGTTTTAAATGATGGTTTCCATTCATCCCCCAATTTCATATGAATTTGATGGTATCCACTATGCAAATCAACTCTGGAGAATATTTTAGAGCCACTCAATTCATCAAGCATATCATCTAGCCTAGGAATAGGATGACGATAACGAATAGCAATATTATTAATGCCTCTACAATCAACACACATACACGATGTACCATCCTTTTTCGGCACTAGAATAATAGGAACAACACAAGGACTAAGGGATTCGCATATATAACCTTTGTCGAGAAGCTCTTGTACTTGACGCATAATCTCCTTCGTCTCCTCTGGATTGGTACGGTATGGCGCACGGTTTGGCACTGAAGCACCGGGAATTAAGTCAATCTGATGCTCAATCCCTCGAATAGGAGGTAATCCCGGTGGCACGTCTTGTGAAAAGACGTCAGTGAACTCCTGCAAAATGTTAGTGACAGCAGGAGGCAAAGAGGAAGGCACGTCCTCGAATGAAAATAAAGCCTCTTTGCACACAAAAGCATAGCAAACAGATTTGCTGAAATCTAGCTCATCAATATCAGATTTGGTGGCAAATAAACATGCACTTCTCAATTTAATTTCAGAAGCAACACTAGATGGTTTATTATTAGCCTTCATTTGTTGCTCAAATTCTTTTGCCACAATCTGATTTTCACTCTTATTTTGCTCCTGTTTTGCTTTATTAGCTCTATTAATATCATCTTTCAAAATGGAATCAGGAGTCATAGGAAGCAAAGTAATATTTTTATCCTTATGAACAAGAGTATACTGATTATTTCTACCATGGTGTACAATTTTTTTATCAAATTCCCATGGTCTACCAAGTAATAAGGAACATGCTTGCATAGGTACCACATCACAATCAATATAATCAGCATATGTAGAGATACTAAAATGCACATGAACAGTACGTGTTACCTTAACCTTGCTGCTGTTGTTGAACCATTGGATGTAGTAAGGATGTGGATGTGGTCTTGTGGTGAGAGAGAGCTTCTCCACCATCTACATGCTTGCCAAGTTGTTGCAGCTCCCTCCGTCTATGATGACGCGCACAGAACGTTCCTTCACAACTCCCTTTGTATGGAACAAATTATGCCTCTGATTTTGCTCAGCTTGTGTGACCTGCACACTCAAAACACGTTGAGCAACTAAACATTCATACCTGTCAGCGTCTTCAGGAGCCATGTATTGCGTCTCATGATCAGAATCATCTCCACCGTGTTCTTCACGTCTAATAAGAGCCAAAGTATCCTCATCATAGTCACTAGCAGAGTCATACCCACCATCCGCAGTAGCAATCATCACACGCTGAGATTTGCATTCTCTCGCAAAATGTCCTCTTCCCTTACAACAACGACAAATAATATCACTAATGTGCCCTGTTGATGCCATGGAAGAAGACGAACTCTGTGCAGGCCCGATAGGTGTGCTCTTGGCAGATAATGGTGGTTGTGCCTGCTTCCTTGTATCACGGCTGGAGGTAATAACTGATGGAGGTGTCGGTGCAGTAGAATGTGTGGAAGTAGAGGATGCATGCGGTGTCCATGATGAAGGTCGACCTGCGAGAAAAGTTAGTCGCGCCAATGCACATCGATCCACGCACTTCACGTTCGACTTTACAAGCAAGATGGAATAAACGAGTGATATTATTATAATCCTTATACTCTAGAATGGTTTGAATCTCTCTATTTAATCCACCCATAAAGCGTGCAAGCATAGCTTCATTCTCCTCAACAATACCACATCTAATCAAGCCGGTTTGTAATTCCCGATAATATTCTTCTCTGAATTATTTCCTTGTCTTAAGCGCTGCAATTTTGAAGTAATTCACATTGATAATATGGTGGAACCCAACGAGTACGCATAGCAGTTTTCAAAGCAGCCCAAGTAGCTGGAATAGGATATAATCTACAATGTTGAGACCACCAAACACATGCAAAGCTAGTGAAAGCACAAAGCAATGAGCGAGAACACGTCTCTCCTCTGGATATTGTAAACATGTAAATTGTTGTTCAATTTCTAACTCCCAAGTAAGATATATATCGGAACATATCTACCCTCAAATGGTGGAATATTCAATTTTAGTTTAGGAGATGGTCATGATCTCGCACACGAGGGGAGCCCTAACATTGCCATTATTTGCATGTGGGCGACATGGTGATTGTGGTGCTGGTGGTTGCACGTAGTTCTGATTTTGATCAACCTGATCCTCGTAATCTCCCGCATAATCATCCTCCTCCCCATCAGTGGCAGGAGCCACAGAACTATCAACAGCAGCACCAACAGTTTGGCCAAGCTGAAGAGGAACACGGCTCGCTCGGCGGAGGGCTGTTTCATGATGTGGAGGTAGTCGTCGTCGTTGTTGTTGTTGTTGTTGCAGAGGTGCGGCAGGTGCAGCCGGTGGTGGAAGACGCGCAAGCAGTTCATTAAATTTGTTATCGAGCTTTGTTTCGAACGTCTTCTCAAGGCCAGTGATCTTCTCCATGGCCTCTTCAAAATTGTTCAGCACATCTTGCACCTGTTCAGTCATCATTTGCTGAAACTTATCATGAAGCTCCTTGTTCGTTAAGTTCTCCCAGTCAATCTCGTCGGCTTGTGATCCTGGCATGGTTAGTAGCAATAGAAACACACAACAATATGATCCTACAGACTACTAACAAGTGTTGGTGGTGGTGGGTGTCACAAATCCGTCAAGCAAAACTCAAATTCTTACCAGTTCTTACCCAGCAGCAGGCGGTGATCGGCAACCGATGTAGTCAAAACTCTAAAAGCTTGGATAAAGCGATTACCAGGGAGAGTCAAACGCACGATGTAGATGTATGTGGAGCTGGGAAGGCTTATAATATGGTAGCAAAAATGGTCAGCAATAATCAATTCAGATATACAAAGTTGAATAAACGCTCAACGACGGTATTGTGCTAGTCCTAGGCTAGACCGTACTAGAGACACGAGCCTAGAACACTAACAAAATCACGGCGCTGCATGTAAACAAGGGAGGAGCACACTCTAATTTTTTTTTTCTTGTTTTCACTTTTTTTGCACTTTTTTTCCTTTTTTTTTGCTCCACAACAATTTTTTTTCGAAAAAGTCTACAAATGTCCTAAAAACTGCCTAGCCAGAATTTTCCAGACTTAGTTTTTTTTTTGAAACTGGAACTATTTTTCTTCTGTGGATGGCTCGACAGTTGGGGAGTCCTACTCTGTCACGACTCGGAGTACCGCGTGATCTGGAAATCGAGAACAAAGTAACAATTACTGGACTCGGACAAGGACATGTGGCGGAGATGAATCTAGTGGAAACTCGGACTGGTGGCGGATATATGCAGGGCGGTGGAACACGGACTGGTGGCGAATCTGTGATGGAGGTGGACTCGGATTAGCGTGATGGCGGTGGATATGTGGTATATGGGAGCGGCGATGACGATGGTGGTATATGGCAGTGGTGATGACGATGGTGGTATATGGCAGCGGTGATGATGATGGTGGTATATGGCTGCGGTGATGATGATGGTGGTATATGGCAGCGGTGATGTCAACGGTGCGCCGGCGGCGTGACAACTTGTGAGCAGAACTCGAAACTCTAAAGGACTAGACTCTAGGACCAGCAACTTGACACGACGACGCAACCGCAAATTCAACAAAGCAAATACCAAAAAGATTATGCAAAGGCTCAGATTGGTTCGGATAAGATGAACGAACCTTAAAATTTTTTGGCTTTTTCGTGGACTATAGGTATGAAGAACAGACTCGATCTAAACTATCAGAAACTGTAAAATCTCACCGAGCAACCTGGAAATATGATACCACTTGATAGAGGCAAAGGTGTCCCATCTTCCGATGAGATGATGGATATCGCTTTGGTGGAAATCGACTTTGACGATCTGACTACGAACGTGCAAGGACGTCGCGCCTTACCAATCGCTAAACCAACTCCGAGAGGTTATTGACCACGCCGGAGCACGATCAACCTGACCACGATGGTCTGTTTCCTGCGAGCAAACGAAGAACAAGCAAGAAACTGAGATTGCAATCTAGATATTGCAAATATAAGATGACAGCTTTATTGATCAAGGTGGGGTTCTATGACGCCTTTGTCTGGTCGTTGAACACAAACGAAGTACACGAAGTTGCAGCTATTGCAAACTTTTAATCTAAACAAAACCCAAAGTCTAAACAATGCCCTAAGGGCTGTATATATGGAGGAAGAGGGGGGAATTTCGTGGCCCTTGGGGAAGGGGTCCGAAACCAACCCTATCTCTTGTTTCCGCACACATACGGACTCTAAAAACAGCCTATGCTCAAGTATTTCAAAAATACATGGGCCTGGCCCAATAATAAGGTGACGCAGCACCTAGAATAGCCTCTGGACGAAAGTTATGAAGTTGCATCTTGTATATTTCGTCCAAGGCTTCATCCACTCATTATGGTGGCTTCAACGTCCTGAAATCATCACTTGTAACTCCGTTCTTGTTCCCCTTGCGCATGCCATCATCTCCATGCTTGTTCTTGCTCCAATGTTCATCCTTCTCCAAGCTACGCCCTTCATTTGTAAGCAAAACAAATGTATCCAATTTAGGCAGCATCATATTCTCATGAGCATTAGAATCATTACCAAGAAACGAAAGTACCTGGTAATTTAATTGGCCTGCGCGAGCTCTAGTAATTGGTCCAGTATGTATAGCAGCAGGGGATGTGGGTGTAACAATGGTATTGATGTCCTCATCACTAAAGAACTCCCCATCAAGCATAGGCACTCTACGTCTAAGACTCCCCAACGTAGACTCATCCATCTTCCTCCAATGGTGATTACACCAAAGCAATGGATACCAAAGCTCTAATACCAATTGAAAGGATCGAGAAGAGGTGTCTAGAGGGGGTGATTAGACCCTCAACAAACAAAGTTGGCAGTTTTAAAGTTTTTCAAGTTGAGGTGGTAGATTAACACAATTTCAAGCATTCACAATACAATTCAAGCAAGCATGCAAAGAGTATATGAGCAGCGGAAAGTAAAGCATGCAACTTGAAAGAAAGTAAAGGAATGGGATTGGAGTGTGCAAACGCAATTGGAGACACGGAGATTTTTGGCGTGGTTCCAATAGGTGGTGCTATCGTACATCCATGTTGATGGCGACTTCAACCCACAAAGGGTAACGGTTGCGCGAGTCCACGGGGGGCTCCACCCACGAAGGGTCCATGGAGAAGCAACTTTGTCTATCCCATCATGGCCATCGCCCACGAAGGACTTGCCTCACTAGGGTAAATCTTCACGAAGTAGGCGATCTCCTTGCCCTTACAAACTCCTTGGTTCAACTCCACAATCTTGACGGAGGCATCCAAGTGACACTTAACCAATCTAAGAGACACCACTCTCCAAAAGGTAATGGATAGTGTGTTGTTGATGAACTCCTTGCTCTTGTGCTTCAAATGATAGTCTTCCCAACACTCAACTCTCTCTCATAGATTTGGCTATGGTGGAAAGATGATTTGAGTGGAAACCAACTTGGGGAAGGCTAGAGATCAAGATTCATAAGGTAGGATTGGAATATCTTGGTCTCAACATATGAGTAGGTGGTTCTCTCTCAGAAAATAAGTAGTGGAACTGTAGGTTTGTTCTGATGGCTCTCTCCACGAATGAAGAGTGGGTGGAGGGGTATATTGTCACGCCCAATATGCAACCCTATCCTAAAGGAACTCGAAGGTCCCACCAAGGATAGAAGCGCATAGTGGAGACGCTTTTGGAAGGTGGATATCATTACATTGTACCACTACATAATAGTTGGGGATATATATAAGAGGCATACAATGCCACATGAATACAACAACATCATACATAAGAGCAACAACCGAATACGGATGAAACACAAACAGAAACTCAAACGACATCCACCCTGCTTGCCCAGGCTGCCGACCAGGAACCTATCCCCTGAACGACGAAGCAGAAGAAGAACTCAAAACAAGTAAACATCGCTCTCTCGTCATGAGCATCGCATTACCTGTACCTGCAATTGTTGTTGTAGTAAACTGTGAGCCACGAGGACTCAGCAGTCCCATTACCATGGGTATCAAGACTAGCAAAGCTTAATGGGTATGGAATGGATAAGTGGTGAGGTTGCAGCAGCGACTAAGCATGATATGGTGGCTAACTTACGAATACAAGAATAAGATGAGAAGCTACACAAGCTGATATAGGGCGGAACCCTATGGGATCGATCTTTCACGTTTGGAGAGGATACTATGGGGAACACGAAGAACATGCGGAAGAACACGAGGGGAAAACAAAAGAAACACTCAACTGACACGAATTTGATCACACAAGTGCTAGATCCTCGAGGCACAAAGTAACACGAGATCCAAAGTCAACAAGAGACGATACAAGAGTAACGGTTCTTCTCCGTGAGGAGGTCTTGAATGTCTTCTCCGGATGGAGGCCTTGAATCCGGATGGATCTTCTCCGAAGAGGTGCGGTCCCTCACAAGGAGTAGATCTGGTACGGATGAACAATGCTCTATCTCAAATGAGCTAAAACCAATGCTAACCCTAGAAAGGACGAGGGGAACGTCTATTTATAGTCTAAGCCTTCAAAGGGGTAGGAGAGGGGCGAAACGAGTAGACGGGCCTCGGCCCGGATACGCTGCATGCAGGGCGGTAGTACCGGGCCCTCGGGCGGTAGTACCGCTTGTAGAGCTTCAGCGGTAGTGCCGCTTTGATGGGGCGGTAGTACCGCTCTGGAGCCGTTCGATCACAGGAGTTTGTCGGGTTCAGCGGAGGAAGGGCGGATGTAGGGCGGTACTGCCGCTTGGCTGGGTTCAGCGGCAGCACCGCTTGGCGTGGGCAGTAGTACCGCCCGTTCTAGGCTGGGCAGCTTCTCCTCTTGCTCTCGACGTCCATCTTGTACCGTAGCTTCTTCTAGGTTGGTTCCTTGGTACCTAAGCACACAATGCATCTCTGTTTGAGTTAGTAGCCATGTCTCAAGTGGGTCAAAGGGAAGTTCAACAAGGAGAGAGTTAACCTCGGATTGAATAGCACATAGGAAGTTCAACAAGAGTATTTGTTGCGTGGGAAGTCGATCTTGTAAGCGTTGTTGTTGTAGCGTGCTAGCACCTTGAATGGTCCATCATCTCGGGGTAGAAGTTTGGACTTGTGTTCATTGCGGAAGCGGTCTTTGCGAAGGTGTAGCCACACGAGATCACCAATGTCGAAGATCATGGGTTGCTTGTTGGCGTTGAGCTTGGTCGCTAGTCGTTGTACTTGGCGCTCGATGGTGTGCCTTGTATCTTCGTGCATCTTCTTGAGATAGCTTGCTCGTGCACTCGCGTCGAGGTTCATGCGCTCTTGTAGAGGAAGAGGTAGAATGTCCAATGGGGACAACGGGTTGAAGCCGTAGACGACCTCGAAGGGGGACTTGCCGGTAGTCGAATGTCTTGCACGGTTGTAGGCGTACTCGGCGATGGGTAGACGCTCCTCCCACTCCTTGATGTTCTTCTTGATCAACAGGCGAAGTAGAGTGGAGAGTGTACAGTTCGTCACCTCCGTTTGGACGTTGGTTTGTGGATGCTATGCCGATGAGAACAAGAGCTTGATTCCGATCTTGGCGCATAGCATCTTCCAAAAGTAACTCAAGAACTTGACGTCGCGGTCCGAGACGATTGTCTTTGGTACTCCATGGAGGCGCAAGATTTTCCTACAAAAAAGATTTACAACATGTGAAGCATCGTCTATCTTGTTGCAAGAGATGAAATGTGCCATCTTAGAAAATCGGTCCACAACAACAAACACGGAATCTTTGCCATTTTGAGTTCTACGCAAACCAAGTACAAAATCCATGCTAATGTCTTCCCAAGGTTGATAAGGAATAGGAAGAGGCATGTAAATACCATGGGTGTGGCACCCCGGCTCAGAGAAACCGGAACGCCCCCTATTCCAGCCCAGAGATCGAGGAGAAGTCTATGTAATACGGCACTGCTTGACATAGAACAAATCAGCTCTTATTACAAGAATAAGTACAAAGGTTTGATGTTACAAAGTTTCACATCAGCACGGGGACACTACGCCTGCGATACTACACTTGCTCTATGCTAGCAGCAGAACAACTCGAAGCAGTGGAAATCTTCTAGCAGCGGAACAACGACGAAGGTAGTGAACTCCACTTCGTAGGGACTCTGGCTGGGACACAATCTAGCTCGCACGAACGGAAACCATGACAAGCAATCACGGCATCACCTGCAATCTGGCGTGACACGCCAGGTCAGTACATTGAATGTACTTGCAAGCTCGCAACAACCAAAAGCATCAAGGCAAGACAACAACATAGCATTAAGAAGGTTATTTAAATTAATAGCTACCCTACAGCAGCAACTACTAAGCATGATATGAAGCTACTACAATACTGATAAATCACCATCTCAAATCTCCATAACCATATCTCTCTTGGCTAACCGGCCAACCAATATACCATCTTGATCACCTCGTGATCAAAACCAAATGGTGATCTTTCCGGAAATCACTACCATGACCAACACTTGGTCTCAAACTGTGATCCTTATGTCGATCACTACCATGACCAACACTTGGTCTCAAACTGTGATCCTTACGGCGATCACTACCACGACCAACACTTGGTCTCAAACTGTGATCCTTACGGCGATCACTACCACAACCAACACTTGGTCTCAAACTATCCACATATAAATCACCTATTAGTCATTTCGTCATGTGAGTGTTCATCGAACGGTGTGACCTAGTACGAACCCATGCCCATGACCGAGGACGGGGCTATCGATAGATTAAACACACACTCTGTAGAGGTAGCGCACTTTACCCAAACCACAGAACCCATGGTGTCGCACTCCCATTCGGGTTGACCAACGGCATTGTCACAAAACCGATCTACTGCCATGACACTCTCCCGGCCACTCCGACTCACTCCCCTCTGGGCTAAGTCATGGGTGGCCCCGTGTCTACCAAAGACACAACGACCACCATCATGGCCAAAACATAAACGATCCCACACGGGGACCCGCACGCAAAATCCAACTACGGGCACACAAGGCTTATGTCCGCCTACCTGATCAGGGTAGCGCGTGCCCGTAACCTTCCCTCGTTGGAGGCACTGGCGAGAGGCACGACAATAGCATCACATTAGGGTCGTCCCATACCGGCAAATGTGGTTGCACTGGAAAAGCTCGGTTCGGCGGCACCTGACCAACTTAATGATGAAATTTAACCCCAAAAATATAATTGTACTAACTGATACTCTGATATCAACTATCAGACTATAATCCAAGTCATAGCAATATCCAACAAATAATCCAAGCATAATATCATCATCTCAAAATACTCCAAGGGAAGCACAACACTAGTATCATGATGAATCTGACAACAGTAATACTACTACTCCGATATGCAAGAACAAGCTATCCAACTAAGATCCACATGTAAACATCATCTCCGAAAATAATACTCCAAGCAACAGAACATCAACTAGCATCATGAAAATAATCATACTAACCACTAATAATCCAAAGGCAGCATGACATCCAAAGTAATTCTCCAAAATATAATAACAGATATCATCTTGAAAACAATCATAATGTCAACCACTAATACTCCAATGGCAACATGATACTCATCAACTACAAACATAACTCCTAGTAATCCAAACAATAGCATGGCAACAACAAGATCAAAAATAATACTCCGAGAAAATGCCATGCACAGAGTCATCTAGCTAAAGTAATATTTTAAACGAGTTAAAATGGATTAAACCATGTCACTGCATTGCAATCAGGCAAATGGAGGGTGTGGCTTGCCTGGGGTGGAAGAAATCACCGGAAGAAAGTGCAAGAAGCTCGCGGAAAGAATCGCCGGAAATCGTTCTCTCTCGGAGGGGGCTGATTAAGGGTAGGGCAAAATGATCATTTTCAGAATGTTAACACATGGTGGAAGTGTGAACAACAGAACGGGCTCGACGAAACGAAGAAGTAGGCTTTGGAATCACCTCATTTGGAGTTACGGATAAAAGTTATGAGGTGTTTTACGCGAGGACCTATCTGCAAGAAAAATATTTTCAAGCGAGGGCACAGACGAGAAAAAACCGAAAGCGATTCAGGAACTACGCTTCCACTTATCCACGTCAGCGTCATCGGGTCAGCGGCGAGGGCTAACAGTGAGGCCAGGGGCCCATCGGCCCAGTGGAGGGGCGGCCGTCGTCGTCTTCCTCCTTCTTTGCTCCCGCGTGGGGCGGAAGAAGGCGGGGAGGCCGAGCTACGGCGACGTGGCGGTCGGCTCGAGCCACCTCGGCGGCGGCAACCACCGGCGGTGTGGCCGGATAATTAGGCTCTGATAATCCGCGTTAACAAGGCCACGTCACCTCGGTTACTGTTGCTAATCTCGCGTTAGTTCGAACCGATTCAAATTCAAATCCAAAATCAAGCAAACAATAAAAGTTTTCAAATATTAAAACTAAAATGTACGGAGTGAGCCCAATAATGTTTATGTAATTATGGTGGAGAAACCAACCTCTTTGGAAGTGTTTGATTGTCCCAAAGTAAATAAAATAGTAGCAAAACAATTAATTATATACCTTTTACGATTAATAAAATATTAAACTATTTTATCTAGTTGCCCAAGTTTTTGTGGCATTAGAACATGTAGTAACACTAATTTAGGAAGTAACTTTATATTTTACTAAAACTAAATTATATTGTAAATAATAGAAAACAGTAAAGGTAAAGTAAGTAAAAAGAAAAGAATAAAAGTAAAGCGAATAAAAGAAAGGAGAAATCCCCCTGTTCACTAAGCCATGTACTAACAACATGCAGGCCCAATTTAACCTGGCGGCCTTTTCCTCTACCTCTCGCAGAGGAGAGGCACAACCGTCGTCTTGGCCATCCATGGCGCCCGAGGCCACGTGCTGGTCATCCGCACCCCCCATCGACCTACTAAGGTGTCCCCCAGAAACCCTAGCTCGCCCTCGTTCATTCCCCCCTCGATCCCCATCATCCCCCCTCTCCTCTGGCTTGATTTTGAGCTCACAAGCTCACGCAGTCACCGCTGCCTCACTGTCGTTGACGCATCCACCAGCCTCTTCGGCATACGGGAGAACATCCTGGAGGTTCGCCGTGGTCTATCGCGTCCGTTCAAAGTGCTGAAACGGGGCGGGGAGCTGCGTAGCCGACACAATCTTCGTCTTCTTCGTCCCGTCGTCGCCGTCTCGCCATCACCACCGCCTCTCCGGTCCACCCCGACCCTCCCTATGATTATTTTCAGGATTTTTGAAGGTGTCTAACTATTTTTAATAAAGCCACAAAATTACAAAAAATAGAAAACAAAACAGAAAATATAAAATAGAGCAGAAGGACTTACCTGCACCCACCTACGGCCCGCTACTGTAGCTTCCTGGCAGCCCAGCTGGCGGCCCAGCCCACCAGCACCCCCCTTGTCATCTTCCTCCTCTGCCAGGAGGACAACCAGGTGGGTGGCGAGCGCCGACGCTGCTCTAGCCACCTCCTGCTTCCCCGGCCCCTTCTAGCGACGCCACGGAGACGCCTCAAAGCCCCTGTTCCCTCTCTCTCACTCGCCGTTCTCACTCTCTCGCACGCAACCACCGAGCGCTGTCGTCGCCACCGCCGAGCACAACCGCGGCCATCGCCTCTCCCTCGCCTCTCCGTGCTGTCTTGAGGCTCCACCAAGAGGCCACGGAGCCCCAAGACGAAGCTCGCGCCTGCGGGACGCCCGAAGTGATGCCACCATCGTCGTCTTCGGCCTCGGCCGCCGTGGATCGCCGTCATCGTATTCGCGGCAACAAAAGCTTCCCCGAGCCCATTGAGCTGCTCTGCGAGTCCTCCATGAGCCCCTCTTCTTTTCCCCTCACCTCTCTTTCTCGCGCGTGTCCCGTAGCCTCTGCCCCGCGAGCACCCGAAGCCGCCGTCTGCCATGGCCGGCGAGCTCCATGCCCCCGAGCACCTCCGCCTCGCGTAGTAGCTCCGACGCGCTCCTGCTATCCGTTAGGTGCTGCCTAGCACCTCCGTTCACTTGCCTACGAGCTGCAGCACCGCGCCCGCGCTTAGCCGAGCTTCGGCCGCCGCTGTCGTCCTTGCCGTCGCCGCTGTAGTCCACCCTGGCTCCATCCACGGCCACCAACCGATGCGCCTCGACGTGCTGCATCCGTAGAGCCCAGCCACATGAGCTCCCGTCGCCGGAGATGCCCGGACGAGGAGCGCCGCCGCATCCTGCTTAGCACCGGCGGCTAATCGCCGGTTAGCTTGCGTGGCAGTCATTAGATTAGGGCTAACTAACCCTGTTAGTCTACACACTAGACGCTGACAATGGGACCCACTTGTTAGTTTACTGCTTAACAAAAATAATTAGATTAGTTATTTAAAACAGTAGGCCCACGCATCAGCTTTGACCAAGCTGACGTGGACTTTGACCTGGCCCACATGTTAGCGACTCTAACTAGCCCTGAGTCACTGACCAGTGGACCCCACTGGTCAGGTTTGACCTGGACCAGCCCCGTTGACCTGCTGACGTCACACTGACGTAGTGCTGACGCATTTAATTATTTTCTGGAATTATTCTTATTCAGGAAATTCCAGAAAATAGTGCTAACTTCTAAAATTCATAGAAATTCAACCGTAACTCAGAATGAAATAATTTATATATGAAATATGATCAGAAAAATCCAATCTAGCCATCTGTACTGTTTTCATGCATGTTTAAAGTACTTAACCTTGCTGTTTAGTGCAAAACATGATAAACACTATTTAAATTCATAAGATGAGTTTGGGTTTGAACCATTGGTTCAAAATGACTCAAACCCATCTGGTTTTAGTTGCATTAGCCCAATACACACATTTTGCCATGTCATGATCATGCATCATATTGTGCATTGCATTGATTGTGTTTCCCTCTCCTTTGCCGGTGATTGCCCCCTCTCAGTAGACGACGTTCGACTATGAGTTCGATGACACCGATGAAGAACTATATTATCTTCAGAAGTGCCAGGCAAGCAAAACCCCCTTGTTCATTCCGATACAATCCCACTCTCTCGCTTCTGCTCTCTTTTACTGCATTAGGACAACAACGATTCAACTGTTACATGCTACGGTAGTTGAACCCCTTTCCTCTGCATGACTGTCATTGCCACAGTAAATAGATGAAACCCACTAGCATGAGTAGGAGTTGTTTGAGCCCTGATGTGCCTACTCATTCATGCTTGTTTGTCATGCTGCCTTTGCTTAGAGTTGAGTCAGTCGATTCATCGGAGATGAATCGGAGGTGTGTGAACATGTCCTCTTGTTGAGAGCTAAGTGTGTGAACACGATTTGGTAAAGGTAGCGGTGAGAGGCCATGTAGGAGTACATGGTGGGTTGTCTCATTGCAGCCGTCCTCAAGGACCGAGGTCTGTGTTTGTGATCCATGAACAGCTTCTACCACACAATTGGGTTCGGTAACTCGGCCCCTCTCGACTTATTAATCAACCTGATCTCTGTCCAGGAGTTGCAACTAGTTTCTGGTGTTTGTAGGTAGTGTTAGTAGTCTACGAAGTGGCACCCGGTACAGGTGGGCTTGGGATAGACTAGGCACCGTGGCACGGTGTACCAAGCGTAGATCCACCCACCGAGGTGGGCTTGGGAACCCTGCACACATCGTTTGGGGTCGTGAGCGACACCCCGGCCGGATCTCCTTGCGGATGGAACCCGAATAGGCGATAAACCTGGACTAAAGACTTGTGTGGTTAGTCAGGTCGTGGCCGACTCCTCGCTTGAGCTTCGCTTTAAGGTTGCCGAGATACATGACATGTACATGGCGGTAAGTGGCGAGCGTGTGTGAAGAAGTACACCCTGCGGGGTTAATATGATCTATTGAATAGTCGTGTCATGGTAAAGGACTTACGGGTTGCCTATACAGTTCATAGACAAGTGAAAGTGGATACTCTAAAATCGCAAGATAAGCGTGAGTGCTATGGATGGCGTTCTCGTAGGGAGGCGGAGCGGATCCATAGTGGTGTATCGATATGGTGAATATGTGGACTCGTAGCGCCACCTCAAAAGAGTTACTTGCGATCGTAGTTCGGGATAGCCACCGAGTCAAAGCTGGCTTGCTGCAGTTAAACCCCACCATCCCCTTTGTTGATAATGATGCATATGTAGTTAGCTCTGATGTTAGTCTTGTTGGGTACATTTGTACTCGCGTTTTCCTATTTTACGTTTTTGCAGAGACTTCCGTCTCACTAGTAGTTCTGTGTGGACTTCGACGTTTAGCTTGTTACCTCGGCTACGATCTTGTGCCCTCGGCAGGATCTGGTAGATAGTCAGGCTTCTCAGCCTTTTTCATTTTAGTTATGCTTTTGGACATGTTAAGCTTCCGCTTGTGCTTTGACTTGTATGCTCTGAATGTTGGGTCATGAGACCCATGTTTGTAATATCTTGCTCCTCGGAGCCTATTGAATAAAATACTTGAGTTGTAGAGTCATGTTGTGATGCCATGTTGTATTTGCACATATCGAGCATATTGTGTGTATGTTATTGAAATGCTTGGTATGTGTGGGATCTGACTATATAGTTGTTTATCCTTGGTAGCCTCTCTTACTGGGAAATGTCTCGTAGTGCTTCCAGTGAGCCATGGTAGCTTGCTCTTGCTCCAAACACTTAGGCTGGCGGCATGTGTCCTTCCTCGTTCATGTGTACATCCTTCGAGAAATGTCACGCGATGAATACCGGAGTCTGTTAGCCCACTACAGCCGGTTCACGGAGTCTGCTAGCCAGTGCTACATCCTGGATTCACTCGTTGATGACCGACACGTTCGATGTTGGGTCATGGATGCTGTCCTCGTAAGTTTGTGCCACTTTGGGTTTACGACTAGCCATGTCGGCCGGGCTCCTTATCATATGGATGCTAGCGACACTATCATATCGTGTGCCAAAAGGCATAAGCGGTCCCGAGCAAAGGTAAGGCGACACCCGTGGGGATACCGTGCGTGAGGCCGCAAAGTGATATGAGGTGTTACATGCTAGATCGATGTGGCATTGAGTCGGGGTCCTGACAGCTTTGGTATCAGAGCTTAACTGCCTGTAGGATTACCAAGGCAAACTGGTCGAAGTTGAGTCTAGAAATCCTTTAGTTATATGTAGGGGAATTGATTGTGGGATGGAACGTAAGGCTCTTTTACTCCTTTACCTTATGCCCTTCTGATCTGAGTCATCATATCTTTCCTACGGGGTTAAGGAACTAGGCTTTCTCTTATTTCTATCAGGATCACGTGTTACTAATCAGTAGACTCATAAGATTGTTGGATTTAAGCCTCAGTTCAGTTTCTACCTCCGTATGTTAACTGTTGACCTCGAAACCTTGATATTGTGCTTTTGAGTGGTTATGCCACCATTTTTTGTAGCATGTCTCAAGTTCTTTTTAGCATTTACAGCTGTTATGCTGTCCGAGTCATCCCAGGTTTCTAAATAGTCTGAAGCATTTGCAAAATCCTTTCCTCCCATTTTGATGTCCCTTTGGGCTAGATTAACCACACTAAACGGTGAGTTGAGGTACTCTATTGCCTCAACGTATATGTTGGAGCTATTATTATGACCCTAGATGTCTAGAGTATCACCTAGTAATCTAGCCATGTATTGTGTTCCCAGTGTGATCATTCTGGCCAACATTCTCGAAAGCATCCCGTGATGCAATTTAGCTAGTAGGTATTCTAGTCCTGGGTTTTGAACCCGAGATTAACCCTACTTCATGATTTAGTATTTGCTAGTTCCCTTAAGATGTTAGTAACCTTTGCGATAGCCCTCGAGGTCCGTGGTATATCCTTCTACCAATACCATGAACCAATATGGCAGAAGCTCTTTGAACCAGAAGATCACAATAAAAGTGCTCTTAATGGGTTCTCCCTTCAAGAACTCTGAGTCTTACCTTTCTGCATGGGTTATCCGGAAGAAACCTGTTGAACTTTGTTCGACATGCTAAACCATGCATCCACAACTCAGAAAATCATATGTTCCTTTGGGTTGTCCCTCTTTAGTTATTTTCTGGCCCTCGTCTATCAATCGATAGTCAAGAGTATGTGCGCAATCGTGCTCATTGATGCATACTATGCTTGTGGTCCGTCAAGTCGTTCTATTCCAGAGTGACTAGGAGAAACAAACTCCAGTACCTTATCCATATCCAGGATCGGGTCAAAGTAGTTGTATTCCGCAAATAAAGATGCCAATCTAGCTTTTGTTCTGTTCTACCCTGGAGTATTACCATCTTTATATCAAGAATATCATGGTAATTGCACACCATCCTATGAATTCTTGACGTAGTGATACTTCTCGCCCTCATTATTCATTTCTCGGCTCCCGTGTTGTTGCAACCGGAATGCCGACAAGTGAACCGTGATGTGTGAAATCTATACTCCTAGCAACTCCGTTGCTTGGTAGTTAAAGGACAATAATTTCACTCTTAGCGTGTTGGTTGTTGAACCATCACCCTAAGATTGATCGTGCCACCTAGTCCTTTTTCCCTGGTGCACTCCTTGATCGATGAGTTAGGTTTATTTCAAATCTTCGCTCTATTGATCATATCATCTTGCCCTGAAAAGCAAGATTGTTCTTGAGCTTAGTAACATATCAGTGGTTCGTGATTTCCTGAATATCTTCTCGGAAGTATTACCAGGTTGTCACCTGACCGCTATGTTGAGTTCGTGATCAAGATGGTTTCTTGTAAACCACCCCTTCTCCAAGAATCTTTGTGGGATACCCCTGAGCTAGTTGGTCAAGCTAAACAACAACTTGGAGAGTTGGAAGATAAAAGCTTGTTTGACTTAGTTCATATTAAGGGATATATTGTATGTATGTTGAAGAAAGATGATATCTTCATTGATTGATCCTCGTGGTAAATTGTTGGATCTATTGTCTGACCCCAAACCTTTGATTTGAGTATGGGCTATCATCAAATCAAATCAGAACTAACGATGTTCGTAATGTTGTCTTACTCGTGGTTTTTCCTCGAGCATACACCATTATATCTTTTGGGTCTGACTAATACTATCACCTTGTCACATAGTTATGGAATTCCATCTCCATGGGAATCTGGATGAATTGTTGTTGAGCCCATTGACAACATCCTTATCTCCTCCATGATTTTGTTGAACATTAAGCTAGTGTTGGAAACTTCTATAAGCATTATCTTCATGTCCCGTTCATGAAGTCTATGATTGGATGAAGGAAGTGACTTCCTCTAATACATGTGCATTTGATGCAAGTTGCCGCCGTGAATTCGAGAAAGTCAATGTGGCCTCCTCTGGAAACATCCCAAGTCATTCATGCATGTGCGAAGTATACATTGGATTGTGAGATTAGCTACCTTCATTCTATATGTGTTCTTAGCATGCCAAGTCACTGATTGACTTGCTCAAGGATAAGAAGTTCATCGATAAGTGCACAAGACACCGATATCCTCGATGATGGTTCCCAACCTAAACCCGGTAGTGTTTTATTATAAGACTACCATGTGGTCATGTTTGTCTGTGACAGCATGTTCACATGTGTGTAGCAGAACCAGCTCATGTTTTGGAGCTTGCTATCGTAGTTCATTTCCCGAGAATCTCGCAACGTCATCTCATCGATTTGTGTTGCAAACTTTCATTTTCTTTGTAGACTCGATGAGTGCGGATTGTTCGACACCAACCAGATCTGAATCTCGGTGAGATATGATGGTTGGAGAATTTTCAAGAACTATAATATTGGTCTCTCAGAACGGTAAAGAGGATGTCGTGGCCAACACGTCCCACCGGAAGACCTATTACTGTAGTATCTTGATTGAGGAAGTTGACCACCTCCCCATAAGGATTTCATAGGATACTATTTCCGTAGTTATTCCTTATGGATTCTTGTGCTCCCGAAGTCCGACCTTTACTTGATGTTCTACGTATCAAACCATTTTAATAAATGGGTTGCACTAGCACATCAAGGAGAACGATAAAAGCGAGTGCTAAATGTCTCTCGGTTGATCATTGATTTAGTCCCTTGGCCTCGCTAAGGTGAAATCCGAGAAGGTGTTATCTTCCTTTGCATCGCATTATCCATCTTTGTTCATCATGGTAGTGCGTGGTGTTGCGGGATCCTTGACACGGATATTGGTAAAACCTTGATGAATATGGAAATGCTCAAGTTCTTGAGAGCCCGCACAAGCGCTAGGTGTTATCATCGGCACTAACTGGGATTGCTCCTAGTTTCTTCGGTTATGCTAAAACTTTTCAAACAGTGGACTCACTATCTACTGTTGAGCTTTTTCCCAGTTACTAAAATCATCCTTTGTGTTGATTTCAACAAGGTAATCCACATCATCCATTCTAATCCGGGTATGCCATTCTACCGAGCCCCTCCAAACGATCACTCGAGATTTGCCCTAGGCTGGTATAGAGAGTCTCAATGATCTCTATATCAAAGGTAATTCTTTTTTCCACTTAAGGTAATAATCTACGAATCACCCTCCTCCAGGATGTCCCGCTGTGGCATCATGGCAACTCAACTCCTCGCTACGTTGACAACTCTTCACCACCCTTTTAAGCGTGGAATTGTTGTCTACCTAGTGAACCCTCGTCATTTGTTCCACTCCATCCCTCTAGATGTGTGTTTCGTGTCTCAGCTCGAGTGATGTTGCTATGTCTCATTCCATGAGTTGATCCTAAGTTATTCGATCTTCGAGAAGATCGATCCTTCTAGAGTCTCCTTCTCCTCTCATTGTCATGTTGGCTGGAGTTCTCAGAGCAAGACGACAAGACAAAGACGGTGATTGAATCAACGTTCATTTGAAGTGCAACCTGGATCGTGAAGATTGCGTTAGTTGCGTTTCCCCTTCATCTTACCCTACGCCTGAATCTCGGGACGAGATTCTTGTTTAGTATGGGTGAGTTGTCACATCCCTAGCTTCTGGCATTGCACTAGGCTAACTTCATGTGTGCATCATGTTTAAACTTTGAAAGAAACTTGAAATGGGGGTGTCCAAACCCTAGTACCAGATGGAATTCAAATAGGTTCAACCTAAAAATATTTTTAGTGAATCCAAATGGCTTTCAAAAATGTTCATCATTTCTGGAAAATGCTAGAAACCATAACCAGAGGTGTTGCACATTTTTCCATGAGATATTTGGTCACTGAATTAAATCATATGTACTTTGCATTTGGGCATTTAAATGCTAGTAAATATTTTAAATGCTCAAATAATTCTAGAAATAAGTGTGGGCTGTTGGAATTAATCTAAACAGAGCCTATGATTATTTTCAGGATTTTTGAAGGTGTCTAACTATTTTTAATAAAGCCACAAAATTATAGAAAATAGAAAACAAAACAGAAAATATAAAATAGAGCAGAAGGACTTACCTGCACCCACCTGTGGCCCGCTACTGTAGCTTGCTGGCAGCCCAGCTGGCGGCCCAGCCCACCAGCGCCCCCCTTGTCATCTTTCTCCTCTGCCAGGAGGACAACTAGGTGCGTGGCGAGCGTCGACGCTGCTCTAGCCACCTCCTGCTTCCCCGGCCCCTTCTAGCGACGCCACGGAGACGCCTCGAAGCCCCTGCTCCCTCTCTCTCACTCGCCGTTCTCACTCGCCTCCTCTGGCTCTCTCGCACGCAACCACCGAGCGCTGTCGTTGTCGTCGCCGAGCACAACCGCGGCCATCGCCTCTCCCACGCCTCTCTGTGCTGTCCAGAGGCTCCACCAAGACGCCACGGAGCCCCAAGACGAAGCTCGCGCCTGTGGGACGCCCGAAGCGACGCCACCATCATCGTCTTCGGCCTCGGCCGCCGTGGATCGCCGTTATCGTATTCGCGGCAACCAAAGCTTCCCCGAGCCCATTGAGCTGCTCTGCGAGTCCTCCGTGAGCCCCTCTTCTCTTCCCCTCACCTCTCTTTCTCGCGCGTGTCCCGTAGCCTCTGCCCCGCGAGCACCCGAAGCCACCGTCCGCCATGGCCGGCGAGCTCCGTGCCCCCGAGCACCTCCGCCTCGCGTAGTAGCTCCGACGCGCTCCTGCTATCCGTTAGGTGCTGCCTAGCACCTCCGTTCACTGGCCTACGAGCTGCAGCACCGCGCCCTCGCTTAGCCGAGCTCCGGCCGCCGTTGTCGTCCTTGCCGTCGCCGCTGTAGTCCACCCCGGCACCATCCACGGCTTCCAACCGATGCGCCTCGGCGCGCTGCATCCGTAGAGCCCAGCCGCGTGAGCTCCCGTCGCCGGAGATGGCCGGACGAGGAGCGCCGCCGCATCCTGCTTAGCACCGGCGGCTAATCGCCGGTTAGCTCGCGTGGTAGTTATTAGATTAGGGCTAACTAACCCTGTTAGTCTAAACACTAGATGCTGACAGTGGGACCCACTTGTTAGTTTACTGCTTAACAAAAATATTTAGATTAGTTATTTAAAACAGTAGGCCCACGCGTCAGCTTTGACCAAGCTGACGTGGACTTTGACCTGGCCCACATGTTAGCGACTCTAACTATACGAGTCAGCGACGGTGGACCCCCTGGTCAGGTTTGACTGGACCAGCCCGTTGACCTCTTTGAAGTCACGGTGGCGTAGTCTTGACGTTAGATTAATTATTTTCTGGAATTATTCTTATTCAGGAAATTCCAGAAAATAGTGCTAACTTCTAAAATTCATAGAAATTCAACTGTAACTCACAATGAAATAATTTATATATGAAAAATGATCAGAAAAATCCAATGTATCCATCTGTACTGTTTTCATGCATGTATAAACAACATAACATTGCTGTTTAGTGCAAAACATGATAAACACTATTTAAATTCATAAGATGAGTTTGGGGTTGAACCATTGGTCCAAAATGACTCAAACCCATCTAGTTTTAGTTGCATTAGCCCAATACACACATTTTGCCATGTCATGATCATGCATCATATTGTGCATTGCATTGATTGTGTTTCCCTCTCGTTTGCCGGTGATTGCCCCCTCTCGGTAGACGACGTTCGACGATGAGTTCGATGACACCGATGAAGAACTATATTATCTTCAGAAGTGCCAGGCAAGCAAAACCCCCTTGTTCATTCCGATACAATCCCACTCTCTCGCTTCTACTCTCTTTTACTGCATTAGGACAACAACGATTCAACTGTTACATGTTGCGGTAGTTGAACCCCTTTCCTCTGCATGACCTGTCATTGCCACAGTAAATAGATGAAACCCACTAGCATGAGTAGGAGTTGTTTGAGCCCTAATGTGCCTACTCATTCATGCTTGTTTGTCATGCCACTCTTGCTTAGAGTTGAGTCAGTCCGATTCATCGGAGATGAATCGGAGGTGTGTGAACATGTCCTACTGTTGAGAGCTAAGTGTGTGAACACGATTTGGTAAAGGTAGCGGTGAGAGGCCATGTAGGAGTACATGGTGGGTTGTCTCATTGCAGCCGTCCTCAGGAACTGAGTTTTGTGTTTGTGATCCATGAACAGCTACTACCACACATTGGGTTCGGTAACTTTCGGCCCCTCTCGACTTATTAATCAACGATCTCTGTCCGGGAGTTGCAACTAGTTTACGGTGTTTGTAGGTAGTGTTAGTAGTCTACCAAGTGGCACCGATGCAGGTGGGCTTGGGATAGACTAGGCACCATGCACGGTGTACCAAGCGTAGATCCACCCGTCGAGGTGGGCTTGGGAACCCTCACACATCGTTTGGGGTCGTGGCGACACCCGGCGGATCTCCTTGCGGATGGAACCTGAATAGGCGATAAACTGGACTAAAGACTTGTGTGGTTAGTCGGTCGTGGCCGACTCCTCGCCAAAGCTTCCGCTTTAAGGTTGCGAGATACATAGCGTGTACATGGCGGTAAGTGGCGAGGCGTGTGTGAAAAGTACACCCTGCGGGGTTAATATGATCTATTGAATAGCCGTGTCCGCGTAAAGGACTTCTGGGTTGCCTATACGGTTCATAGACAAGTGAAAGTGGATACTCTAAAATCGCAAGATAAGCGTGAGTGCTATGGATGGCGTTCTCGTAGGGAGATGGGGGCGGATCCATAGTGGTGTATTGATATGGTGAATATGTGGACTCGTGCGCCACCTCAAAAGAGTTACTTGCGATCGTAGTTCGGGATAGCCACCGAGTCAAAGCTGGCTTGCTGCAGTTAAACCCCACCATCCCTTTGTTGATAATGATGCATATGTAGTTAGCTCGATGTAAGTCTTCTTTGGGTACATTTGTACTCACGTTGCCTATTTTACCTTTTTGCGAGACTTCCGTCTCACTAGTAGTTCAGCGTGGACTTGACGTTTAGCTTGTTACCTCAGCTACGATCTTGTGCCCTCGGCGAGATCTGGTAGATAGTCGGGCTTCTCGGCCTTTTTCATTTTTAGTTATGCATTCTCGGACATGTTAAGCTTCGCTTGTGCTTTGACTTGTATGCTTTGAATGTTGGGTCATGAGACCCATGTTTGTAATATCTTGCTCCTCGGGCCTATTGAATAAAATACTTGAGTTGTAGAGTCATGTTGTGATGCCATGTTGTATTTGCACATATCGAGCATATTGTGTGTATGTTATTGAAATGCTTGGTATGTGTGGGATCTGACTATCTAGTTGTTTATCCTTGGTAGCCTCTCTTACCGGGAAATGTCTCCTAGTGCTTCCACTGAGCCATGGTAGCTTGCTACTGCTCCGGAACACTTAGGCTGGCCGGCATGTGTCCTTCTTTGTTCCTGTGTCTGTCCCTTCGGGGAAATGTCACATGATGAATCTGGAGTCTGTTAGCCGCTTCTGCCCGGTTCACCGGTCTTGCTAGCCAGTGCTACTGCTGGATTCACTCGTTGATGACCGACACGTTCGATCTTTGGGTCATGGATGCTGTCCACGTAAGTTTGTGCCACTTTGGGTTTATGACTAGCCATGTCACTCGGGCTCCTTATCATATGGATGCTAGCGACACTATCATATCGTGTGCCAAAAGGCTAAACGGTCTCGGGCAAAGGTAAGGCGACGGCCGTGGGGATACCGTCGTGAGGCCGCAAAGTGATATCGGTGTTACATGCTAGATCGATGTGGCATTGAGTCGTGGTCGACCTTGTTTTTTGCGGTGACCATGGCATTGTGTGTGTGGCCGTGAGGTGTGCGTGTGTGTGTGCGTGAGGGTGTGTTCTGTGTGTGTAGTCGACCTGATTAGTAGTACTAGTTTAGGGACTAATTTAGTTAGTTAGTCTAATTAGTAGTACTAGTTGATTAGTCCAATAATAAATGACATGTGGACCCACTGTTAGTTTAAAAAACGAATTTTAAGAAAAGGTTAAGTCAATGACATGTGGCCCCTACACTATTCATTTGTTGACTTGTCAATATTTGACTGGGTCAACCAAACCCCACTGGCCCCACTGTCATACACTACGGCTAGAATAGCACTAGGTGACAAAAGTATTTTGCTGTTTTATTTTCGAATTAAAAGAATTCTGTAAATTCAAGAAATTAGTGAGAACTTTGAAAATTAATATAAAATAAACCGTACCTCGAATGAAAATACTTTGTACATGAAAGTTGCTCAGAACGACGAGACAAATCCGGATACGCAGTCTGTTTGTCCGCCACGCGTCCCTAGCATAGCGAACACGCAACTTCCCCCCTCCGGTTCATCTGTCCGACAATGCGAAGCGTCGGGGATACTTACCCGGATGTTTCCCCCCTTCGTCGGTATCACCTACTACCGTGTTAGGGCACACCTAGCACCGCGTATTGCCATCTTACACTTTGTGATGCTTTGATTGCTCTGTTATTTATTGTGTTCCCCTTCTGTTACTTCTTTTTGGTAGACCCCAAGACTGCCGGCGACCCCAGTTCGACTATGGAGTTGATGACCCCTACTTGCCAGAGCAACCAGGCAAGCCCCCCTTTGATCACCAGATATCGCCTATTCTTCTCTCTACTGCTTGCATTAGAGTAGTGTAGCATATTCTTGTTCGATTACTCCTATTACATTGCATAGCTTTGTCATTGTTGCTATATTCATTGATACCTTACCCGCAATCCTAAATGCCTAGTATAGGATGCTAGTTTATCATCATTGGCCCTACATTTTTGTCAGTCTGCCTTGCCATACTATAGGGCCGTGATCACTCGGGAGGTGATCACGGGTATATACAATACATACCTACATACTATACAGATGGTGACGAAAGTCGGGTTGGCTCGTTGAGTACCCATAAGTGATTACGATGTGAAATTTGAAAGGACGGTGGCTCCATCCGGTAGAGGTGGGCACAGGTTCCCGACGGCCCCGATTGTTACTATGTGGCGGAGCGACAGGGAAGGTTGAGACCACCTAGGAGAGAAGTGGGCCTGGCCCTGGTCAGCGTCCACGGTTACTTCAAAATAACACGCTTAACGAGATCTTGGTATATGATCTGAGTCTGGCCATTGGCCTATACGCACTAACCAACTACGCAGGAAAGATATGGGCACTCGACGTCGTGGTATTAGCCGACGCCTTCGTGACGTCAGTGACTGAGCGGCGCGCGCCGGATTGGAACGTAAGCCTGCTCTTGTATTAAGGGGGCTAGTTCTGCTTCCAGCGCCCTCGCAACGTGCAGGTGTGCAAGGGCGATGGGCCTAGACCCCTACGCCATAGGATTTAGACCGGCGTGCTGACCTCTCTGTTATGCCTAGGTAGGGCTATGACGTGTTGATCTTCCGAGGCCGGGCATGACCGAGGAAAGTGTGTCCGGCCAAATGGGATCGAGCGTGTTGGGTTATGTGGTGCACCCCTGCAGGGAAGTTTATATATTCGAATAGCCGTGATCTTCGGTAACATGACGACTTGGAGTTGTACCTTGACCTTATGACAACTAGAACCAGATACTTAATGAAACACACCCTTCCAAGTGCCAGATACAACCCGGTGATCGCTTTTCCATAGGGTGACGAGGGAAGGATCACCGGGTAGGATTATGCTATGCGATGCTACTTGGAGGACTTCAATCTACTCTCTTCTACATGCTGCAAGAAGGAGGCTGCTAGAAGCGTAGTCTTAGATAGGACAAGCTATCCCCCTCTTATTCTGGCATTCTGCAGTTCAGTCCACCGACATTGCCTCTTTACACATATACTCATGCATATGTAGTGTAGATCCTTGCTTGCGAGTACTTTGGATGAGTACTCACTGTTGCTTTGCTCCCTCTTTTCCACCGTTTTCCTCTTCTTCTCGGATGCCGCAACCAGATGTTGGAGCCCAAGAGCCAGACGCCACCGTCGACGACGACTACTACACTGGAGGAGCCTACTACTACGTGCATCACGGCGGCGACCGAGGAGTAGTTTAGGAGGATCGAGCGGGGAGGCTGCGCCTCTTCGTCTGATATCGGTTTGTGCTAGCCATATTATGGCAACTTGTTTAACTTACGTCTGTACTCAGATATTGTTGCTTCCACTGTCTCGTCTATGATCGAGCACTTGTATTCAAGCCCTCGAGGCCCCTAGCTTGTATTATGATGCTTGTATGACTTATTTTATTTTTAGAGTTGTGTTGTGATATCTTCCCATGAGTCCCTGATCTTGATCGTACAAGTTTGCGTGTATGGTTAGTGTACGATTGAATCGGGGGCGTCACAAGTTGGTATCAGAGACGACTGCATGTAGGAATCCCCCTTCTACACTCCTTGGCCGAAGTTGAGTCTAGTTAATGAAAACTATTTACTAACATGGTTGTGCGGCCCATGGGCCCACGTCGCCATTGGGTGGTATTAGAATCTTTTATTCCTTATCTACACTCTGGGACTCTGTCATCTCTTCTATTCGGGTTAAATGATTTCTGCTAACTCTAACACTAGGTTCTCGTAACTACTTTCTCCCGGAGAACCCCTCACTCCAGATGATTGCTTGGTGCACCGAAGGATTCCAAAGATACCCTCTGATGTTCTCTCGAGACTTTGTGCCTGTTGCTTTTGCAATTCCCTACCACCGAAATATCCCTATGGATAATACATACATATGTCGTTCTTACTTCTATCTCCAGTTGATCTTGCTCTCTATTGATATGAGAATATATTATGTCTACTGCTTTGCAGTTCTTTGCCACCTGAATACCCCTACGGATAATTTCTCGCACTTATCGAGTATCCGTTCTTTCCAAGTTGATTCATGTATTTCACAACTGTCTTCGAAATACCATTCGATCTTCCGAAAATCCTGAGCAACCTATTGCTCTTGAAATTCTTGCTTGCTTGCATTATGGTTAATCCCATAAGTCTCGTAATCTTATTGGCATCCTTTGTCATTATCATTTTGAGTCTGTTGATTCAATATGTTGCAAATGCTCGCAATCCTCAGTCAGATCCTAGAATTCATCCTTCTGACTCAGACGTCATTTGGATATGAGCTGGTTCTTGACCAATCAATGCCTTGATCGGTTGTGCTTCTAAGTCTATTGAACTTAATCATTTTCGATCAGAACGTTTGCTTTTGATCCCTTGATTTGGAAATCATAAATTCCTTTGCAATTAAGCTTTGAATTAGTCAGTTGTTTCTATACCCCAATGCCTTTGCATTGTTTCTTCTTCTGATTGTGTGCCAATGCTCACATCAGCTCCGTTGTGGACTGTCAGATCCTTTGTTGAATTATCAATCTGACAGTGTCCTTTGTATACAAAAACCTCGAGAAGTTCTTTCCCTGAAACATAATGCCATTGGTAAATTCTATTCTCTGATACGGCCAACGACGCTCTGCTTTCGAGCTTGAGTTATTTACTTCTGAACTTTGTAGTATATGTTCCTAAGATACCCGATGGGTTGGACCAATGCCTTCCCTAATCTGTGCAAACTCGAGAGTTTTCACGAGTCATATTCTTCCGGTGTTCTACCAGATAAAATTCCAACACTACGGTTTTATCAAAGCGAGAGGTGAATGAAATGTTATGCATTAAAGAAGTGGGAGTCGACCTTGAACTTTGTGTTCATGCCCATGAAAATGATGTAGACCGTCTTGGAAGCTTCTTGCAAAATGATTAACCATCTGTATGATTCTGTCGGTATTCCTGAATTGATTCCTTACAGTTATGGTTCCGACCATGCTGTCCTGATCTGATATATCTGATGGGAATTCATTCTAGTGCCTCGTCTATTTTTGGCAAGGTTAAAGTATCTCATTATCACGGTCGATGACCGGTTATACTTCTATCATGTTCTACCTTCGAGTATTACCCCCTGGTATCTCGAAGATGTCTGGCCATTGCACCACATCTTACTAACTTTGTTGAAGTAATGTCTTTCCTTGTCGTAATCACTCTACGGGTTCTGGATTGTTGTCAACCGAGGACACCGACTAGTGAAATTATTCCGCACTACAAACCAAATATCCCTAGTATTTTTACTAGGAAATTCTGAACTCACTCTAGTCATTCCTAGATTATCGGCTGCATCCTAGTCTTGCTATCTTGACCGTGCTACCTCATCCTTCTCTGGTGCACGAATTCTTCAGTGTGTGAGCATGACTTACGTCGAGCTTTCAACATCATGTTGCTTGTCTTGAAAGGCAACTTTGGTTCCGAGCTTGCATCTTATAGATTGATCCTATAACTTGCCACTTCGTCATTTCCTTGCTTGTTGCCGTTGTTGTTTGATTGCATCCTCTAGAAACCTCCTGGCAAATGTGTCAGATCACTTTCAACACTTTGACTTCTTCCGAGATGTCAACTGTGTTCATGATGAGAAATACCTCCTTGCCCTCGATGATTTTTATTATCATCGACAACACCCTTGACTTCCTTTCATCGTGAACTTGTCCACATTATGAATACAACTTGCTCTCCAGCTAGTGTTGTGTTCTGCCTTGAAGTATTACTATTTTTTATGTCGAGAATGTTGTGGGGGAATTGCTCCACCTCTTAGAAATTTCTCGGTATGATGATACTTCTCGCCATCTCCGTTCATATCTTGGTCCCGTGTTGTTTCTAACCGGATTACCAACCATTTAACTATGAGGTGTGAATTCAAAACTTCTAGTAACCCTATTGTGTTGAAATTAATGGTCGACATTTCATTCTTAGATGATTGGTTATCGAATCACCATTCTAACATCGGTCATGCTACATAAGCCCATATTTCGGGGTGCACCTTTCAACTGATGTTTAATTGGGTATGTTTTCCTCGAGCATATCTCATTATATCATTTGATCTGACAAATGTTATCTCCTTGTTCACATAATTGTGGAAATCCATCCTTTGAAATTCTCAATGAATTGTTGTTGTGTCCATCAGCCACCTCTTCATCCTCTCCTTGGTTTACTGATGAACTCTTGTTTCGGAACTCGCTTCCATAGTTGATTTGCCGAGAATCTTACAATGTCATCCCATCAATTTGTGTTGCACCTTTTCTTCTCAGATATCCTGAGTCTGAGGTATCCTGACACCAATCAGATCTGAATCTCAGTCAGATATGATGGTTGGAACATATTTCCAAGAGTTATAACATTGGTCTTTATAAGACTCGGTAAGGTGATGCTATGCTTAACACACCTGTCCGGGGGACCTATTGTTATAGTTTCCTTTTTAGCAAGGTCATCCATTCTTCCATGAGGAAATTGTAAGACTTATTCTATAAGTTGATCCTGATGTATCCTTTGTGTGTCCAAAGTCCGACCTGTGCTTAAAGACCATGTCAATGCTATCTCGAAGCATGTCTCTGGTACTCTGATCATCGATAAGAACATTTGAAGCACCATGCTAAATTTCCTTTATCAATTTTTCAAACACCATTGTTTCGGTGATGTCAGAAACTTCCTCTCCCCTAACCTAAATGGTTTTCTACATTATATCCTGTCGTGGATATCATGCTCTACTTGTCCTTGGGAAGGATATACCCTTGAATTATGTGTTTAAACACAATTTTCTTTCCATTGTTCTGATTAAATTTGATAAACACTTTTCCCTTTCCATTGGTTTGTTTAAACCCTTTCTATGATCTATATGATATAAGCAGTAATAATTCCCTGCTTGTGCAAACACCTCGATGTACAACTCTGTCAGTAAGACCCTGTTACTATTGTTGATGACATTCCGTTAACCACCGATGGACGAGATCTTTGCCTATTGGTCCACCTCATTTCAACGAGCAGGAAATGGTTCTCTTTGTCCCTCGCCCTTGGTACCGATGTTGTTGCTAACATATAACTGACAGGCTACCCTCTGACATGCCTTACTTGCATGATCGTGCAAGACATCACCGCCTTCCTACTTTTAACCCACATGGTGGGCCCATAACCCATAGTTCCGCAGGATTGAAACCTGACTCTCTTATACACCCCCTGTTCTTAAGGTTGTTCCTCGCACTCGGCCTCGTATGTGATTCACGAGCCACCTTCCGAGAGATCATCAATTCTGGTATCAGACACAATACTTATACCTATTGCTTTGAACCCCTTCCACGCCCTGTTTCAGGCATCAAACCATTGCCTGCTCGCTCGAAACTTCACATGATACCTCCTTACTTTGCTCTTGATATTTTCTTAAGTTTAAACTCGAGAGTTACTTCTGCCATGTTCCTCGATGTTATCGACCAGATAGTCGACCTTGCAGAGGTCCGTTCTCCCGGAATGCCCACCCCTTATTCTTTCCGTAAGTACGATGAAGATCCCGAAGAAAGGATGTGTACTACATCATGATGACCTGAAGCAGAGATATGAATACATCAACATAATGGATCGACCACTTCGAGAAGAGCAACCAAGATTCAGAACGCTCGTTAGAATTTCGTAACCAAATCCCTTCCCCCTCACTTCCCCTCTTAAATCTCGGGACGAGATTTCTTGTAGTGGAGGAGATTTGTGACGCCCGGATAATTAGGCTACAGTAATCCCGCGTTAACGAGGCCACGTCACCTCGGTTGCTATTGCTAATCTCGCGTTAGTTCGAAACCGATTCAAATTCAAATCCAAAATCAAGCAAACAATAAAAGTTTTCAAATATTAAAACTAAAATGTACGGAGTGAGCCAAATAATGTTTATGTAATTATGGTGGAGAAACCAACCTCTTTGGAAGTGTTTGATTGTCCCAAAGTAAATAAAACAATAGCAAAACAATTAATTATATGCTTTTTATGATTAATAAAATATTAAACTATTTTATCTAGTTGCCCAAGTTTTTGTGGCATTAGAATATGTAGTAACACTAATTTAGGAACTAACTTTATATTTTCCTAAAACTAAATTATATTGGAAATAATAGAAAACAGTAAAGGTAAAGTAAGTTAAAAAGAAAAGAATAAAAGCGAAGCGAGAATAAAAGAAAGGAGAAATCGCATTCACTAAGCCCAAGATTAACATCGCACCTGGCCCAGCCCAACTGGCTGGCCTTTTCCTCTACCTCTCTCAGAGGAGAGGCACAACCGTGCGTGCCAGCCATCCATGACGCCAGGGCCACGTGCTGGTCATCCGCACCCCCCATCGGCTTACTAAGGTGTCCCCCAGAAACCCTAGCTCACGCTCGTTCATTCCCCCCTCGATCCCCATCACCCCCCCTCTCCTCTGGCTTGATTTTGAGCTCGCAAGCTCACGCAGTCACCGCTGCCTCACTGTCGTTGACGCGTCCACTAGCCTCTCCGGCGTACGGGAGCACATCCTTGGAGGTTCGCCGCGCTCTACCGCGTCCGTTCAGAGTGCTGGAACGGGGCGGGGAGCTGCGTAGCCGACGCAATCTTCGTCTTCTTCGTCCGGTCGTCGCCGTCTCGCCATCACCACCGCCTCTCCGGTCCACCCCGACCCTCCCTGAGTGCGCCAATGGTCTCGCGGTGAGCAAATCCTCCGGATCCCTCATTCACCCGCCTCGATTTTGTCGTCATTTGCCGTCCCCGAGCACATCTGGGTCGCGTGTACGCGTACCTGTGTGCGTGCATGAGCTGCTGCTGCGTACTGCTGCCAGCGCTCGCCCGTCCCTGGCCTCGCCTCTGCCTGCAGCTGCTCGCCGGCCATCACCTAGTGCCCCCCCTGCAGCCGCTGTCACGCTGCTGCTTCCGGCCGCCGCTGCAGCTGCTCTGTTTTAGCTGCTATTGCTACAAGCTACTGTCGCTGCCTTGTTCTTCTACTTGCAGTTGAGCTGCTATGCTTGCCACTGCCTGCGCTCCTGCTTGTTGCGGCCTACTGCGTTGTTGCTTGCCTTGCGCCCATGGCTACTACTGCCGCCGGCTGCTGCTGTTGCAGCTGACCATGGCATTGTGTGTGTGGCCGTGAGGTGTGCGTGTGTGTGTGCGTGAGGGTGTGTTCTGTGTGTGTAGTCGGCCTGATTAGTAGTACTAGTTTAGGGACTAATTTAGTTAGTTAGTCTAATTAGTAGTACTAGTTGATTAGTCCAATAATAAATGACATGTGGACCCACTGTTAGTTTAAAGAAAAACAAATTTTAAGAAAAGGTTAAGTTAATGACATGTGGCCCCTACACTGTTCATTTGTTGACTTGTCAATATTTGACTGGGTCAACCAAACCCCACTGGCCCCACTATCATACACTACGGCTAGAATAGCACTAGGTGACAAAAGTATTTTGCTGTTTTATTTCCGAATTAAAAGAATTCTGTAAATTCAAGAAATCAGTGGGAACTTTAAAAATTAATATAAAATAAACCGTACCCCGAATGAAAATACTTTGTACATGAAAGTTGCTCAGAACAACGAGACGAATCCGGATCTGTGATCGTTAAATCACGCGCGTCCTAGCATAGCGAACACGCAACTTCCCTCTCCGGTTCATCTGTCCGAAAACGAGAAACGTCGGGGATACTTTCCCGGATGTTTCCCCCCTTCGTCGGTATCACCTACTACCGCGTTAGGGCACACCTAGCACCGCGTATTGCCATGTTACATTTTGTGATGCTTTGACTGCTCTATTATTTATTGTGTTCCCCTTCCGTTACTTCTTTCCGGTAGACCTCGAGACTGCCGACGACCCCAGTTTGACTATGAAGTTGACGACCCCTACTTGCCAGAGCAACTAGGCAAGCCCCCCTTTGATCACCAGATATCACCTATTCTTCTCTCTACTGCTTGCATTAGAGTAGTGTAACATATTCTTGTTAGGTTATTCCTATTACATTGCATACCTTTGTCATTGTTGCTACATTCATTGATACCTTACCCGCAATCCTAAATGCCTAGTATAGGATGCTAGTTTATCATCATCGGCCCTACATTCTTGTCAGTCTGCCTTGCCATACGATCGGGCCGTGATCACTCGGGAGGTGATCACGGGTATATACAATACATACCTAAATACTATACAGATGGTGACGAAAGTCGGGTTGGCTCATTGAGTACCCATAAGTGATTCGATGTGAAATTTGAAAGGAAAGGTGGCTCCATCCGGTAGGCGGGCTGGGTTCCGACGGCCCCCGATTACTATGTGGCGGAGGCGACAGGCGAGTTGAGACCACCTAGGAGAGAGGTGGGCTGGCCTCGGTCGGCGTCACGGTTACTTCAAAATAACACGCTTAACGAGATCTTGGTATATGATCCGAGTCGGCCACTAGCCTATACACACTAACCAACTACGCGGGAAAGATATGGGCACTCGGCGTCGTGGTATCATTTGAAGCCTTCGGACGCCAACGATCGGCGGGCAGCGTCGGATTGGAGCGTAAGCTGCTCTTGTATTAAGGGGCTAGTTACGCTTCCGACCGCCCTCATAGCGTCTTGGTGTGCAATGGGCGATGGGCCTGAACCCTGCGCCATAGGATTTAGACGGCGTCTTGACTCTCTGTTGTGGCTAGGTAGGGCTGCGACGTGTTGATCTTCCGAGGCCGGGCATGACCCAGGAAAGTGTGTCCGGCCAAATGGGATCGAGCGTGTTGGGTTATGTGGTGCACCCCTGCAGGGAAGTTTATCTATTCGAATAGCCATGATCTTCGGTAACAGGATGACTTGTAGTTGTAACTTGACCTTATGACAACTAGAATCAGATACTTAATAAAACACACCCTTCCAAGTGCCAGATACAACCCGGTGATCGTTTTTCCACAGGGCGACGAGGGGAGGATCGCCGGGTAGGATTATGCTATGCGATGCTACTTGAAGGACTTCAGTCTACTCTCTTCTACATCTTTGCAAGACCGAGGTTTGCGAGCGTAGTCTTCGATAGGACTAGCTATCCCCCTCTTATTCTGGCATTCTGCAGTTCAGTCCACCTATATTGCCTCTTTACACATATACTGATGCATATGTAGTGTAGATCCTTGCTTGCGAGTACTTTGGATGAGTACTCACGGTTGCTTTGCTCCCTCTTTTCCCCCGTTTTCCTCTTCTTCTCGGATGCATAACGGATGTTGGAGCCCAAGAGCCATACGCCACCGTCGGCGGCGACTACTACTGGAGGAGCCTACTACTACGTGCGGGCGGCGGCGGCGACCGGGAGTAGTTTAGGAGGATCCGTGCGGGAGGCTGCGCCTCTTCGTCTGTATCGGTTTGTGCTAGGCATCTTATGTCAACTTGTTTAACTTACGTCTGTACTCAGATATTGTTGCTTCCGCTGACTCTCTATGATCGAGCACTTGTATTCAAGCCCTCGAGGCCCCTGGGTTGTATAATGATGCTCGTATGATTTATTTTATTTTTAGAGTTGTGTTGTGATATCTTCCCGTGAGTCCCTGATCTTGATCGTACATGTTTGCGTGTATGATTAGTGTACGATTGAATCGGGCGTCCAGGTAGTGTGACTGGCCTCGGCATCCATCCGGAGGCTAGCAGACGTTAGGGAGGTCCGAGTCGCATGGCCTTGATGTGAGGAGGAGACAGGCGGACGGGCGGCGATGGCGCAGTGATTCAGCGGGCTCCGGCTGATCTAAGGACACCGGCGGGACAGAGAACCACGCCGTGTCGGTGAGAGGAAGAACCGCCGGGAGGAGCGAGCGGAGGGAGGCAGCGATGGAAGACTACAGAGAGCTTGGCGGCGGGGCTCTCGGTGATGCGGCTACTCCGACATGGGGCAAGGGTGGGGCGGCTAAGTGGAGCGAGGGAAGCTAGTGGAGGCTTGGGAGGAGGAGGCGGCTGCGATGGCGGAATGGAGATGATCTCCGGTGGTGGCGCGGTCAAGAAGAAAACAACGAGATTAGGCGACTCGGTGGTCGAGGAGGCTTGGGAGAGGCCGGTGATGTGCGGAGGGTTCGGGGTCCTTACATAGGCGCGAGGAGAGCTCTAGAGCTCACGAGCGAGCTCCGACCAAGCTTTAATGGCGGGCGAGGTGGGACGCGACACGGGCATGGCGCTAGCGGCACATTTAAGGCAAATGGCGATTTAAGCGGCGGCGAGCGTCTGATCGATCCCAAGCGAGCTCTAGGACATGAATGGAGGTCGAGACGAGGAGAGAGGAGACGAGCACAGTGGTGGGAAGAAGCCAGAGCATACTACTTGCATGACATTAGCGTGATCACCACCGGCACTGGAACAAATGGCTGGTTTTGGCGTGGACGACCATGTCTAGTGGAATGACCCTAGTGACCTTAGTATAAATGAGGTAACAAATCGTTCTAGGGGCAAAGAAGTGATTTGCACTTAGCTCCAAAGTAAATCAGTAAGAAGGTGTTTGTAACTTGCTATGGTGATACTAGCTTGGTAACGTCGTAAAAAGTTTGTCTGGGAGGTTTAGCTATGGAGGGACTATGATCCTGGGGGTTTTGAGGGGAAATAGAGCAAGTTTTACTGCAGTTGCTTCACAACTGACCAAAATGGTCCAAAGACTTGAGTATGATGATGCACTCACATGGAGTATCAACTTGAGCTCAAATTGGGCAAGGCTTGATTATTTGGACATATGAATATGCTATAAAAAGCTCATGCCAAATGGACAAGCCAAAATGGCACTTGCTTCACAAACATCATTTATGTCCAGAAACTTGGAATAATTTTGGTGATCAAATGGATCAATGAAATGATGCCAAATTGGGTAGAGAGATGTTTTATGGGTATAAGAATGATCTGGTAATTTATCAGGATTTTTGAAGCAGTATAAAATACACTTGCTTCACAACCTGAAAGTATTGCCAGAATCAAATATTTGCTCCTGTGCTCGCATAGATGATGGGATGGGGCTGCAAATGGGTGGAGGGGTTTAATATGAGCACATCAGGGAGTATGCAAAAGTTCAACTCATTTGGGTACTCCTAGCTAGTACTTCCTTCGCAAAGCCTTCTGTTTGACAGAAACTTTGAAAATTCAATGAGGAAGATTGGCTAGGCAATTAAGTTCAACTTGTGCATGGGGCAATTATTTGGACATATAATCATGCACAAAAAGTTGGGAGCCACTAGGAAAAATATAAGTGACACATCCTTCACAAAGTGCCATTCAGGGCAGAATAATAGAATAATTATTGGGGAATTATTTTTGAACTGGCCAAGGAAATGTTTGGGCATATTTGAGCTATATATGACCCAAAGGAATTATGAGAATTATATGGGTATTTTTGGATGGACAGAAATATAGGTTGCTTCACAACCTAGGGCAGATAGGGTTATTCCTTTAATGAAAAAGGAATTTTCCCTATAAAAAGAGTTTAGGGTTTGGTCAAGGAGTGAAGTGACATGATCTTTGGCAAGGTTTTGAGAAAGATGTGCCACTTGGGAGGAGGAATGAGGATGATTTCCCAGGTGACAAAGCCACAGAACCACTCCAAAAAGAAAAACATAGCAAAAACCAAATAAATCAAAAGAAAAAGAAAAGGGCCAAAATCCAGGCTCTTACAACTCTTACCCCCTTAAAGAAATCTCGTCCTCGAGATTCGATTGCTCAGGGAACAAGTATGACTTGAGGACACCATTTCCAACTCGAGTATCCTTTTTCCTTTATTTATTGTTCCCCCAATAATTTCAGATGATCAACTTACCTTGCTCTGGGGTGGTCTTGATTCAACTTTCCCAAAATTCTGACTGGTTTTTGCTTACATACCAAATCCTTTTACTGCCGTGAATTTTCTCATATCTGTGGTGATATCCAATGGACCTGAACATAGATTTTTCTTTGGTCATGAAACCTTTTTACTTCTGTCATGGGGTTGCTTCAAATAAATGCAGGCCTTCTGGTCTCAATAAATGCTGAAAATTATCATGGCCATCTCCTGATGGAATCTGACTGCTCACAGGTGGCACTGATTTATCTGGATTTATTTCCTTGGCTCGAGCATGAGAAAGATTTGACTGCCTTCTGTCGGGAGCGATATAACGGTGTATGGAGTTATAGCTGTGTCATACCTCAGTTATTTCCCTCTTGAGACTGGCCCGACATGGGCTAACGGACAAATGCTTTTCCTGACAGACTGACCATGTATTTGATTTCCTCGGTGAGTATACCAGGTCTGAGTTGATTGTTCGGCTTTTCATTTTTCTCATGTGGTCAATATACCCATCTGTGGTAACAGGCTATGATATGCTTTCATGCTGCCGCTGAAGTCAAGTTGTGGGGCTTGCAAAGAAATCTTGGTTCTGACTGGACAAACTTGGATATTCCACACTAACCATGTCACGCGGGTCAGCGGGGTAAGAAAAGTCCTTGTAAATAGAGTAGGCCGCTGATGGTATGCCGTTGTGGATCCATATGGAATTATGGCCTCCAACTGATTTGGGTATCCGGACCCTGATGGTCGTGCAAAAATCATCATACCTTTGTTGTCGGTCTCACCTGTTAACGGTCATGATTTTCTTTGTCAGGATACCTTACTGAAATTACTTGGCCACACCTGTTTTTGATTCTTCGTATGACCATGGATGTGATTAGTGCAATATTTTTGACATTAGTCCTTGTGCTTGATTTTCTGACCTGTGTCTGCACACATATGACATATACTCGGGGTTTGTAGCTGTACGGAGCTCATTGCTGAGGCCAATCATACAAGAAGGTGACAAGATTTTATGATATCACCTTGTTAGTTGCGGGAATAATGACCTTGATGACCATTGGCAAGACTGTGGATTCTGTGATGTCATCTCCAAATATTATTGCTCCTTGCATCACATGGGTTGTATCTCTGCTTATTTTCCTTTGGTTGACTGGGGAGGTTGTTGAATCCTTACTTTTCTTAGGTATATCTGTTGGATCACTTTGCATCTCATATGAGTGACTGATATGACTGGGGATGCATGCTCACCATATATAAGGACATGCCACCGATCACTCGATCCTTGCGGTAGGCATATGTTTTGACTGAATTTTACCTCTGACAAAATTATTGCAAGTCTGGTTCTTGAACAGTACTGCCATATATTGGCAACTCTTCATAAAACCTCTGAGGATAGTGTAATATTGTGGTATTGATGCGGACTGAGTGGCTTACGAGAGAAACCATCCGAGTAGCTTGCTGAGGAAGACTTGTTAACTTCTGCTCAAATATTTTGTCTGGGTATCATGCAGAAGAAGGCTCTATAGCTTACACACGAAGCTTGGTCTGATTATTGTGCTGGAGAAGCCCGAGTCCCGTACTTGAGAAGCTTCTCATCGGGTTTGCTTGTTAAGAAAATTTCATTTCCGCCTGTCAGAAGCCTTTATTGAGGTGTCTTGCTATGAAAGACTGGGCATCGTGGGCCAGAAATTGTTCACATATCATGTTGAGGAAAAATTGAGGAGCCTTGCCTCCTAAATCTCTTCCGATAGCGTGTGGAATAATAATACTGGGTTTCTTATATCCAAAACTTCATACTGTCATGCAAACTGAAATCCATACACATGCCCATAATATTCTGAGGCTGATTATTTGCATGAGAAAAATGGTTCGACTATCTTCCTTGAGCTCTCACATTCTGAATTTCTTTCGGATGATAACATATTTCAAGCATCATGCATTGCTGCGCCAAAATTTTGTATATGATCCATACCTCTGTGTGAAGATACACAGTTGATCTTGTACCTGACTTGTCTTTCTGCTGGCTGGATCATAATTGCTGTGAGGATTTTGCACTGATGTAGACTCGATGCTGATAATCAATTCAATACACCATTGGTATTCTGAGCAGATTTTAATCCCATAATGCAGTTGACTGGGTGGCCAATAATGTCTAGCTGAGCTTCTTTCGAATATTTCAAATCCTTAGTGCTTCTTTGAGTCCAGTGTCGGTGGATGAGCAACTCTTAAAAATAATGTAACACCGGGGCCCAAAAAGAAAAAAAAGCCAAAAGAAAACTCAACTAAACAAAAGCACACAACAACAATCAATTCACACACAATCAATGTCACATATTACTACTAGCCACACAATATGCATGCCTACTTAAACACACAAATCTCGTGGGATCTCCGGTTGTGCAATCTAGCATGCTGTGACGGTGTGCACGAGGACGAATAAATGTGTGGAAGAATTGGTGTAAATAGCGCTACACCAAGTGCTAGCTCAGCCAGGTGGCAACCTGAACTAGCTCGGAGGCGAGGACATACTCGGTAATCATGTAGTGGGACACGAAGGTCGCAACCACATTATTGTCAAGCAGACGGAAAAAGATCCGTACTCGTCCAAGAAATAGGATAGCAGAGAAAAACTGAGGCTGCTGACATTGCCCTTCCTTGATAACTGAGATCATTAAGGGTTGCCAACATGACAAAATAGAGAACGATTCGGGATAGAAGCATGTCCATCACCGAAATGATAGGCAGGACTGAAAGAGAGACATCGGCGTGATACCTGAGCACCATTTTTGCAAACAGTGTCGGGATCACTTGGCATCACTTTGCTGGCACAGAAATGGCACCAAACACCGAAAGAAAAAAGGAACTCGAGAAATGCAAAGGTTGAGCTGTAGTGGATCCGAACCGATGCGAGCTACACTCACCAGATAAACCGTTATTAACAAACAATAATTCTATACGCATGCTATGCAACAAGCAAATGCAGCAACCAAATGCAATCATCAAGCCAGACTCTATACTACCGATTTCTACCGGTTTCTACTACTTGCGCTGACTATGGCGTCCTATAGCCAGACCTGCTCTGATACCAAGCCTGTGGCACCCCGGCTCAGAGAAACCGGAACGCCCCGTATTCCAGCCCAGAGATCGAGGAGAAGTCTCTGGAATACGACACTGCTTGACACAGAACAAATCAGCTATTATTAGAAGAATAAATACAAAGGTCTGATGTTACAAAGTTTCACATCAGCACGACGACAGTGCACCTGCGAAACTACACTTGCTCTATGCTAGCAGCAGAACAACTCGAAGCAGCGGATATCTTCTAGCAGCGGAACAACGACGAAGGTAGTGAAATCCACTCCGCATGGACTCTGGATGGGACACGATCTAGCTCGCAGGAACGGAAACCATGACAAGCATTCAAGCAATCATGGCATCACCTGCAATCTGGCATGACATGCCAGGTCAGTACATTGAATGTACTTGCAAGATCACAACAACCAAAAGCATCAAGGCAAGACAACAACATAGCATTAAGCAGGTTAATTAAATTAACAACTATCCTGATACAGCAGCAACTACTAAGCATGATATGAAGCTACTACAATACTAAGAAATCACCATCTCAGATCTCCATAACCATATCTCTCTTGGATAACCGGCCAACCAATATACCATCTCGATCACCTCGTGATCAAAACCAAACAGTGATCTTTCCGGCAATCACTACCATGACCAACAATTGGCCTCAAACTGTGATCCTTATGGCGATCACTACCATGACCAACACTTGGTCTCAAACTGTGATCCTTACGGCGATCACTACCACGACCAACACTTGGTCTCAAAGTGTCATCCTTACGGCGATCACTACCACGACCAACAATTGGTCTCAAACTATCCACATATAAATCACCTATTAGTCATTTCATCATGTGAGTGTTGATCAAACGGTGTGACCTAGTACGAACCCATGCCCATGACCGAGGACACGACTATCGATAGATTAAACACACACTCTGCAGAGGTAGCGCACTTTACCCACACCATAGAACCCATGGCCTCGCACTCCCATTCGGGTGGACCAACGGCGTTCCGACAAGACCGATCTACTGCCATGACACTCTCCCGGCGACTCCGACTCACTCCCCTCTGGGATAAGTCATGGGTGGCCCCGTGTCTACCAAAGACACAACGACCACCATCGTGGCCAAGACATAAACGATCCCACACGGGGACCCGCGTGCAAAATCCAACTGCGGGAACAAAAGGCTTATGTCCGCCTACCTGATCAGGGTACCGCGCGCCCATAACCTTCCCTCGTTGGAGGCACCGACGAGGGGCACAACAATAGCATCGCATTAGGGCCGTCCCATATCGGCAAATGTGGTTGCACTGGAAAAGCCTGGTTCGGCGGCACCTGACCAACTAAATGGAGGAATTTAACCCCAAAAATATAATTGTACTAACTGATACTCTGATATCAACTATTAGACTATAATCCAAGTCATAGCAATATCCAACAAATAATCCAAGCACAATATCATCATCTCAAAATACTCCAAGGGTAGCACAACACTACTATCATGATGAATCTGACAATAGTAATACTACTACTCCAATATGCAAGAACAAGCTATCCAACTAAGATCCACAAGTAAACATCATCTCCAAAGATAATACTGCAAGCAACAGAACATCAACTAGCATCATGAAAATCATCATACTAACCACTAATAATCCAAAGACAGCATGGCATAGAAAGTAATTCTCCAAAATATAATAACATATATCATCTTGAAAACAATCATAATGTTAACCACTAATACTCCAATGGCAACATGATACTCATCAACTACAAACATAACTCCTAGTAATCCAAACAATAGCATGGCAACAACAAGATCAAAAATAATACTCCGAGAAAATGCCATGCACAGAGTCATGTAGCTAAAGCAATATTTTAAACAAGTTAAAATAGATTAAACCGTGTCACTGCATTGCAATCATGCAAATGGAGGGTATGGCTTGCCTGGGGTGGAAGAAATCACAGGAAGAAAGTGCAAGAAGCTCGCGGAAAGAATCGCCGGAAATCGTTCTCTCTCGGAGGGTGCTGATTAAGGGCAGGGGCAAAATGGTCATTTTCAGAATGTTAACACATGGTGGAAGTGTGACCAGCAGAACGGTCTTGATGAAACGAAGAAGTAGGCTTTGGAATCACCTCATTTGGAGTTATGGATAAAAAGTTATGAGGTGTTTTCCGCCAGGGACCTATCTGCAAGAAAAATAATTTCAAACAGGGGCCTGGATAGAAAAACTAAGAGCGTATTCTGGGAACTACGCTTCCACTTATCCACGTCAGCTTCAGCGGGGTCAACGGGCGAGGGGTGACCAGCGGGGCCCGCGGGCCCATCAGCCAGCTAGAGGGGGGGGCGGCCGTTGTTGTCTTCCTCCTTGCTGCTCCCCCGCGCGGGATAGAAGAGGCAGTGGAGGGGCCGAGCTGCCGGCGACGTGGCGGCCGGCACAGGCCACCTCCGGCCGAGCGACAACCACCGGCGCCTGCGGCCTGGCCTCCCACATCCATCCTGGAGGCTAGCAGGCGTCCGGGAGGTCCGAGGTCGCGGCGGCGCGCGGCGATAGGAGGAGACAGGGGCGGACGGGCGGCGATGGCGCAGGCTAATCTAGCGGGCTCCGGCTGATCTAAGGATTCCATCGGGACGAGAGAACCAACCGTGTCTAGTGAGAGGAAGAACCGGCGCCGGGGAGGAGCAGAATGGACGGGAGGCCGCGGTGATGGAAGACTACAGACAGCTTCGGGCGGCGGGGGCTCTCGGCGATGCGGGCTCCTCCGGCAATGGGCAAGGGGGTGGGGCGGCTGAGTGGAACGAGGGGAAGCTAGAGGAGGGCTTGGGAGGAGGAGAGGGGGCCTGCGATGGCCGGAACGGAGATGAACTCCGGTGGTGGCCGCGATGGCCGAAGAAGAAAACGACGAGATTGGGCGACTCCAATGGTCGAGGATGCTTGGGGAGAGGCTGGTGAGGTGCAGAGGGGATCGGGGGTCCTTATATAGGCGCGGGGGAGAGCTCTAGATCTCACGAGCGAGCTCCCGACCGAGCTTTAATGGCGGGCAGAGGCTGGAGGCGGCACGGGCATGGCGCTAGCGGCGCATTTAAGGCGAACGACGACGAAGCAGAGATGCAGGGCGATGCAGTCGATCACGGGCGAGCTCCAGGACATGAATGGAGGTCGATACGACGAGGGAGGAGACGAGCACAGTGGCGGGAAGAAGCCAAAGCACGCGATTGGCATGACATCAGCGTGATCACCACCGGCACTGGAACAAATTGCTGGTTTTGGTGTGGACGACCATGTCTAGTGGAATCACCCTGGTGACCTTAGTATAAATGAGGAAACAAATCGTTCCAGGGGCAAAGAAGTGATTTGCACTTAGCTCCAAAGTAAATCAATAAGAAGGTGTTTGTAACTTGCTGTGGTGACACCAGCTTGGTAACGTGGTAAAAAGTTTGTCTGGGAGGTTTAGCTATGGAGGGACTATGATCCTGGGGCTTTTGAGGGGAAATGGACCAAGTTTTACTGCAGTTGCTTCACAACTGACCAAAATGGTCCAGAGACTTGAGCATGATGATGCACTCACATGGAGTATCAACTTAAGCGCAAATTGGGCAAGGCTTGATTATTTGGACATATGAAGATGCTGTAAAAAGCTCATGCCAAATGGACAAGCCAAAATGGCACTTGCTTCACAAACATCATTTCTGTCCAGAAACTTGGAATAATTTTTGTGATCAAATGGATCAATGAAATGATGCAAAATTGGGTAGAGAGATGTTTTATGGGTATAAGAATGATCTGGTAATTTATCAGGATTTTTGAAGCAGCATAAAATACACTTGCTTCACAACCTGAAAATATTGCCAGAATCAAAGATTTGCTCCTGTGCTCGCATAGATGATGGGATGATGCTGCCAATGGGTGGAGGGGTTTAATATTATCACATTAAGGAGTGTGCAAAAGTTCGACTCATTTGGGTACTCCTAGCTAGTACTTCCTTCACAAAGCCTTCTATCTGACAAAAACTTTGAAAATTCACTGAGGAAGATTGGCTAGGCAAATAAAGTTGAACTTGTGCATGGGGCAATTATTTGGACATATAATCATGCCCAAAAAGGTTGGGAGCCACTAGGAAAACTATAAGTGACACTTCCTTCACAAAGTGCCATTCAGGGCAGAATAGAAGAATAATTATTGGGGAATTATTTTTGAACTGGCCAAGGAGATGTTTGGGCATATTTGAGCTATATATGACCCAAAGGAATTATGAGAATTATTTGGGGATTTTTGTATGGACAGAAATGTAGGTTGCTTCACAACCTAGGGCAGATAGGGTTATTCCTTTAATGAAAAAGGAATTTTCCCTAGAAAAAGAGTTTAGGGTTTGGTCAAGGAGTGAAGTGACATGATCTTTGGCAAGGTTTTGAGAACGATTAGCGACTTGGGAGGAGGATTGAGGATGATTTCCTAGGTGACAAGGCTATAGAACCACTCCGAAAAGAAAAACAAAGCAAAAACCAAATAAATCAAAAGAAAAAGAAAAGGGCCAAAATCCAGGCTATTACAATGGGATTGCGCTTTAGACTTAGCTTTGCAACATGTAGAGCATCGGTTGGTGAAGTGTGAGACGTCTCGGAACATCTTGGGCCAAAAGTAGTTCTTGGAGAGCGTGGCGAATGTCTTGTCGCGACCAAAGTGTCCCATGAGTCCGCCTCCATGAGCCTCTTGCAAAAGGAGCAAACGAATAGAAGACTTGGGAATGCAAAGTTTGTTAGCTCTCATATGATAATTATCCTTTATGTAATATTGTTCCCAAGATGTATGCGTCAAACACTTAGCATAAGGAGTAGCAAAGGAAGGATCATTCGCATACAAGTCTTTTATGTGCTCAAAGCCAATAACATTCAACTCAAGTTTAGTTACAAGTGTGCATATGCGCGAGAGTGCATCCGCAACTACATTTTCCTTACCCTTAATGTACTTGATCACATAGGGGAAAGATTCAATAAATTCACTCCATTTGGCATGACGCTTGTTCAACTTAGTTTGACCTTTTAAGGACTTAAGGGTTTCATGATCAGTATGTATGACAAACTCATGAGGTCTAAGCTAATGTTCCCAAACATGTAGCACACGCACTAAAGCATACAATTGTTTGTCATAGATGGGATAGTTAATTTGAGCACCGGAGAGTTTTTCACTAAAATATGCAATGGCTCGTTTTTCTTGCATCAAAACTCCGCCAATTCCGGTACCACTTGCATCACAATGAACCTCAAAAGTTTTGTCAAAGTTGGACAAAGCAAGAATCAGAACATGAGTAATAAAAGACTTAAGCTCATCAAAAGCGGTAGATTGCAAAGATCCCCAAAAAAGGAGCATTCTTCTTACTCAAGGCATGCAAAGGAGCGGCAATAGTGCTAAAATTCTTCACAAAGCGATGATAAAACCCGCAAGGCGAAGAAAGCTACGCAGTTGTTGCAAATTGGTGGGTTGGGGCCAAGTTTTAATTGCTTCTATTTTAGATTCGTCAACATGGAAACCCTTGAATGGGACAACGAAACCCAAGAAAACAAGTTTGTCAACACCAAACCTGCACTTTTTCATGTTGGCATAAAGACGTTCCTTGCGAAGGGTTTGCAAAACAGCCCTAACATGATTAAGATGCTCTTTCATGGATTTGCGAAAAACAAGAATGTCATCAAAGTAAACCACAACAAACACTCCAATATAAGAACGAAGCACAAAATGCATAAGTCTCATGAAAGTACCGGGAGCTTCCGATAAACCCATAGGCATAACCAACCACTCGTACATGTCAAATTTTGTTTTGAAAGCGGTTTTCCATTCATCACCTTCTTGTATGCAGATTTGATAATAGCCACTTTTAAGATCAATTTTTGAGAAAAAGACGTCACCGCTAAGTTCATCAAGCATATCATCTAGGCGAGGAATGGGATGCCTATAGCGAAAGGTGATGGAATTAATGGGTCTACAATCAGAACACATGCGATAACTTCCATCTTGCTTAGGGATAAGTATAACGGGAACTGTCGTAGAATTGTCATGGCAGATGTCCTTAGTGTGAGGACTTAGTCGCGAGGTCAACGCATCTATGTCATAGCTTGAGAGGGGTTGAGTGGGACGAGAGACGCGAGATGGATCAACACACAAGACAAGGATTTAGACAGCTTCGGCCCCCGAGAAACATCATCCGGTAATATCCCTACATGCTATTTGTGGCTAGGTCTCATTATGATCAAGAGGGAGTCACCGGTAAGCCGGCTCTTTGTGTCTAGCCCTAGAGATTGTTTCTTCTTGCCTGTCCCTCTTGGGGTGCCCTGCCCCTCCTTATATAAGTTTAAGGGGCGGGTTACATGTGGAGTCCTATTAGGATTAGGACTAGTCTATTACAAGTGGAATCCTAGTCTGCCCCTTTAAGGGAAAACTCCTTATGCCTTTCCTCGTAAACCAGCCCACCATAACATGAGCCGGCCTTTTGGGCCTTGGCCTAGTCTTCTATCTAACCCGCCGTTAGGGCCATACGTGAGTCGCCAGGCTCGTGAGTCGCCACTCCGGCAGGTTACCAACGAAAACGCCAAGCCCGGCCGGGTCATACTTCCGGTCGGGTCATACCACGGGGTATATCCCCGACATTAGCCCCTAGTTTAATTTGGATTTATCCATGTTAAACTGATCTTGTAACACAAGAACAAACTTGATAGGTTGTGCTCCGGGTTAAATATTTTCCTGAACCGGCACCTGATCATCTTTAAGTCCTTGTCATTTCCTCCTGGATGCATACTCAAGATCTTATAGCAAATCTCCTTTAACAGATATGTCCAAACTTGCCAATGCAAAAAATCCAGGCACTTCTTCTAAAAAATCCGGGTCAATAGGCCAGCTTCATAACCAATTTGCATACATTGGTTGTTGTAGAGAAATATTATAAGAAATAATCCATTTGAGTCGGCCTTCAATGCTCTGACTTGACAAAAATATTGGTCTTGAAATATTCAACTAATATTCATCCGGCTTAAAGATGTAGATCTTGCCGATTTATGATTGATAAAATAAATGATGCAAGGTCATGATTGTTGCAGACACCGGGTTAACCTGGTCTTCTCCAAACCGAGAATTTGAAGATTTTTTCTCCCTTATATGCATATCACCTATAGCCCCTGATGAGGACATCAATACCATTGTTACACCCACAGCCCCTGCTGCTATACATACATGACCAATTACTAGAGCTCGCGCACGCTAATTAAATTACCAGGTACTTTCGTTTCTTGGTAATGATTCTAATGTTCATGAGAATATGATGCTGCCTAAATTGGATATGTTTTGCTTACAAATGAAGGGCCTAGCTTGGAGAAGGATGAACATTGGAGCAAGAACAAGCATGGAGATGACGACATGCGCAAGGGGAACAAGAACGGAGTTACAAGTGATGATTTCAGGATGTTGAAGCCACCATAATGAGTGCATGAAGCCTTGGACGAAATATACAAGATGCTACTTCATAACTTTCGTCCAGAGGCTATTCTAGGTGCCGCGTCACCTCATTATTGGGCCAGGCCCATGATTTTCGAAATACTTGAGTATAGGATGTTTTTAGAGTCCGTATGTGTGGGGAAACAAGAGATAGGGTTGGTTTCGGAACCCTTCCCCAAGGGCCACGAAATTCTCCCATCTTCCTCCATATATACAGCCCTTAGGGCATCATTTAGACTTTGGGTTTTGTTTAGATTAAAGTTCGCCATAGCTGCAACTTCGCGTACTACGTTTGTGTTCAACGACCAGACCAAGACTTCATAGAACCCCATCTTGATCAATAAAGATTTCATCTTATATTCGCAATATCCAGATTGCAATCTCAGTTTCTTGCTTTTTCTTCGTTCGCTCGCAGGAAACAGACCATCATGGTCAGGTTGATCGTGCTCCGGCGTGGTCAATAACCCCTCGGAAGTTGGTTTAGCGATTGCTAAGGCGCGACGTCACGCACGTTCGTAGTCGGATCATCAAGGTCGACTCCCACAGAAAACGATAGCTACCATCTCATCAAAAGACAGGACACCTTTGCCTCTATCAAGTGGTATCAGATATCCAGGTTGCTCGGTGAGATTTTACAGTTTTTCATAGTTTAGATCGAGTCTGTTCTTCATACCTATAGTCCATGAAAAAAGCCACAAAAAAATTATGGTTAGTTCATCATATCCACAACCAGTCTGAGCCATTGCATAATCTTTTCTGTATTTGCGTTGTTGAATTTGTGGTTGCTTCGTCGTGTCAAGTTGCTAGTCTTAGGTCTAGTTCTTAGAGTTTCGAGTTCTGTTCACAAGTCGTCACGCCGCAGCAGCACCATCATCATCGCCCTGCCATATACCACCATTGCTTATGCGCTACTTCTCTGAGTCCATACACCACCGATCAGAGTCCATATACCACCACCAATCCAAGTCCATATACCACCACCGATCCGAGTCCATATACCACCACCAATCTGAGTCCATATACCATCACCGATTTGAGTCCATATACCACCACCAATCCGAGTTCATATACCACCACCAATCCAAGTCCATATATACCACCGTCATATACCTTCATCAGTGCGAGTTCCACCAGATTCATCTCCGCCACCAGTCCTAGTCCAAGTCCAGTATTTCATTACTCTGTTTTAGATTTCAAGATCACGCCATACTCCAAGTCGTGACAGAGTAGGACTCGCGAACTTTTGTGCTACCCGCAGTAGAAAAATAATTCCAGTCTGGAAAATTCTGGCTAAGCAGTTTTTAGGCCATTCGTAGACTTTTTCGAAAAAAATTTTGTTGCGGAGCAAAAAAAAAGTGGAAAAAAAGAGAAAAAAAATTCAGAGTGTGCTCCTCCCTTGATTACGTGCCGCGCCATGATTTTGTTAGTGTTCTAGGCTCGCGTCTCTAGCACGGTCTAGCCTAGGACCAGCACAGTACCGTTGTTGAGCGTTTATTCAACTTTCCATCTCTGAAATTATTATTGCTGACCCTTTTTGCTACCATATTATAAGCCTTCCCAGCTCCACATACATCTATGTCGTGCGTTTGACTCTCCCTGGTAATCGCTCTATCCAACCTTTGAGAGTTTTGACTACAATGGTTGCCGATCACCACCTGCTACTGGGTAAGAACTGGTAAGAATTTGAGATTCGCTTGACAGATTTATGACACACCACCACCACCATATTCCAGTAGTCTGTAGGATCATATTCTTGTCTATTTCTATTGCTACTAGCTATGGCAGGAACACAAGCCGACGAGATTGACTGGGAGAACATGACGAACAAGGAGCTTCATGATAAGTTTCATCAAATGTTGGGTCAACAGGTGGAAGACGTGATGGCCAACTTTGGAAAGGCATTGGAGAGGATGGATGACATTGAGAAGACAATTGACACCAAGTTGGACACCAAGTTCGATGAACTACTCAAACGTCTCCCACAACTAGTTCTATGCCGCGATACAGTAGGGCAAGCACAGCGTGTTCCTATTGAGCCAGGACAAAATTTTGGTGCCGCTGCTACTGCTGTTGGTGCTTCTGTAGTTCCTCCTGCTACTGCAGAGGTGGGGGACTATTACGAGGATGAAGTTGATCAAAATCAGAACTATGTGCAGCCACCAGCACCACCACCAGCAGGTCGACTTCAGGTATATATTCACAACGGTAGGCCTGCACCACCACCACATGTACGAGATCATGACCATGTTCCTAAGCTGAAATTGAATATTCCACCGTTTGAGGGTAGATACATTCCTGATGTATATCTTACTTGGGAGTTAGAAACTGAACAACGTTTTACATGTTTACAATATCCCGAGGAGAGATGGGTTGCTGCTGCTGTTTGTGCTTTCACTAGTTTTGCATGTGTATGGTGGTCTGAACATTGTAGATTATATCCTATTCCAGCTACGTGGGCTGCTTTGAAAACTGCTATGCGTACTCGTTGGGTTCCACCATATTATCAACGTGAATTACTTCAAAAACTGCAGCGTTTGAGACAAGGGAAAAATTCTGTAGAAGAATATTATCAGGAATTACAAACTGGCATGATTAGATGTGGTGTTGTTGAGGAGAATGAAGCTATGCTTGCACGTTTTATGGGTGGTTTTAATAGAGAGATTCAGACCATTCTAGAGTATAAAGAGTATACTAATATCACTTGTTTATTCCATCTTGCTTGTAAAGTGAGCGTGAAGTCTTGAGGATTGACAAGCATTAGCGAACTAACTTTTTTCGCAGGTCGACCTTCATCATGGACACCGCGTGCATCTTCTACTTCCTTCGCACCAGCACCTCCATCGGTGTCACCTCCGGCCGTGATACAAGAAAGCGAGCACAACCACCACTATCTGCCAAGAACGCACCTGCCGGGCCTGCACAGAGCTCTTCTTCTTCCATGGCATCAACAGGGCACACAAGTGATATTATTTGTCGTAGTTGTAAGGGAAGATGACATTATGCGCGAGAATGCAAATCTCAGCGGGTGATGATTGCTACTGAGGATGGTGGGTATGAGTCTGCTAGTGACTATGATGAGGAGAGTTTGGCCCTTATTACAAGTGAAGAACATGGTGGAGATGATTACGATCATGAGGCGCAATACATGGCTCACGGAAGATCTTGACAGTATGAATGTTTAGTTGCTCAACGTGTTTTGAGTGTGCAGGTTACACAAGTGAGCAAAATCAGAGGCATAATTTGTTCCATACAAAGGAGTTGTGAGCGAACATTCATGCGGCGTCATCATAGATGGAGGGAGCTGCAACAACTTGGCTAGCATGGAGATGGTGGAGAAGCTATCTCTCACCACAAGACCACATCCACATCCTTACTACATCCAATGGTTCAACAACAGCGGCAAGGTTAAGGTAACACGTACTGCTCGTGCGCATTTTAGTATCTCTACATATGTTGATTATGTTGATTGTGATGTGGTACCTATGCAAGCATGTTCCTTATTACTTGGTCGACCATGGCAATTTGATAAAAATTCTGTACACCATGGTAGAAACAATCAGTATACTCTTGTTCATAAGGATAAAAATATTACTTTGCTTCCTAGACTCCTGATTCCATTCTGAAAGATGATATTAATAGAGCTAATAAAGCAAAACAGGACAAGAATAAGAGTGAAAATCAGATTGTGGCAAAAGAATTTGAGCAATAAATGAAGCCTAATAATAAACCATCTAGTGTTGCTTCTGAGATTAAATTAAAAAGTGCATGTTTATTTGCCACCAAATCTGACATTGATGAGCTAGATTTCAGCAAATCTGTTTGCTATGCTTTTGTGTGCAAAGAGGCATTATTTTCATTCGAGGACGTGCCTTCCTCTTTGCCTCCTGCTGTCACTAACATTTTGCAGGAGTTCGCTGACATCTTTCCACAAGACGTGCCACCGGGATTACCGCCTATTCAAGGGATTGAGCATCAGATTGACTTAATTCCCGGTGATTCACTGCGAAACCGTGCGCCATACCGTACCAATCCAGAGGAGATGAAGGAGATTATGCGTCAAGTACAGGAGCTTCTCGACAAAGGTTATATACGCGAATCCCTTAGTCCTTGTGTTGTTCCTATTATTCTAGTGCCGAAAAAGGATGGTACATTACGTATGTGTGTTGATTGTAGAGGCATTAATAATATTACTATTCGTTATCGACATCCTATTCGTAGGCTAGATGATATGCTTGATGAATTGAGTGGCTCTACAATATTCTCCAAAGTTGATTTGCGTAGTGGATACCATCAAATTCGTATAAAATTGGGGGATTAATGGAAACAACATTTAAAACTAAGTTTGGATTATATGAGTGGTTAGTCATGCCTTTTGGATTAACTAATACACCTAGTACTTTCATGAGACTAATGAATGAAGTTTTACGTGCTTTCAATGGACGATTTGTGGTAGTTTACTTTGATGACATATTGATTTATAGCAGATCTTTGGAGGAACATTTGGAACATTTATGTGCTGTTTTTATTGCTCTACGTGATGCACGTTTGTTTGGTAACCTTGGGAAGTGCACCTTTTGCACCGACCGAGTGTCTTTTCTTGGCTATGTTGTTACTCCACTGGGAATTGAAGTTGATAAAGCCAAGATTGAAGCTATTGAGAGTTGGCCGCAGCCCAAAACGGTCACACAAGTGAGGAGTTTTCTTGGCCTCGCTGGATTCTATTAGTGTTTTGTGAGAGATTTTAGCACCATTGCTGCACCTCTCAATGAGCTTACAAAGAAGGATGTGCCTTTTGTTTGGGGTACCGCATAGGAAGAAGCCTTCACGGTGTTGAAAGATAAGTTGACACATGCTCCTTTACTCCAACTTCCTGATTTTAATAAGACATTTGAGCTTGAATGTGATGCTAGTGGAATTGGATTAGGAGGTGTGTTATTACAAGATGGCAAACCTGTTACATACTTTTCTGAAAAATTGAGTGGGCCTAGTCTTAATTATTCTACTTATGATAAAGAATTATATGCTCTTGTTCGGACTTTAGAAACATGGCAGCATTATTTATGGGCCAAAGAATTTGTTATACATTCTGATCATGAATCTTTGAAACATATTAGAAGTCAAGCTAAACTAAATCATAGACATGCTAAATGGGTTGAATTCGTTGAGACTTTCCCTTATGTCATTAAACACAAGAAGGGTAAATAAAATGTTATTGCTGATGCATTGTCTCGTCGCTATACTATGCTTTCACAACTTGACTTCAAAATATTTGGTTTGGAGACCATCAAAGATCGATATGTGCATGATGCTGATTTTAAAGATGTATTGCATAATTGTAAAGAAGGAAGAACATGGAACAAGTTCGTCGTTAATGATGGATTTGTGTTCCGTGCTAACAAGCTATGTATTCCAGCTAGCTTTGTTCGTCTTTTGTTGTTGCAGGAGGTGCATGGAGGAGGATTAATGGGACACTTTGGCGTGAAGAAGACGGAGGACGTACTTGCTACACATTTCTTTTGGCCAAAGATGAAACGGGATGTTGAGCGCTTTGTTGCTTGCTGCACTACATGTCAAAAAGCTAAGTCACGACTCAATTCTCATGGTTTATATATGCCTTTGCCTGTACCTAGTGTTCCTTGGGGGGATATATCTATGGACTTTGTTTTAGGTTTACCTCGAACAAAGAAGGGGAGGGATAGCATATTTGTTGTCGTGGATAGATTCTCGAAGATGGCACACTTTATACCATGTCATAAAAGCGATGATGCTGTTAATGTTGCTGATTTGTTCTTTTGTGAAATTATTCGCTTGCATGGTGTGCCAAATACTATTGTTTCAGATCGTGATACTAAATTTCATAGCCACTTTTGGGGATGTTTATGGGCTAAGTTGGGGACTAAACTACTTTTTAGTACTACTTGTCACCCCAAACTGATGGACAAACTGAAGTAGTCAATAGAATGTTGTCTACTATGCTTAGAGTTGTTTTGAAGAATAATAAGAAAATGTGGGAATAATGCTTGCCTCATATTGAATTTGCTTATAATCGTTCATTGCATTCTACTACTAAGATGTGCCCTTTTGAAATTGTGTATGGTTTCCTACCTCGTGCACCTATTGATTTGTTGCGTCTTCCATCTTTGGAGAAGGTTAATTTTGATGCTAAACAACAACGTGCTGAATTGATTTTAAAAATGCATGAGTTAACTAAGGAAAACATTGAGCGTATGGATGCTAAATATAAACTTGCTGGAGATAAGGGTAGAAAACATGTTGTGTTTGCACCTGGAGATCTTGTTTGGTTACATTTGCGTAAGGATATATTTCCTGATTTGCGCAAATCAAAGCTAATGCCACGTGTTGATGGTCCTTTTAAGGTTTTAGAGAAAATAAATCATAATGCATATAAACATGAGTTGCCTACATATTTTGGGGTTAGTCCCACTTTTAACATTGCAGATTTGAAGCCTTATTTGGGTGAGGAAGATGAGCTTCCGTCGAGGACAACTTCAATTCAAGAAGGGGAGGATGATGAGGACATCAATACCATTGTTACACCCATAGCCCCTGCTGCTATACATACTAGACAAATTACTAGAGCTTGCGCACGCCAATTAAATTACAAGGTACTTCCGTTTCTTGGTAATGATTCTAATGTTCATGAGAATATGATGCTGCCTAAATTGGATACATTTGTTTTGCTTACAAATGAAGGGCCTAGTTTGGAGAAGGATGAACATTGGAGCAAGAGCAAGCATGGAGATGATGGCCTGCGCAAGGGGAACAAGAACGGAGTTACAAGTGATGATTTCAGGACGTTGAAGCCACCATAATGAGTGCGTGAAGCCTTGGACGAAATATACAAGATGCTACTTCATAACTTTCGTCCAGAGGCTATTCTAGGTGCCGCGTGACCTCATTATTGGGCCAGGCCCATGTATTTTCGAAATACTTGAGTATAGGCTGTTTTTAGAGTCCGTATGTGTGGGGAAACAAGAGATAGGGTTGGTTTCAAAACCCTTCCCCAAGGGCCACGAAATTCTCCCATCTTCCTCCATATATATAGCCCTTAGGGCATCGTTTAGACTTTGGGTTTTGTTTAGATTAAAGTTCGCCAAAGCTCCAACTTCGCGTACTTTGTTTGTGTTCAACGACTAGACCAAGACGTCACAGAACCCCATCTTGATCAATAAAGCTTTCATCTTATATTCGCAATATCCAGATTGCAATCTCAGTTTCTTGTTTGTTCTTCGTTTGCTCACAGGAAACAGACCCTCGTGGTTAGGTTGATCGTCCTCCGGCGTGGTCAATAACCCCTCGGAAGTTGGTTTAGCGATTGCTAAGGCGCGACGTCACGCACGTTCGTAGTAGGATCGTCAAGGTCGACTCCCACAGAAAACGATAGCCACCATCTCATCGAAAGACGGGACACCTTTGCCTCTATCAGCCCCCAAGTGTCGGGTTGTCATGCTTGCAGCAACCTGGGACTTGTAATTGCCTTGTGCTCATGAAAACTTCAACCAGTGTAGCCCTCAAGGGCCGGGTCATTATGCAATAATGAGCAGGGAATTTGTAGATATAACCATGTAAACTTGAACAACAACGTGTAGCCCCCAAGGGCCGGCTCAGTAAGATAATATTGAGCTGGGACTTTGTATATAATTTATTGATAATAAAATCATATAATATAATCTCCACCATGGGGCTTGAACTCACGTCCACAAGGTTAAGAGCTTTGTACTCTACCAACTGAATAGTGGACCATTCAATATAATGGATTAATGCTTGTGTACCTTGAATTTTTGACAGGAGCAATTGGTAGCCCCCAAGGGTTGGCTCATTACAATGTGATGATTCGGGTCTTTAATAACTTGAGCAAAAAATGACTTTACACTAGCCTCCAAGTAACATGGTGCATGCTGGCAGTGACATGGGACTTGCATATTTGATGTAATCTCAATTTAAATGATGTAGCCCCCAAGTGTCGGGTCGTAAGCCTGCAGCGACTCGAGACTATTCCTTCCATTGTAGAATAAATCATATCCATCAATAAAATAATAGCCATTGCGCCAAAGCGACTTTGAATACATCATCTGTTGATAAGTAAATCTGGAGTTTAAATACCCGGCGGCTCTTGGCCGATGACGATTTAATACGCCTCCATTGTAAGCCGGAATTTTTATAACCCGACGGCTTATAGCGTTTGAGAAAATCAAGAAATGATAACCCTTTTGAGACACCAATTTCAATCTTTGATGATGGGCTTGAACTTAATCATTTATGTAAGCCATAGCTCTGTAAATCCTGCTGAGGGAGTCCTGGACTAGGGGGTGTCCGGATAGCCGGACTATCGATATCCGCCGGAGTCCCAGACTACGAAGATAGAAGATTGAAGACTCCGGCTCGTGTCCGGAAGGTACTTTACTTGGCGTGGAAGGCAAGCTTGGCAATACGGATATGTAGATCTCGTACCATTGTAACCGACTCTATGTAACCCTAGCCTCTCCGGTGTCTATATAAACCGGAGGGCTTTAGTCCGTAGGACACAACATTACATCTCAACAATCATACCATAGGCTAGCTTCTAGGGTTTAGCCTCATTGATCTCGTGGTAGATCTACTCTTGTACTACCCATATCATCAATATTAATCAAGCGGGGCGTGAGGGTATTACCTCCATCGAGAGGGCCTGAACCTGGGTAAAAACATTGTGTCCCTCGTCTCCTGTTACCATCCGCCTAGACGCACAGTTCGGGACCCCCTACCCGAGATCCCGCCAACAAGCTCATGGCAGCATCACGCAACCCGCTTTCAGCGGACGAAATCCTTCCAATCACCATACGCATTAACGCACGGTGATCTTATGAAATGGACGCCCTCTCAAGCAAACTCTTCAGTTCTCCCGGCCGGGCTCTGGTGGGTGTTGAACTCTTTGACCCCTCCGGACTCGGGGACGCCCTCCGTGACGACACTTGGGCTCTTTGCCTCATCTGGCGCGCGCGTCGGACGGAGGCGTCGCTCTCCATCATCTCCGGAAGAAGATCCCGAGGACGAACTCATCGAGGCGGCTGCAGATCCGAACTGCGATATAAATATTTCGTTACCTCTGAAGCATAAGCGAAGGTACCTTTTATTAAACTTCCTCTTTCATACTCACGGCTCGTTGGAGGCTGGTCCTTGGCGATGATGCAAGCGTCCGGATTCTCTCCGGACGCCGGACCCCAGTGGGGATTTCTTCCCACGCTTAGGGGCTGGGGCCTCCGGATCTTGAGGCGGTCCTCTTCTCCCCCGAAGGAGGGATCCTTGGTTCCCTCCTCTTGATCTTACTAGACGAAGTATTAGCTCCTTTATCTCCCGTCGCCCCCCTCGTGGGCGCAACCTCCAACATTCGACCAGCCACGGGCTCGGTCACGGTCTCTGGGGGGGGCGGACACCTTATCAGCTTTGATCCGCCACCCATTCTTGTAAAAGAACAAAGGGTAAGGAGGCGATCTCTTGAAAGGCATACAAAAGCAGGATGTCCGGGCTTTGAGCTATTTACGAGTATCCGGACGATCGCGGCTTAGACCCGCATCCTCGGCGAATCCGGACACGCCACTTGCGGTCGAAGAACAGCTCGTACATCTCCAAGGGTGTCGCACCCATGAAATCTGGAGGATACGAGGTCCCTCGGATTGAACTCCCATAAGCGGAGAGGGCGGCGTTTGCGAGGTAGGAGGTGCCTAGTTAGCATGACTGCATCACCTTGACCAGATCGATCTCCCTTGTTTGGAGGTCCCGAATCCGGCCACGAAGTGCGGGCACGTCCTCGGGACGGTCCCAGTTGAGCCCTTGGTTGACCCACGACATCGATTCTTTGTGGAGGTCCGAGGCGGAAGGAGGGCGGCGGCTTCGCTTGCCCCTTGGGCGGTGATGTAGAACCACTCCTGCTGCCACAATCCCTGTTCCTCTTGGAAGGAACCTTCGAGCCACGGGGCATCGACCTTCCTGCTTATGGTCGCCCCGCCACACTCCGCTCGACGCCCCCCGATCACCTTCGGCACCACCTTGAATGTTTTCAGCCACATGCCAAAGTGGGGGATGACGCGGAGGAAGGCTTCGCAGACAATAATGAATGCGGAGATATGGAGGATGGACTCCGGAGCCAAGTCGGGGAAGTCCAGCCCGTAGAAGAACAGAAGCCCCCTCACGAAAGGATCCGTCGGGAAGCGTAATCCCCGACGGAGGTGAGATGCGAAAACGACACATTCGCCGGGCTCGGGGGCTGGCACGGCCTACCTAGGGGCAGGCAACCTATGCGAGACTTCATAGGCCAGGTACTTGGCCTCACGCAACTTCAATATGTCCTCCTCCGTGACGGAGGAGGGCATCCACCGGCCCTGGAGGTCGGGCCGGACATTGCTGTAGATCCGGCGCTCGAGTCTGAAGCTCTTGGTGTTGGGCGGGAGCGGAGGAAAGATTCGATGCGAGGTTAAAAGACAAGGACAGGCCTTGGTCCTCTTATAAAGGGAAATAATACCAAGGGCCGTCTCCGAGACCGTTTGAGATTCCCTTCGATAGAGGCGTGGCGGCGGAAGCGGTTGGGTTACCCACGCGCGTATTGATGAGGATCCCGGAATAAAGGGAACACGATCTACGCTTGACGGGGCGTGCCAAGGAAGCCGCCGCTAAGCGTCTTTGGCGGAACAATAAAAGCGATTCAAGCGAGGGCTTGGCTGCGGTGTGACATCACGCTGCGTATCGTCGGCAGATTGGATTAAGTGTGCATTTTATTCTCTCTACGTTGGAATGTGGAAATTATTTTGCAGAGCCGGACACTATCCTGGTGTTCATTATCTTCTCCGGACTATTCAAGGGAGGAACCCGCCTTGCAATGCCGAACATTATGCACGCCGGACTTATCGTCATTGAAGACTTGTTCAGGGGCTACTGAGGGAGTCCTGGCCTAGGGGGTGTCCGGATAGCCGGACTATCGATATCCGCTGGACTCCCAGACTACGAAGATAGAAGATTGAAGACTCCGGCTTGTGTGCGGAAGGTACTTTACTTGGCGTGGAAGGCAAGCTTGGCAATACGGATATGTAGATCTCCTACCATTTGCGACGACTGTGTAACCCTATCCTCTCCGGTGTCTATATAAACCGGAGGGCTTTAGTCCGTAGGACACAACATTACATCTCAACAATCATACCATAGGCTAGCTTCTAGGGTTTAGCCTCATTGATCTCGTGGTAGATCTACTCTTGTACTACCCATATCATCAATATTAATCAAGCGGGGCGTAGGGTATTACCTCCATCGAGAGGGCTGAACACAGGTAAAAACATTGTGTCCCCGTCTCTGTTACCATCCGCCTAGGCGCACAGTTCGGGACCCCCTACCGAGATCCGCCGGTTTTGACACCGACATTGGTGCTTTCATTGAGAGTTCCTCGTGTCGTCACCAATAGGCTCGATGGCATCTTCAACCTCAACGCTGTCGTGGTGAGACTTTTCTCCCGGACAGATCTTCAGATTCGGCGGCTTTGTCTGCGGGCCAATTCTCTTGGCCATCTGGAGCAGATCGAAGCTTCGCCCCTGGCCGTCGAGTCGATTCGAAGCCTAAACTTCACGGCCGATGACCATGGAGACTTGATCTTGATGGACTCGAGCCACGATAAGCGTGCCGCCTTCGCGACGACGGCGCGATCTAGCTCTGCCACGGACGGTGCTTTGGTGGCGATTTAAATTCGCCCGGCTACTTACCCGAGCCGATTGCCCATGACGAGGGTCGGTGGATGAAGCGCGCCCGGGGCTTCAACATCTGGCGATGGAGTCGAATGCCAATTTGTCCCTTGCGAAACTCATGATCGGCGCGGACTCCTCGACGGGCTCCGAGCCCCCACGCCCCACCAATTAAGCAGTTAGGCGCGGTTATGGAATTCACCGCCGCGGACATCTTTCAACACTCGCCTTTTGGCGATATCTTGAATTCTCTGAAGCATCTCTCGCTATCAGGAGAATCCTGGCCGGACTATGGCCAAGACGATTGGAGTTCGGACAACGAAGAAATTCGGAGCCCACCCACCACCCACTTTGTAGCCACTTTCGAGGATCTAACCGACATGCTAGACTACGACTCCGAGGACATCGGCGCTATGGACGGCGATGCGGAGACGATCGAGAACCAGCGCCCCAGGACCTTTGGAAGGCCACCTCGTCATCGACGTCTACATGGTGGATACCCCAAAAGAAGGGATGGCGAGAAAGCAGCGGAGGAAGATTCTCTAAAGAAGCAACCCAAACACCGACGGCGCCGCTCTAAATCCCGCCACAACAAGAATGGAGAATCCGGCACGGGAGATAATAACACTCCGGAGAGTGCCGAAGACAAACCCCTCCAGCAAAACTCAGCGAAGGAGGATGTAGAAGCAAGCCCTCACGAAAGGGCGGCAGAAGAAAAGGTTGAGGATCACAACTATGTACCTCCCTCCGAGGACGAATCAAGCCCCGATGACGACGAACTCGAAGAGCCCGTCGAACAAGATCTTTGCAAACGCAGGCTCATCACTACAGCAGGAAGCCTGAAGGAGGAAAAGCGGAAGCTCAACACAGCGGAAGATGCGCTCCGGATAAGATGGAGCAAAGTGCTCAAACCGCAGACAAACAAGGCAACAGCCACCAACCGAAGAGCTACCCGAAGCGCAAGCTGCTCCCAGAATTCGACGAAGAGGCCATAAAGCCTCCACCGTCAAATGCCCAGCCAGGTCCATCTACGGACCCAAAAGGAAAGCCCCAATAAGCAAAGGAACACGTCAAGTGTCCGACGATAGCGGCACGCGATAAGTGCAGGGCGCCAGACACCCACTATGCTTCACAGACGAAGTCTTTGGAACATGAATTCCCAGCAGGGTTTAAACCCATCAACATAGAAGCCTACGATGGAACAACAGACCACAGAGTGCGGATAGAAGATTATATCTGCATATACATATGGCAAGAGAGACGATCTCACGCCATAAAATATCTACCCCTCAAGCTCAAAGGGCCAGCTCGTCATTGGCTCAAAAGCCTCCCAGAAAACACTGTTCGAAGTTGGGAAGAGCTCGAGGAAGCATTTAGAGCAAATTTTCAAGGGACTTATGTCCGGCCTCCGGATGAAGACGACCTAAGTCACATAACTCAACAGCCCGGAGAGTCGGTCACGGAAGTGCAGAGCAGGTTCCTTACCAAAAGAACCAAATAGTCATTGTCCGGACGCCGAAGCCTTAGCAGCTTTTAAGCACAATGTCCGAGACGAATGGCTCGCCAGACACCTCGGTCAAGAGAAACCGAGGACAATGACCGCATTAACAAGCCTCATGACCGCTTTTGCGAGGAGAGGACAGCTGGTTGGCAAGAAGCAGCACCAGCGACCCAAGTGCATCGAGATAAGAGATGGAAGCGGAAAATCACGATGCGAGAAAAGATCAGCGCCGGAATAAAGAGAAAAGCCCAAAAAGCACGGCGGTCAAGGCGGATTTAAAAGCTCACGGCGAATAAAGCTCAACCCATCAAGGACGGCAATGACGAACTGTCTAACCTACACAAAACTCGGTCGGATCTGTCAAATCCACAGTACCCGGAAGGCTCGCAAATCACACCCACGAGGATTGTTGGGTTTTCAAACAGTCGGTCGACTAAGCGCCCGAGCGCAAGGGGCTTGACGCGTCAGCGAAGAGGATAAACCCGCCCGGCAGAGGCACCGGAAAACAAAAGACTTTCCCACAAGGGGTCAAAGCGATAAACTCACTTCATGTGAGGACACGGAAAAACAGTGCGGCACTTTCTAAAAGAGCCTCGCGCGGTCGGCCCATAAACCATAGAGATTGGATATCAAAACCAATCACTTTTGACCACGGGATTATTCCAAAAGTGTTGAACCGCGGGGCGGACTTCGATATTGAATCCGATAATAGACGGACTACAATTCACAAGCGTCCTAATGGGCGGAGGCGATGACTTAAACCTGCTATATTCAAACACAATCCATCGGATGGGGATAGACCCTACCAAAATTTGACACAGCCGCACTTCCTTCAAAGGAGTTCGCCCGGCCCTTACGCCAAGTGCAGGCTCGATATTACTCGAAGTCGTGTTCGGATCACCGAACAATTTCCGGCGAGAAAAGTTAATTTTCCATATCGTCCCATTTAAAAGTGAACATCAAGCACTATTAGGGACGAAGGCTTTTGTCGCTTCAATGCCATACCGCATTCGCGTCTCTCACACTTAAGATGCTCGGTCCACATGGCACCATTTGGTCGAGGTCACTTAAAGACCCGGATTCGGATAGGCGAATCCGGACTCAGCGAGCTAGGGGTTCCCTAGCCGCATACCCTTTCACAAGGGCTGCGCAAGACAACTAACATCGGTTTCATATAAACCTAGCCTTAATTATTTATTCTTTTGCATTATTTTCGCACGAACTGTTTTTGAAATGTTCCTCTCTTTTCTCAGATGAGCAACGTGCGTACCCGTCGAGATAACGGCTGCGCGGAGACACTGTAGCGCAGACATGCAGTAGGGACCCGTCGCAAGGATTCTTTTGATTAAGACCCTCGTAGACCTTTCTATTCTTGTCTCTTGTTGCTAAATCGGCCTCGGCTTCTTCCTATAGCCGGCGGAACTGACGATTTGGCATTGGCAGCGTCGAAGACAATGCCCGCACGGACACAAGGGGCTTAGGGTATAATTCTGCCCGTTATCATAAAGTCCGAACACCTCGTGGAGTGTTGGCGTCTCAAGTTGGGCACTATATGCATCAGCTCGAATCATGTCTTTGGTCAAATGTTGGGTTTGCCCGGCTCCTGTGTTTTGCTGCCTTCGTTCCGTATCATCCGGCTAACGCGGCACCGGAGAACTCTGCGATTGTGCCCAGCCGGCTGGGTGAGCACCTCGATGAAAGCAAAACCGACTGTCATGATATAGCGAGAGCAGTCGTCACCACTTGATCGACTACGGAATGTTTAGAATTCCCGCTTTGACAAAGGGCGCTTCGGTCAGCACATACACACCCGAATCCGGAGATGTGCGGTGCCATTAGGGGCTATATCGTAGCCCCACCCTCGAGCTCCATTGGCTAAGTGAAAGAGATAAAGCATTATAGTCCGGATTGCCTCGTTCGCTACGCTACCACCTCTTTATAACAGGACCGAGGCGTCGGATTAAAGTGTGAAAAGCGCTATTTTGCGAACACCCCAGCACCTTGTGCAAGGGGCTGAAGTCAAGATCTGCATCTTTCAAAGTTATACACAAGTATACTTAAGCGGCCGCAAGGAGAAGTATTACTACTTGAAAGCACAAGTATAAAAAGCATTCATACTATAATCATTCATAAACAAGTTAATGCATTCAATTGAGCGTTACATCCTTGAGCACTGCGACTCTATTATCTGACGCCGCGCATAACTTCCCGAAATAATGTTGGCAGAAGCGGTTCCCATCGAACCTGGCGGCAACAGCGGTGGCATCCATCTCCGGACACTGCGCCTTTACACGGGCCAGAGCCATCCGCGCGCCCTCGATGCAGGCCAACCGCTTCATCTCCTTGATATGCGGCACCGCCCCAAGGAACTGCTGCAGTAGGCCAAAATAGCTCGTCGCCTTGGACCTCTCTGGCCACACATGGGCCACGATGTCCGTCATAGCCAGCCCGGACAGTCTATTCAGTTCGGCCCATTCGGCCAACCTGTCCGACAGCAGAAGAGGGCGATCCGGAGTGTGGAATTGAGTCCAATATAACTCTTCCACCTCGTGATCCCCCTGGCTCTGGAAGTGCTTAACGGCGTCAGCCGCACTCGCAGCCAAGTCCATGTAAGGATCCTCCAAACTCCACTGCTTTTCAAATTGGGCATACCTGGCATCCATAAACCGGCGACGCATAAGAAACGGCCTGCCAGCCGTGATTTCTCCGGCTTGGCGCAGCTCCTCCTTCATAGCCCGCATTGCAGAGCGGGCATCCTTGGTCTCGGCGGTGGCCTTCTTGAGTCTTCCCGCTCCGATAGGCGCTCCTTTTCAAGAGCCTCGCTTCACGGTCGGTAGCATCCTTTAATTTCTTGGCCAATCCGCCACCTCCGCCTGCTTAGGCGGTCGCGCAGCCTTTTCGACCTTCAACTCCTCGGCCGCCCACAAGGCAACGCATCACTCCTTCGGGCTTGCTCCTTGGTTTGTGGAAGCTTGGCGAAGTCTCTCCACAAAGCAGCAGCACTGCTCGTATAAACAGCATATAACTTATCAGAGGAGGGCTTTAACCCACTCAATAAAGCGGTTATGGAGAATTTATTTACCTTGCGACTCGTCAAGTCGCTGATTGGCAAGTGCTATGTCAAGCATCGCCATGTCCGATTGCCGACTTAGTTCGGCAAGCGATCGATCGGCTGGCCCCGGACTATCCGCCACCATGTCGAGCGGCGATATTTATTACCCGAGATATTTAGATTTTCGATCCTCGACGCGCTGTCGTCTTCGACAACCTACCGAGTCTCGTGGGCTACTATCTATCTGGCGCATTTTTATATGCATAACTGTTAAAAACAAAAGTGCGCTATTTTCGCATACCTCAAATCCGCCAGACAAGCTCATGGCAGCATCACGTAACCGCTTTCAGCGGGCGAAATCCTTCAATCACCATACGCATTAACGCACGGTGATCTTCGAAATGGGCGCCCTCTCAAGCAAACTCTTGATTCTCGGCCGGGCTCTGGTGGGTGTTGAACTCTTTGACCCCTCCGGACTCGGGGCGCCCCCGTGGCGACACCGGGCTCGCTTTGCCTCATCTGGCGGCGCGTCGGACGGAGGCGATCGCTCTCCATCATCTCCGGAAGAAGATCCCCGAGGACAAACTCATACGAGGCGGCTGCAGATCCGAACTGCGATATAAATATTTCGTTACCTCTGAAGCATAAGCGAAGGTAGCTTTTATTAAACTTCCTCTTTCATACTCACGGCTCGTTGGAGGCTGGTCCTTGGCGATGGCTGCGCGTCCGGATTCTCTTGGACGCGGACCCCAGTGGGGATTTCTTCCACGCTTAGGGGCTGGGGCCTCCGGATCTTGAGGCGGTCCTCTTCTCCCCGAAGGGAGGATCCTTGGTTCCCTCCTCTTGATCGCCTTTGGACGAAGTATTAGCTCCTTTATCTCCCCGTCGCCCCCCCTCTGTGGCGCAACCTCCAACATTCGACCAGCCACGGGCACGGTGCGGTCTCTGGGGGGGGCGGACACCTTATCAGCTTTGATCCGCCACCCATTCCTGTAAAAGAACAAAGGGTAAGGAGGCGATCTCTTGAAAGGCATACAAAACAGGATGTCCGGCTTTGAGCTATTTACGAGTATCCGGATGATCGCGGCTTAGACCCGCATCCTCGGCGAATCCGGACCGCCACTTGCGGTCCGAAGAACAGCTCGTACATCTCCAAGGGTGTCGCACCCATGAAATCTTTGGAGGATCGAGGTCCCTCGGATTGAACTCCCATAAGCGGAGAGGGCGGCGTTTGCGTGGTAGGAGGTGCCTAGTTAGCATGACCTGCATCACCTTGACCAGATCGATCTCCCTTATTTGGAGGTCCCGAATCCGGCCACGAAGTGCGGGCACGTCCTCGGACGGTCCCAGTTGAGCCCTTGGTTGACCCACGACATCGATTCTTTGTGGAGGTCCCGGCGGAAGGAGGGTGGCGGCTTCGCTTGCGCCCTTGGAGCGGTGATGTAGAACCACTCCTGCTGCCACAATCCTGTTCCTCTTGGAAGGAACCTTGAGCCACGGGCATCGACCTTCCTGCTTATAGTCGCCCGCCACACTCCCTTCGGCGCCCCGATCACCTTGGCTCCACCTTGAATGTTTTCAGCCACATGCGAAGTGGGGATGATGCGGAGGAAGGCTTCGTGACAATAATGAATGCAGAGATATGGAGGATGGACTCCGGAGCCAAGTCGTGGAAGTCCAGCCCGTAGAAGAACGAAGCCCCCTCACGAAAGGATCCGTCGGAAGCCTAATCCCCAGCGGAGGTGAGATCGAAAGCGACACATTCGCCGGGCTCGAGGTTGGCACGGCCTGCCTGAGGGCAGGCAACTGTGGCGAGACCAGGGGCTGTGCCTTGGCCTCACGCAACTTCAATATGTCCTCCTCCGCCACCGGCCCTGGAGGTCGGAGCTGGACATTGTTGTAGATCCGAAGCGCTCGAGTCTGAAGCTCTTGGTGTTGGAAGTGGGAGCAAAGGAAAGATTCGATGCGAGGTTAAAAGACAAGGACAGGCCTTGGTCCTCTTATAAAGGGGAAATAATTCCAAGGGCCGTCTCGTGACCGTTTGAGATTCCCTTCGATAGAGGAGGCGTGGCGGCAGGAGCGGTTGGGTTACCCACGCGACGTATTGATGAGGATCCCGGAATAAAGGGAACATGATCTCGCTTGACGGGGCGTGCCAAGGAAGCCGCCGCTAAACATCTTGGCGGAACAATAAAAGCGATTCAAGCGAGGGCTTGGCTGCGGTGTGACATCATCTTTGCGTAATCGTCGCAGATTGGATTAAGTGTGTATTTTATTCTCTCTACGTTGGAATGTGGAAATTATTTTGCGAGCGGACACTATCACGGTGTTCATTATCTTCTCCGGACTATTCAAGGAGGAACCCGCCTTGCAATGCCGAACATTATGCACGCCGGACTTATCGTCATTGAAGACTGGTTCAGGGCTCTTGAGGAGTCTGGCCTAGGGGTGTCCGGATAGCCGGACTATCGATATCCGCCGGACTCCCAGACTACGAAGATAGAAGATTGAAGACTCCGGCTCGTGTCCGGAAGGTACTTTACTTGGCGTGGAAGGCAAGCTTGGCAATACGGATATGTAGATCTCCTACCATTGTAACCGATGTGTAACCCTAGCCTCTCCGGTGTCTATATAAACCGGAGGGCTTTAGTCCGGAGGACACAACATTACATCTCAACAATCATACCATAGGCTAGCTTCTAGGGTTTAGCCTCATTGATCTCGTGGTAGATCTACTCTTGTACTACCCATATCATCAATATTAATCAAGCGGGGCGTAGGGTATTACCTCCATCGAGAGGGCTGAACACAGGTAAAACATTGTGTCCCTCGTCTCCTGTTACCATCCGCCTAGACGCACAGTTCGGGACCCCTACCCGATATCCGCCGGTTTTGACACCGACACCTGCACAGAGTTTAAACAACATATGCCCTGGCGACTTAACGTCAAAAGCCAGGGCAGGTAGCCACCCAAATGTAGTCTTATCCTGGACACAAGTAGATCAGAAGATCCCTTGGCGGTTTACCGAAGGGCAGGTCATAATATCTCACATATAACCACTGATGTCTTAAAAAGGAGTCATAGATAAGTCTGGTATGAATCAGAACTTGAAATATAACTGTAACAATAATATCATACCTGTGATATTGAATTTGTACTGCCGGTTTACATGACCTGTGCAGTAAGGGTGATAACCCAATGGGATTTAATGACAAATGGCTAAACTAGATCCAAACTATTTTGGCCTCAGGTAAATCTTCGGTCCTTTTAAATGGCGTTCCAGGGAGACAATTCCATTGCAAAACGGGGGTTTGACAAGGAGACCCACTATCTCCCTTGATTTTCGTGCTGGCCGCCGACCTACTTCAAGCTGTCATTAATGATGCTTTTGCTCAGGGCCATATTCAGTTTCCCTTCCCATGTGCAACTCAAAAAGATTACCCAGTCATTCAATACGCGATGACACAATTCTGGTACTACTGGCTTGTGAAACTCAAGCGGCCACGATCAAGCAGATTTTGTCGGATTATGCAACTTCCATTGACCTTAAAATAAACTTCCAAAAGTCCACTCTCATCCCAATCAACTGTGATGAGTCTCTCAGTAACAGCATTGCACAAATCTTCGGTTGCATGACTGGCAAAATGCCTTTCACTTACCTTGGGCTGCCTTTGGGGACCACACGACCATCTGTTCAGGATCTAATGCCTTTGGTTTGCAAAGTCGAGCGCCGCCTAACTACTACCCTTAACATGATTTCGTATGGAGCAAAGCTTTCTCTAGTAAACTAAGTGATTACTTCGCTCACGATCTTTGCTCTATGCACTCTCAAGTTTCCCATTTCCATTATTGAACTCTTAGACAAGATCAGAATGAAATGTCTCTGGACTAAAAAGACGGAGCAGGGGGAAACATGTAACTCTCTGGCTGCTTGGAGCATGATTTGTAAACCTAAGGAGTGTGGTGGAATGGGTATATTGGACCTCAGAACACAGAGTGATGCCCTGTTGCTTAAATATCTCCACAAGTTCTACAATCACCTACTACACATAAAAAAGGATGCATGTTCCTTCTGGTGGAGAGACATCACAAAGCTCATGCCAGTTTATAAAGGGATCACCAAAGTCACAATTCAGGATGGCTGCACCACTTTACTTTGGAAAGATCTTTGGATGGATGATATTCTGGCCTCTAGCCACCCCAGGGCCTTTTCATACACCAAAAATGAAGATATATCTGTCCAAGCACTATTAACGGCTGACACGTTGGGGGAAACCTTCCATCTTCCCCTTTCTGCGCAGGCACATGCAGAGCTGATGGGCCTTCAGCAATTGCTGACTCCGATTACCTTGGCCCACAGAGAGGATAAATGGACATGCATTTGGGGTAAAGGAGATTACACTGCGAGCCAATATTACTCATATTACGTCAGAGAAATAAGAGCTCACCAAACATACAAGTGGTTGTGGAAATCTAAGGTCACCATGAAAATAAAAGTGTTCGGCTGGCTACTCCTCTCCGATAGACTAAACACATGAAACATGCTCAAGAGGAGACACTACAATATTGGTGACAACCACACTTGTCTGCTGTGTACTTCTCCTATTGAAGAAAATTTGGAGCACCTTTTCTTCACCTGTCCATTTAGCCAAGAGTGTTGGTCACATATTAATATTAACTGGATAACACATGGTACAAGACTTCAATGGATTGAGCACGCAAAAACTACGTGGAATAGCCCAATGTTTATGGACATCTTCCTACAGGCTGCGTGGAGCATATGGAAAGAGAGAAACAACAAACACTTCAGAGGGATTTCACCTTCGAAATCATCCTGGCTGGCTAGGTTGAGAGGTGACCTTTCCCTTCTTCGTTACAGAGTGGGAGAGAAACTTCAACCCTTTCTGTCCTCTTTTGTAAATAGTATTTAAATTTATTCTTTTGTTCCCTATTTCTACTGTTCACCCCTCCCCCTTAGTTACAACATGGCTATGGATGTAAGGTTATAACTTTGTAAGACTTTTTGTCACTTAATTTAATACATACAGTAGGAGCCTCTCCTACTGTTTCAAGTGTCAAAAAAGGGTGATAACCCAATCCTTAGAAGCCAAAACTTCCAAATATATGATGATTGTCACATGCTGGCGACTTATCGTCCAAAGCCAAGCTGGGTTAAATTTAAACCACACTTATACTTAGATCTGAACAAAAAAGTCTCAAGTCAAATAAAGGCTGCTTTCAAATAAAACTTAAACCAAATAAGAAGAAACAATCGAGGCTTCTGATTCGAATACGATCAGTAAACCGTTCCAAAGGGATTAAGCTAGAATTCGAATATGATCATGTAGCCCCCAGTGGCTTTGGCGTTGCGTCGATCAAGAGGGTACCGACAACTATGTTCTCTTTGGTTCAAATACAACCTATGTTTGAACAGGAAGCCCCCAAAAGACCTTGAGAGTTTTTTAATGACTCTGATTCAAATACGATCAAAGTCGGTTCCCAAAAGGGGTTGAGCTATGATTCGAATATGATCAAGAAGCCCCCTATTGAGCTTGGTAGTGTGCCGATCAAGAGGGTACCGGCAGCTATGTTCTCTTTGGTTCGAATACGACATATGTTTGAACAAGAAGCCCCCAAGTGATCATATAAGTTTTGGCATTGCGCCGATCAAGAGGGTACCAACAGCTATGCTCGATGAGCAGGAAGCCCCCAAGTGACCATCATGAGATAAGCCGTAAGGCAGGATACCCATGTATAAACCGCACATCATGGCGACAAGTTCTCTTTGCCAACCTTCAATTTTTCTGAGAACTCGAACTTGCGAGAGACTAATCCTTTTTGAATCGGAAGTTTAAACCGGATTTAAGAGCTTCAGAGCTTTGCGAGAGACGGATTTGCCTTGAACCGGATTGTGAACCGGAAGCATCATTGTGAGCCGGAATTTTTCTGACGGCCTTTTAAATTTTCATCAATAGAGCAGTAATCTCCGGGGCCGGGTTATTTTTCCCCTCCAATGACCCGGGGTTTTTTGATTGCATTGAAACCGGCTAATTAGGCCGAGTCATGCCATTGTAGCTCCCAAGTCTCAAGACGACTTGAGGAGTTGGCTTGAAATTCTCTATATTTGTCCATAGCAGAAGGTGTATATCATTGGCGTTGATAGCGCAATGTGAATCCACAGAATGTTGAAATGACTGTGGCGGGTTATAAATGATCCCGTATGAGCCGTGTCAGCAACTCGGCCAATGGTTCCTTCCAACTGGCTGTTTGAAGTTAACCAAGCTATAGTGGCAGCGACTTGTGCGCATGTCCATTGAGCCATCCAGTGCAGACAGCGGCTTATAATACATGATAATTTGCCTCCAGTTTTGTTGGGAGAAAAAATCGGGCTACCCAAGCAATGACTTTCTCATACTCAATAAACAGCTCATGCAGACATGTGCGGCCCGGTGTGTTGATGTAGACGAGGCCACGAGAGATGGACGGAAAAAACGACCGCAGCATCAGAGGCGGCTCAAACAGATGAATCAGCAGCGGTTTTGTAAGCCGGCGCAGACGAGCACATCATGTTGACGTAAACTGGTCTGCAGAATGGCGGCTTGCACATATATTCATCGAGGTTGATGGTATGGTTAGATGCTAGTGTATTATAATGGTGACGCGAGTTATACATCCATGACACGGCCATAGCTTTTGCGGTGAGGAATTGCTCCTACATAAATAATATCGCAAGCCGGAGTAATTTCTCTTTTTAAGAAAGCAATATGTAATATAAAAATATACTGGATGGATTTCACCTGATATGTTGAGCCAGAATTTATCCGTCGCAAAGTTGATGATCACTACGGTGAAGCTGAATTCAATGACGGGCGAGTCGGCCATGGGAGCAGACAGATGCGCCGGTCACGACGTTGTAAGCCAGGGCGGGCGAGTCACTCGCAAGCATGGTAAGCTGTGCGGACGGGCGTGTCAGCCGCGTCATGTTGATGTAGCGGGGGCGGCCATCTGCGCACGTACTCATCAAGCAGCGCAGCATGGACAAGCGCTAGTGCAAAAATAATGCTGGTGCCCCTTGTACGACACCTTTGTAATAAACAATAGTCCTAATATTTTTATCGGATGAACACAGACGCTGGTTGCAGCACATGCATGTACATGTTCTCCAATGATGGACACAGCGTGTGCTAGACCGCGGCCATGGATTTGACTCAACACTACTAAGGAAAATCTTATACACAGAATCTTAGCAGCAGCGTGGCACAAAAAGAAGCGCTACTGCTAATTAGTAGTAGCGCGGGTTTTTAACCCTCGCTGCTACTAAGTTGATAGTAGTAGCGCGGGTTTTTAACCCTCGCTACTACTAAGCGGTCTCTACCGTGCCTACCGACACATGCCATAGTAGTAGCGAGGGGTATAAACCCGCACTACTACTAAGTTGATAGTAGTAGCGCGGTTTTATACCCCTCGCCACTACTAAGTACGAGGTAGGTGAAGTCGCCATATCCTCGGCCGAATCCCCATCTCCTCCCCCAAATCCCTCCTCTCTTCCACCACTCTCTCCTCTCACTTTCCATACGCTCTCACATGGCCCTCTTGCCCATGCACCCATCCTCCTCCATGGCGCCGAAAGCGGCCGCCGCCTCGCGCCACCGGCGTCTAGGAGCTCGCCGGTCTTCCACTGACGTCTAGGAGGCCGCCGACCCGCGCCACCACACCGGAGCAACTCGCCACCGGTGACTTGCTCCGTTGCTCCCTACATCACCTTCCTCTCTCCCTCGGTTTTCCTTTTCTCTCTCTCCATCTGGTTTGACTCACCCTTCCATGTCCATGCCCGTGCAGGTCGTCGCCATGGATGACCCAGAGTTATCTGGCATGGTCGGTAATAGGAGCCCCACGCCGCTGCTGGCTCGCCATAAGCAGGCCCTCTCCAACAGCCTTGCTGGATCTGGTCTTCCGTTGTCCGTTCATGCCTCCGCGACGCCAATCATCGCTAGATCTTACCATTGCTGCCATTGACAGCACGCCTTTGGATCGAGATTTTTTATTTTTGAAAGTAATAGCGATGGCGGGGTATAAGACCGCTACAGCTAATTAGCGATAGCGCTGTTTGCAATGCACGCTACAACTAACCATGTATAGCGATGGCGTGTGTCAACACGTGCTATCTTGCTACAAGTTAAGTGTGGCGCCGATCGATAGCGCGGGCACCGCATCTTGATACACCCAAGACCCGCGCTGCTGCTAGGCTTTTCCCTAGTAGTGCAACATTGTTCGCAGCTTTTTCACAGCCACGGCGGGTCTCGGCAATGGTGGGTCACCGCAGTAGCAGGTGCTCAAGGCAGACGCACCGCGGGAGCAGAGTTGAGGACGAGCAACCGCTTGAGGCAAGTACGTCGGCAGAATTGAGGTGGAGAGCGGCTCAGATGACGGTTGAACCGTGGGCTGTTTCCTTTTTCTTAATCTTTTTTTATCCAAACATCAAGCATGACCATTGCCTATACGTGGGAAGTAGTACTTCATGCTAGTCCTCTTTTATTTAATGTAGCACTGATTCTTGTGCTCATCCAGTAGTAGTGCTACTAGATCAATTTTGTCTTTGTCTTGACACACCCATGTGAAGAGGCAGCTTGAAAGCCGCTATGCGTGGACTTGTTTCTTCAAGCACTACACTTCCTGGCACATCGTAGGCAGACGTGACACGCACTACTGGATGCGGCCGGGTTTGATGCGATGAAGTGACTGCGGGATGCTGAACGGAGAGAGCCGACTCTTATGGTGGCTCGGAAAAGGCCACGAAGGCGCCTCGAAGTAGAAGACAGTGACTTAGGCGGCACAGTCGGGGCTGGAGCAGGCATAGTCAGTCCGCGGAGGCGAGCAGGGCCGGTTTGCTGGACGTGTCAGAGGAGGGGATTGACTGACACCATGGCAGGGGCAGCTTTCGACACCTGGTAGCCTCGGGTGAACGTAGCAGTTGAAGAAAAACAAATCTAAACTTGTAGCTCGACGAGATGAGTGACAGCGATTTGGGAAACCAATGTGCTAATTTGTGGAAATCACCACGTACTAGAAGCGGCACTAGTTGATCAGGTAGTACAGCAGCGATGTAGCCTAGTGCCTTGGGACTTGAAGCTAGCAAAACAATCCACGGCAGGTGAAATTGACGTCTCGGGCTTTCGGCGACTTGACGGATTGATGCGTTTACTGCCGCACCTCGAGTCCAGTAGTGGAGATCGCTGGATCAGACAACAACACTAGGGGCATGCGCGTAGGAACTCCAGTCGGTCTTGGCCGCAACAGAAATCGATCCGTCCTCGGATTGACGGATCGCCAGACACGTACCGCGGCGCACATGGGAACCCTAATCCTCTCATCTCAAACATTGAACGTGCCGGCTCCAGAATTAGCTATGATTCAGTTCTCATGGATATGATGCAGATCATTCAAACTGATTCTTCATCCAAAAAATTGCGCACTTCTCGAACCGTAAAAGAGATTCCTCCAAGAACTCAACACCACCGTGCGCATGCCCCATGGTGGGCGCCAACTGTCGTAGAATTGTCACGACATATGTCCTTAGTGTGAGGACTTAGTCGCGAGGTCAACGCATCTATGTGGTAGCTTGAGAGGGGTTGAGCGGGATGAGAGTCGCGAGATGGATCAACACACAAGACAAGGATTTAGACAGCTTCGGGCCCTGGGAAACATCATCCGGTAATAGCCCTACATGCTGTTTGTGGCTAGGTCTCATTATGATCATGAGGGAGTCACCGGTAAGCCGGCTCTTTGTATCTAGCCCTAGAGATTGTTTCTTCTTGCCTGTCCCTCTTGGGGTGCCCTGCCCCTCCTTATATAAGTTGAAGGGGCGGGTTACATGTGTAGTCCTATTAGGATTAGGACTAGTCTATTACAAGTGGAATCCTAGTCTGCCCCTTTAAGGGAAAACTCCTTATGCCTTTCCTCGTAAATCGGCCCACCATAACATGAGCCGACCTTCTGGGCCTTGGGCCTAGTCTTCTATCTGACCCGCCATTAGGGCCATCCATGAGTCGCCAGGCTCGTGAGTCGCCACTCCGGCAGGTTACCAATGAAAACGCCAAGCCCGGCCGGGTCATACTTCTGGCCGGGTCATACCGCGGGGTATATCCCCGACAGGAACGACACAAGGGCTTAGGCTTTCACGTACATGACCGTTGTCGATTAGTTGTTGTACTTGCCGTTGGATCTCCTTAGTTTCTTCGGGGTTTACGTGGTATGGATCTTTGTTTGGTAGGGGTGCTCCGGGGATGAGGTCGATTCGATGCGCAATGCCTCGTAGAGGAGGTAGACCCGGAGGTAGCTCATCGGGGAAAACATCTTGGAATGCTTGCAAAAGAGATTGAAACACTAAAGGTAGCTCGTGAGAGGTGTTAGTTTTTGGGTCCCCATCCTTGCACACAAGGACAAAGTGCATAACACTCGACGGGTTCTCACACACTTCTCTCATCTCATTTGTGGTGGCAAATAAGACAATGTTTTTCTCTCTAGGCGAAGAGGCGCTAAAGTTTGGCCTGTGGCTCTCACTCACTTTTTGGTGGGTCACTTGCTCACTCTTCTCTCCATGATGGGTGGCTTGCTTGTCGGCTATTATTTGACTAGGAGACATAGGTCATAGCACATATTCCTTCCCTTTCATCTTGAAGCTATAGTGATTGGTACGTCCATTGTGGATTACGCCACGGTCGAATTGCCATAGTAGACCAAGAAGGAGGTGGCAAACAGACATTGGGACGACATCACACTCCAAAGTGTCCTCATATGCACCACTTTTGAAGGAGACTTGGACCGTATGCTCAACTCGTATAGTGCCGGAGTCACTTAGCCATTGGACTTTGTAGGGGTGCGGGTGCTTCATCTTGACCAATTGAAGCTTGGAGCATAGTTCTTCACTTGCCAAGTTGTGGAAACTACCTCCATCGATGATGACCTTGACGGACCTTCCATTGATGTTGGCCTTTGTGTGGAAGATGTGACATCTTTGGTCTTCTTCTTGTTGGTGTTGAAGAGTCAAGACATTGGAGACAACGAGAGCGGGCCTCGAATCCTCATCACAAAAGACTTGATCATCTTCATCCTCGTTCACGCGCCGGTGCATTGCCACTTGCTCAAGGGCTTCCATCTCCTCGTCACTCATGGAGTCATAGGTTCCATCATCGTTGAGGATCATGGTGCGCTTGTTTGTGCATTCATAGGACTTGTGGCCTCGGCCGCGGCAAGTGAAACACTTGAAGGAGCTTGTCTTGACGGTCTCATCGGTCGGAGTAGATGAAGAACTGCGCGGCTTGAAGTTGCTTGTAGTAGGAGGAATACGACTTGAGCTTGTCGAAGTTTTCTTATAACTTGACTTGTCGTCATTGCTTGTAGATGGCTTGGTTCATGTAGAAGTTGGAGGAGTTGTTGAAGCTTGGTTGTTGGAGAAGCCATAGTTCTTGGATGAGTACTTGGCGTACTTGAAGTCATCTTGCACTTGGAGTTCCGCCTTGGTAGCTTGATGCACGAGCTCAATGAGGTTGGAGTAGGGTTGGAAGTCGGCAATCTTCTTGATGGGATGATTGAGTCCATTCAAGAAATGTGCCATAGTTTGCTCATCATCTTCCGTGACATTGGCTCGAATCATGGCTATCTCCATTTCGTTGTAGTATTCTTCAACACTCTTTGTTCCTTGCTTGAAGAGATCACGGTTATAGTAGGTGGGCATGAATCGTGCTCGCATGACTTCCTTCATTTGAGCCCAAGTGGTGATTGGTGGTTCACCTTTTGCTTCTCGGCGCTCAAGGACTTGTTCCCACCATATGAGCACATAGTCTTGGAACTAAAGTGATTAGTGATCTTCTTCTCTTCCTCATAGTTGTGCAAACGAAAGATTTTGTCGACCTTCAATGCCCTTTATAGGTACTCTCCAGGATCATTGCTTCCATTGAACTTGGGTATGGTAAATTTTAGCTTGCCGTAGCGTTTCTCTTCATTGTGTTGTTGGCGATGGTGATGATGACGCCCTTGACGTGGAGGATAATTATCCTCATGTTGCTCATGGCGTGGAGGAAGTCCATGATGAACTTGCTCTTGTTGAACTTGAGGTTGTGGAGGAGCTTGTCAAGCTTGTGGGGGAGCTTAAGGAACTTGACGTTGCACTCGCGGTTGGTAGTTCCGCTCTTGGATTTCTTATCAAAGTGCTTACTCTTGATTGCGCCGATCTCGGTTGCAGTTGGCAATGGTTCGACTTGATTCTTGAAGGGCACGTTGCGCCTCAAGAGCTTGTGCTTCACGTTGTTGTTGTTGAAGACGTTGAGCCTCGGCGTCTTGTTCCTATTGGTGTAGACGCGCTCGTTCTTCCTCTTGGCGATGTTGACGTTGTCATTCTTGAGCTTGAGCAAACGCAACTTGATGTGGTGGAGGACAAAGTTCTTGCTCGTCGACTTGCTCTTGTGAATGCTTGTTATGTAGCGGATTGCGAGATGCATTACGGTCTTGACGTGCGGCTCGTCGAAGAGTGTTCGATGTCGGTGTACTTGAGCCAGAGAAGGTGTCATCGGAGTGTTGACTTGAGCGGCTTCGTCTTGAGTATGAAGAAGTAGAAGGAGGACGGTTCACCAACAAGGCATAGATCTCGTCCATCCTTGCATCGTTCTCTTGCTTGTGAGTGTCGAGCTTGTCGTCGAAGTAGTCCTTTGTACATTGCTCGGAGAGTCGCAAGTCGGTGGCGAGGTTGTCGATGCGGTCGGTCATAGCTTGTTGCTCTTGATGCAACGCTCGTTGTGCACCAAAGAGGTGGCTCTTGGTGACGAATGATGACATGTCATCGTCTTGCTCTATGAAAAGTGGGTTAGTAGAAGTACTTGGCCTATCCATCATTACAAGCAAAATGTGAGTGGGAGAAGGAGAAGAACTTATACCAAATGTACCTTGACCGATGTTGACGATGAATCAAGTTCACTCAAATGCGGAAAATAAATAGCACTATTGGTACCAATTCTTGTCGGTTCTCACACCTACACAAGTAAAAGATTATGGTGGAGCTTGGTTAGGATGGTGGCACAAAATTTGATGCAATTGTTAGTTTGACTCAAAGATGTTGAAAAAGATTCGCAAATTCGCAAATGCAACAAGTAGACCAAGTAGGTAGTGGTACACGGAAACACACACGCAAATAGATAAGTGGGATTGTGCAAACCAAAAATGAGCCAAAATGTGGAGTCCACTAAAATGCTCTTGTTGCACAATACTAGAGAGACGCTAGCACGATTGCACAATAGGGGATATGGAGCTTGTGCACAACCTACTAGGCAAAAATGCAATGATCTCTATCCCAAGTATGCGATATGTATGGTATTTCGGTGAGATGATCCAAGATGATCGGATATGACAACCTTAATGTAGTATGATGCTATGGTTCTTGCTTATATTCGTGACCTTCACAGACTAGGTCACTCGGCGATCCACAATTCCTCTTGGATGCTCAGACCATGACGCCTAACCATCTGGAGGATACATAGTCCTCAAAGGTAACAAGCGTCGGTTCCACACAGGAACAATCTGTTCAGTGATGCTCAATCACTTTGGGTTTGTAGGTTTGGGTTTGGGATTTTGGTTTTCCTCACTTGATGATTTTCACTCAAAGTCCTCAGACGAATGGGGTGCTCTCAATTGACAAGTGTTAGTTTCTCTTGGAGCAGACAACCAGCTAGTGGTTGTAGGGGCGGCTATTTATAGCCTAGGGAGCAGCCCGACATGATAAGACATAAATGCCCTTCAATGAAATGACCGTTAGGTGGTAGGATATTTTGGACAGCTGGCGCGTGGGCACGATGTGGTCGGTTGAGGTTGAATTCCTCGGGGCTATCATGTTCCTCCTTTGTGTAGGCAATCCGATCGGCGAATTCCTAACTCCTCGGTCAAGACAAATTCCTCGAGTCGGAAGATCTTCGTCTCTATCTTTCAAGAAATTGGTGAACGATATGAGATTTCCACTAGCTTCACTCAAAGGATTGGGTAGGTGTAGGATTTTGAGATGAGCATCACTTGGAAATTCGTTTCCTTAGTATTACCTCGACCCCCTTTAACAGTACTATGTTTCCTATGACTCGAGAAAGAGAAAATGAAACTATGAAAACAAGTCTTCGCGCTTCATAATCCTCGCATGAATATCCAAGTCTTCAAGGTCACACCAATTTCTTCACTTTCAAAGTGTTCAGGAGAACCAAAGTCTTCACCCGAAGACATACATTTTTAGGGGCGACTTTCACTATAAATATCAAACTCCTCATCGACTTATAGAGCCTGTGTACACTCACAAACATATTAGTCCCTTAACCCATAAGTCTTCAATACACCAAAATCACTAAGGGGCACTAGATGCACTTACACGCCTTGATTGTGAAGCCATGGCTGGGATCCCCTGTCTTGAAGAAGCTATGGATTTCTTTCAGGATGCTGGCCTTCTCGAATTTGTCATAGCCAAGGAGCACTGGAATGAAGAGCTTCAGCTGCAGTTCTATGCTACTCTTCACATACGTGGATGCAATAGGGATCCGAAGACATGGATCCTTGAGTGGATGACAAGTGATGTGCACCATGAAACTAAAGCTCAAGATATCATCGAGCTTACCTCCCTGCCCACTCCAGGTGAATTGTATGAGCGTGGTTGTCAATGCCACACAGAAGGACTGCGGAGCATTTTTCAGCAGCCTGAACCCAATATGAGTCAGATGCTCAGCATGATGAATCCATTGCCTCAAGATGCAGAATATCCCAAGGAATTCCTTGTCCAGGACCGCGAGTACTTGCCCCGCACAGTCTATCATATACTGAGGCATACTCTATGGCCAATCAAGGGACATTCTTCTGAAGCCAAACTTGAAGGCGCCATGAAGACTTTTGTTTTGTTATTGGCAATGGCATCAAGTTCAACTCCCAGGATTTCTTCATCAGACAACTTGCTGCATCTGGGATTGATCTATTTGGCCTGAAGTTTTATGCTCCATGGGTAATGTGCCTAATCAAGCTCCATTCAACTATCAACTATCAGCCTTCAGCATGCAGCCATCTTGTCTTCTTGCCTGAGGTTGATCTGTCAGTTGAAGCCGTCTACCACGAGCCTGCCAAGGAGCCGATATATCTTCACAATGGTGATCATCAAAGCTTCACGCAGCCCATAGAGGGAGTTCATGTTCCAAATGCTGTTGTTCCTGTTTATCCACTTGTTGGCAATGTGCGTCTGCCTCACTATGCAAATACCAAAGCCACTGCCAGTACGATTGCTCAAAGGCCTCGGAAGCGTTCTCGTGTCCTCAGTGATCGAGAGCTGCTTGTGGCCTTACATCAAAAGCAGGATAAGCACCACGACTGGCTGAAGCGTGAGATGCATAGTCTCTTGGTGGATGTCAATCGCATTCGCAATCTGGCCACCAAGAACTCCTTTGTTTCCCATGAGAATGCACAGCGGTCCTGGAAGAGCCTAACTCTGCTATGTTCTGAAGATGATCTTCATGCAGATGGCTTCACCAAAAGCATCAAGTTTGACTCTAGGCCTCCACCTAATGCAAGCTAGCACCGTACTCCCTCACTTGAAGATTCTGAGTATTCGTCTGCGGCTGCAACTACTGTTGCGAATGTCATCGATGAAGAAGACGATGCCTCTTCACCGACCATGTCTACACTGCATATCGACTCTACACCAGGCCCCACTGCACCACCAAACTCAAACAATGACCCTGCTCCACCATCTGCTTCTTCTGGGAACTAGTAGATGCTCTATGTCTTCAAACCTTTTTGGTCATTACTGACAAAAGGGGGAGAAGCATATGAGTTGATAGTCTTCAAGCGGGTCCTTATGGGTGGCTGCATTATTTTGCCAAGTTCTTACAACTCTCCACTTTTGAAACATTTGGTTCTCTAAGTTGTAACACTTAAACTTGATGGTTGTTTGCTATTTCTTCTGCTATTCTGTGATGCGATGATAAATTCCGCATGAAGTCATTCTGCAGACGTCCATTTTTCATTATGCGTATCATTATCTTCTTTATCTTTTTATATGCAAAATGTATTGTCTTCACACTTTGAAGATGGCCTCCACAAAGCAAAACATGCCATGTGCATTTGCATTCAAACGCAAATCATCTATATGCACATCTTCAGGGGGGAGACTCTTCATATGTATGAAGACAACACTCACAACACTAAACTTTCACATACTTTTATCCCCGTTGAAAACTTCAACCAGTTTGTCATCAATCACCAAAAAGGGGGAGATTGTAAGTGCATCTAGTGCCACCCCTAGTTTGTTTTGGAGTATTGACGACAAACTTGGTTGAGGGACTAATGTGTTTGTGAGAATTGCAGGATAACACAGGTAGTAGTCCCATACTGATTCGGTTTACCTACTAGAGATAACCCCTAAAAATGTGTGAAGACATTGAAGACAATGGTGGTCTATGGAGTGCGAAGACATAGTTGTTTCGTAGTTTCCTTTTCTTCCTTGTTGAGTCATAGGAACCACCGTACTTTTAAGTGGGGTCAAGTGAACAAAGTGAGAATGACTGATGTGATGCTCAACCAAATCCTATGTCTTTGAGCGAAGACAATGAGAGCAAATCTTATCCAGAGCTGGATGAGTCAGCTTGGCTTGTAGCCCAAGCTAAGCTGCCGCGTGTGTTTGAAATCTGACCATTGGACACGTGTCAGTTCCTTAGTGACCCAGGGTCATTTTGGACAGATCAGGTTGGGTTGCCTCCTAGCTATAAATAGCCCACCCCTACACCAAAATTTGGTGGCTGCTCAGAGTTAGTGCACGACTTTTGTCGTTTGAGAGCAACCCACCTCCGAAGCTTTTGAGAGAGAATCCATGCGAGGACAAAGCTCAAAACACCCAGAGCCAAAGAGTGTTAGGCATCACTGAAGTCTTTCTGTCCGCGTGATCTGAAGACTTATTACACTTGAGGACTGTGAATCCTCCAGCCGGTTAGGCATCATGTTCTGAGCATCCAAGAGTAATTGTGGATTGCCGGTGAACGACGTTAGTGAAGGTTTGGAAGTCTCCCTTGAAGACTTACCATAGTAATTGGGCAAGGACTAAGTGTTCTTAGCTCAAGGGGAATGAGGTGAAGACACGATCTTCTGAGTTGAATCTCAGCCTCCCTAACCAGACGTACAGTTGTCACAACAACTGGAATTGGTCCAACAAATCCCTTGTCCTCTCCGAGCAACTGGTTCTATCCTTCCTCTCTCACCTTACTTACAGTTTCTCTTCGTGAAGTCTTTGCCCACTTACCTGATCTGATTAACTTCACTGTGTAAAGACTATTGTCTGTTTGGCTTCATACTATCTTCCATCCTGATCCATACTACCTAGCTGCTGATAGTCTTCGTGCTTTCACTGCATTGCTTACTTGACTATGGCTTGTCTAGTGTAGTCTACCTTCCGCTGCATATCAATAGGTTCATTTCTATTGTTTGTCTTCAAAACACCCCTGTTTTGAAGACTTCCATCAAAATCACCTATTCACCCCCCTCTAGTTGAATACTAGCACTTTTAGGGCTATGTGGAGGGGTGCTGGGCGCAAGACAAAGGGATCCGACAGTTAACGCGGTTAACTGTTGGGGCACCAAACAACCTCCAAATGGAACGCAATTTGACAGGCGGACTACCGGTGATGTACCAAGACCACTCGTCAACTCTCGGCCCATTCTGAGAATGTTTTTCCGTGGCTCACAAAACAAGAACTGGGAGGTGCAACGGGCGCGTGCGAGTGTGGTCGGGATCAGAACGGACAACGGAGAAAATTGGGGGAACCCGAACGGATGCAAGTTTGAAAAACATGTAGATGAAATGCAGATGATGACATGGCAAAATGCAACACGCACGCAAATGACATGGAAACGACGGAAAATAACTGGAAGACACCTGGCGTATCAGATTCGGGGCATTACATTATATATAGCCTCCACACAAAATCTAGCCGTTACACACATATTCCCAAACTCGGTGGGATCGAATCAGAAAACTCGGTCACACCGATCCAGGTAAAAATGTGAAAATTAGGATTTTTGGTGGGACCGATATAGTCATCTCGGTGGGACCAATGTGCAGGGGTTAGGGTAAAACCTCAACTTGGTTTGACCAATTACTCAAACTCGGTGAGACCGATTTGGGTAATAAGTAAACAGAGGATTAGTCAAGCAGACTCGGTGGGACCAAGTGAACAAACTCGGTTAGACCAAAACTATTGCAATAGATCACAGAGAGTTTGCAAGCCCATCTCTGTGAGACCGAGATCCCATCAGTGAGACCGAAGTGACTAGGGTTTGGCAGTGGCTGAATAAGATGAAACTCGGTGGCGCCGGATAGACAAAGTCGGTGGGGCCGAGTTTGACATTTAGGTTTAGGACATATGTGGATGTGAGAAAGTGGTTGAGGGTTTTGGAGCATAGCACTAGGCACTTTGAGCAAGCAAGCCATTAAGTAACACCTCATCCTCTTTTAATAGTATTGGCTTTCCTATGGACTCAATGTGATCTAGGATCACTAAAATAGAAAATGTAGAGTCTTGAGCTTTTGCCAATATTTGTCCTTAGCTGTCGGCGTCCTGTATTTGGGGGTATCCAGCCCTGCCTGCCTGCGGTCCACCACGTGGCGCCATCGACGGCCTGGTACGGCCCAGCTTCAACATCAACAATGCAAGACCCTCACGAGGGGCCAAGCCTCGCGAGGCGGACAACGTCAAGACCCCCGAGGGGATCGGCCTCCTCACGCTGGCTCCCGAGGGACAGAGAGTTGTATGCAAGGTTCACCTCACGAGGCTTAGCTGACGTGAGCCATGACGACCAAGGCCAGGCGGGCGCCAGGCGGGTGCAGAGCGCAGGTTTCCTCTTCAGTGCAAGGGAGGCAAGCCACAGGCGCGGGGTCCTGAGGAATCAGCCAAAGGTTTCCATTTCGGTGCAACGAGACCAAGACCGCCAGGACGGCAGGACGGAGGTCATCAACGAGCCCACTGCAGCGTGACGACCAGAGGCTTTTCACAAGCGAAGACTACTTTTGTCAGGATAAGCTGTACTACTTTTCCCCTTTCAAATTCGGACGTTGTGGGATCCCTTCCCGCCAACATTTGGGAAGAGGACCAAGGCCTCTATAAATAGGACTAGCCACCACCATGGACAGGACAAGACAAGTCGAACTAGCTCACACCACACCAGCTCAAGAACACCTCACCTCCTGATGCCACTTCATCCACTTTATTAGTTCATCCTCAGCCCTTCGAGGCAATCCACCAAAATGCTAGAGTAGGGTATTACACCACAAGGTGGCCCGAACCAGGATAAACTGTTGTGTCTCTTTGTCTCTTTGAGCTTGACGCGCTAGGCTTAGGAGGATTGCGACTAGGCAGGCTAGGTAGGTTGAGATCTCTGCACGCACCCTAGAGTTCGAACCTCTCAAGGGTTTGCGGATCCCATAATCCAACATTTGGCGCGCCAGGTAGGGGTGCGTCAGATCTTCTCTTCTGTTGATCGATCCACCACCACTACGACACCTCCATGGCCGACGCTCGCTGGGCTCGCACCAAGCGTCGGGCTGTAGTCGCCGCCCGCGTTGCTCAGACGGCTCCGGCGGGTGATGGTAGCACCCGTCGTGCTCCGTCTCCGGTGGCCAATGCCGCCAAGGGCCCTGCCGGCCACGAGCAGCAAGCTTCATTGCTGCACCCGTCGGTGCGTCACGACAGACGCACCGCTACTCCATCACTGACCCCAGCAGCTTCTCCATCCCACGCGCGTCGCGGCCAGGTGGACGCGCATGCCACTCTGCTCGTGGCAAGGGAGCTCCTTCGCTACCGCCCGGTTGGTGCCCTCTACGAGGAATGGCTCGAGCGGATCGCTGAACTCATCAGCGTAGCGCACAGGGGCTCCACCAAGCCGTCTCGCTCACTGCCTCAGCAACCACCTGCAGCGGGCGATGTGGCGCACGGGGCTACTCCACCACCTCCGGCCCAGGGCATCATCATCGAACCGAGGCGTGTGGCGCCACGACACAACCCGCCTCGCCCTGCACTGGCTCGGGAGGACGTGAGCTGCCACATGGTGCAGCGTCCCCAAGGAGAAGCATGCGTGCTTCCAGCACCCCATCTTCCTCGAGGCCATAAGGAGGCCGAAGAGCAATTTCTACAGACCGTGGTACCTTGACCTAGCCCCCTGCAAGAGGGAGCTGACAAAGTAAACCGGGTGCTGCATCATCTTCTTCTTTTGTACCACTTCACCTGGTTGCGTGGGCCCTGTTGCACTGGTGTCAGACCTTGCCCGGGGCCCAGCCTTACCGGGACCAGGCCCTGCCGGGGGGAGCTCTGGCTCACCATCCATAGACTCTGCCGTTGCTACTGCCCCTTCATCGACCTCCCTCTGCGCCACCAGTGCGGCGCTAACTATTGGATTCGTCGCCGCTAGATACAGCAGCAGCGACTCTTGTGGCTTAGGCGCAACCAGTATTGGCGTGGAGGAGAGGTACTTCTTCAAGTCTTGCAGTGCTGCTTCGGCCTCTGGGGTCCACTCCATTGGGCCCACCCTTTTCAAGATTTTGAAAAAGGGAAGGGCACGCTCGGCAGACTTGGAGATGAATCTGCTCATGGCGGCAACGCAGCCAGTGAGCTGACGCACATCCTTGATACGCCTAGGTGCCTCAATCTGCTCGATGTCCTTGATCTTGTCTGGATTCGCCTCAATCCCACGTTGTGACACAAAGAACCCGAGAAGCTTACCGGACGGGACACCGAAGACAAACTTCTCAGGGTTCAGCTTGAGGTTGATCTTGTGCAGGTTTGCAAACGTCTCTTCCAAATCTTGCACCAGCGTTGCCTTGTCCTTGGTTTTGACCACTATGTCATCCATATAAGCTTCCATATTTCTATGTAGCTGGGGCTCAAAACAAATTTGGACTGCCCTCGCAAAATCGAACCAGCAGTCCTCAATCCGAAAGGCATCCGTAAGAAGCAATACGTACCACATGGGGTGATGAATGTTGTCTTCTCTTCATCTTCTTTCATCATGAAAATCTGATGGTATCCTGAGTAGGCATGGAGGAATGATAGCAGGTCACACCCGGCCGTGGAGTCAACAATCTGGTCAATGCGCAGCAACGGGAAAGGGTCTTTTGGACAAGCTTTATTGATATCTGTGTAATCAATACACAGCCTCCACTTCCCGTTTGCCTTGCGCACCACCACTGGATTGGCCAAACACGTCGGATGGAGCAAACCTCTCACCAAGCCTGCCGCTTCCAGCTTTCTGATCTCTTCTGTGATGAACTCTTGTCTTTCCAAAGCTTTCTTCCTGACCTTCTGCTTGACAGGCCGCGCATGAGGGCAGATAACAAGATGATGCTCAATCACCTCCCTGGGAACGTCGGGGATGTCGGATGCTTGCCATGCAAACACATCGACATTCGCCCGCAGGAAAGTGACGAGATCGCCTTCCTATTTGCTATCAAGGGTGGAGCTTATGGTAAAAGCTCCTCCCGTGCCGTCCTCCTTGACGGACACCTTCTTCCTCTCTGGTGGTGCAGCTCTGGATATCTTGCTCTTGCCGGAGGAGCTCTCTGGCACGTCCTTGACGGGAGCACAACACCCCGAAGACGTGCGCTTGCCGGAGTGGGTGCGAGAGGTCTCGCCGGTCTTCTTCACTCCCAGGGCTTCAACGGTAGGAGCAAGTGCCGTGGCGGCAGCTGCTGCATCTGCTTCCCGGTAGAGTTGGTCAGCGCAAATCAGTGCATCTTTCTTGTCGGAGGGGACGGTGCTGATGTTCATCGGCCCAGGCATCTTCAGCGTGTTGTAGGCGTAATGTGAAGCAGCCATGAACTTGGCCAATGCCGGGTGGCCGAGGATCCCATTGTAGGGAAAGGGGATCTCGGCCACATCAAAGACAATCCTTTCCGTCCTGTAGTTCAACTCGCCTCCAAACGCCACGGGCAGTGTGATCTTGCCTTTCGGCTGGCTTCTTCCCAGGTTGACCCCTTGAAACATGCCCGTCTCTTCGAGATCTCCATCAGGAATCTGCAGCCTTTTGATCACGACAGGCGAGATCAAGTTCAGACCGGCCCCACCGTCAACTTGCATCTTTGTCACCTTGAGGTTGCGTATTGTTGGCGAAACCAATAACGGCAAACACCCGACCGGGGTTGTGCGATCAGGGTGGTCCTCGATGTCAAAAATGATAGGCGTGCTAGACCACTTCAGTGGCTTCTGTGCGTTGAGTGATGGCTCCACCATTGTGATCTCACGTGCCCACTACTTGAGCTAGCAGTGAGAGGTGTGCAGCGAGGCGCCACCGTCGACGCACATGGCCTCAGTAGCTTTCTGGAACTCATGGTCGCCGGACTCGTCGTCCTCGTCACGATCATCGTCTTCTTGCTTCTTGTCGCGGCCCCGGGCGGGCCTCTCTTGATGGTTATCCTTGCCGTGGTGGCTTCCCTGGTTGCCACGCTTCTTGCCGAACCCTTCGGCACCATCCTGACCCTTCTCCTTGTCCCGCCTCTCATACTCAGCTTTCTGCTTCTCAGCGAGCAGCTCAACTTGTCGGCAGTTCTGGAGGTCGTGGCCCTTGGTGCCGTGGATCTTGCAATACTGCTTGTCGGAGGCCCGTGGCTTGTCGGCAGCCCCCAAGGCCCGGCAAGCAGCACACCCGACAACTTTCTTGCCGAGGTTGCTTGCCTTAGCCTTCTTGGCGGTGCCGGTGTCGTTAGATCCCTCGACGGCAAGCACAGTCTTGCCGTTGCGCTTTCTGTTACAGTGCCAACCCTTCTTTGTCGAGGCGGCGGCGCTGTCGTCTATGGAGTTGGTTTCCGAACCGGTGTCCTCGCCGGGGTACTTCCTCCCCTCTTCAGCTCGAGCGCACCTATTGGCCAGAACATAAAGTTCGGCCACATCTTTGACCTTGTCCATCACCAGCTCTTCACACATCTTGTGGTTACGCACATTCTGATGGAACGCGCTGATCAGAGCGGCGGGGTGAACATCGGGGTTGTGGTACTGCAGCCTGCTGAACCTATGGATGTATTTGCGCAGGTTTTCACCTTCCCTCTAGGGGATGATGCGCAGATCGCTTGCCTGGCCATGAGCTTGATGGCCTCCAGTGTAGGCGCCAACAAACTCATGGCACAGATCTGACCAAGAAGAAATGGAGTCTGCTAGCAAGTGCCTCAACCATGACATAACGTTGGGCTTAAGCACCAACGAGAAGTAATTGGCAAGCACCTTGTTGTCACAGGCTCCAGCAGCTTGCATCGCGATGGTATAGATGCCGAGGAACTCTAACGGGTGAGTCTTGCCGTTGTACTTCTCACCGACGTCGAGCTTGAACGTGCGGTGGGAGGGCCATTCGAACAGCCGCAGCTCACGGGTAAAGGCTAGGCAACCCACCTCGTAAGGTAGGCCACCGTAGCCTCCCGGTGTCGGGTGGTCTATGGTGGGCCCTGCCCGCCTATCTGACTAGTGGCGCCCATCACGTCGGCGATTGATGGTGGTTCGAGCGTCTTCAAGGGCTCGCTCCCGAAGGACTTGGCGCTGATCACGGTGGATCCGTGGATCAGACGACCCTATGGAAATGTTATCATATGCGTCCTCATGACGGATCGACACTTGCGGTAATTGGCGTGGGGGAGGAGAGTGCACCGTGGCCGCATCACGTCCAGCTCTGCCTCCACTTGCATGCGGTAGCTCGATGGAGTGTCGGCCTGCAGGCCCTGCGGGTCGCGACTCATCCTTGTTGGTGATGCCGACGAGGCTCTAAACGGCAGCTCTCCACTCGTCGAGCTACTCCGCAGCACGGGGAAAGTCAAGGCGCAGCTGCGCGCGCGCCAAAGCCTCTGCTAGCGTGGGCGGTGGCGAGAGCTGCATGGACCCTAACACACTTCGACTCCTGACCACGTTAGAAGGAGATCTATCATGGCTCCACGGCGGTACGCCATTTTCTCCAGTACTTCGGCGTGCATGCTGATCTCCTTCGTCCTGTGAAGGATGCACTGGACTCTTCCCAGGTCGGCGCTCGGGGTCACCAGCGTGGTGACACTGCTCGTCGCGCATGACTTGGGAAGAGGGCATCATGGACGCCGACGCAGGCGTGTTGGAGGTCGCCGCGCCGCCGGTGGGTGGCATGGCACCAACCTTAGAGGGCCCCGCGCCGCCTGCGGGGGGCCCAACTCCGTCTCTAGAATTTGCAGAGTGCGGCCCGCCGTCCTGCGCGCGAACGACACCGCTCGCCAGGTCTGGACTGCCAGGGCGATGTGGGTGTTCACTGGTCGCGCCTTGGGTTCTGTCCGCAACGGGACCGCTACTCGCCCGCACAAGTACGGGCAGTCCGGCTCCAGATGAACCGATCGTCGTCGTCGTCTTCCTCTTGGGAGCCATGGCGATGAAGAACTGAAACTGGCTGCTAGACCAGATTCTTACTACTGCACCCCATACCTAGCGCGCCAAAGATGTCGGTGGGAATGACACCTATGGGATCAATGGGATCCCTACTGTGGTTGGCGGGCGCGGGGTTGCGAGAAGAGCAGGTCTAAGAGCCAGCACAAAGGTCGTTTACCCAGGTTCAGGCCGCGGAGATTGGTAATACCCTAGTCCTGCTTTGGTGTGTATATCTGTGTTCTTGAACTAACTATCAAGTGTTGTCAGCGTTCTGGGAACGGGGGTCCCCAGACTTGCCTGCCTGCGGCCCACGACATGGCTCCACCAGTGGCCCAGCATGGCCTGTCTTCGTCAACCAACACTCAAGACCTCACCAGGCAGGCTCGCGAGGGAGGCGGAGAGATCAAGGTGAGGGGTACCTCGCAAAATTCCCGTGACGCAAGCCATGACGACCAAGGCCAGGCGGGCGCCAGCGCGCGTAGTGTCCTCGCTTCCCCTTTGGTGCTAAGGGGGCAAGCGCAGGCACTGAGTACTGAGGCATCAAGCAAAGGTTTCCATATTGGTGCAACAAGACCAAGACCAGCAGGACGACAGGACAGAGGTCATCGTGGAGCCCAAGACAACGTCACCACCAGCGCCTTTGACAGGCGAAGACCACCTTTAGTCAGGATAACTTGTACTAGCTGTCCCCTTTCAAATTGGCCATTGTTGGATCCCTTCCCGCTCAATATTTGGGGAGAGGACTAGGGCCTATATAAATCGGAGTAGCCACCATAGTAGAAAGGGACCGAAACCAGAACAAGTAGAACACCACACCAGAACACCTCTCCTCAAGAGGCTGTTCTTCCCTTGTATTATTCATCATCGGCCCAAGAGGCAATCCACCACCACGACACAGGAGTAGGGTATTACACCACAACGGTGGCCCGAACCTGTATAAATCTTGTGTCTCTTGTGTTGTGAGTTCATCGAGCTAAGCTTAGAGCTCGCGGCGAGGCTGAAAGCGAGATTCGGTAGGGGGAAATCTTCGTGCGCACCCTAGTGTTCGAACCTCGAGGGTTTTGCCGGAACCCTAAATCTACATTTGGTGCGCCAGGTAGGGGTGCGCCGGAGCTTTCTTTCTGCCGGGCCGCACACCGCCAACACCGTGCTTCGCCCTCATGGCGGACATCGCGCCTCCATCCCCGGCAATCGGTGCCAGTGCTGGGGCCAGGGGCTCCGAGCCTTGGCCCCCGCCTTACAGCGGGTGCAGTGGCCGCCCAAGTTCAAGCCAGAGATGCCGCCGCACTAGGACAACACGGCGGATCCGGTGGCTCTTCCTGCTAGCATACGAGGAGGCCATCCTTAAGGCCGCGGGCGACGACAGGGTCATGGCCAACTGGCTTCCCATGGCCCTCACCGGTGTCCCGTGCGCTGGGTTGCTCAACCTGCCAGCATCTTCTGTGGCCTCCTGGGAGGAGCTGCGCGACCTCTTCCTCGCCCACTACTCGGCGCCGGCGCCCCTGATTGTCGCAGCTCTCCTAGGCGGCTCACAGGCGCCACCATCCGACCGCCACGCCAAGCCATTCTTTCGCCAGATCAGCATCGTCCTCGCGCGGCAAGGAGCTCCCCCGGGTTGGGTGGCTCCCAAGGCGATCAGACCTTCGACTCGGAAGATCACGCCGTCACCACCGCCTGCTCGGGTGCGCTCCCGATGCTCTGCACGCCCACCATCGGCCACGTGATCATCACCAAAACCCTCATCGACGGTGGTGCCCGCCTCAACATGCTCTGGGTGGATGCCTTCAGCCTCCTCCATGTACCGCTAGAGTGGCTCTGTCCCAGCAAGCCCTTCTGAGGCATCGGAGGCGGTTCCTCCAGTCCCCTGGGGTAGATCTGCCTTCCCGTGACCTTCGGCACCCGCGACAACTACCGCACGGAGCTGGTCGACTTCGACGTTGCTCACATTGGCCTCCGATTCAACGCCATCCTCGGATACCCTGCCCTGGCTCAGTTCATGGCAGCAACCCATCCAGCCTACAAACTCATGAAGATGCCCGGAAGCAAGGGCGTCCTCACCATAGCTGGAGATACCAAGGAGGCTCTTATGGCGCTCAAGCTTTCCCTCAAGGCCATCGCGGCGACGCAACCCGCCAATGCGGATGCCTCCAAGGCCAAGGAAGCTACACCGACCAAAAAGAAGTAGTTGTTCACCCAGGATAAGGCGGAGACCAAGCAGGTGCCGGTTGAGGAAGACGGGTCCTCGGGAGCCACCTTCACCATAGGTGCCGGCCTCGACCCCGACCAAGAGAAGGAGTTGGTGAAGTTGTTGTACTCGAACAAGGAGGTGTTCGTGTGGGAACCCAAGCACCTAGTGGCGGTCCCAAGGGGGGTGATTGAGCATCACCTGAAGGTGTGCCCCAATGTATGCCCTGTGAAGCAGAAGGCGAGGCGGTAGTCCACGGAGATGCAGGCCTTCATCGTCCAAGAAACCAACAAGTTGGAGGCAGCAGGAGTTATTCGCGAGGTTCGCTACCCCGAATGGTTGGCAAACCCCGTTGTCGTGCCAAAAAACGGGGAAAAGGAGCGCATGTGTGTCGACTTCACCAACCTCAACAAGGCCTGCCCCAAGATCCGTTCCCGCTTCCTCGCATCAACCAGATCGTCGACTCCACCGCCGAGTGCGACCTGCTGTGTTTCCTGGATGCGTTTTCGGGTTATCACCAGATCAAGATGGCGGTAGAAGACATGGAGAAGGCAACCTTCCTGACCCCATGTGGGGTATACTGCTACACTTGCATGCTGTTTGGGTTATGCAACGCGGGCGCGACCTTCCAAAGGCTGATGCACATTGCCTTGGGTCGGCAGCTCGGGAGAAACGCCGAGGCTTACGTCGACGACATTGTGGTGAAATCTCGGGAGATAAGGACCTTGATACAGGACTTGGAGGAGACCTTTGCGAGCCTTCGCCAGGTGGACCTGCGACTCAACCCGAAGAAGTGTGTGTTTGGCATCCCTTCCGGCAAGCTCCTGGGCTTCCTCGTGTCCCACAGGGGGATTGAGGCCAACCTGGAGAAGTTCAAGGCGATCGAAGACATGAGTCTGCCGCAAACCCTCAGAGAAATGCAGAAGCTCGCCGGTCACGTCACCGCGTTAGGACGCTTCATCTCCAAGATGGGGGAGTGTGCCCTACTGTTCTTCAAGCTGATGAAGAAAAAGGGCCCATTTGAGTGGACACAGGAGGCCGACCAAGCGTTTCAAGACCTCAAGAAGTACCTAACCAGCCCCCCCGGTAATGGTGGTGCCACGCCCTCTCGAGCCCCTAGTGCTCTACCTTGCCGCCACTCCCTCCTCCACCAGCGCAGCCCTGGTGGCGGTTCGGGAGGAGCGCCAGGCTAAGGCCGCGTTCTGACTAGCTACGGCCCCAGCCGGGGCAGCATAAGACCAAGAAAGCCTCGCGAGGACCACGACAACGGTAGCAAGGGACCAAGCTCAGCAGGATGATGCCCCCAGTGGTGAAGAGGCCCCACCAAGCAACCAGGCGTTGTATCTCAGGAGGCGCCTCAACCTCCAGAAGATGCAGGCCACGTCAGCGCCCCCACCCTCGTCGAGCATCCGGTGTACTTCGTCAGCACGGTGTTGTGGGATGCAAGAGCACGGTACCCCATGCCTCAGAAGCACTTACTCGCGCTCTTGGTGGCCTCGCGCTCTTGGTACCCTTTCCTGAGTACCCATCAAGGTCGTCTCGGCCTACCCATTGGAAAGGGTACTCAGGAGCCCCAACTCCGTTGGGAGAGTCGATGAATGGAACATCGGGCTGCACGCGTTTCAGTTGGAGTTCAGCACAACCAGGGTCATCAAGGGAGCCGCACTTGCTGATATCGTGGTTGAATGGACGGACGCACCAGAGCTCAAGGTGGGCGAGGATCGGTCTCTCTCCCCAGGAAATGAGGCACCAGATGGCCGGGTCATGTATTTCGATGGTGCCTTCTCGCAGCAGGGCGCGGGGGCTGGTGAAGTGCTTATATCACCCACTCAGGACAAGCTCTACTATGCCGTACAACTCTGTTTCCAGTAGGGTGAGAAGGTCTCCAACAATGTAGTAGAATACGAGGGCCTCATAGCAGGCCTGAAAGCTGCAACAGCACTGGGAGTGAAGCGCCTTGTCATCAAGGGTGATTCACAACTCCTCGCCAACTTCTCCGACAAGGTGTATGAGCCGGAGGACGAGCACATGGAAGCATATCTCACGGAAATACGCAAGATGGAGAAGCAGTTCTGGGTGCTGGAGTTGCAGCATGTGCCCCGCGGCACCAACCAAGAGGCTAATGACATCGCCAAGAGGGCGTCCAAACGGCTGCCCCAGGAGCCTGGAGTTTTCGAGGAACGACTCTTCAAGCCGTCGGCGGCACCACTACTTTCAAGAACGGCACAACCTCGGGAAGAACTCCCTCAGCCACCTTCCACGAGAGCCCCGGCCTGTGGCCTGACATCAGGAGCGCGCCTACTCTTGGCATTGGAGCCTCAGGAGGGATGCTGGACCAAGGAATTCAAGGAATACCTGACGCAAGGGACGCTGCCGGAGAAAGAGGAGGAAGCGGAGCACGTGGCCCGGCAGGCCACGGCCTACTGCATCCCGGACGGTGAGTTATACCGGAAGTGGTCGAATGACGTTTCCCTACGTTGCATCTCCAGGGAACAGGGGAAAGAGCTGCTGGACGACATACATGGTGGAGATTGCGGACACCACTCGTCGTCATGGACCCTCGTCGGCAAGGCATTTCGCAACGGATTCTATTGGCCTACAGCACTCAATGATGCGACCGAGCTGGTGAAGTCCTGCGAGGCCTGCCAATTCCACGCCAAGCAGATCCATCAGACAGCTCAGGGCCTGCAGACCATCCCGCTCTCGTGGTCGTTTGCGGTCTGGGGGCTGGATATCTTGGGCCAATTCCCTCGAGCGCCTGGGGGCTACTGCTACCTCTATGTCGCCATCGACAAGTTCACCAAATGGGCGGAGGTGGAAGCCGTCTGCACCATCCCAGCGGGCTCCGCGGTCAAGTTCATCAAGGGCCTCGTGAGCCGATTTGGGGTCCCTAACTACATCATCACTGACAACGGTTCGCAGTTCACTAGCAATCTTTTCAAGACATATTGTGCTAACCTTGGAACGTAGATCTGCTACGCTTTGGTGGCGCATCCCCGGAGCAACGGCCAGGCCGAACGCGCCAACACAGAGGTCCTGAGGGGCCTCAAGACCAGGACCTTCAAGAAGAAGCTGGAGGCCTATGGCAGGGGCTGTCACGACGAGCTCCAGTCCATGCTGTGGTCCATCTGCACCACCGCCACCAAGCCAACGGGCGAGACCCCATTCTTCCTCGTTTACGGAGCATAAGCGGTTCTCCCTCACGAGGTCAGGTGTCACTCCGTGCGGGTCCTGGCATTTGATGAGGCGCAGCAGGACGCCATGCGGGGTGTGGACCTTGTGCTGGAGGAGGAGCGCCGCCGTGAAGCCACGCTACAGGCGGAAAGATACTAGTAGGCGCTGCGGCGGTATCATTGTCGCAGCGTCTGCTCCAGGACGCTCGAGGTGGTGACCTCGTCCTGAGGCGGGTGCTCTCCAGGGAAGGGCTGCACAAGCTCTCACCCATGTGGGAGGGCCCGTTCAAGGTCGTCCACGTCTCCAGGCCTGGCGTCGCGCGCCTGGAGACCCAGGACGGGTACCCATCCCAAACGCCTGGAACATCCAGCACCTCCAGAAGATGTACCCCTGAAGAAAGGCCCGGTGAGTGTGAAGAACGCCCAGTGCCTGTGAAGCTCGCCGCCCGTGACACTCTCACGTAATAATGAGTGGGGCTGTACACGCCCCGGAGTCCCAGGAGTGCCACGCTTGGGCCTCGGGGGCTCCCTCCCACGCCAGTGGCAGCACTTAGCTCTGCGCTAATGAGAAGACTTGAAGATTAGACTAGGTGCCAGACGCATCTTTTCATTTGCTTTCTGCAGTTGGCTCGCTCTTCCTTGATTGAACTTTGATTGAAGTTGCTTCTGATGTTCTTTGCTAGTTCCGTTCAATCGCTTCCTGCCTCCATTTTCTGTCTTCAGCTCTTTGTCTGACTTGCTCTCTCTCGCAAGCCTCGCGAGGGGGCTGTACGGGCGCCCTCGTGAGCCCTTTTTCTTCTGATTTTCGTGAGGCATTCTTGTTCGAGTTCGCAGTGGAAGCACCCCTCTCAGTCCGTGCCCCTCGGGTACCGCGACACGAAGCACCGGGCCACGGCCGGCAGCCCTTGCGACCAGGGTTTGAAAGATGATAGTCTCTTAACAGGTTTTTTGTAGCTCCTAAGGCGCCCGACAAGGCCTAAAGCGGGCACCTCGCGAGGCGGAAACTACTTCAAACATGCCAAGCTAAGTTGTTCCTACATGCCAACGTACGACAATGACGCCATGACATAGCACATGAACAATAAATGCAGCATCTTAACTAGAAAACCATAGTTTGTTGCATGCCCCCACAGGGCCCCATACTTGTCTCTCTCAATGCAGGAAGGAAGGAAAACAAAACAAAAGCAGCACGCGCCTTGCAGCAGTTCGCGAGGAGGGATCTACGGTGACCTCCTGAGCTCAGCCAGACCCCACCTCGCGCTTCATCGGAGCGCGACGACGGGATGACCCGCTGCCGCCCTCAAGGCGGGCACGGCGGCGTGGCGGCTGATCATAGGTGCCGCTGGAGGAGATGTCGCTGGAGGAAGAGTTGATGTAGCTTGACGAGCCGTGGTCGCCGACGGGAGAAAGTTCCCCTTCACCCTCATCACGTCCGTTGCCAAGACCGAGCACCTCGTCGCCATCGTTGTCTTCAAGGCAGCACCCAATGCGGTGGCCATCCTCTCCGTACACCCTCACATAGAGGGTCACATCGCCATCATACTTGAAGTGGACGGTACACCGCCTGCCGAGACCCCGCGCGCGGGTAAACGTCTGCCAGCCTCGGGCCAAGGCTGCATTGCCAGCAACGGAGACCTCCACCGCGATCTAGGAGGCCCTGCTGCAGCAGCAGCCATCTTCCTGCAACCAGAGCCCGCCTGGGCCAGCGGCCGGTAGCTCGCTGACGAAGAAGCGCGTGAGCTGAAGCCAGTTGCAAGCCGGGTTTTCCGAATACATGACGAATTCCAGTAGCACCTTCGCCGAAGCATGGCCGGGGAGGCCGCGCGGCCACATCACGCCTTCCTCCACCAACCGGGCTACCTCGACATGGGCGACCCCCACCACGTGAAGGGCCACCGCCGTGGCCTTGGGGAGCTGCGGCGGGGGTCGCGGAGTGCTTGTGAGGGTGACCACGTACGCGCTTGGGCGGAGGAGAGCCAGGCCCTTCCTGGTGAGCCTTCCCTTTCTCCGCAGCCGAAAACCTCTTCGTGGGTGCAATGGGGGACGCTACAAGCAACGGAGCGAGGGAGGAGAAGCGAGCGGAATGGGAGATGGGCGACGGGGGCTCTCACCCCTCCTCATTTATAGCCCAGGGAAGGCCAACCGTCGACCTGCACGATCGCAGGTAATGATAACACTTTTTGCATGCAGCAGGGACTCATTAAGTTGGGCAGTTGCTAAGGCGGTGTGGGGAAGTGGAGACGCCCACGTCCAATCAGTCGCCACGCGGTGACCAAGGCCGCAGGTTGTTGGGGCCCACGACGCTCCACATTTGCCCTGTGGCTTCGCCGCTAAGACAAGTCCAAGCACGCCTTAGGCCCGAGGGCTACTGTCGGCGTTCTGGGAACGGGGGTCCCCAGACTTGCCTGCCTGCGCCCACGCGTGGCTCCACTAGTGGCCCAGCATGGCCTGTCTTCGTCAACCAACACTCAAGACCCTCATGAGGGGCCGAGCCTTGCGAGGCGGACGACACAAGGTCTGCTCAGGAGCGGCCTCACCAGGCAGGCTCGCGAGGGAGGCGGAGAGATCAAGGCAAGGGGTACCTCGCAAGGTTCCCATGACGCAAGCCATGACGACCAAGGCCAGGCGGGCGCCAGCGCGCGCAGTGTCCTCGCTTCCCCTTTGGTGCTAAGGGGGCAAGCGCAGGCTCGGAGTACCGAGGCATCAGGCAAAGGTTTCCATATCGGTGCAACAAGACCAAGACCAGCAGGACGGCAGGACGGAGGTCATCGTGGAGCCCAAGACAGCACACCACCGGCGCCTTTGATGCATTTAAGACCACCTTTAGTCAGCATAGCTTGCACTAGATGTCCCCTTTCAAATTAGCCATTGTTGGATCCCTTCCCGCTCAATATTTGGGGAGAGGATCAGGGCCTCTATAAATAGGACTAGCCACCACAGTAGAAAGGGGCCGAAACCAGAACAAGTAGAAGACCACACCAGCTCAAGAACACCTCTCGTCAGGAGGCTGTTCTTCCCTTGTGCTGTTCATCATCAGCCCAAGAGGCAATCCACCACCACCACACAGGAGTAGGGTATTACACCATAATGGTGGCTCGAACCTGTATAAATCATGTGTCTCTTGTGTTGTGAGTTCATCGAGCTAAGCTTAGAGATCGCGGCGAGGCTAAGAGCGAGATTCGGTAGGGGGAAATCTTCATGCGCACCCCAGTGTTCGAACCTCGAGGGTTTTGCCGAAACCCTAAATCCGACAACTTTGACTTTCTCAAAGAGTCGAATCCCCCTCCAGTACGCCTCGGGCCTCCTTTTATAGTCGAAGGATGCACCACAGTGGCACACAGGAGGTGGAAAGGGTACAGTAGCTATGTTTATCTCTTGCCATCATGGGACAAGACGCGTTTAATGCACCCTTGAGGTGTCCCCCTGCTTTATTGCCGCCTTGCCCTGCTTCAACGCGCGTCCAGGCCAGCGAGGTGGGCAGCTCCATGTAGGCTGGCAGGTTGCTAAGGTGGCACGGTGGCCGCGTCTTCACGAAGATCTGCATGCCACCACGCAGGTGCTTGCTGAGTTGGCCTTGGGACCGCACATCGCCATGCAGGTGCCCACCTGGCTGGCTGGGCTAGCAGTTGCATGGGGATTGCGGTGGGGCCTTGTTACGTGCGTGCCCCCGGCAAGGGTCTTGCCGTGGCACTGCGGTCGTCCTATGGCACCCCGATCCGCTTGGAGCAGGGGGCCTTCACACGCCACCGAGATAACACCGACGCACGCAGTGTCCATGATACAAAGATTCGGTACAAGAATATTCATCAAATACATGTGTATAAGATTACATCATTGATGAATACAATCTTCTGGCATAGCCCTAAGGCTATTTACATGGCTTCGGAAGTCTTGGTTTGGCAGCGTCTCTCTCTGGCTGGGCTCCATAACTCACAGGACTGGCAAGATTACAGCCTAGCACAACAGAACAAGCGAACAAATTTGGCACGACCTACAAAACTGGCATGACACGCCAGGTCAGTACATTGAATGTACTTGCAAGACAACCAAATACATAGCATCCAAACAAACAGATGACAGAGCAAGAACCAAGCATATGCAACGGTCTACTTCACACAACTTCTAAGCATGGCATGATATTTACTAGAATCATAAATCAAACAAAGCATGAACAACATCATAGAATCTACTAGCATGGCATATCCAATTTACTTCTAATATAAGAACAGCAAAGCCTAGCATATCAAAAAAACTGCATGGCATCGTGAAACAATGCTTAAAATAAACTACCAGTGACCTCCCGTGAAGACATGTTGTATCAACCTTATGCAACAATCACTTACTCTGTCATGGCTCCTCAGAACACAAGCATGACTAACCGAGACCTCGTCTCGGGGTCATATCAACTCATCATCGTGACTTCTCACGATTATCTCATGGTCCAAGTCATCACATTCTTTTATTGCACATATTAATCATCAACTTAGTTATTTTAGGTTTATCCTCCATTTCGACCAAGACCCGATAGTGTGATGATAGAGGCGGGGTGTCCCGATCTTTCGATGAGATGATAACTATCGATTTGGTGGAGACGACTTTGACGATCCGACTACAAACGTGCACGACGTTGCGCCTTAGCAATCGCTAAACCAACTCCGAGGGGTTATTGACCACGCCGAGCACAATCAACTCGACCACGAAGGTCTATTCCTGCAAGCAATCAAGAACAAGCAAGAATATGATAAAAGCAATCTGAATATTGTAGTATGTATGAAGTATTGATAAAGATGGGGATCCGTAAGCGGTCTTGGTCAGTCGTTGGACACAAACGGTACGACGGTTGCAATGGCTAACTTTAACTAAACAAATCCCAAGGAAAAAGCTACTAGATGGATCTACTTATATAGGAGCAAGGGGTGGCGGCCAAGGAGGTGGGAGAACGTCCCAAGGCAGCCTAAAACCAACCCTAGGTCGTACAAGGCTCATGGTCCCAAGTAGAGGTGACGTAACACCTCTGGACTTGTAGTTTGACTCGGATTCTGCTGCAGCCTCAGATTGTTTCGTCCATAACTCAACGCTCCGGACGGATTTTAAGGTGATTCCAACTGTGCTGGAAAGAGCATGAAATCTACTTTCCAACAAAAATAGAATCACCCAGTTCGGAGTCCGTATGAAAAAGTTGTTGGCGTTTTGAGTCAGGTATGTCTGTGCAGTCCGAATCTGAATCCAGAACGTGAGAGACTTGGACTCTATCTTCTCTTGGCCCAAAAGTGACGTGAGAAGACTTTTTGAACAGCACCTAAACTTCTCCTTTTCCCTTATCTTCATATGTGGATTGTACAAATGTCCCATACACCTGCAATTAGACAAAACACAAAAGTGTGTGAAGTATTTTTGTTCTGGATAACATAAATAGATTATTGAATAGTTTGCTCTAGAAATCACCTGACAAATATGCATGTATGCAATATTTTTGGTCATATCAAAGGTAGTCATGTCCTCATCATCCTCCCCTTCTTGAAAATAAAGCCGTCCTCGGCGTTGCTTAATCTGAAATGTGGCTAACAAAAGAGACAAGGTGTACATGTTGTATATGTATATGTCATCCATTTTTACTTCCCTCGATTTTTGCATATATGACACATGAATAGATGAGTAACTTGCATAGTTCACAAAATATAATGCCAAAAAATTAGCACAAGAAGTAGAAGGCATGAAAATATTGCAACTCAGTTTGCACATATAAGTGAAGCTCTTATTCATTTCAAAAGATTGACAATGTTCATCATTAAACCATCCCAACGTTGGTGAATAAACCTTACTTGCATCAAATTTACATGCTACAACATGCTTAGATAAGCAAACATGCAATGAGTCATTCGACACAGAATCATCACCAAGATTAGAGGTCATATCTAAATGATTAAGCATTGATTCTTTTGCATCAATAGTTAATTCAATGGGTGCTCTCAAAATTGTTGGTATTTCAGTTGTTTGATCACATGGCAAAGTCAAATTATCAATATAATCCTCTAAAATAGGTGGTGTGATCAAAGTAGTGGGTAGCTCAACACATGATGTATTCAAGTTAACTAGGCATGCATCATTCTCATGTAAAAGTGGAAAATCTGTACCTTTGTCATTACCTCTTATAGTCAACTCAGATGATGCAGGCACTCTCGATGGTGATGTGTCACATGGTGGAGATGATGTAGTCCTTGCAACAACGGATGTGGTTGTCATAGTACGCCTAGTAGTTGAATGAACATCTGTATCAACAGTTGGAATGTGCATCGTGCGCTTGTTCTCCTTGTGGGCAACACGTCGTTTTATTTCCTTTTCAGCTTTGCAAGCAAGACGAAACAAATGGTCCATAGGATAACACTCTTCATGAATTAGTATCTCTTGAATATTATGGTTTAATCCTCCCCAAAATCTATCCATAAAATCTTCTTCACTTTCTTCTAAAAATGAGTGCAACATGGTAGTTTGTAAATCATCATAATATTTTGTTACGGTGTCACTACCTTGTTTTAAATGTTCCAGTTTTTTAATCATGCCACGAGTATAATAAACATCGATTTAATCTATCTCTCATGACATGTTTTAAATCATCCCAAGTATTAGGTACATAATCAGGTGTAACCGACAATATTCACTCCACCAAACTAGAGCATAACCAGTGAAAGAACCAACCGCAATCGTAACTTTTTTACGTTCATCAAAATTATGGGAAGCAAATATATTATTTATGTCTAACTCCCATTCAATATATAAAGCAGGTCTAAAACGGCCATTAAATGGTGGTATAGAAACATGAACCTGATCATGTGCATTTGGATGTTTGTGCACCTCTCGTGACGGTTGTGGTATTTGCATAGGTGGTGGCATGTCTCCCGCGATCGACAAAGCCCATGAATTGACTTTGGATCCTGTCATTATTAGTAGAACAAGAAAAAAATCCAAAAATAATGTTCCTACAACTACTAGGATGTGGTGGTAAAACGCTCACAGTAAAGCAAATATCAATGTCTTAGAAGTTCTTACCATGCAGCAGGCGGTGATCGGCAACCAGCGGTGTCAAGTAACTCCGAATATTGAGTAAAGCGATTGCTAGGGGAGCGTACATATACACGGTGTAGAAATATGTGGATCTGGGTTGGCTATATATGGTAGCAAAAGATTAGCAATAATCAATTCAAAGATGCAATGTTGAATAAACGCTCAACGACGGTACTGTGCTGGTCCTAGGCTAGACCGGACTAGAGACGCGAGCCTAGAACACTAATGAGGTCACGGCGTAGCACAACTAGCATCAATGAAGGACTAAGTAGCTCTTGACAGCAAGATATAAGTGAAGATAATGATGAAAAACAACTGCCACGCAGGATATACAACAACTCTCTCTCCAACTTTCCTCTTGAAAAGTTTGAGCCAATTTTCTGATAAATTTTCAAAGAATGCTACTAACTCAAGTTTTCCAATGCAAAAAGAATCACTCAATTCCGAGTTGATATGAGGAGTCAAAGAATTCTAAAACTGGCCTGAAAAATTGGAACAAGCTGTGCTCACGAACTTCGGAGGGCAAAAAGACCTATTTAGAAGACGATTTTGAGTTGTCAAATATTGAACTAGCTTCTGCAACTATTTAGATGCGGCTCGTCGCTAGCTTCAATTTGAGTACTCACGGAGCCAAAACGGAGTTCGTATGAGGAAGATACACCTGTTTTACTGAACAGTGCGCAAAACAGATTCCAATCCGAATTCAGGTACGAGGTTGATTCTTGATAGATCCGATTTTTTTCTCACGCTTTTTTTATTTTTTTCTCTCTCTTTTTTTTCCTTTTTTCTCTCTTTTTTTTCTCTATCTTTTTTTCCCTCTGTCCAAGACAAACTAGATAAGATGCAGATTGGATCAGGCGAAGATGTGAATGACCTCAACTATGATTATGACAATGAACAGTGCGTAGCACTTGGTGAAAATTAATGGATGGGATTGTGGACAGCGGAAGGGATAATGATGCGGCGGCGGCGTGACTAATGTGAACAGAACTCGAAACTCTAAAGGAACTAGACACTAAGACCAGCAACTGACACGACGATGCAACCGATAATTCAACTATGCAAGCAATGAATAGAAAATTGCAAAGGCTCGATCGGCTTGGATAAAGGATGAACAAATCTAATTTTTTTGTGGCTTTTTCATGGACTGTAGGTATGAATGACAGATGCGATCTAAACTATGAAAAACTGGAAAATCTCACCGAGCAACCTGGCTCTGATACCACTTGATAGAGGCGGGGTGTCCCGATCTTTCGATGAGATGATAACTATCGATTTGGTGGAGACGACTTTGACGATCCGACTACAAACGTGCACGACGTTGCGCCTTAGCA